>CM074184.1:17861897-18461897 GCA_037179385.1 Holothuria scabra | reverse complement strand
TGTTTTCATCAATAAATTAATGAAGGGGTAGGGTAGACCCGATTTAAGAAGGGAAATGCATATTTGAGTGCTGCAGACACGAAAAGTCGGTAAAAGAAAATTCTTGTTAATGTTTCTGTAAGGTCTTCGTTTTTCGGTCTTCGTAAAACGAAGACAGTAATTAACATTCCGGGTGGAAGATTGGGTTATAATATTTGATCGAATACTTGTTTTAACCTTAATTTACAATAACATAGCTGGGGGTATTAACTTCATCGATTTTTAACGGGATTATTTTACCACATTCGTTCCACTATACAGATTGTGCTAACTTGTACGGACCTCTATACGAGCCAAGGTCCGAGCCATGTAATCTTCCATTATGTTATGCAATGATTACATTTGTTTCAAGACAATCGAACAAATGAACATGATTAAAGAGCCAAATCTCTCACCCTAAACTACAAAGTTTGGTACGGGAGTACCGAAATTCTCAATTGGCTCAGTTCTTTGACTGACAGCTACTTCAAGCTATGGAGAGTGCCAATGCTTATATTACACAGCATGTACGGTACTGAGAGTGTTTTGATTACAGTATACAAATTGAGTTTTTCTATACTCACCTTGAAGCAATAAACTGAGATTGTATCTGGATGAGGATGAATTTCAGACAATTGTTGGAGGGGCTTCAGTGAGAAGGTTAGGAGAATTGGTAGTTGGTACTGTTTGGGGTGAGAGAACTGGACCTTTAAGTTGATTTCGTATCGCAACCCCGCACTCGGGTGGCTCCAAAACGAAGACGGAACTTAGAAGGCATGAAAAATCTCCAACACGAAGAACGAAAATCAAAGACCCAGAAGTAAACAGAGAAATATACGTCAGGGTGTTATGCAATGTTTTTAATAAGGCCGGGGTTGTCTTCCAATGCCTCCAGTAATATTCATGCATTCATTCTTCCTGTCGAGGTGGTGCAATCGAAATATCTTTCTTTTGTGGTCTTCGTTTTTGAGATTGCCCCATTATGCAAATCAGCAAAACGAAGACCCCGAATTGGATAGTGCAGCGGCCGGTTTTTCTACTATGTAGCATTTTAGCAGTGTTCCTAGACTTTTTTTTTTGCTAATTTTATGACATGAACCATGACTCAGATATCTTTCGAAGCAACATTATGACAGAGTTCCTTTCGAGTACCTTTTCTATGATGGTGTGAATTAAAACGAGATGAAAGACTTTGGTCTTCATTTTGGAGGTCTTTGGTTTTAAATTATAGATTTCCTCTGTCTTCTGTCTTCGGTCTTCGTTTTTGGAGATCTTCGTTTTGGACCACCCCCACCCCCGCACTCTCTATAACGGATCTACACCTATGACGCTATATCGATACAGTCTGTCTTTGACGGTAAATAGTCTTGAGGTGAGGAAATATCCTCATTCCTCGCCTCTCCGCATAATGACACACCATGGCATAAATGGGGTCATGCTTTAATACATTTCTCATCATAACCCGCCTTTTTGCTAGAACCTTGCTAGGGCCTTAAACAGCGTACTGTTGTGGAGGTTATCAGGTACACGTTTGTTACAACTACCACCAGTGCAAAACAGACGGAGAATTTCATTTCATAAGTCGGAGTTCATTTGATTCGTACCTCCTATTGCATATGAAGTGTCACAAATAGGAACATTAATGATGATGCACTATTACATCATTTTTTTGTCTCCTTGTAATCGCCTTCCATTTAACTTCTAAAAATGACATAACATAAAGTTCAAAAGCATGTTATGTAATGCAGTCAATTATATGTACAATAAAGTGAAGTCCATGAAAGTATGATATCAACTTAAAACACAATATTAAGAAACTTCTTTCCTTTTTAGTTTTATCAAAAATTAGTGCCTCTCTCAAGTCGCATAACTCCTTCTCAGAGCACTTGTTGAAACACTTATTGTAAAGCAAAGCTCAAATTTCAGATATCTTTGGTACTTCTTATCTTCCTGTAGTAGTACCTCTTCTCCACCACATTTACTAATTTTTTTCATTCCTCCCTGCTTTTATTGTCTGTTTTACTAAGTGCTTGTAATTTATTGCTTCACTGACTTTTTTGTTTGCTTAAGGTTTTACATTACGGTATGTGGTGTGCATTTGTTAAAAATCGTTGAATCGTTGCGCATTGTAATAGGACTAATAATGACTATTGTTCATGTTCCTTTTTTCAAATATTTCCCACATCCAAATGTTCTTGTTTATTTATTCCTTTTTACAATAAATTTTCTTAGGCCACCAGTACTATACTAGCTTGAAAGAATTTATCCCCACAAAGTACAGCAATGCAATTATACGTTCCCTATAAAAATTAGTTTATCGGTCGAAATGATACTATGTGTTACTGCAGACTGAAAGTAATGCAACAGGACTCATATAGTAGAGAGTCAATTAAGAAATACAAGCAAAATGCACCATTCCGCATATGGAGACCTGAAACGACTATTTATCTCAACAAATGCAGGAGGTGACACCTCTCTTAAACCTTTCAGATGTCAAACTCGAATACCTCTCACAGTCTCACGTAACCCAAATAAAGCTTCTCCCATGTTTAACTATGTAAAACAAGAACAACTGTAATTTGGGCCTTCTCTGAGATTTCGATCGACTAAGATTTTTGTGAAGGAATTGCCATAAATCTGAGACTTTTCATTTTTGACATCAGTCACTTATATTTTATCGCAAATATGATGAGAGTTTTGAAAAAAAAAAAATGTTGATAAAAATTGTTTTCAGACCTTGTACAAATACAAAGCATGTGGGCATGAATGACCGCACATGAAACATACATTCAACAGCTCAAGGAATAAAAGACCCGTGTTAAAAGGTAGAGTGAATGAAAACCAAACCAGCCAAAAAGGGACAAATTCCATTCAAATACAAACTATAGCTCTAGTAAGTAAAAGTGACAGTGACAGTGACAACAGTTATTTTCCAGTACATACATAAACAGTACCTCCAAACGGGTGCTTCAGAATAAAATAAACACCAGAAAGGGAGGAAAAGGAATTAAAAACTTGTCTTTTCCTCTGGTTATTATACACTACATATTAAAGATAATGCTACAACTTTAGGTTCTATTAAAATAAATAATTATAGAGGAGATAATTACGCAAGTTCAAAATGTTATGAGTGATAAGCCTGTAAGCAGTGGTAAGTAAACTTGGTTTGTATTTGTATTTAAAATATCTGAGGGTTTTACAGTTTTCTTTACAGTTGCATCAATAGAATTCTAAATTTTCACACCAGAGTTCGAGATGCACATCTTTTCTTTTTTTTTTTTTTTTTTGTTGAGTCTTTTTTAAAAAAAAAAAAATTCCCGCCATTTCTTGTATTCTAATACTAATTTAATGATTTAGTGAAATAATGTTGAAGATTTAATGGCAGCATTTTATTATGAAAGACTTTGCACATATAAACAGCTGTTCTAAATTAAATTAACTGAAAAAGCACTGTATTTAAACTATTAAACAATTGGATTGTGTGTTCTTAATATTTTACGTTACGGATAATACGAAAGATGCATTTTTGCTTTATAAAATGGGGTTTAAATCTGATTTGTACGTGTTTCCCCACACCTTTTCACAGTATTTAAGAAAGGGTATAAACAATAAGCAATGCAGACTGTATAAAGATTGGGTACAATCTTAACTACATTCAGAAGGACGATGTATTTAGAAATTTTGCCAAATACCATTGAAATATGATGCTTCCATGGGAGTTTGCGATTAATCAAAATCCCAAGAAATTTAGTTGCATAGACCCTTTCAAAATTAACGCTATTTATATGGATGTTTATTGTCATTTTAATTTCTTGTCGGAAAACAAAATGTCATTTGTTTTGTCTATCTATGTATGGTCAGGGGTAGCCTATTAATTAAAAACCAATCGCACAACTTTAGAAGTTCCTCATTGACTCTATCGAATAGCGTGATAATATCGCAATGCGAGCAGAACATGTTCGTATCATCTGCAAACAAAACAAATATCAATACTTCAGATACGTTGCAAATTTTTTTACTATAAAATATAAATAATTTGGATTCTAAAATAGACCCTTACTAGGGAACTCCTCAAACGACGTCTTTAAGTGAAGACTTCATATTATTAAAGTCAAAATACTGTTTTATATTTAGTCAAATAGCTTTCAACCCCCTTTAACATAACACCTACTACAGCAATGTGCTCCGAGGCAAGCTTCTTTAAAAGAAAACGTTTCTATGATCTATGGTGTCAAAAGCCTTTCTCAAATCGATAAAGAAACATAGAGTAGGTGAGTTATCTTCAAATTATCTTCAAATTCTCATTCGGTTAATTCAATTAATGTCATCGTTGTTTATAGATTACTCCTGAATCCACATCGACTATTAACTAAACATTTCAGTTTTTCTTCTTTTTTTTGAATAACATTTCTAAAGCTAATCTCAAACCACTTGTCAATGATTTTCTCAAAGTATGAGAAACACTGTATTTGTCCTTGCTTGAACTTGTTGTATGTGCATTCATGGGAATGCGCAACGGAGGGTTAACTCATAGATTCAAATGATTTTTTCTCATTACATAAACAATTACAATAAATACATGATAATAACAGAATATTCAAAGGGGCCTCGTCGCCGGCGGCCTTCGACAATTCAAAGTCGGCCAATGTATACTGTTCATGATGGCGGGAGAGATACATTATTTTGTAACAGTTAACAGCATGTTTGTAACTGCATCGCAATTACTATTTAAAGCGATACTTCACACGGCAACTGTGTGCTTATTTGTTGTAAACATGTGTCTTAAAAATATTAAGAACATCATCTATCTCGAGGACCTTCCTGTCTCGCAGGCTGTAACCGATACTGATACTGTTGCTATTAACTTTGTCATTATCTTGAAGTTGCCAGTTTGCCAGACCGTACATGCGGTTCATTTCACTCCATTTATAACCAGGAAAATGTTACTAGATATCGGCTCTCTGCGCAATGCGTAAACATTTAGAGTGAAAAACCACTCTTGGTGCGTGAAATTATGGATCAGCCCAATATAGCCCTAACATTAAATCAAACAATTGTAATTTTTCAATTTTTTGCAAAGAATTGCCATATATTGTGGCACGTTATTAGTGTCACTACTTTTAGAGGTAAGTTTGTGTTATTGAACTGAAGATAACCACACAGCTTTACCGGTATATAACGTATCTACAACAAGTTGGCATTGTGAAAGATCAATGACAGATTTAAGCAACTTATATCTGTTTCTGGAGATATCTTTTTCATTTTGCACAGATGGTATGCTTTCGTGTAAACACACGTGGCGGATAGAGAAACAGCACCAAATACTGCAACTCTCACTGTCCGTTTGTGAAATAAATGACTCTATTGCAATCTGCCATCGGCCCTCATGAAGTCTTATGTCTGGCAATGATGTTATCAGCTTTCGCTGAAACAATGACTCAAAATTTAGTTGCATATGCCTGATTATCTCGAAACTTATCCCGTCGTTGGATGAATCGAAAATTCGAACGACGTTGTGATACTGATCTATTACATACAAAACGTAATGATATGAGTAATTGATTGGCACCGAAATGATTTTGCTTACTTCACCATTTTTCACAAAAGATGATATATTTTGTTTTCTTGACATGGCCGACTTCCAACCTGATAATCGTAGTCCTATTGTCCCGAAAGGAAGATACCCGTACTCCCCCTCCCTATTACTTGATTCATTTCCCTTCGTGACAATTGCTTTATTGTAGGACTCCACAAAGCTGTCTGAAAGCCAGCCAGGAATGTTATTTGGATGACAAACTATTTTGTGTTTGTCGAAGTAAGATTTCGTGTCAGGGAGAATACGAACTAAATCCACCCACGGAATAGGCTCCTTGTAAAGTACTGCAGCTCGTGAAAAAAAGACTGTGAAACTTTGACGCAGACAGCACCTTCCTAGCAATAGATACATTGAGAAATGGAGAGTGTGCGTTCCCTTTGCTCTTATCGAATTTGTTGCGCTCCGCTTAGATAGATAATCTTTATGATGAAATAACGTTTTGTGGCCAAGAAAAACCACAAATCCTATACCGACCAATGCCTTTTTATTTTGACTCCTAAGTGTGCAAATTTAATGACAAGGTTTTACATCGTAAGGTAGCATAAATGGCATAAGAATGCATGTAAAGATACAAAAGTCTCTGCTTTATCCTCATGAACCACCACGATTCAACTTTTAACAATGTACCTGTCAAATTCGAATATCTTGCACCATTTTGCATCTCCTTGAAAACGTCAAAAATTTCCAGACACCCCTACCCTTACACCATACTACATACCCCCCCCCCCTTCAGAGAAATCCTGCGTACGTCACTGCGTTAGTACATACAAATAAACCAGATATTGTTGACCAAAATAATATAATTTGTTATTTCCGATTGTTCTATGTTACACTTTAAGATTAGAATGCAGGTAATACAGTATTACAAAATGGCATGGTAATGTTGTTATACTTGTAAATTTGCATATTTTATATGAAATACATACACATTTTCTGGGTAAAGTTTTGGGGAAATTTCATACCTTTTGCCCCTCCGGAAAAAAATCCTAGCTACGCCACTGCATACAAGTTGAGGATTTTTCCAAATGACGTAACTTAGGTGAACGCTTAGTCTCAGTCTTTGGTTCTAAATCGATGTCTATGGATTTCTTTGGTCCGACAATTTAATATTGTTGATCTATGTCCATTTCTTTTCTACTTGGGGTTAGATGGTTATCTTCAGTTTGTACCAGAGGGTCATTACTACAAAGTATGACGAAACTGTCAGTAGCTGTCGTATGTTTTCAAAACTAGTAAAAGTTACGCGTTCGTCGTTACATTCTGTTATTTTGTTATTTCCATGAAAGTGCAAGGACAAATAATGACCACATGATAAAGAATTACCGACGTGGCAGACAACATACTATTTTGTATTGTTTTTTTACGTTATCACATCTCAACACGAGATCTTGCGGGAATTGTACTGGGTTTGGGTTTTGATCCTTGACAAGGAATCCCTGTCGACCGGATTTTTCCATAGTCATATATCGCTTCAGCTCTAAAATCAGGATACGAGGAAAATGTACTATCTTCTTTTCAGTCATCAGAAGACTTGAATCGCATGTTGCCCTATCGCATTTGTATCCCTCAAGATAATCTTCTTGGAAAAAATCATCTAAACAGGCTTGCAAGCTGGGTTTGTTCAAGTTTAAAGGGACAAATGACATGGAATAACTGACAGGTCTACTTCATGATGGGACTGTGGTTTTTGACAATTCATTAAAGGCATATATTTCATCATCCCAAACAGTTCCAATTCTCCCAACCTACTTACTTCTAGCCCCTCCCACATTTATCTAAAACTCATCTTTATCCAGACACAATCCTTGTTTATTGCTTCATGGCTTGTCCCAGTGGACATACAAGTCCATAATATGTAATCAAGACACTCTCAGTGCCCATGCTGTGTAATTTAGCTATGATGCATTTTTGGAATGTGATGACAATCAAAGAGCTGCACCAATTGGGAGTTTTGATATATGTATACTGAAACTGTAGTTTAGGGTGACGAATGACTGCCTTTAAACAGAGTCATACATAGCCTGGTTTCTTCTATTTGTAATTTTGTGTCAATGCCACCTTTTGAGAACAGCCTTGTTAGTACACAACTGAAAAAATCGCCAACATCCTGTTGCTCCCGTCCATGATCCATCCCTATTTATTAAGTTCACGCAAACTTTGGGTCAAGCCTTGGTAAGTGTCTTTGTGAGGGCCCAGAGGAAGCCACAAGACGAGTTATTTAAAAGTTGCACTAATTCACATAAGATCTAAATGTGCCATCTTTTGTAAAAATAACTTGAGCTAATTGAATTTTGCTTAACTCAAAGATGTGTCTGGTCAACTGCATGCCAGCCGAAAACCAACAAGAGACATTATTCTGATTTTCAACACCAATTGAAAAATTCGAGACTGACATCAAGTTAAAGGAGGGCGTACTGATCTGCTATCTGAAGCCTTGATGTTATCATTAAGGGATTGAAATTATGGGGTGGTGATATGTGCCCACGTAGTAAGTACTCGATTTCTTTTTTTTTCTTTCCCCATTTGTCTTGAACAATCTTGGTAGCTTTTTTAGGAACCCTCCTTGGTTTTCGTGTCAGCTCGTCGATACTCTGTGAATATTATATGTTGCCTCTTACATATACTCTGACAAATTCATCTAATGAATTGACTCGCCTTGAGTTGAGGCGAATGCGCTTCACCTTTTGACTTTTCTTTGTCCCTTGAGTCCGGTTTTGTTTTAAGAAAGTATTGAAATCACCAAAGTCTAAGTGACTGTATTTTGTCTTTAAGTTTATGTAGCATTCTGTTTGCCCGTGCCTAGAGATATTTCCCAACAATAAACTGGACCAAGCAGCCACGGCTGCTTAGTAATTGTCTATAAATACCTGAGCAAATTTAGGACTATAAAATCTATTTTTGTTTCCTGAAACTTCAGTCGAATCTACATTACGGAGCATTTTTTGCGGAGCATTTTTGAAAAGTGTGATCTAAAAGGGGAATATGGAGATATTGCTACAAAAATTTCTTCCGTAGTGTTGTCATTAATTACATCTGAGTCGTTAAATCCGTCATCTTCCTCAACATCAGGCTCATCTACTTTCTCTTGTCTGTAAATGAAAGAACAAATGTGCCTGTATGCATCATCGGTTTGCTTGTTAAAATATTTATTCTGAGTAAAAATAAATATATTTCTGACAGTTTGCCTTACATGTCCCCAATCATGGCTGGTAATAATTGAACCAATACAGTACTTCAAAAATTCTGAATTTTTAGCAAAATATTTCCGACAAAATAACACCATGGATTTCATGAAATGTGATGAACAAAGATGGATTAGGGATTTTGAAAGGTCAGAGGGCCTCTCTTCCTGTAACTATTCTAAAACACCTTGCATGAAATGCTTGAGGAGTCTCAGATGTAAATGCCCCCAAAGAAGCCAGATGTAAAGCACTGCTTCAGTCAATAATGATAAAAGCCGGCTTTGAGACGTTTTGATGACCATACAGGGTCTTCTCTGACTATTCGAAATAATAAATAAAGTAAGACAATACATCGGCATTGAAAGATTCGGTTAATATAGATGCAACAGGAAATGGCTGCTTCAAGTTACGTTTAACCGGATTTCGTAGCACCGATTCGTACAATTGATACTTTCTTTTTCCAGCTAGGGAAGAGTTATTGTTTACAATTGAACCCGTACAGTCTAAATGGACAACATCGCGAGGACATAAATTATGCCAAACTCTTACCGGTTCCTCGCTCCATAGCATAATAAATGGTGGTTCTGATGATATTTTTCTTAACACACCTTCTAATTTTCTCCCAGTATTTTTACTTTTTTATGTTGTTCTAGAAGTTTGTACAACTCTAATACCTAGTTTTCATCCCCCTAAAAGCACTCTTTCCTTCTGATGAGATTCTCTCTAATGTTTGTTTCGATGGGGCTTTATCTCTACACCGGGCCGATTCGAATACATCGTCAGGGAGTTTGTTCATGTTGTCAAGATATTGCCTTCTGGGTTACCTGTACTGTGATACTTCCTTTAATTTTTCTCTCTTACTACCTCTGATATACCTTGCCCTCAACTCGTCCTTTTTGTGACAAGCAGTACCTGAAAATATAGATTCTGCCTGCAAAGTACTTTCTGTCGCTTTAAAAAAATTCGCAAGACACTTTACAACCACAGAACCAACATTCTGCATGAGCCCTAAATACATTACCGGCCCTTTTCTTGAATACTTCTTTGCCACGAAGTGACGTCGAAATACAAAGGAAGATGTGCTATTTACTTCATGGATTTTATCACTAAAAACGTTTACCCATTCCATGGACGTGAAGTAGTTTGGGAAAGTATTGGTACTAACTTTGTTTAATATGTCACGAATTCCACTTCAGATCTTCTTAGTATTTGATTCGTTTCGAATAAAGAAGTTACCGTAATATGTTTTCTTAGCAAACCGTACTGTTTTTGTTAAGATGTTTAAGAGCACTAATTTCTGTCTTGTTTGACTTGAAAATACGAAGCAGTTTATTTTTCTGTTTAATTGATTTGAGAATGCCATTTGCAGCCCAAGTTGAAGTAGGGCTACGCTTTTTTGGATTTAAAAGAAAGGCATCTGTGAGGATGGGGGTATATTCCAGTTCCACATCCCACCCTCTTCGTACACCACTGACTTCAGTGTAGTCTACTGAAATTTTTTCCCCCAAAATCCGATGCCTTCGTTTTTCATCTCCGGTATATTTTTTGTAGGAGAAAGTAAACTTTTTCATTGCTGAATAATCTTTCATTATTACCAAAAGGTGCAGTATAGATGATTTTGTTGAACGCGCACAAAGAGCCGGTTATTACATATTAAAGACTTGCATGCCCCTCAGTATAGGAATTTTGTGAAAAAAGTAATAGGGATTGTATCTGCACACGGAAAAGCTCAAGCCAGTTTGGGCAGGGAGCTGCTATTAGCAGCTCCCTGGTTTGGGGATGTATCTAAATGCTCTCATAACCACTTTTCCAGCTGAATGTGATAAGTAAATTCCTTTAAAATGTCGACATTCCGTGAAGGTAGGCCTCACAGTCCAAGTTGAACCAACTATATATTCTATTAGCATTTATTTTTAGCATAAAGGGTATCAAGTCAACGCCTCGCGCTTAATTTTTGAGTCAAATTTCAATATAATCTTCTCAGTTGGGTTACGAACCGGAATTTTGTCAAAACTTCCACTAGTTTTGCTCATAAATGAAACGAATAGTTTCTTTCTTGAGCCGTTTTTAATCAATTTTGAAATTCATCTTGTAAAATATTCCGGTTCGTCAAATTGTTTTATAGGGAAAGGAAAACCCTTTTCCATGAGCAAAATCATTCGAAGTAAAACAATGCAATATCCATCTGTATTGAACAATGACTCTGCCATTTAACTCAAAGTTCTATCTTGTGTTGAAAAAGTAGGTGGATATTCCTACAAGAAGAGAATTTTTTGCGCATTTCGCGAGACTGGTAACCAGGGGTGGCGCTTAAATTTGCCCGACATGGGGGCCAAGCTCCCTGGCAGGGGGGGGGGGGAATTTCAAGGCCCCGACAAAGGCAATGTTATGTCCCGGTTGAGCGTGACTTTGCATAATCTGAGGCGCGCGTAGCGCGCCGAAATTCTGGGCTTTCTTTTCAACAAATACATAAAAATCTGGAGTTTACTTGAAGTAAAAAGTAAAACTTATGAAAGAAATTGGCTTTTATTGGTACTATAAAAAATTTGGGGTGTTTATTGAAGAATCTGTCCTTCATAAGGGAAAAATTAAAAACGTTATATGGGCGACAGCTGCAATTCTTTTGGGGTAACGCATTGAATCGTACAAGACCTAGCCTACTTACTAACTGACTAAGGCTTTGAGACGAGTTTGCCCGGAAAGGTTTTGCAATTTTTGAACGAATATTTCAAAATTGAGAGCTTATCATGATGGAGAAATTTTGGATTTTAATGAAAGAAAATTTTGTTTTTTGGTAAGGTTATAATGAAAAATTTGGTTTCTTTTATCAAGTGACATGCCTTTCAGGAGCAAAATTAGGTAGTATGCAGGGTGATAACAGAGTTGGCTTTGGTTATTTATTGTGCAGAGCATCCTTATGTTTACCTTGTTTGTTAATTAGGTTTCTCAGACTATTGTACCCCATATTGGGATGTAATAGAGAATAAATTGAACTTGAACTTCAACTTGAATCCATCGAAATTGGAAAATTTTGCAATTTTCTACAATCTAGAGCTAATATTGGATGAAAATTGTAATTTTATAACAGTTTTGGGGTTTTATGAAGGAATCTGACTTTCTCATGAGAAAAAATCAAGTAGGGGGTGATCTGTAGTTTTGTTGAGGTTAGTGAATATCATCATGCAGATTTAGGCCCTCGGACTATATTGGAGCATTCTCCCGAGGAAAAAAATTGGCTTCGCTTATATTTGAAGTTTTATATTTTATTTATTGTCATGGGCGTACGGGAGCGTGTCAGCTGAGTTTGGGAGGGGGGAGAATTGTTCTTTTGTCCGAAAAAATGTAATCCTGCCCAAAAGATTATCTAAGTCGAGCGCACAGAATTGTTTGAAAAATGGAGAACCCCAGGTCACAGGAAATGACACTTCCTGGGCTCATAATTAAAATTAAAGATTCCTTACTTTCAGATTTCTTTCACAATAAAATTATTTTCACTTCATAAAACTGCCCAAAACGAAGAATAATTTACAACCACGCATTGTTCTGTTCAGTTATCTGTTCAACTAAAACACTATCTATGCGGAGCGCCACCATCAATTAGCGCGGAGCGTACAGAAAATTGTTAAGAAATCTAACCCCTAAGATAGCCGGAATGGCATTTCCCAGACTTGTAACTAGAAATGAAGCAGTCTTTATTTTGAGATTACCTTTAAAATGAAAGTTTCACTTCAATAGAGAAAAAAACCCAACTTGCCAATGATCAGAAAAGAACAAGGTAAAAGGCAGTGATCAATTAGATGTAATGGTCTTGTCCCTTTTCGGGGCGGGGGTACTATGCAACGGAATTGAAAACATACTAAAATGTTTTTGACTGTATTCAGAATCTTCGTTGAATTCAATTGCAAGGTCCACTAAATAGATGAAATATTTAAAGTGACTGCCCCAACTCAAGACTATAAATGGTTTTGCTCCCAACGCAATTGAAAATATGGCACGTTTCAAGGTGTACCTGTATATTTGCCCTGTGCTTTTTCAGTGCTGTTGCCTTCGGGCGTGTTGTTGCCTTCGGGCGTGTTGTTGCCCTTCGGGCGTGTCGTTCTTGCCTTCGGGCGTGTTGTTGCCTTTGGGCGGTGTTGCCTCCGGGCGTGAGGTGGCCATAAAGGGTGGTGTGGGATGATCTTGTTTTTGCTGTCTTGGGGTTGGTGTGGGGTTGGTGTTGAGGGCGGTCTTGGATGAGTGGGTGGGTTGTTTGGGTTCCCTGTTTTGTGTATGGATGGTTTATGGTTAGAGTTTGTGTTTGTCCGGTCGGTTTGAGTTGCCTCTTTGTTGCAACGTGCCCGTTTCTAAGTACGTTTTAAAAAAAAAACGTTTCAAGGTGCCTTCAAATAATTTTTCAGTCAGACTTATGGGGAGATTTTCTCACACCACTGCTTATCATTATGTGTAGCTGAAAACGACGTGGCCGATATTCATTACCTTTGTGAGAATTCGGCTGTCCGGGCAAGCCAGATGGCAGACCATTATGTACTGCACGCACATGAACATCCCCTAGTCCGTTTTTGCAAGGAGAATTCGAAATTGTTAGTTTTCTTGAAGATTATGGTTTCCTAGTAAGCAAGATCAAGAGGGTCGTCCGAGTGACTACAGACCCACATTTTTTACCGTAGGTCTGTAGAAGGCTCCCCGACGAAATCAGGCCCATAGCCAGCCCAAGGGGAGGGGTGTGTCTTTTTTTCCAAGATTTGGACCTTTTTCCAAATACGGAGGCGGCTGGCGCGTGCCGTAAGTATGCAGTTGCTATGGGTTCGGGGCATGCTTCCCCCGAAAAGTTTGAAATCTGCAGATCTCCTGCAATCTGGAGCATTTTAGAGGACTTTTGAACACAACAGAAGTCCTTTTCCCCAGGAATTCCACACAGTACACCACTTTTAAAGAAGTGAACGGAAATTCGTCCTCAATATGTCAAGATAAAAAATGTGTCATAGCTGACCCTTCAAACGAAGGGCTGGAAAAATGAACCCCCCTCAAGTTGGGGTGGGTCGTTCGAACGCTCCGACTCCCTGGCTACGGGCCTGGAAATTGGACTTTCTCAACAACAGGGGGTGGGTAGCCCGTCCCCGACGGAGGCATGACCTTGCGCGCACGGATTGAAGATGGGATGAAGAATAGAAGAGCTAGTAAGAAGTGATTAAAACCGACTCAGATATGCATTAAAATAGCGTTACAAAAGAAAAAAAAGTTCAAAAAGAAAAAAATCATGGTCATCCATCCAGTAACTTCAGTCTTTAACGTTTTTCATGTTCAGGCCTCCCCGAAAATTGTCGCCCTTTCCCGAAGGGGGAAGAGATAGGACAAGGTACCAGTGGCGGAGCTGCCATATTGTCAGGGGGCGGTCGCCCCCCCCCCCGACGGACCAAAATCGTCTGTCGGCGCCCTTTTGGGGTTTTCAACATACTTTACTCTTGCACCATTTTTGGCAAAAGACAAAATTTAATAGCGTTGTTTTAAGGCCCAGATAACAAAATGCTCACACAGCCACCGATAAATGTACTAACTGCACTTCATTCTGATGAAAAGGGTAATCTTCTGTAACATAGGGTTAGGTTTTGCCGCAAACGTATCTTAATGCTTTATACGCACTAATGAATGCTGTCGCTGTGCTAAGTTCATTGCTTCCACACCAAGCGTGATTATAAGCTTACAAAAGACACAGACTGACATTAAATCAACCCTCCCGGCCGGTAAAAGATGTTGCAAAGGGGGCAGCAATATTAGCACAAATAGCCCTCTTGTTGTCGGGGATAAATGTCAACATAGACAATAAAAAGACGTTTTTCAAGATCATTTGAAGAGAACATTCAGGTTAAAATAAAATAGAACTGTTATAATAGTGGTAATGATTTAAGAGTTGTAATGAGTAATTTTCATTTTGCTTTCCTTCAAGTGACCATTATCATAATAAATGGCTATTTCTGACACTGCACAATAATTCTATGAAAATGCTTATTTCTGTACTTCCGAGGTCTAAAATGCCAGAACATTGCATCAAAAAAGCTTAAGTTTAGGAGACTTTTATTTATTATGAATTTGGTATCTAGAAAGCCAAGCAGACCTATTGTCTTGGCTATTCCTCTTGATGTACTTAATAAATGGCTATTTCAGAGTGGTCGTATGATATAAATTACCTCATTTAATTTTTCTTCGTGTACTTATCTTGATTTCCAAGTGCCAAAAATGTACACCTAACGGTGATTAATTTCCATAACTTTTTCCCTCAGTAGGATTGCTTGCTATTTTGCTCTAGCAGGGTTAATCTTTACCTTCAAAGAGTGGCCCATTATTACATTAAAATCTTAAAATCGAGACCTGACAATAACACACAAAATATAATGACTGCCTTCATACTAGAATGTGGAAGAGAAGGATAGAAACATGCGCGTCCGCAGGTAGGGGCAAGGGGGGGGGACTTTCCCTCCCTTGGAAAATAAATAAAAAACCTGAAAAACGAAGAATACATTAAGAAAAAGACGAAGAAAAATTAACATCAATATTTCTTAACAGTTCACTCAGTGTTTTCCCTATTTATATGCGGTAAATAGGCTTTAGAAATGTCATTTCCATCGATCTGCATTTTGGGCCAAAATTTTCTTGCGCTCCGCGCCAACTAATGGTGGCGCGGAGCTTTCCCCTACAAGAATTTAGCCCCCCCCCTGAATTTTCTTCAGCGGAAGCCCATGGATAGAAATTTTAACATGTTTTAATAGAAAAACGTGCTGAGGAGAAATGTCAAAGTAGTCTTCTACCAGGTGAAAATCAAAATAATGGAAAATTCTGAAAAGCCGTCCCTTCGATCGTGCGGAGAATCAGGGTATTTACTCCTTCGAAGCGCCCCTGCAGACCATTTTCGCCCCCTCTGACCTAAACCCCTAGCTCCGCCACTGCAAGGTACACAGAATGAACAGAAGAGATAAGAAGTGATTTTAAATCGATTCCGATATGTTTTAAAATAGTACTTCAAAACAAAAAATATGTTCTAGATTGCCCATCTAGTAACTTCAGTCCTTGTGGGGTTTTTCATTATTTTTTTATTATTAATTTTTATTTTTTAGGCCTCCCCGACGAAAACGCCGACCTTCCCCGACGGGGGGCCATGGCCCCCCGCCCCCCCTCCACTGGCGCCACCCCTGCTGGTAACAATATGGGTCGCATTGACAACATTAACGGCGGTTCTGAGGTATCGTGTCTGTGATTCTTGTACATTCTGTTTATCACGTGGTTCCACTAGTGACTATGAAAGTAACTCCTCGCCGCTGCCCTTCCTCATATCGGAGTCTCTGGTAAACGCCTGTCGTTCTTAAAAATGTCCATCTGTTATCTGAAGCTGATAGTCGCCCTTTGGTGCGGTCACCCCTACCCCATCACAAAGAAGAAGAAAGGAACTGAGCCTAAAAAAATGGAAAAGGAAAAAAGGAGGAGGAAGAAGAAGAAGTAAAACAACAGGACAAGGATAGAACCTTTATTATCAAATATAGCATCATATTCCATCTACCCCAGCAATTGCATACAATTTCCTTAAAAGGATGAGGTCATCCCTCTCTTAATATCTCCAAGGTTGGCAATCAGGTGTACTGAAGTCAATTTTCAACTTTCAGTGACTGGAGTCTGGACTCCGACTTGAGCCCCTGTACTTTCTCTTTGGGGAAAAATCAATTCCTCTGGCCGATTCCTTCAAATTTTGCAATCACGAGTCCGAACTGGACTTTGCATCACTGACTATCCGTCATTGTTTCACCCACTCCCCAGATGAAATCATGAGGACACCAGTAGTGGGTTCAGGCTGTCCAGCGAGTTTCCGAAACTAATAGTTCGATAAGACTTTATGGTAAAACTTTCTCGATAATTTAATTGATGATATGATATTTAAAATCAGGACTTCAGTTACAAAAACAGAACCTGATGACAGAAAATTTGGAAACGGCACCCTAATTGACTACATGTGATGTGTCACTGGATGATCTGGTATCACATATGACAAATTTCCGACTTTTTCATTTTCAAAGCTATTCAAACAATTAACCACGGTCTCCTCCTTATAGCTAGCAATTAATGTGCTCATGTTCAGAACTTGAAAACATGATAAGGTACTTTTACCACAAATGTATATGTACGGCCGCATTCGTATATGTAGGCCAAATATGACTCTGAATCTGAAAAAATTCCTTGAGTATAATCTAAAACTGGAGGTGGAACTGCTGAATCACTGTTCGAAACTGCGCGCCCATTTCCCCAACGAGTGGATCCTAAGCGCCCTCCCACTAATTCAACTCAAATTAAAACACTGCGTCAAAGTGAGTATTGAAAACGACATTATATGATAGGAAAGATCAAGAGATACTAACTGACTAATGTACACACTAAAATAAAACCTTCATATATATATATTTTACATATTTTTTTTCCAAATTTGAACATCTTGATCAGATACGGTTCACCACACTAAAGGAGGCCACTTAATTGGATTTAAACGACAAGATGACTGTATATGGACTGCGGGGTGAATTTTGGAGTCGGAGCTGACCACTTAAGATAGAGGTTTATCAGCAATGTGCATCGTGGTTTATTCCTTGCTCGACAATACGGCCCATAAACTGGAAAAGCTCTTTAATGAGGCTATAAACACAAATCTGAAATTTCAGTTGCAATTTTAACTGTGAAGAATGTAAAAATTATGTTTTAACTTAGGAATTTTTGAGCGTGCAGTCAGTGGCGTAGCCAGAATGGCATTTTTTTTGGAGGGGGGGGGGTTGGTAACAAGTGTGGGGGCCTGGTACCTCCGAGGGACAGGCACGGCAAGACTTCCTAAGCGGAGCGCCACCATCAGTTGGCGCGGTGCGTACAAGAAAACTTTGGGCTTTAAACCCCTCCAGATGGCCGGAAACGACACTTCCCATGTGTTTTAAGCTGGATGTACCTAGCCTTGAAATACGAATCTCATGTCTGCGACTTCTCAAATAATGAGAATAAAAAATCAATCTATGAAAAATGGTAATACATACACTTTTTAGGGACCCCAAAACTGGGCACTTCTGATCTGTGGCCTGGGGGATGAGACTAAAGGGAACCGGCATCTCCCTTTCCCTTGGGAAAAATTGTAAACTTCAGAAGGCCGTAAATCGCAAATGCGGCAATATTTGAATCTAAGCGGAGCGCCACCATCAGTTGGCGCGGAGCGTACAAGAAAATTTTGGGCTTTAAAACCCCTCCAGATGGCCGGAAACGGCACTTCCCACGTGTTTTAAACTGGACGTACCCAGTCGCAAATAAGGCAATATTTGAATGGATTTCAGCTTACATAAGGCAGTACTTTACTCTTTTACAGGAAAACCAAAAGTAGTTGTGTCCCCCTCTGAGAAACTTTCTTTGCGTTAAATTTCCTAGATGCAAAATGGTGCTACGTTTGGCAAAACTTTGAACGGATTAAAGGCCTAAGTTTTAGGATTTTCCCTGTTTGGGGGGGGGGGGCGTGAAAAATGTCAAAATATTTTTAGTTTTTGTAGAGATTTTACAAGACACATACATACTACCAAAGAAACAATGTGCAAAATGGTGCAGTATTTGTTCATCGGTACATTACGTAGTCAAAATTAAAATACTACGAATAAATCTCTCAAAATAATTGAATCGATAAGCAGAAGTATGGATCATGTGGGAAACACATGAAATCCGGACCTTGTGGACATTTTACAAATCCCCGGACGCCAGTACCAACTAGTAAAAAAAGAGGACTTGTCGAAAAAAATCGTCCTACAGTGGCACTTGTCATGGGCAGGAGTGAGGCACGACATAGGCCTACTTGTTATGGATTGAGGGGAAGAATTATCCGAAGGCAGTACCTTACCCTTACGTGCTAACGGCATATTTTGTGTATGATAAAGTATAGGAATGGTCGTGTAAGAGTGGTCTCCAGTGCAAGATTGCCTTATTTTCAGCAAATCAATCAGCCATCCGAAAGGCAGAAAGGGTCTTAACCTATCAAAGTCACATTAAAGTTTGTCGTCGAGACTTTCGTTGTCTTCGAAGTGAAATGCAATAAACGACAGTGCAGATCACAAACGGTATCTAATTTAGTGAAAGTAGGCATTCTGAAGTTATAACTTGAGTTCATACGTGCGCACAAAATGTGTTTTACACACATTCATCCATTTTTTCTTTTAATTTTTACACATTTTATTTATTTGCTGTTTTGAAGAAAAAACTTCAAAGTTTATTTCCTTTCAAACATTTTACTTTTTTTCAATTACTTTATCAGGAAGCAAGAAATTTGTGGGGCCTGAAGAAAAGAAAATCGGGGGGGGGGGGGCGCTAGGCCCCCAGCCCCCCCCCCCCCGTGGCTACGCCACTGCGTGCAGTTAGCAGTAGTGATTTATCCTTTTGTTACGTAGTGACTAATAATTCTAAAATAGTCATATTTTATAATGCATGAATGAAGAGAAATGGGAAAAAGGGGCCGATGCGAACTGTTTAACAAGTAATTTCCTTACTGGCCAACGATAGCCTAGTCCCTAACCTAATCCCTAACCCTAACAAAGAATACAATAGATACAATACAATGGCAACAACCAAGCAACAACCAATCAAAAAACACCTTGTTAAACAGAACGCATCTACCCCGGCGACAGCCAGAAGAAGAAGTATAATTTCCTTCAACAAAACATCGGTAAGAGTTGAAGGCAGTGCCGTTTGAAGCTATTTTGGATCGTGGGCTCACTTGAGCATATTGAAAAGGTGGGTATACTACAGATTCGCCATGCGCTTATATGATGTGTTGACGCCGTGGCGTGTGGAGGAAAATTTTCAAAGAGGTTGGCAAACGTTTGTGTGACATTTTTACAAGATTGCCCAAATTTAAACTTTCAAATTTCATCCAAATTTTGAAGGAACTCGACCAAAATTCTTAAATTGAACTCCCAAATTGAGTGATAACTTAAACCCATTTCCCATCCCATTACATTTCCTTTTGGGTAAGGAGGCGTGATGATTAAATTCCTTTACACTACCACGTACTACATTTACGAAACGCCATATCTCCTGGGGCCCGTTCCACAAACAGTTACGCACGATCTTAAGTTTGATTTACTGTTGACTTAAGCATGGGGAATCAAACTTAAGATTGTGCGTAACTTTTTGTGGAATGGGCCCCTGCTCTTTTAAAAAAACTTTTAATTAAATAGACCACGAAATCCCCCATTGCTTGCTCTTTAACTTATAACAATAGGTTTTCCCAGCATAATCGAAAACGGTATGTGCGTTTGATGGCAAGAATTAGTAATACAATTTAAGACCTATTAATGTTATGAATAATCAGTAACTAAACATGAAGTATACCTCAATATTACGCGATTTCATTCAGCCCATTCTCGTGTCATAATTAATCATCTCACTAAGTCATTCAGATTGTGTGGAGTTGTATGGGACCTTTAGAATACGTTTCAGAATTGTCCTGGGACACGAACTGGTGTAGTGTCCTCTTCCGTTATACATTCCGATTTGAGATTTTTGAAATTTCAAAATGGATTTATGACAAACAAAAGTTCTGCCCTCAAACTCAGGAACATTAGCGGCTCGCCATAGGGACACGGAGGGGGGGGGGGGCACTTACCCCCAAACATTTTCAAAGCATGGTCTTCAATTTTCCAAAAATAACGTTATTCGATATGTAATGAACAAAAAGTAGCCTTTTTCTTAATGTGGGCAAAGTCTCTCTCATACAAATGTCATATATTATTTATAAAGTATAAACTAATGCGTAATTTTCTTGGGTGTCTTAATTGTATCAAAATTTTAGCCTAGTACTGGCCGTCCAGAAGCGTTGATAGCGCTACCATCACCAATAGCAGTACTGAATCAGTACTGTTATTAGTGCTGGTAGCACTACCAATGCTTCTGTGTGGCCGGTTCAGGTTTACAGGCTCATTCGACCACTGGTCATATGAGTTAATATGATTCGAAAAGTTATGATTTCAATTTATTTCCGACGGTGTGCAGCTCCTTGAAACAAAAAAGTCCAGAACAAATTTATGTTTGATATTTTGAAGATGAACATATTAATTATAGGCATTAGCTTACTGGGTAAATTTTTACTCATTTCCCATGTTTGGTTCTCGAGATATTAGGATTGAAGTTGACATATTTTCTACAAAGAGTGAACTTGCAACAAGTAGACGTGATGTCATGTATTCACATTGATGGAAATGTTTAGCTTTTTTTTTCTCTAAAATTTAACACCATATTTATACAATTTAACTGTGATACGTTGTAACCATAAGTGCATCCCGAGCAATGGAAGTTTAAAAACTTGCCTTCAGGGCAAGATAGCATCCCTAATCAATTCAAGATCAAACAGTAGGATCAAAACTAAATAAAAAAGAAAACAAAACATTGACCATCAATATGAATACATGACATAGCACCTGCTTGGTTAGAGTTAACCTTTTGTAGAAAATGTGTCAACTTCAGTTGCTAATATCTCGAGAGCCGAACATGAGAAATGAATAAAAAACTTCACCAGAGTGCTCAAAATAAGTTCGTCTTTAACATATTAAACACAAATTTGGTTCTGGTCTCTTCATATTTTAAAGGAGATTTTACTTTGCAACAAAGAAAATGATAAAATGTCACATCATCCTGTAAAGGAGCCAATACATTTTATCTGGTAATTTTCCGATCATTTTGCAGTTTGATTTTCTTTTTATAAAATGAAGATTTTATTGCAAAGGAAAACTCAATATAACGACTGCTTAAATTCTATTTACAAGCATGGCAAATGCAATTTCCGGCTGTCTGAGAGGTGGCAATTTTTCAAAATTTTATGTAGGCTCCGCGCCAACTGATGGTGGCGCTCCGCTTAGATAGTCTTTCGGGCACCACTTCTCATGCCCCCCCCCCCCAAAAAAAAATAGTTTTGCACGACATCCCCCTGATACTATTGGAGACGTCTTGGTCTCAAGTTGAGTTTGCCCCAAACAAATTTCCTTATATCCGCCCTTGCTCAGGCACAGGCCTAACTCTTAACCAGTCCTGCTCAACCGATGCTCCGCGGACCACTAGTGGGCCGAAATGAGCTACTCAGGTGGGCCACGATACAAAGAATAACGAATCAAAAATTGAACACGATAGAAACAGTAAGTGATATGACTGTCATGTCCGATCGGTTCAAATCTGTTAACAGACTGCCAGAGCGCGCGGTATGAATGTGTTCTTAATGCAGTTCTTTGTAAGATTTGTAAGATGTACGAGTTAAAAAGTTTGAAGGACCCTACCCGCATTTAAACCCGGCCAGGACTGACTGCGGCAAGCCCCAACAATCCCTAGGTAAATCCCCGAAATAATCAATTGGGCCAACATACAGAAAACTGTCAGGTCTTGGTTATGTTGCCAAGTCTGTACGGTTAGCAGATAGTTTAGGTAGGTTTCTTCTTAACTGATCAAATTTACATACTTTTGCAAAGACTAAGGCCGTTATTAGCATGATGGTCTCGAAAAATGAGTACTCAAGCGAAAAGACTAGCTTATGCACTTTTTCGAATATACTGATCGTTTTCATAATCATTACATGGAACAATTTAGAGTTCAGTGGTCTTGCGGCTCTAGTGACTTAAATAAAAACCTGTTTTACCAGTATTTCTCATGATTTTCTTGTTTGTTCTATTAAGAGCCGATAACATTATTCTTATCTAGAAGGCTCTGTTTTCTATTAGCATTGAGACTCTTACATTCACTTTGAGGATATTCAACACGTCACTCGCAATAACAAAAAGGGAGTGTGGAAATTCGCCTTCTTCTATTATTGGAACACATGAATCAGTTTGCGTTTTCCCCCTATCGCATTGTTCTCGGCTTCCGTATATTCGAAAGAGTAATTAGTTAGGATTAACATTAGACTCGAAACTGTCGAGGACATGTAAACAATAAAGGTATCGTTTCTTCTGTGCAGGGAGTTGCAACTCCCTGTTCTGTGCATGGAAGTTACATCTCGGAGGTGGGTGTCTAGAAAAGTAAGACCTCGAAACATAAGACCTAAGACCTAAGACCTAGAAACATAAGACCTAGAAACATAAGACCTAGAAACATAAGACCCTCAAAAATACTGTAATGGGTGCTAAATTATTTTTCATCAGGGTCTAATTACTTTTCTACAGACACCTGTGCAGGTGTCTAGAAAAGTTAGACCAGGAGAAAAATTCATAATGCCGTTTTCAGGAACGCTCCGGGATACTATAATACATTTTTAATGATATAATTAATGCTAAAATAAATCAAGAACTGGATGCTGGTTATTTTTCATCAGGGTCTTACTTTTCTAGACACCTGCACAGGTGTCTGTAGAAAATTAATTAGACCCTGATGAAAAATAATTAAGCACCCATTACAGTATTTTTGAGGGTCTTATGTTTCTAGGTCTTATGTTTCTAGGTCTTATGTTTCTAGGTCTTACTTTTCTAGACACCCACACAGGTGTCTAGAAAAGTAAGACCCTGATGAAAAATAACCCGCATCCACTTCTTGATTTATTTAAGCATTAATCATATTGTAAAAAATGTGTTACAGTATGCCGGAGCGTTCCTGAAAACGGCATTATAAATTTTTCTCCGGGTCTTACTTTTCTAGACACCCACACAGGTGTCTAGAAAAGTAAGACCCTGATGAAAAATAACCAGCATCCAGTTCTTGATTTATTTTAGCATTAATCATATCATGAAAAATGTATTATAGTATCCCGGAGCGTTCCTGAAAACGGCATTATGAATTTTTCTCCTGGTCTAACTTTTCTAGACACCTGCACAGGTGTCTGTAGAAAATTAATTAGACCCTGATGAAAAATAATTAAGCACCCATTACAGTATTTTTGAGGGTCTTATGTTTCTAGGTCTTATGTTTCTAGGTCTTAGGTCTTATGTTTCGAGGTCTTACTTTTCTAGACACCCTCTCGGAGGTAGTACTTACATGTTGAGCATAACAGATAACCACTTCCAGAGTAACGGACAGGCTAAGTAACTGTACACGCTATGGTATTCTGAAAAAAAAATGTGATAATTCTGTGCCAGTCTAGGAGAGTACACGTCGAATCATGCGCTGGGTGATATAAGCCCAACCATGTGCTGTGTGTGAATGTAATGCCGAATAATGTCGAATCCTGTGCTAAGTGTTGAATTGAATGTGAGGTGAATCCTGTGCTGGGTATTACAAGCCGAATCCTGTGCTAGGAAAGTGAATTGAAATTTCGAATACTGTGCTATGTGTTAATGTTAAACCGAACGTTGTGCTAAGCGAATGTGGTGCCGAATCCTGTGCTAGCTTCAGAATGTGAGGCTGAATCCTGTGCTAACGTTAATTGAATGTGAGGTGAATCCTGTGCTGGGCGAATGTGGTGCCGAATCCTGTGCTAGCTTCAGAATGTGAGGCTGAATCCTGTGCTAGGCAAGTGAATTAAAATTTCAAAATTGTGCTATGTGTTGAAACTTTATGTAATGCCGAATGTGGTGCTAGGCGAATCTGGTGCAGAATCCTGTGCTAGCTTCAGAATGTGAGGCTGAATCCTGTGCTAGGCAAGTGAATTAAAATTTCAAAATTGTGCTATGTGTTGAAACTTTATGTAATGCCGAATGTGGTGCTAGGCGAATCTGGTGCCGAATCCTGTGCTAGCTTCAGAATGTGAGGCTGAATCCTGTGCTAACGTTAATTGAATGTGAGGTGAATCCTGTGCTGGTTAAATTATGGCGAATCCTGTGCTAGGCGAATGTAGGGCCGAATCCTGTGCTAGCTTCAGAATGTGAGGCTGAATCCTGTGCTAGGCAAGTGAATTAAAATTTCAAAATTGTGCTATGTGTGAAACTTTATGTAATGCCGAATGTGGTGCTAGGCGAATCTGGTGCCGAATCCTGTGCTAGCTTCAGAATGTGAGGCTGAATCCTGTGCTAGGCAAGTGAATTAAAATTTCAAAATTGTGCTATGTGTTGAAACTTTATGTAATGCCGAATGTGGTGCTAGGCGAATCTGGTGCCGAATCCTGTGCTAGCTTCAGAATGTGAGGCTGAATCCTGTGCTAACGTTAATTGAATGTGAGGTGAATCCTGTGCTGGTTAAATTATGGCGAATCCTGTGCTAGGCGAATGTAGGGCCGAATCCTGTGCTAGCTTCAGAATGTGAGGCTGAATCCTGTGCTTGGTTTTACAAGCCGAATCCTGTGATAGGTAAGTGAAATGTAACGTGGAATCCTGTGCTATGTGTAAATGTAATGCCGAATGTTGTGCTAAGCAAATCTGGTGCCGAATCCTGTGCTAGCTTCAGAATGTGAGGCTGAATCCTGTGTTAACGTTAATTGAATGTGAGGTGAATCCTGTGCTAGGCGAATCTGGTGCCGAATCCTGTGCTAGCTTCAGAATGTGAGGCTGAATCCTGTGCTGGGTATAACAAGCCGAATCCTGTGCTAGGCAAGTGAATTAAAATTTCAAAATTGTGCTATGTGTTGAAACTTTATGTAATGCCGAATGTGGTGCTAGGCGAATCTGGTGCCGAATCCTGTGCTAGCTTCAGAATGTGAGGCTGAATCCTGTGCTAGCCGAATGTGAGGCTGAATCCTGTGCTAGCCGAATGTGAGGCTGAATCCTGTGCTAGCTTCAGAATGTGAGGCTGAATGTGGGGCTGAATGTGAGGCTGAATCCTGTGCCTGCTTCAGACTGGTTGACTTTGGGATCAGCTGCGTAAAATGAAGATTTCTATTTTACTTGCAATTTTCATCCCTTTATCTTTTCAAAGTTCTGATATCAACATTTCACATTCCCAACGTAAACGGAATGTGTTGGTTATGATCGGTAGGTTCGAGCCAACCTTTGTCAGCTCTCTAGACTCTTAGTCTAACTTAGGCCAGGGCTAACTTAGTCCTCATTAAAGGCCTAACATAGGCTCCAGCCCTTTAAATGTTTTTAAAATCAATTACTTACAACATTAGGCCAAAGCAACCTTTGTTTTGGGTGAACATCCCATTATACATATTTGTTCAGGTATAACACATATAACACATATTACACATATAACACATATTTGTTCAAGTTTAAACCTTTAGCTATAAGCAGTTGGTAAGGCCACATCTTGATTATGCTGTGCAGGCATGGAACCCTTTTTATGAAAAGGACAAGTTTATTTTAGAGCAGGTTCAGAGGAGGGCGACACAGCTTATTCACAATATGCGTAATCTCCCTTATCAAGATAGGCTCAATTGTCTAGGACTTACTTCTCTGGAGTTAAGAAGGATTAGGGGGGATATGCTGCAGGTTTTAAGTTCCTTTCTGGTTATGATTCTCTGTCTAACTGTAACTACTTAGAGATTTGTGCTGATCCCCGTGTTCGTGGCCATAATAAGAAGCTGGTAAAATGTTTCTCTATACTTGACATCAGAAAGTTCAGCTTCTCTCATAGGGTTGTCAATGAGTGGAACAGTCTCCCTGAGTGGGTTGTTAATTCCACTTCAGTCAACTGCTTCAAGATTAACATTGACAAGTACTTGTATTACGGTGACAGTGGCAGGATCTGATTGAATTGGGTTTGTTTAGTTTTTGTTTGAATTAAGGTGTTAAGTTGGGTCTGTTCTATAGGGCATCTTGTGGGGTTTTTACCCTCCTTTGCCCTTAAACTTGTTATGTTATGTTATGTTAAGGTATAGTACTACTGTATTATTCTGTGATACTGTATATAGGCCTACATGCAGAGGCAGCAGAGCCAATTTTGAAGTGTGGGGGTAATCATTGAAGCAGCCCAATATGTCCAATAAAATAAATGCAGACTTTTAAGGCAGCTCAAAATACCCACAGCAAAAAAGTGCAGGGATAAAGCCCCCCTAGCCCTCCCCCCCCCCTTATTCTGTGATACTGTATATAGGCCTACATGCAGAGGCAGCAGAGCCAATTTTGAAGTGCGGGGGTAATCATTGAAGCAGCCCAATATGTCTAATAAAATAAATGCAGACTTTTAAGGCAGCTCAAAATACCCACAGCAAAAAAGTGCAGGGATAAAGCCCCCCTTGCCCCCCCCGTCTCTGAAGTCCCTGACACGTAAAATGCTTTGAAGTTTATTTGTCTGTCAATGTACAGGTACAGATTTTAAAATTCAGATAAATTGTGTGAAGTCTCGGAAGAAGTCATGGTATTTATCACTAAGGGACATTTTTCTAAAGCAGGGTTGTCCAACCTACGGCCCGCAGGCCACGGTCCAGCCCGCGAAAAGGTTCCGTCCGGCCCGTCAGAAATCTATTGCAAAAATTATTCAACAAGCATATTAATTGATGACAATTTTAGGCTTCGCCGCCCGCTATGGCATGCTGAAATAATTCATTCAAATGTCTGCTACATGTAGCTACATTGGAGTGTTGTCCACAGGGATGGGTTGAGAATGATTCAGGAGGTATATGAAAAAAAACTTTGTCCGAATATTCTGCCCAACACCATCAATTTTTGCTAAAATTTATTTGTTCAGTCAAAAAGGAAAATGAATCAGTGTTCCCTACACGCAATGATTGCATTTTGTTGCCTTGGGCGTCGGGAAAAATTGAAGAAAAAACGAGTATATAATGTGGCCCTCGTCCATCATAACCATTACATGTGGCCCACCACTGTGAAAGGTTGGACAACCCTGTCCTAAAGTATTCTTACTGGTAATACTCATAATATCAGAATATATTTCTCTCATAATATCAAAATTTATTATTCTTTTCCCCTCAAATTTGATGTAGTTTTATGTAAGACTTCATGAAGAAGGTTATGGAAATTCTTAACTTGGTCCTTGGAAATTCATGGAAAAGTCACGAAAATTAATATCCCCTTAAAGGGAAATATTGTGTGTTGTTTTACAAAGAAATTTCATCCTTTAAAAACCAATATCTATTGCCCCTTGTTGTTCAGTTGTTGGAAAAAATACGAAGGGTTCAAATTCAACAGTGTTAAAATATTTAATGATGGAAAATGAATCATACTGTACTGTACAAGGATACCAAAGTAGTACAATACTAGTAAGTAGCCTACATTTGGGAGCTCTACAGTAACATTAACAGTACTTTGCATGCCTTCAAATTCACAGATTTCTAGCCAGGACAGGACCACAAACACCCTTTTAGCACCTTGATCGCTATTTCTTCTGTAGATCCATAAACAAAGGGATAGCACTGAAAAACCACAGCACATGTTACACAAACTAAAAGAGCCAATCCACGACACATCATTTCACTTGTTTTATCTACAGCTGTCATCCAATCACTACTTGTGAATATCAGTCGATGGATACAAATTTTGTGCATGTTCTCAAATTGCAAGTCTCAATGAGTTAGTGTGATGTTCACTGGTTGCAAGCACTATTTGTGTCTTGCAGCACTTAATATATCTGTGAAACATTCCACATTTTATTAGTTCACATGTTGTTTTTTGGATGCATCTCCTTTTCTCTTGACTTGGTTTTTATGTTTTCTCAAAAATTTCAAGCAAGTGACAAAAATTTGATGGGAAGGAGGTTTCATGTTTACCTACTTTTCTTACCATGGAAAAAAAGGTAATCTTATTCAACTGTGTATAAAGAATCATGCATAAGGAATTAGACACTTACCTCATTGAAAGGTATATTTTAGTCAAATACAACACTTTGTGCCATCTAAGTACTCTACAATAGCGAAAAAAAATATACAAATAAATAAAAAATAAATCAATATCCAAAGGGGGTAGGGATCACCCTTTCAATTTGGCCATTACATGATATATTTTGCTATATCACTGATCTAGACAGTATCTTTTGATAAACGCACCACCAAACTGGTTTACTTTACAGTATGTCAATTGCAAAAATTTCAATCTTTTCAGCTGATGATGCAGGATTTGAGTCCCAGGTTTATAACAATTCTGTCTGCAAGACACCACACCTGAACAAATTAGCAGAGAGGAGTCTCATTTTCAAGCATGCTTACACCTCAGTCAGCAGCTGCTCTCCAAGTCGATCTGCTATATTGACAGGACTGCCGGAACACCAAAATGGAATGTATGGCCTTCATAATGGGTACCATCATTTTGAGTCATTTGACGAAGTCCGGAGTCTTCCTTTCATTCTAAACCAGTCCAATATCAGAACAGGTTTGTTATTATTGGGTTGCAGTCTTAAGTGCTTTACTGTACTTTTATTAGGAAGGTAGGGTGTAGGCAATAATTAGTCCCTTATATATAATAGACTGTCTCTGCCATTGTTTTATTAACACTGAAGAACTGTACAGTAACTTTAAAACTGCAGTATTTCTATTGTATTTGTAAAGTGCAATACTTTCATCAGATAACAATGAGAACAGTACTTCAAAGTATGTTGGGGCCCATCATACATGTCCAGGCAAGGAACACTGCTACAACAGGAAAAATTATTACATTTTGTAAAGTTGAACTGTTATAAAGTTTTAATATGTATTTTTTATTTTTGACTGTAAGTCCGCCTCACATAGATGCAATGACATAAAAGCAGTAGACTCTTGGCAGGGATTCTGCCAGAAATGCAAAGTGAGGGGGGAGGAGAGATTGATTACCACTAAAGTCCAAGTCAAGATTGATTCTGTCCAAGGTTAAAGTTACAAGTGGGTTCATGGGGATAAATGCCAGCTTTAAGGCCCCTGTAAGGTGCAATTTGAAGGATTTAAAGACCATTTTAAAATTTGTGTAAGTTCAAACATTACTTAAACAAGTGTCCTCTCTTTAAAAAAGAAACTAAGATATTGACAGTTTTGAAATGTTCATAGAAAAAAAGGGGGGGGGGATTCTACCCACTTTCTTTTGAAAACTTTTGTAAAGGGAGGGGGGGGACAATGCCCCTCCTTTGCCAGAAACAGTGAGTGGATAATAAGTGTAACTCATAGTTCATGACACTCTATGCCCAATTCTGAAATTATGCTAGTGGTCAATGTATTGGGCATCAGTTGTGGTATTGGGTATTTACAGTCAGGGTTGTCACTACACTGGGCGGCACAGGGCGGTGCTACCCAGCTCTCAAAATCTCCACCCGGTACTCGCCATCAATATCAGCATCACCGCCAGGCAGGAATTACTTACCCCAACTGAAAATTCATAGATTTCCTTAGAATTTAGTGATAATTTCTCGTTTTTTGTACAGTAAGCACTCTCCAACCTTCAAAAAAATTTTCAAAAGGGAGGTGGGACAGTGACTCCACCTTAAACTGCTTGCCTAGGACATTGACAACAAATTACCCGGGTCTCAAAAAGGGTCTGGTGACAACCCTGTTTACAGTAATATTATTGGATCTTACAGTATCATTGGTTAATTTGGTTTCGGTGGAATAATATAGGCAAGCATTGATGAAGATGTTACAAGTTGTAATTAGACAGGCTAATTCATGTATAACAATGATGCAAGCCATTAATTGCACACAATCTTAGAATCTGGAAGGGAAATTTCTTATTCAAAACATTTCATAGGGGATTTTGGTTTTAGTTGCAAAATAAAGTAATTTTTCCCAATCATGTAACTGCCTGCAGTAATGGAAACACTGTATTGTTACTAAAAACATTCCAGTATCATACAATCATTTCTGCATAAAGTGTAACAATCATTGTCACATAAAGTATCATGTATGACAGTAGTGTATTGTATATATTCATCATTTTAAAGATGATATTTCTAGGCACACCCCAATATTTAGCACTGGTTAATATGAAGAGTCCTTTCACTCTTGTAATTCATGATGCTAGTACCTTGTTTGTTATCATGAATGGTGCATGAATTGTATTGTGCATGATACTGTAGGACCTTTTCCTTGTCATCTTATCCAGGTCTTATTGGCAAGAAGCATGTTGGACCAGAAGATGTCTATCCATTTGAGTTTGAGTATAGTGGAGAAAATCATCCCATTTTACAAGTTGGAAGAAACATTACACTGATGAAAGAATTAGCTCAGAAATTCTTCCAAACTCAGGATGAAAGGTGGGCAATAAATCAATTCCCTGAAATGGGGTGCAATGAGTTGGCTAGTGGAATTCATAATTTATTCATGAAATTTTTCCATGAAATTTTTCTCATGAAGTTTTCTTCACGTACTAAATTGTCAACCTTAAACAATCTCCATATCTTACATACAAATGTCTTCAAAGGGAGGAAATAACAGTATAATTTGCTTTTTGATTTCTAGTTGAAGGAAGGCAAGGAATCTATGCAATTTTTATGTTGCATGCATGTGTGTGTTTACTTCGTTTGTAGGTGTGTAGACAGTAATGACTGACACTTCATATTTTGTTTGTAGGTTGGGAATTTCAAGAGAAAGAATCCTATTATTTTGGGAGAGTTCAGTGTTGTGATGGCCTTGACCAAGGTGCAAAATGACATTCTTTCATTTCTTGATTATAAAAAGATAGTCATGATATCTTTTTTGGCCCTCTCTGCTGCAATTGACGCTGTCCACCATGGTACAGTATGCTACTAGAGAGATTGAACTCTAGATGTGGTGTGAATGGTTTTGCCTGCAGCCCTCACTTCTTATGTGACTGATGTCAACATGTTCTCTTGAATGGAGTGCAAAGGTTCCTATATTTCAGTCTTGATTGTGGAGTTCCCCAGGGCCCAGTTTGGGACCCTTGTTATTTTCTCTATACAATACCAATGTAGGTGATATCATAAGGACATTTGGCATGCTTATCTGCTATGACTTGTGTTATATATTTGGGTAAGATACCACCCATATCCACTGTATGAAATGATGCTGCTAAATTGGTTGTCCATGCCCTGGTTGATATTGTAATTCCCTGTTGGCTGGCCTTCCTTTGCCTACTTGAACACCCACTCAAAGGGTCTTAATATAACTGTCCATGCTGCTTGCAGATGTCCAAAGCTTACCCAAATTACTACATTGTTTATTTCTCTACATTGGCTCCCAGTTGAGTATGGTATTCAGATTAAAGTACTGCTAATAATATACAAATTACTTAATGGCAATGCTCCCTACATCAAAGAACTGGTTCAACCTTATCACATTAGACCTGGGGGGGGGGGGTGTTCCACAAAGAGTTACACGCAGTCTTAAGTTTGATTCACCATACTTAAGCCAACAGTAAATCATACTTAAGATCGTGCGTAAATCTTTGTGGAACTGGCTCCTGGTCTAAGGCTCAACACAAGTACTGCATGCATACAGTATTAATGTGTATTACACACATAATCGACTCTTATACCAAGTTGTTGACCTCCATTTGAACATTGTCAAAAATTAAATGTAATATTAAACATTGTTTGGTATGAGCCCTGACTGAGTTGTGCAATCTCCATGCATCTTTGTGTAGTGAATCCAGTGAGCTTCCTGCTGCCAGGGGACTTGCATTTAATTACAAGGTCCAACTCTTTGGATGTGTGCAAACAGGCTTAGAATGAATGACTCTAAATCTAAATTTATTGTATTTGGAAGTAAAGCTATGTTACCAAAATGTCACATTGATGAAGTTGCTTTTGATGAATCTTCAGTGCATTGATGCAATATGATTAAATTAGTAGGAGTTCAACCAAAGCCTCACCCTTAAATATCATATCTCCTCTAAAGCCCGGGTCACTGCTCATGGTATGCACAAGCTTCAGAACCTATGTAAATATCTGGATCTGTCTTTTGCCCTTAAAACAGCAAACAACCTTATATTTTCCCATATGGATTATGCAAATTCACTTTTTGTTAACTTCCCTATTAGTCATCGTTACAACTCCCATTACAGGGTGTACAGAATCAAACTGCAAAAATCATTTTAGGGAGATCAAAGTTTTCTAGCTCCACAAATGCTTCCAAAAAACTTCACATTCTTCCCATACAAGGCCTTGCCAAGTTCAAACTTTTAGCTCTGGTTTCAAATGTCTCCATAACCTAGCACCTGATTATATGTCCAATTTAATCCAGTGACACAAATGCCATTTTTCTACATGTTCCTCTACTAGTGGCTGTCTACTTCATATACTCTTCAGGAAAACCTCGACTTTTTGTGACAGATCTTTCAGTGTAGCAGGTCCAAATTTATGGAACAGCGTCCCAGAGAATGTGAGGGATTTTTCATCAATTGACTCATTCAAATCTAAACTTAAAACACATCTGTTTAGTGGAACTTTTCATAGACTGAACTTTCTTTTGCTTGTTTGTGGTTTGGTTCTTTACTTGTGTTTGTTCTGGTTGTGAAGTGCCAGTAAATGCTTTATTAAGTAGTTCTGAGTGCTATATTAAATTCAATTAACTTAAACTTTCACATTCCTTCACATCTTATCTTGACAATTTCCATATCTCTGCTGGGTTGACTGGCTGCTGAAGTGTGTATCTTTCAAGGATTTCATGGCAAGGTTTTAAGTAAAAATTTGACAAGTTGATTTTCCTGAAAAATTGTTAGATTTGTATTGTTCACTGTGTTTTATACTTCAAGATTCATTTGCCATTGAAGACACCCATTTGAGTATGTGTACCTACAGTATTCCTCAGTTGTCATTCCACATTTTCTAGATTTCTTCCAGTCTCTCCTGAAGTGACAGGAAGAAATGGGTTTCTTCCAGTTTCTGCCACTTTTCTGGAAGAAACTGAGGTTGTAGCATCTCTATGAATTGGCTCACATGGGGCTAACCATGTGTGAAGGGGCTCGAGGGGAAAGAGCCCAGGGAAGCCTCGGGGTCTTTATCTTGGAGTCACGGTGAAAAAGTGACAAGTCTTGTCTTGTTATAACATACTGCAATTCCTAAGATGTTCCTGGTGTTTTGTTTCCAGGCAGGAAATATTGAAGACCTTGCTGGGAACATTGATCCTTGGAAACAATGAACCTTGTAACCATCACCAACCATTGAAGTAATATGAAAATGGGAAACACCAAATCTTGGGAACCTTGAACTTCTGAACAGCAAACCCTGGGAACACTGAACCCAAGAACATGGGGTAGACCCTATTCCTATGGCTACTGTGTGACTGAACTTTGTTCTGAAGCAGAACCATAAAGTCAGAATCAGATTATTGGAATCTGAAATACACATTTTTGTCATAGAACATTGAGGTAATGTTTCATATTGCTAAGTTTCTATTGTAGATAAAACTTTTCTGTTCAAATTCAGTAGTTATCTGACGCCTTAAGTTTAATGCAATGAAATGCAAAGAGCAACATTTTTAAACCATGGTCATTTAACATGTATAATCATCATATAGATATTCCAAGTGACTCATAAATTTCTAGCTCTAATTTATGGCTCATAAAGTTACTAGTTCTAATTTATGAGTGGGTTAAGACTCATAAATTTCCACATTCAGGAGTGAGCCAAATTTTGTCAAAACTTATAGTAGTTAAACTTGAAAAGCTAGTTCTTAATTCAGCCTTGATATATTCTTTCTTTCTGTTGACAGATCTTTCTTCCTGTACATTGGCTTTCATGATCCACATCGCTGTGGCCATACTTTACCTCAATATGGACAGTTTTGTGAAAAATTTGGTAATGGGGAACCTGGTATGGGAAAAATTGTAGACTGGAAACCAGCACTTTATGACCCTGCTGATGTCATTGTCCCATATTTTGTGCAGGACACACCAGTTGCCAGAGCGGATTTGGCTGCTCAGTACACAACAATCAGCCGTCTAGATCAAGGTATGTAGAGGATAAGTAGTGCAGCTTACCTTTAAGGTAGTAATTTTTCATTTGTCTAAAGTATCCTTGACTACAATAGGAAAAGAAGAATCACCTGAAGAAAACCACAAAAAACAGTCTTGGTGGTCAGCATAGTCAAACCAGACTGAGCACAACTAGAAATAAGGCCATGACTGGCTCAAATGAAAATGATTGGTTAGAAACCGAGCGTTCGAGAATGAGCCAACTAATTTTATCATTCTGTGCTGTGAGTGCTCCTTGCATTTGTGCCAAGAGGACCGCGATCCCATTCAGATACGTTTAAGCTATTACTACACTGGTTGAAAATATCACCATGTCAGCACTTCAGCAGAATATATCCTCCCAATTGACCTATACTCATGAATCCAATATTACTATTTCAATTTATTTCAAACTAAGAGTTCAAGTATTTGCAGGGTCATACTGAAGACTGTAAAAATGGAACCTAGTGGCATTGTGCCATTGTTACTGATAAGGCCACTTATTTAACATTGAGAGCCAAATATCCCCCTCTAAAAATTATTTTAAAATTCATCACTGTGACCATGAAGGAACCTTTACATACTTGAAAGGCTACATAAGAAATGCTCAGTCAGTTGTGAAATTTTCAGGTATTGTTTATCAAAATTATGTCTAAAATTTTTAGCAACTACCTAAACCTGTTTTGTATCAAAAATTGCAGAATTCAGTCTTTAATTACTTTAGGACTGAAGTCAATTTAATAGTTATTTAGATGGGGGTTAAACAGCACATCAACAGGAATTAGTTAGTGTCAATTAGATAGGGAGGTAGTCAGGGATATATATATATATCTCCAAGTCAAACACAGTTTCAGTTCTCCCCTTAAGTCTCCTCCTACTACAGGCAGAAATACCATAGGCATATGCTACAACCCACAGGAAGCAGGACTGGAGTCAAGGTAGGGTGCATTCTCCAATGTTTCTTGCAATGTCAATCATACTGTATGTGAAATAAATATGAAGGAAGGTAGTTAGATGGAATTTTACAACCCAGTTTCTAATTAATTTGTTTCAGTCAAGCCAGGCAGTCTTTCCCCCAGTTGTGGCTGACTTTCCAGTTTTTCACACGTCACTGCCAATGCTGAGCACCAAGCACAATGACAGTAGGTTCCATTTCTAAAGTCTTTGGTAGCCAGGACTCAGCCGGGACTCCAACTCCTAACCTCCTAAAGTTGTATGCTCTAACCACTTGACCATGCAGTTGCTCCGTCTCGATCAAGAAACTAGGCAGGTCACTCAGTGTTGTTTTACCAGAGTGTCTAGTGCTATCATTGTTAATACACTAAAGTAGTGGTTACAGAAATGACTGTTGTTCATTAATGTGGGTGTTCATTGTCCCACAGGGTTGCTTTTCTCAATCAAGAAATTACAAGGGCCATTATTCTGTACAAAACGTAAGGGTTGTTATTCCAATAAAAAAATGTGCAGGTGATATGATATGCCAGTGGGGGTTTCTAATTGATGTGTATTCTTGATTTGTAATAATAAACCTTTTTCTTGATTCAAAATGATGACTTCAGGATAACAGTCCTTGTCATTGGTTTGGAATAACAGTCCTGGGTAATGACTGGAAAAATTACCCTTCAGAGTTAAGGCCCTTTAGGATTGTGAGCAGACCCCACAGAGATATTAATGATGATGGTGATGAAGAAAATGATAAAAGTGATCATGGATAATGTGGATGAGATTATTTACAGTCAAATACCACAGAAAGAATACATCATCAAATTTGCAAAAAATGTTTCAAACAACCAAATTTCCTTACACAATTTTGGCGTCATTTACTTTCTTCTTGTGTATATAGATTTTTTTTTCCTTTCTTTTCTGAGCATGAGGATGCATTAACTAGGTAAAATATCACATTTGAAGAAACATTTAATATTGAACAAAGACTTCAAATCAATTGGGGTAGCTATTTTATTTTCTAGATGAAAAATATTGATTTAATCCTGCAGATATTCTTTTTTTGTAGGAATTGGTCTAATTCTTGGAGAGCTGGAAGCAGCAGGTCACCTAGATGACACCCTCATCATTTACTCATCAGACAATGGGATACCCTTCACATATGGAAGAACCAATGCATATGAACCAAGCACAGCAGAACCTCTACTTATCTCATCACCTATCCATACAGAAAGGAAGGGGCAAGTTACAGAAGCATTTGCAAGTCTTTTGGATATTGTACCTACAGTTCTGGACTGGTTCAACATCACCTATCCAACTTATTCATTACAGAAGAAGAATGTTGTCCAACTTACTGGTCAGTCATTACTTCCTGTTCTGGAGTCAGAACCAACTCAAGGATATAACACAGCATTTATGAGCCAGGATCTCCATGAAATCACAATGTTTTACCCAATGAGAGCGTTTCGTACTCGTAACATGAGACTAATACACAATTTGAATTTTAAAATGCCATTTCCTATTGATCAAGACTTTTATATATCCCACACCTTCCAAGATATTTTAAACAGGACTCGTCAAGGAGAATCCCTTCACTGGTTTTCTAGTCTTAAGAGGTATTATTATCGGCCAGAGTGGGAGTTGTTTGACATGGAGAATGATCCTCAAGAAACAACAAATGTTGCAACAAACTCAAAATATGCCTCTATTTTTAAAGAAATGAAAGAGGAGCTTCTTGCTTGGCAAAATGTTACAGCTGACCCTTTTATTTGTTACCCCTGGGGAGTGTTACAAGATTCAGGGGCATATAAAGAGCACAATAAATGTTTCTCATTGGACAATGGACTCTAACATAATTTATTTTTCAAACAGAATAGGTGGTAGCTGTGGAAATATGTCTTCTCATGAACAATTGCTAGCATATGCCAATGAACACCAGAAGTACTGTTGTTCAGTACTGATCTTAAATAAAGACTTGCAAATGCAATATGCAATTAAAAGTCTTAAATGGTAAAGAATACCAAAGTTTGGAAGAACCACTGTGTAAACAATTTGAACCAAGATAGTTTGGAAATGGAAACATATAGGCAACCATAAGCAGTATTAACCCTTTACCGTTGTGCTCCGATCAGGGCATATTTGCACGCCTCGGGAGTGGGCGGAAAAGCGGACGTAGCACGCCCCGCTCAGCTTCCGTAGACCATTGACCCTGTGACCTTAAACTATTGTCTCTCTCATTGTTGTGGCCGAATTTTTGGGTAGCTACTCGCAGTTTCGAGCTCCGCGTGAAACAGTAAAGATGGGTGACAGCCGAGCTCTCAGAATGGGTCCAAAAGGACCCAAACAACAGTAAAGGGTTAAAATAAGCCTGTGGAGTGTGTTTACGGCAAAGCTGATGCCACTGTCTCTGCGTGTGTGCACGTAACCCTTTAGCCGAGTGGTGCAGGTATTTTAGATTAACCCTTTACCGTTGTGCTCCGATCGGGGCATATTTGGGCTCCTCGGGAGTGGGCGGAAAAGCGGACGTAGCACGCCCTGCATCTTAACCCTGTAGGCCATTGACCCTGTGACCTTAAACTATTGTCTCTCTCGTTGTTGTGGCCTAATTTTCGGCTATTTCCTCTCAGTTTTGAGCTCTGCATGAAACAGTAAAGATGGCTGACAGCAGAGCTCTCCGCATGGGTCCAAAAGGACCCAAACAACGGTAAAGGGTTAAATACATGAACAAAAGAATTTTAGCACCACAAACAGCAGCTATGTTGTAATATGATCTACAGTTAAAATTTGAAAGTAACATAACAATTTTTGTGCAAGCCTACCTTGCGACTAAAATTTTAAACAAATATTAACTAAAATGTGAAGAAAAAAATTCCAAATGTTTAACTCTCGCCCTCACAGGGAGCTGTGTCAATGTTTCCAAAGTTTGCTGTTCCCGAGGTTCAATGTGCCCCAATCTTGGGAGCATCTGCACTTCTGGGAAAATCGAACCCCAGGAAAAATGAGCCTTGTAATCATGCTCAAATCATCAAGATACAGGGAACATCAAACCTTGAAAACAATGAACCCCAGGAACATCCCTCACAAGATATTTCTGAGCTGAGATATTTAAATGTTGAAATTTATCCTCTCAAATTTCAAACTAGTAGATTTTGCATGAATTGGTGATGTCCTTCTTTTACTACTCAAAATAGTCTTTTTATTTCTTTTTTTTCTGAAAGCTTCCACACCTTTTGTCAAATTGTGATGACATTCCTGTCAATGAAGTGACTTGAATATTAATTCCCCCTCTATTATATATTCTGTGCCAGAAAACTGGAAGTATTCAAGGTCACACAAATATTCTTTTATATGTGAGGGAAACAAGAGGGTATATAATGTGAGTTGCATACAAAGTATATCACAAATAAATGCATTATGGCTAATTTTGATTTAAGTGAGTATATTTCAACAAGTAATGGAACATGCTGTGGCAATGGGATATGGATGAATATTATTTGTATCCTAACCTCCAAAATGTATATTCTTTTAATTCTAGACTTAAGACAAACTCAAAGTGCAATGTAATTGCTTAAGGTAAATTCCATCTCGTGAAAAGAAGTACTAATGGATTCATGAAATAATTGTATATTTGATCTAAACTGTGTCAAAGCTCAAATTTCCCCTAAAATCCACAAATGTTAACCATGTTTACATTTCATATTAAATGTTACACTGTCATTATGAATAAGCTTAATTTGAGCATGCAGATTAAGTTGTAGAAAATGGTACCTAATACAAGATATATTTTATTTAAAGTTATTTCTTTTTTTATTGATCGTTTTTAAAGACAGTGATATGTTCTGTGTGATTCACAACATTACACATCATTCCTTTGACAATGATCTCTGCCAAGGACCTTGTCAAACCCCAAAGAAGTAAAACTTTTTTAAGAAGAGATATTTCAGTTTAAGTAACAACTGTTTTTGGTTTCATGCTATTATGCATTTTGTAGTTTTGCAATCACCCCAGATATTATCTGATGGTGCCCTAATTCACAACTAGAGATTGCATGTAAGTACTTTGAAGCCATTCCCTCAAGAGATTGGTCAGTGATGATGCAGAAAGATCAATTGCATATGTGTAGTCTGCATAGGTTCACCCAGCAGGATATGGTTTTGAGCAGAAGTATGGAGTACAGGCCTTTCAAAGATATGCAGACAAGTATTTTTAAAAATTTGATTTGGCGGGGGAAGAGTAATTTAACGTATGAAAATTTACCCCTTCCCTGTGCATGGTTTTGCTGTGAAATTCTTTATTCACCATTGCTCTATTTGAAGGGCTTTGCTGCAAAACGTGGCTCCATTATGTAATGGAATAGCTTGGCATGAACGTACAGTCTGAAATCTTGATTTGGACAGGAAATAGGCATGAAAAGAATGTAATTTTTACATATGTACAACCTAATGGGTTATAGTAAATGCAAATATTGTGGCCTTCTTACAAAATATTTGTGTTTGCAGAACCTGTACTTAATACATACTGTGTATACAGTGAAGACATTGTATTGCTCAGTATGGGGTAATGGACTTCCTTCAGTAGCCAAAGGGTGAAGAGTGTCAGGAAGGGGGCGAGACAATTTAAGATCTGTTTATCTCCATCTTGAAGAAACTTGAAATTTATGAAGTAGTGAAAATAGCACTGATAAATTCATATCTTCTGATGTATAATGTAAGTTATAATCAGCATAGAAGGTACCAAATTATTAAAAGGGAAATATTGCAATTGTTTTGCAAGAAAAATTCATCTTATTAAAACTAATATTTATCGACACAGGTTGATAGATTATCAAAAACAGGGCGGTATGGTAGCCTTCTTTTCAGTTTCCCACAGATAGAAATTCGGCTGTTTGCTGCTCAAGAATAATTTGTTCACCCAAACTTTCAACATTTCAAATGATCCAATGCCCATGGCTCTTCTTTGGCATAGTATTTGGAAGAAACGTAGCTACTGCTGGGGTTTATGATTAAGACTGAATTGTTGGATAGTGTCAGAGCTGTTTTCTTTGTACCCATTGTTGGAGCATTTTAAACACAATATTTCCCTTAAAAAGAGAGCTGGAACACTTTCAGCAGGCCTTATATAGATATGTGCAAGTTCTGGGTGAATAGTAAAAATAGGTTAAACTGTCCAGGGGCCCGTTCCACAAAGGGTTACACACGATCTTAAGCATGTTTTACTGTTGACTTAAGTATGGGGAATCAAACTTAAGATTGTGCGTAACTCTTTGTGGAACGGCCCCCAGATCCTTGAAAGGAAATGTGGAAAAATATTCATAGGTGGACTGAGCAGACTCGGTAAGGAAGGGAGGGGGTTTAAAGGTGTATTCTAGTGACTTTTTACTTGGATCTTGTAAGAATTGGCAAAAGTAAAATATTCCAGACCATGTCCCCCCAATGATGGCCTGAAATGAGGAGCTAACTTTGTACCAAAGATAGTGTTGTTGGCTGGTTCAATTCAACACGTTTCCATTTTTGTTTTTTTTGGTATATTATTGATAACAACTTTGCTCTCAATGCTGTATTTTAGTCATAGTGCTTCCAGTTTTTATGAAATTTGACCTCCTGTAAACATTTCAGCAAATGGTAAATTTTGCAGTTTTTTGTCAGAAATTTGTATTGATTTTCTTCAAAAGTAGAAGTAAATAACAATACTGAAACTGATTCATTGGTTCACAGGAGAAGAGTGTAATTAGAAAAAGGTGAAAACATCCTTTTGTGACAAGGACTGCTAATCTGGTTTTAGCTCCTTTGTGAAATTAATATTAGCCACTTAAAAATATTTTATTTTTCATACAATTTTGTGAGGCATAAATAGTGCTGTATTTTTTAATGTGTATGTAGATTTGCTTTAGGATGAAGAAAATGTATGACCCACTTTTGTATAAGATTGAAATATATAATTTAACAATACTTAAAAATAAGAATCTTTAAGTTCATTTTTTACTCCCATTTTATTCAGTTACAATGTTTTCAACACCTCCTGTTAGGAAATAATCATGAAGAATTGTTTTTAATTGCTTCCAAATTTAGGAACAGGGTAAAATAACCCTTCAAATAATCATCTATAGTGATTGCCAATTTAATACTAATTGTAAGTAAAATGAAAATGGCCTTTGTGGACTCCCTTGCTACCTTTTGAGGGAGACATTTTTTCTTAAATATTTGACAACAGCTCAGGTAGGAGTTCGACCCCCAATGAGATACATTGTCTTAGAACAGTCGCATTTTTTGTCTGACTGCACAAATGTAAGTCAAAAACTGAATATTCAATACTTGCTCATATTTCAATACCAAATGATTCAATGTTTGTGGTGTGGGTACAATGATTAACACATTGAATGTTACTTTGTACTCCAAAAAACATGGACAAATGCATTCTTTGTCATTGTCATGTAAATCACAATACCTAGAAGTATGAAGATTTTGCCCCAAGCAGCAGTACCCCTGAAAGCAGTGCTAGCTATATAGAACAATGTAAAGCATGCCATTCTCAACAAATTTACAGGAAAAGTGAACAAACATCCACACAACATTGGAATATTGAATGGTCTATTGAATAGCTAGTCGTAAGCTGAGGTTTTTAAATTTCGCAAGGGCAAGGTAATAAGGCTGTATGCTTAAAGGTAATTAGAACACTCTATATCACAAATCAAACATCCTGACTTGCACCTGAAAGGGAATTACAGGTTTCTTCCAATCTGCTAGTCACTGAACATGACTGAAAATTTCTTCCTTTCTAGTCACTGCCTTAAATGTGTCCCACATGTACAACATTTCAACCATTTTAGACTAGTACCACTTAAAAACTGGTTCTTTAATGTACACACTGGCCATAAACCTTTGTTAAGTTAGGCTTAGATGGAGTTTTACAGCCTAGGTTCCAAACAATTGGTTCATGTCAAGCTGGCCAAGGCCTTTTCTCCAGTTGTGGCTCTCCGGCTTGTTTTCCCTACTCCATTGCATATGCTGTGCAGCAAGCACAATGGCAGTAAAGTCTTCGGTATGACCCGGCCAGGACTCAAACTCCAGACATCTGACTGCAAGTCTGATACTCTAACCACTTGACCCTTGTTATATACATGGCTCAAACTGTAAACACACCAAACAGGCAAAATGCCTGCACCTGATCTGCAATAACATGCAGAGTACTCTACGCAAACACCAAGAAATTCAAACTACCAGCAGTACTTTTTGACCCCTGACCCAAAACAAGATCACGTTTGTAGTTGGCTTATCAAAATGTTAAATTATTGTCATTGACAATTTCACATTACAAGCACAATTACCAAGATAAACTTCACTTTTGAGAATCCTTCCTGGTAGCTGTATGTGGTTCTGCTAAATTTTCTGTGAAAAGGTTTAGAGAGAAGTCATGTTTTGGAAATGCCCAAATGATTTCTGCATCTTGACCAAAGTGGGCAAATGACCCCATCCATGTTATGTAAGTACTGAAGTATTAACTAGCCTTAATAAGTAACCTTTCCCTGGCACTCCGTGTGGGGATCAATGTGGAATAGTTCTGTTTCTGTTCCCACTGACTTTCATAGAACCATTGGCATACGGTATGAAAAACTACAACAAGCAAATATCAGATTGCCCATGTGGAATTGATATGCAAACTGTGCATAATTTACATTCCATATGACCCAGTTACAGGGAGTCTGAATTTGGATGCAGCAAACTTCAGCAGATATGTGCTACATCTCTTGATCTATTATGTTCAAATAAACAGGTAAGTGCAAGTCAATACCTCACATGAACTTTTACCACATTCCATTCATTATGTTCTGCTACTGTACTCACTGACCACATTCCACATTTCATACGGCAACAAAGCAGCTTTCACGATTATCTTTATACGTCCCAAGATTCTCACAGCCAGTTGCTTATTACCGGACACTTATGATCAAGCTGTATATAATATTTTGCCTACATAATGACAAGCAGGGTTATCACCAGACCATTTTGAGAGCCGGGTAAATTGTGACCACCATCCTGGGGAAGGGTTTTAGGGGTAAGGAGCATCCCCCTCTTCTTTGACAAGTTGTTGCAGATTTGAGAGAGCTAACAAAAAAAAAAAACGAGAAATTATTGCTCAATTCTAAAACCAGAAAGCCAAAAGGCTTAGCGATTCCTTGCCACTGAAATTTGAGCCTACCTTTTTCTTTCAAACTGACAGTGCTTTGACATGTTTTTCAAATCGACAGCTAGTGCTCCGTAATGTTTTTCAAATTGACAGTGCTCCGTAATGTACCCACAAAGAATACATGCAAGGCATCCAAGCTTCCTACTTTGAGATTCCGGGTGACCTTTGACCACCTACAGTAGAACTACGGTTCAGCTCACGATATCACATCCACATACTGTGTGTGAAATTTTGCAGTAAGCAAGACTCCAACCATGGGAAATTGTGTAAATATGATATTGAGACTTTGACCACTTGTGAACCAAAGTGACATTTGACCTCCACCAAAAACTATAGGGATCATTTATTCACTATACATCATCTACATGCCAAGTATGAGGACCCTACAAAAATTACCTTTCTTGTAATACAATGCAAACAAGCTTTTCAGACTTTGATACTGCTGACCCCAAATGACCTTTGACCCTCACAAAAATCAATTGGGATCATCATTTAAATACAGCCAACCCACACACTAAAGGTGAGCTTAGTTACATGTATTTTTGAGATGCAGTGTTTACAAGGTATTGACCTTTTGACCTGTCATGACCCCAAATGACCTTTGACCTCCCCAAAAATCGATAGGGATCATCTACTTCACACAACCAACGCTTGCGCCATATATGTGCATAGTCACATGCAATGTTCTTCAGATATCATGTTTTCAAGGTTTTGACCTTTTGACATCTTTTGACCTCAAATGACCTTTGACCTCAACGAAAATCGATAGGGCTCATCTACTCAATTCAACCGACCCACATACCAAATATGAGCAAAGTCACATGTAACGTTCTTGAGATATCGTGTTTACAAGGTTTTGACCTTTTGACCTCTCCTGACCCCAAATGACCTTTGACCTCCACCAAAAACAATAGGGATCATCTACTCAATATGGCCAACCCACACACCAAATATGAGATTAGTCACACTAACCCTTCTTGAGATACCGTGTTTACAAGCAATTTCTAAGAATTTACCATTTGACCTCTCCTGACCGCAAATGACCTTTGACGTCCATGAAAATTGATAGGGATCATCTAATCAATATGAACAACTCACACACTAAATATGAGCATAGTCACATGTTACGTTCTTGAGATATCGTGTTTACAAGGTTTTGACCTTTTGACCTCTCCTGACCCCAAATGACCTTTGACCTCCACCAAAAACAATAGGGATCATCTGCTCAATATGGCCAACCCACACACCAAGTATGAGATCAGTCAAGCTTACTCTGCTTGAGATATCGTGTTTACAAGGTTTTCACAGTTTGACCTCTCCTGACCTCAAATGACCTTTGACCTCCACGAAAAACAATAGGGATCATCTACTCAATATGGCCCACCCACACACCAAGTATGAGACCCGTCACAGTTACCTATCTTGAGATATCGTGTTTACAAGCAAAGCGTTACATACACACACACATACACACACACACAAACACACACATACACACACACACACACACACACACACACACGACATCACCATCGCATAGATTCCTTTTGCCTACGGCAAGGAATAAAAAATCTAAGAATTTTATTAAGTTGGGTAAGAAATTTCTGGCAATTATTGGGCAGAGATTTTCAGAGCTGGGTAGCACTGCCCAGCACCACCTGGAGTGGTGACAACCCTGATGACAAGCACCCATCAATGTAACTATCAAACCCCAATTACGAACATACAAGGATATATTGAAGACATTAAATTGAGAAAACATGATTTATTTCTAAAAAATTGAAAGAAGTGACTAACTATCCCAATTTCTGTTTATTAAGAGTGGCAATTAGAGTATGCTAGCAGGCTCAGGTAAAGGCCAAGGTAGGTTATCAAGTTATATAGGGTTTTACACCTCGAGTAATAACCTACTGTTTCAGTCTAGTGGTGCCCTCAATATTTTTTCCAGTTGTGGTTGTCAAGGGTCTCTTTCAATATTATTGCAAAAGATGCTGTCCCTGGCCAAGACACTGTCATTGCCTTCACAATGGATTATTAGGTTCATTACTACATCACACTGAGGTTTCTTCCTTTGTCTGGGTTTTTGAACTCTCAAACTGATCCCATGGATGTGGTGTTTCTTCAGCTTCCATCTCAGACAACCATTGATAATAGGCGCCACGGAAAAGGTTCACTCTCTTCATGACACTTGCTTTTGGTTGCTTGTCCTGCAGAAAGAAAAAAAAATACATCAAAATACTTTCCTGTTTTCAGTTGCTTGGAAATCTTCCACAAGACACAGTGCAAGAGTGTGTTTCAAAATGATTGGACAGTTCTCTGAGTAAAACCTGGCAGTGAAACAATCATACCTTTATAGGCATAAATCCTTCTCTCTTTTGTTTTATTTAAATGGGAAGTCTGTTCTGTATAAGTTAAGCTCCTTTTTCACACCTTCCATGTTTCATGTTTCAATGGTTTGTACATGGCATACTGTAAAGACTCTACTGTATTACACCTTGTTTTGTTAAGTTACATACATCATATTGGTGTAAATGTACAGGATAGTAACAGTAATGTTCATGAGAGTGAAATAAACAAAACCCTTCAACATCCAATTGCCTTAACATTTCCCCCACCCCCCCCCCCCAACCTTTTCTGTTCGTAGGTATGGACATTGTACCTGTCTGTCATTTTGTAATTAATACCAAAAGAGGATGTTCAACAAAAGACTGCACAATGGAAGTCTGTGTCTTAATTTCATTACATTGACATAAACCTTAAATCCAACATGATTTATGGCAGCTGCATCACGTCCTTTAGAGTCTTGCCTCATAAATAAATTGGTTTGATATTGAAACCATAAAGCATTTAGATGTGACAATTGGATTTATTGATCCGTTGTTTGCCCACTGGCACATCTATAGAGATTTACTTCTCAAAGTAGATGGCTTCCAAAAGTAGAACATACAGGTTATCAGAAGAACTTCTAGGGTGGTCACTGGTCAGAATCACACAGAAATAATGTTTACCTTACATAACATAAAAAATGCAGGTCCATATGTGGTTACATCCCCTTGAAGATGAAATTATTTGAGAAACCAAGATTGACTTTAATTAGTTAGTTAGATGGAACTTCTTTTTTTTACCCAGTTTCTAACCTACTGGCTTTCAAGTCTAGCTGGCCATGGTCTTTAAGAACAGTTGTAACAGAAGTGAAAAAACCAGAATAAGATTAAAAGTAAAACTTACAGCTGGTGCCCTGGACCCAAAGGAGGATGCAACCTCCAACAGAGCTATGATTCTTTCATTTGGCCTCACTTCAGATGCTTTCATGTGATGCATTAGTTTAGTCAGGTAATTAAAGTCTCTTGTCTTGAAGGCAGCATTCATTAAAGCTCCATACACTACAACATTAGGTTTGATGTCTAAATCCTGCCGAGAAGAAGTGCAGAAGTATACCCATACCACATCTTGGAAGCATAAATTTCAGTGAATAAACTTCATTCAGAAAAATGTTGGAAAAGACTTTTCCCTAAGAGTCATTCAAATTTGTGAAGAAATATCAATACTGAACTTTCCAGGCAAATGTCAGATAGCAGCATGGCTCCTACAGGACTCTCTCAGGGGAGGAGGGGGAGGCTTTTTGCCTGACTAAATATCCCACTCCAGGGCATAATTTCTACCCGACTGAGGCACTTAAGTCTGCCTGATTCAGCACGGTTTTTGTTAATTTAGGGGGCTCCAGCCCCCTGTCCCATATGGCCACGGAGAGCGGAACAAGTGAAGCAAGGTTCCATCACATTACTATAGGGTCGTCAAAATTTTGTTGACTTTTCTGTGAAATTTTTACTAACCAAAACATTTGTTCTACTATACTTTGTCAATATATGGACACTTCTTAAGTTTACAACATGTACAGTGTAATAAAGTGTGAGCATGCATTTTAAGAAGTTGCATAAAATTTACAAAATTCCAGGATTTTGTTTTCAAAGCTAGTAATACTTGCTTGACATGTATTCAGGTAACATACTTACCAATGTTGTCATCTCAGAAAACAACATACATGGAAGATGACCTATTGTGTGTGGTGAGTACCCAAGCGTTTACCTAAACAGGTAAGGTCAGGGGGATGAAACTCCTCTTTTCTTCTCTAAATTTTTACAATACATTTAGAAATCACTTTAATATGTGTATGCAAGAAAAAACTTAATTTTGCCAAGCTTTTGCTTAACCACCTTTCTGGTCAGTTTAAGAATTATTTCCATTTAACCTTTTTTAAATAAAATTTTATGGGTTTTAAGGCTTAGAAAACAGAACATTTCCATTTCCAAATAAATGGTTGACAAGTATGACTCTTAAGAACTGTAAAATGCTTTGATCCTGTACCAGACTCTGCACTTGTGTGTTTTAGGAATGCAAGAGTTACACAGAGCTATGACAGAGTGTTTCTTTTAAGAAGATCTTGCTACTCTCATGTCTCAATAGATTGTCAACTGCACTGTACAAATTACCCCTGCATAATAAAACAAAACTACAACTACAGAAATCTGAAATCACAATGGCTTTTTTTTCATACCAGAGATATGTGCCATCACTACTTTTACAATAGAGGCTACTGAGATCAAACTAAAACAGAGCATAACTTTCCATGAAAAAGATACATGGTTAATGAAATTCATTAATTTTTTTCAAGATCCTTCTACTTTATACAAATTTTCTCTAAATTTAAGTAGATCCTAGTTACTAATTTCACAGTTTGCAAATCACTCATTCTTGTGCTAAACTTACTTTTTTATTAAATTCTATACTGAAATAAAACTGAGAGTAAGGAATTGTTTACAAACTTTCATATCCGATAGGAGTTGCAGTCCATCCTTCATCCCTGAACAATGTATGGCAAGGTTAGCAAAAGTCCTGATGTTTGGCTGTAGCCCTTTCTGCTGAATTGTGGAGACAATCTCCTGAATTGCAAAAGAAAAAAAAATTTCACATAAGCTAAACCTAACATGTATGTAAACATATGAAAAGTAGGAATGCGATCCCACATGTTTGCTTAGTAAGGAGGCTTTTCATTCCAGTGAAAGCTCTACAGAGGAGGTCGAGGAAAGAAAAAGTTGGAGGTTTTATGTATATACTGTATTCATTTATCATTTACAATTTGTGCTGGATGCACACCTACAGTTAATCACAATTTTACCACTATTCAACCAGCCTTGCCTTACACACAGCCTGCAAATGTAATGTTTCGGCAAGCTTAAGGGACAAACGGTGATGGCTGGGACTGATTACATCACTTAATTCAAGCTATCCTACAAAAATCTACAGGATTAATAAGTAACAACCAGAAAGCCAAAAGGCTTAGTGATTCCTTGCCGCTGAAATGTAAGGCCTTTTTTCACACTGACATTGCTTGGCAATGTTTTTCAATTAACAGGGCTCCATAATGTGCCCACAAAGTACACATGCAAGGCATCCAATCTTGCTACATTGAGATCCCCCTTGCCCGTTGTGAACCCAAATGACATTTGACCTCCACCAAAAACTTCTGGGACCATGTATTCACTATGTGCCATCTACAGGACAAGTTACAGGACCCTACAAGTGACATTTCTTGAAAGACTGTGCAGGAAAGCTTGTCAGGCTTTGAACATGCTGACTCCAAATGAACTTTGACCTTTCAGAAAATCAATAGGGATCATCTACTCAATATGACCAATCCACACACTAAATATGAGCACAGTCACATGTACCGTTCTTGAGATATCGTGTTTACGAAGTTTTGACCTTTTGACCTCTCATGACCCCAAATGACCTTTGACCTCCACCAAAAACGATAGGGATCATCTACTCAATATGGCCAACACACTCGCCAAATATGAGTATAGTCACATGTACCGTTCTCGAGATATCGTGTTTACGAAGTTTTGACCTTTTGACCTCTCGTGACCCCAAATGACCTTTGATCTCAACCAAAAACAGTAGGGATCATCTACTCAATATGGCCAAGGCACACCGAATATGAGATTTGTCACACTTACTCTTCTTGAGATACCGTGTTTAAAAGCAATTTTTAAGAAATTTACCTATTGACCTCTCGTGACCCCAAATGACCTTTGACCTCCACGAAAATCAATAGGGATTATCTACTCAATATGACCAACCCACACACCAAATATGAGCATAGTCACATGTACCATTCTCGAGATACCGTGTTTATGAAGTTTTGACCTTTTGACCTCTCGTGACCCCAAATGACCTTTGACCTCCACCAAAAATAAAAAGGGATCATCTACTCAATATGACCAACCCACACACCAAATATGAGTATAATCACATGTACCGTTCTCGAGATATCGTGTTTACGAAGTTTTGACCTTTTGACCTCTCGTGACCCCAAATGACCTTTGACCTCCACCAAAAACGATAGGGATCATCTACTCAATATGGCCAACCTACACACCAAATATGAGTATAGTCACATGTACTGTTCTCGAGATATCGTGTTTATGAAGTTTTGACCTTTTGACCTCTCGTGACCCCAAATGACCTTTGACCTCCACCAAAAACAATATGGATCATCTACTCGATATGACCAACCTACAAAGCAAATATGAGTATAGTCACATGTACCGTTCTCGAGATATCGTGTTTACGAAGTTTTGACGTTTTGACCTCTCGTGACACCAAATGACCTTTGACCTCCACCAAAAACGATAGGGATCATCTACTCAATATGACCAACCCACACACCAAATATGAGCATAGTCACATGTACCGTTCTCGAGATATCGTGTTTACGAAGTTTTGACCTTTCGACCTCTCGTGACCCCAAATGACCTCTGACCTCCACCAAAAACAATAGGGATCATCTACTCAATATGGCCAATGCACACACCAAATAAGAGCATAGTCACACTTACCCTTCTTGAGATACCGTGTTTACAAGCAATTTCTAAGGAATTTACCTATTGACCTCTCGTGACCCCAAATGACCTTTGACCTCCACAAAAATCAATAGGGATCATCTACTCAATATGACCAATCCACACACCAAATATGAGCATAGTCACATGTACCGTTCTCCAGATATCGTGTTTACGAAGTTTTGACCTTTTGACCTCTAGTGACCCCAAATGACCTTTGATCTACACCAAAAACAATAGGGATCATCTACTCAATATGGCCAATGCACACACCAAATATGAGCATAGTCACACTTACCCTTCTTGAGATACCGTGTTTACAAGCAATTTCTAAGGAACTTACCCATTGACCTCTCGTGACCCCAAATGACCTTTGACCTCCAAGAAAATCGATAGGGATCATCTACTCAATATGACCAACCCACACACCAAATATGAGCATAGTCACATGTACCGTTCTCGAGATATCGTGTTTACAAGATTTTGACCTTTTGACCTCTCGTGACCCCAAGTGACCTTTGACGTCCACCAAAAACAATAGGGATCATCTACTCAATATGGGCAATCCACATGCCAAGTATGAGATCCCTCGGACTTACCCTTCTTGAGATATCGTGTTTACAAGCCAAAGCGTCACATACGCACACACACACACACACACACACACACACACACATACACACGACATCACCATCGCATAGATTCCTTGCCTGCCTACGGCAAGGAATCAATAAAAAAAGGTATTGAGCCAACAAGCACATGAAACGTGTGCAATCAAACATGGCCCCTGTGTCAGACATTTTTTAGTTTTTTTTACTTTCATCATCTTCATGGAAGGTTAACGAAATATTACTATGATATGCTCAGTTTTAATTCCTTTTGCACTTATATTATCAATAATTTGGGTGTGGACAAAATAATTCTCTATCAGAGAGGAGGTCACAACCTGGCCTTATACCATATCTGTCCTCCTTCAAATGCAAACTGCATTCCTAGTTGACATTCAACCCTCTACTTTGGAAATTTGGAGTTAAATCACATCTAAATAATTACACAAGTTTTGGCATTAAGGTTTTTACAAATTTCCTCACCTTTGCTTCTCCCAGCTTCCCTCTCTTACTTCTACGATGAATTATCATATTGTAGAAGTCCACATCCAATGACACATTTACCTCTTCAGCAAACTTCATCAGCTTTTCCTCATCCTCTGTTGTCATGGGAACCAATTCAGACAGTAAAGATAATGTTTTTACATCAGGTTTCACATTATAATTCTTCATTTGTGCCAAAACACCCTCACACCCTCCTAACATCATCAATCTATCAGAAACTGTTTGAATAGTTGCAAGAGATTCAACATTGCTGAAGTCTGCTTTTTCATCTAATAAATTTGGTACAACTGGTGGAATTAATTGTAATGACTGACAGTTATTGAATTGTGGAATATCTTGAGATATCACAGATTTTTCTATTAAAGATGTCTCCCACCATTTTTCAGGTTTTCTTGCATTTATTGATGTAGCTGCTTCATCAACTGAAGAATTTTTATAGTTCCAGTAAACATCCAAGTCTTTCTCCACCTGTGTTAGATCAGAATCAATTCCCATTGACTCCTCACTTGTGTTTACAATGGAGGCAGGTTCTAATTGAATTGTTTTTTCAAATTTCTTGTTCCCGCTGTCATTTTGGATCACAGAAGACTTTTCAACTCCTTTCTTTCTTCCCTTGCTTCCTCTATTTCTTCCAGCACCAATAAGATTTGAGTCAACCACTTTGACGGGCTTAAGAAGTATCTTGCTAGCAACTTGTGGATCTCCAATGTCACAATCTCTGACCACCCTCAATAGTAGATTGAAACAATAATGATCAGGCTGCAAACCTCTAGCAATCATCTGCCTCCATGCCTTTAGAACAAACAAATAAACAAACAAACAAACAAACATACAGTATCACCAACTAAAAGTCACATGATCTACATTAAGCAAACAAATTGATAACACATGGTCAAGTTTAACCCCACTTACATTACTCTAATGCTGTGGTCTCAAGTACCCTGCACTCAAGTTAAAACTGTGTTACCTTGCGCTTGAGTAACATGGGGATGCTGGCTAACACGTGGTAAGTGTTTCAGTTTCGATCCACCTCAAATTGCAGGGTTACGCGGTTTTAAGCAGCATGTTTGTCTTTATCAAGCAAGGTCACAGGTGTTTATGGTGCTGATGACAGGTATTTTCCAACATTTTAAAGTAATTGGTGTGTGAAATATTTGACCTCGTTACGAAGTAGCAGTACAGAATCAACGAAACACGGGGTGCGTGAGAACCCAGACTGTTAAACACGGGGTTAACCTGCAGATTTGCCTTTATTGTACACATGAGGTAACACCAAGTGTCAAGGGGTATGTGAGACCAAGCCTTAATACTTTTTAGTACATTTAAAAAGTAGTAGAGCTGTTAACATGATATTGAAATAAATGAGAACAGATTTACATGTACAACACGTAAAGGTGTTGTTAGCAAACACCATAAAACTTTCAGACTTGAACCACACTTTTGCACATGAAAGACAATTACACAGACTTATTCCAAATATGTATTTAATAGTGACAAATTTTTCTTTGTGTGAACACCTACTAATACATTAATTTAGAAAAAAGTTATTTAAAAAAATTGTGAACAAGGAGTGCACTTTACATAAATAATATTTCAAAGAAAATAATTAGGGCATGGAAAATACAAAGGAAAAATTGATCCAAATGTTTATCTATATGTAGAGTACAAACCTCTATGGCATAAGTAAAGCCGCTTTGCTTGTTACTTGCACATGCTATGAGAATGCTACTGAAGCTACGAGTAACCACACATCCAGATGAAAGTAGATGGTGAAAGAGATTGAAGGCTCCTTCTATATCGCCACATCTACCATATGCTTTGATCATTGCATGATGGGTAATGAGATTCACCTATCAAGAAAACAGTCATTTTAGATCAAGTTATAATTGTACCTACTATACATCTTTCTATTACAAATGTTCACTTCTTTTTAGCATTCATAATTTATATTCTCCGAAATTAGTTATTTTGATCGGGGTTGGCGGCTTTGTTCATAACCAATGGGTTTACGTCAATCCACAGGAATTTTTCTTTTTAAAGCCAAGTTTGATATTACTTGTAGTTATTACACTATCTCTGGTTAGGACATCTGACATGGACCTTTATTCACACATGTTCAAGTCCAATTAGGTATGCTGAGATCTTCAGAAAAGTGTGTCATGTGACATGATGGTGTACAATGATTGCATCCCATATCGACAACCACACATGTAAACACTGCATTCAAAACCAGGTTTAAAGAAAAATTGTGACATTTGAAATAGATGAATCCGAGTACTTTAGTGTTGTCACTGTAATCAACCACACATGGGGTCCATCAGCCTTAAATTTTCTTAATTTTATTGTCTACATGCAATCTGCAATCCTCATATTCAGTGAAATTGAGGAAATCAAGAGATATTTTAGTATACAACCATCCATGATATAGGTATCAAAAAATTTTAAAGATTACATAATAATCAGGCCTTGAAGGCCAGTTGTTTTATGACGCTAAGCGACCACGAATGTGGGAGGAGCCATTGGCTTATGAATTACAACTTCACATCGGGTGGCAACCAATTCAACAATTTGGATCAAATTTGGTATTTTTTTTTTGAAAGGCCAGTTCAGATGGGAAAACCGTAGATTGCTCTTGGATGAAAAACCCACCTAACTTTGACCCGGCCAGGAATCGAACTCCAGACCTCCCGGTTTCTAAGCTTCATCGCTTCAAATGCCACCGCCTTTATCCACTCAGCCATAGCACCGTAGCACATGCAATGGACCCCATAGTTATGTCCAACTAATGTCAGACCATCACTTGACTTTTTGGATTCATCTATCGGTCTCATGTGAAAGAGAAAAATATCCCAGTCAATGTGATATTTTCATGAATGGCTCACGTATTTATTCTGTAACACTGCAAGGGGAGGGGGGTTACATCACACCAGGGGGGGTGATGTACTTGGTTTATCAATCTGTAAACTACCTAGAATACAAGGCGGAGCTATGGTAGTGTATAGAATGGTATGTTTAATTGTGATGTCAATCAGCCTTTTAAGGATTACTCTTCAAAACATGAAATTTGACTTCTGTTCACATCTAAACTTTCCTCCACGCCAAACTACAGCAAAATCATGTTCGTTGAGCCAAAGACTTTTCCTGGTTCTAAGGAACATTACCTTAATGTTTCTATCCAAAAGGTACTGATGAAGTTTCTTTAGTCTGGGGTAACCATCTTCAATAGGCCAGGGTGATTCTGCACAAGCATTAAATAAAGATGTGTAGGTTACATCAGATGGGGGAAGGTTTCTCTCCTTCATCTATAAAAAGGACAGCATATTTTTTAAAAGTAAAAATCACAACACTGAAGCCCCAAATTTTACTTTTAAAGGGACAAATAGCTCATACAGTTTTCTCAAACAAATGGACCAGAAGCAAATGACAAAATATGTCTGAGGTCCTGGGAAAAATCAGTTCAAAGGAATGTTCCAGTGATTACATAGATAAATTTTATAATATCAAGAAATGTCGCTTTCTCTTGTTCGGAGTTATAATAAATCAAGTCACCGAATAGGACTATATTTGAAGTCACATTTTTCATTGACTCCAATCCATTTTGAATCACTTAACATCAAAAACTTGACTTGGACTCCAGTCAGCAACCTGATGGACCAGAATTGACTCAGACTTGTAGCATTTAAATCTACTCACAGTTTCCTACTTAACTATTTGATGTTTTGTTCAACAGTCGTATGTTTTACTCTGAAGCATGATGAGTATGGGGCTTGTAAAAACCACACAATTTTGAAATTTACCTTTGTGATACCTGCTCATTTTGCTTATAACTCTGTTTTTTGTTTTTTTTTGGGGGGGGGGGGGTGTGTTGACTTTAAAAAAACTTGAGCAGCTGCTGACTCAAATTGACTCAATCAATTATTTTGATACCATTCACCTCTGGAGAAGCACTGATCCAAATATTAAAAGCTGACTTAACTCGACTCAATCTGTAATGTGAAAGACTCAACTCCAATTGTGACTGAAGAACAAGCTGACTCATTACAACTCTGTTCTTGATTAAGCAACAACGTGATAGCGACAGTAGCTCTGCATTTTCAAGACACTTTCAGTTAAATCAATGGGAAAAACACTTGGCAGGTCATGTTTCATTGTAGGTCAGCCATGTGAGCCATGATGAGTTTCAAATAATACATGAAAAGCACATTGAAAGCTTCCATATGAAACTTTAGTCACATTAATGCTTTACTATACATTTAAACTTACTATACATTTCAACAGTTGGATTGAAACAGCATTTTTCCATTGACTTTGTAAACAAGAAACATATTAACATTTAAATATGACAGTTTGAAGGATTTTGATGAAGAGTTACTCTCTTTCAGTTATGATTTTTTACAGTACTCCTTCTTCATTAATCTTTTAAGGGAAGTTCTGAGCTGTACCCCAACAACCTTTAGATATCACTTTTTGGTGTAAACCTTTAAAGAAATTTGAAATTGTTGTTCAAAGGACAACCAGTTAATAGTAGAAAACAGGTTGTCTAACAGGAAACCTAATAGTCTCGCTGTTTTGTTTTTTTTTTCCAAAATGCAACAGTAGCTTTATTGGAAAGTTGCTTTAACAACTTCACACACTTAATCAAGAAAACAAAACATTATGTGGTGATTTCAACTGAAATTCATTGAGCAAGTTGGTTGATTTGATTTCCATTCTACAGTGCATGGATATTACATTTGCTGCACTCAAAAATATTTGTTTGAACAAAAGACAACATTCTGCATAAGTTTTAGTTATATTTGGTGGTACCACAGAAATTCTGGTCATGTCGGATGCCTGCACATCTGGTCAAAATGCCTTTACTGTAAACCAGTTCTGTTTTGAAGTTAAGGCATAAAACACTAACAAACCAAACTGAACCAAACCAAACACAAAATTTTGTCATGCACCATACACTGCATTGGATTACAATTCACTTACTCTGTTGTATAACTTAAATGCCTTCTTCGTATGGCCAGCTCTTCCACAACCCCCTATCAAGACATCATAGATGTACTCTGTGGGTTTCACGTAATCCTCTTTCAGCATTCTTGTCTCTAACATATCAATTGCTTCTGATAGCTGCAAACAATGTAGAGTTTAAATGTTAATTTTTAAGTAGGAAAGTTTTCCTTAGATAAAAGTGCCAGTTTGCAAAAGAGTAAAATGCACATACTTATTAAAGAATATAAACAGAAATGAACAAGTTAGGTCAATATGTAAAACTTACAAAGAAAAGTGGTCATGGTAATTATTAAACATTAACATCAACAAAATAATTCACTGTATTAATATGGCACCATCAAAATCTGAAAGCTCCTCAACTCTACCCCCAGTAAAGAGAAAAAGAAATCCTCAAGGCCATGAACCTCAAATGAAACCAGAATGCAAAAGTGCATTGAGGTTTTGTTGATATATACATGCTCATCTCAATTAAATGCTACATTTCTTGTAGCAACTGGTGACCCAAAGTGACCTTTGACTCCACCTATACGTAACTGGTTTTTCTTTTAACCAAAACATTTCCATATTCAAAACAGAGTTGGCAGTTTTAACCAGTGGTTTTTACTGGTAAAAACTGTCCGGTAAAAACAGGTTTTTGCCGAAAAATGGAAAAAACGGAAAAAAACCTTTTCTGCTACATTGAATAAAATGTTTTAAGTAACAACTTTTTCTTACTTTTTTCAAGGTTAAAGGATGAAAATCATGATTTTACATCAAGACTGACCATTTTAGGCTATTAAATTTACCATGTAAGGGGTCTGGATGGATTATTTTTAGTGACTTTTTTTTTAGTGTCACATTTTGCCAGATTTACACTGACACCATACAGTACCATAAAGTATAAATCTAGTCATGAAGATTGACATCTTACTGTACGTCATTATTTTCTCACCTGTGATATAAATGATCAATTTTCACATTGTATTGAGCTAAACATTAAGGCAAAGAAATTTCTTTTCAAAACTGCTTTGTGTACTGTTCTGTAGTGATACTGTATATATGCAAGGAGAGAGCTAAGACAAACTGTATCACTGTAAAGAAGTCTCTATGCCATATGTTACATTGTGCATTTGCCCACTTTAGGCTATACATATAAAAATATGTACCAACCTTTGTTTTCCCCCCAAATGACAGCCTTCCATTCCTTTTACAGTTATAAAGAAGCCTTTACCACTTTAGAAAACATGAACAATTTCATTTATCCTCATTTTGTGAAACCTTGTTTGATATTCCAGTAATTTTGTAGAAAACATTAACTTTCAGTCTTTTCTTGTTAGTATGCAGTTGAAGTTTTACCACTTTTTTAAGGCTTTATACCTAACATTGTAATATTGGCATTTTTGTTTTCATTCTAGCTTTGGCAAGTTTTATTGCTTAATTTTTAAGTTAAAATAGAATCTTAAGGGCATGTAAACAACTCTGTCTCATTTGAATTATTCATCATGTGTGATGGGCTAGACCAACCCCACACTTATAATTGTCGGAGAAGTTTTTCCAGTTTCTACCAGTTTTTACCGGTAACAACCACTTATTACCAGTTTTTACCGCTGTCTCGTAAAAAAACAGGTTTTTTTCCGGCAAAAACCCAACCCTGTTCAAAAAGCCAAAATTCATACTGTGCCTTAAGATATTCTGCAAACAAGGTTTTCAGAATTCAAGGTTTGACCGATCATGATGTTCTTTCACCTCTATAAAAAAAAAAACCTTAAACAGACCATCTTCTCACCATAACTCATCCACATAGTAATTACGAAATCCATCCACATTTCGTACCTTGAGTTATCTTAAACAAGGTTTTCTGAGTTTGATTCCCTATGACCCAAAAGACCCTTGACCTTCACCAAAATCAATAGGGTTCTTCCTTACATCATAATGCACCAACATATAAAGTTTGAAATCAATCCAAGTTTCCTACCTTGAGATATTGAGTTAAAAGTTTTTCAAGACTTGTCCCTTCTGACCCCAAATGACCTTTGACCTCCACTAAAATCACTAAAGTTCTTCCTCACATCATAATGCATCAACACATCAAGTTTGAAATGAATCCAAGTATCCTACCTTGAGATGTAGTGTAAACAAGGATTTCGGGGTTTGACCTGGCCATGTGACCCCAAATGACCTTTGACCTCCACCAAAATCAATAAGGTTCTTCCTCACATCATAATGCATCAACATATCAAGTTTGAAATGAATCCAAGTTTCCTACCATGAGATATAGTGTAAACAAGAATTTCGGGGTTCGACCCCACGTGACCCCAAATGACCTTCAACCTCCACCAAAAACGATAGTGTTCTTCCTTACATCATAACACATCATTACATCACATTTTTAATCCAGGTTTCCTATCTTGAGATATTGTGTAAACAAGGATTTTGGTGTTTGACCCCCTGTGACCTCAGATGACCTTTGACCTCAACCAAAATAAATAGGATTCTTTCTCTCAGTATGGGGTATCTGTGTACCAAGTGTGAGAACTGTCAGATCTTCCCTTCTCAAGATATTGTGTAAACAAGCAAAGTGTCACAAACACACACACATACACACACACATCCGCACACACACACACATATACACATGCACATACACACGCACGCCATCATGAATGCATAGGTTTCTCTTTTCATTGAAACCAAAAAGTAGTGATTAAATGTCATATTTAACAGTCATATTTACTACGATAAAAAATGCCTTTTTTAGCAGGGTGACTGCAGAGCACAACCTGCAAAGTGGGTACAAAGCCCAATTTTAAGGTTGCTTAAGTTCATTCCAAGTTTGGACTTTAAAATACTTCCATTAATACTGCATGTATATACTATGGCAAGTGATGTCGTAACTTTTGACTTTTCATATTCCTTTTTGTTTGCAAACAAGGGACTTCATACCAACTCTTACACTCCTTCATTTTTATGTAGTTAGTTCGTTCCAGTTAGTTCGGTCCAGTTAGTTAGTTCCAGTTAGTTGGTTCCAGTTAGTTGGTTCCAGTTAGTTGGTTCCAGTTAGTTCGTTCCAGTTAGTTCGTTCCAGTTAGTTCGTTCCAGTTAGTTCGTTCCAGTTAGTTCGTTCCAGTTAGTTCGTTCCAGTTTGTTTGTTCGTTCGGTCGCTCGTTCGTTCGTTCGTTCGTTCGTTAGTTAGTTAGAAGGAATTTTACAGCTCAGCTTCTAACCAACTGGTTTGAGTACCATCCACAGCCTTCTTCCCAGTTACAGCTCACTGGCATGTTTTCCCTACTCCATTGCCCATGCTCATTACATGTTAAGCCTGATGCATAATTCTCTAGCAAACAATACTGAGTCAGATACCGCTGTACTAGATACAGGGGCTTTGATCCTGCCCGCCTGGTCTGCACTGTCCAGTGTCCATGAAGAAAGTTCTCTTTTCAGAGGTTGTTCTCACCAAGACCATGGACTGTTCTGTGACAAACTGAGGCAGCAAAGCTGCTTACTCATTGCCAGATGAACTGTGGACTACTTAAATAGGATCATCTAACTGATTGCACAGGCTTGATTAGATGGTTTAGTGAAGACAAGCGGAAGGTGCAAACTAAGTGCCCTTTGGAGAGCACACATCATGTGATCACCGAGAACAATGGTAGTAGTTTTCATTTTTTAAGTCTTTGTATAACTCGGTGAAGAGTCAAAGTTCAGACCTCCTAACTGCAAGTCACATGCTAAAACCGCTTGACCATGCAATCAGTCTCATTCTTATGTGAACATATCAACTATTGATATTTCACCCAAAATATTGCGGCTGCTTTCTCAGGAGCAGGTTCATGTAGATCCCATTGCAATAGGATCTAATGGGATCCTGTTCATTTTGATGAGAACCAACATTTGGGCACTTTCAATGAGAATGCTTATTAGACCCTTTGAATGTCCCATAGAATTAAAAAGAGAGAGTAACAAACATTCCCACTGGTCCCATTTATTCCCATTGAAAATTTAAAGATTTTTCCCAGATTCCACATTTTTTCTCATAAGAATTTCTTAAAATGTTAAGGAGTCTGTGTGAATTTTCTCCTGACTTGTGTATCTCTCTGAACAGCCATGCATTCATTGCATCACAATTGTAAAAAAGGTCCTGTTGTACATATATATCTGTAACACACCTTATGTGCATGAGCTGTGGTGTGAATTTCTATAAAACAGGTATGAATACCTATAACACACTTTCAGTACATAAGTAAAGGACAAAATAACCTGCCTTGCAATTTGCTACTCAAGTCTCAAGAATGACCAGTTCCAAATCATTTTTACTCTGGCCTCACAAAAGCTGCAAATCAAGATTTCGTAAAGCTACGTCTGAGTTTTAAATATCACTGTACTGTTGTGCAAGGTCAGAGCCACATTAGCTTCTGCTCACTTCCGACTAACAGCGGCAGCTCCCCTAGAGAAAAGTTACAAACAAATACTGAGCTGGACAAATCTGTAACCTGATCTAGCTAACCATACCCCCTGATTGAGAGGTGCCATACTGTTTGGCATACTAATAGTATTGCAACTGAGGAAAGGTGGGGACCAGCCTTGAGCAGAGGCTTTTAACACTTAATGTATGGATGTCTTAAAGCCAGTTGAGTTCAGAGAGTCTGAGGCTGAGACTGGATTCAACTACAAAACTAATAACTACCAATTTATACTTATATCTGATACTAAATACAAACATATCTATGATTCTCACCTTGCCTTTCTTGATTAATTTTTTCATTTGCATGGCATACCAATACGGTGTATTTCTTCTTCTTCTCTCCCTTTTCCAGTCTCTTTCTTCTTCATCTATTTCCAGATCCAATGATGAAATTGCTGTATCACTTTGCTACAAAAATAAGGAACATTTTTTTCTTTTTTTTTTCACCAAAAAGAAAAACTGTATTCTATTCCAATAATTTTGTCCCTTTGCAAAGAAGCTAGATAACTGTTAAACTGTGCTTGGAACACGCTTAAATGTTACTTTGAACAAGGCTGTAAAAATCTGCAAATTTACCAACAGGGCAGAAACTATTTTCTGTGTGATTGTCATTAGATCTAAGTAGAGTTTGGATTTGTGCATAGCATACTTATTTTTTTATTTTTTGGTTGTTGGTATTCAAGATTGGAAGGAATCAGCCCTTTCCAGCCCTGGTAGTTGCATCTTGGGCCAGGGCTTCCAAAAATTATTTTAACGAAAACCCTACTGTATCTGAATTTTTTGGGTCAATGTGAAGTAGCCAGAGAGGATTTTGTTTGAGTCTGACAGAGTCATTCAGGCATGTAGCCATGTACCATACATAATACTTTGACATCATTATGCATGAAATACTCATGAAGTACTCTGAAAATGCTTTCATTTTTTTAATGAAATGAAAACAATATAAGCTGCATTGTTTTTTCTATTCAATTAGTTTTAGTTTTGTACTTCTATCCAACAGCCTTATTCAGTTTCATACCATACCACATACACAGTGCTATTATGCTCAAGACCTGCGATGTATGTATCCTGTTCATGTATATACACAGTACTGTACAATTAAAAACCAAAAAGCTGAAGTTTTCCATTACAGAGTCCACTATGAGTTTCTGGACACATATGTTGGTGCACGTGAGAGAAAGCAGAATAGCCTCATTATGCAGCTCTCTCATTGGTCAAAAACTATTCTCACTTTGCACCTGACACAAAGACAAATCAATAGTTTAATGCAGCAATGCATTGACTAATTTGTCAGTGTAACTAGATAACAGTTATGTGGGCTTGAAAATCTTTGTAGCAAAACATTACCACTCAATCTATTTGATTTTCACATGACATTGGTTCTTTACGATATGAAAAAGCAGATATTCCTGTCTAAATCCTCCTTGTAAAAACAATTCTAGTTTAAATTGAATAATGAAGAGCATATCATGGTGAACATACATGATCTCATGTGTAATCACAACTACTGCATATGGTGCAATATGAGCTACTCTTCATTTTTTGAATCTGGTGCTCGTCAAAGTGCAGGACCAACTGAGAATTTGTCCACACTACTCAAAATGTAATTTGCAGGTGATGAGTGACTGTCTTTAAGGATAATTCAGCTGTAGGTTAAGAATAAAGGTTATAATTTATGTAATGTTCTGAGATAGGATATCTAGTCTATTTGACTTTGGATTGGTAAAACCTGCTTCTTGTCTAAGGCTGACCAAAAAGGAAATTCAACAAAGAAAAAGTGCAGCTGCTTGAAATATTGTACACCACAAACCTTGGGAAATGTCATAGGGCTGAGAGTACCAAAAATATCAGCTTCATCTTCCTCTTCAAGTAAATCATGCTCCTCTTCTGTTTGAAGTGTGCCCTCATTAGTTTCTGAGTAAACTCCTACAGGTTTTCCTTCATTTACACTGTTGCTGTTTCCTTGTGGCAAACCTGTGTGCAAGTACTTCAAAGGAAGGGCACAAGTTACTGTCTGAATAGGGGAGGCCTTGCTCCATGTTTGCATGAAAAATACACCTGTGAAGGATAAACAATTTTCTTTGTTTCCACAATTATTGTTGGTAGAGATTTACAATATAAAACAATGCCAAATGAAGTAATACAGGTCAGACAAATACTGATGATAAATGCAGGAATAAAGAGTAAACCATTAGTCAAGGACTATAAAAATTAATTTTGCAAAGGACGAAAATAATTTCACTGGTCAAACTCCCCATCTTCTTAGGCCATTCCGTGGTATCAAGTGTTGAAGTCTATTCACTCCATCAAAAATAATGCATTGCAGAATAGGCTATAATGTCAGTCTTGAACTACTGGAATTACATTCTTTGTGTTTTTTTTTTTTTGTTTGTTTGTTGGTTGTGTTCCTTTTTACTTTTCATTTTTTCTTCTTTCTTTCTCCCAAGTTATCAATCTCATTCACATCATGAGGAATTTCTTACCCTATTAGATATTTCACCAGAGTCCCCACCAAAAGCGAGGTTTGGTGGGGTAATCAAGTTTTACCCAACTTCCTGCTTAACTCATTCAAGCAAGCTCCACGAAACCATAAGCTTGATAAGAGACAGCTAGCGAAAGATGTAAACAAAGGTGAAATAATACAGGTCAGATGTGCCACTGTGTGAGCTTTGAAAGGCAAGCAGTAAGGCAAATTCTAATCTGCTTTTTGTTGACCTTCCTTCACTGAAGCAAAAAGGTATGGACAGAGTTTTTAAAGGCAGGGAAATGTGACATGATTGTGTGGATTGTCCATTTGCTTCAAGAACACAGCAGCAGATGTTGGTAAATCAAACTCTCACATGAAGGTTTCTGAGGCTTGTTTTTCACTTCACCATGAGCACCTAGTTGTGCTGAAGAACTTGTGTGAGTGAATACTGAAACATGCCTATCATACCTATATGGGGATGCCACATGAAAATGTGGCTTCCTTAATGACCTTTTGTGACCTTGATCTTTAAATTCTTGAAAAATTCATAAAGATTTTTGGAAAATTCACATTTTAAATTTTAACTCTGGTGAACTCCAAAAAACCTTCAAAATTCTTGACAAATTTGACTTTTTAATGCTCCCAAGATGATTAAAATTCTTTAAAATATTTTCCTTTGTGACATCTGGTGACCCCATGTAAAGATGTTAAAATTCTTTAGAAACTCATTTTTTGACCTATGGTGACCTGGGCATGACCACATTCTTGGAAATTCTAGAGAAATTCTGCAATTTGACATAGGTGATCCCAAGATGACAAGCATGGGTACTTTTGTGAATCAAATGGATTAATTGCCACATGATCAGAAAGAATCTCACATTATTTCTACCCATGCTAATTGTAAATTTGAAGTTACTGTAGGTACTGTACCAGCACACTCTCCAATTACACTTTTAAAATAATTAAGGGAAAATGAAAGTCTACTGCCTTTTGAAGGAATCTTTAACTTAATTAATTATTCTCTCAGACTTCATATGAAGTTGATGATGATGTGAAAAACATAGAAATAAAGCATAGAAAAGTTGATCTTTTAACAGAGTTTGGTATGTAATTTTCAACCATTTTGAGCTCATACTCTGCTGCAACCTCTAAATTTTGACATCATCAGACCTCTCAAACATTCAACTGTTCGAATCATCCAACCAGTTCAGTGCCAATAGTAGTAGGTCTATTGTATCTCCTTACAGTATATGGAACATATTAATGGCAGTCATAACCTTCATTTAAGAAGTAAGGAGAGAAAATCTTGGATTAACAGACCACATCATGGTAAGACCTTGCTACAGTATTGCAAAGTTCAAAAGCATGGCAGCATATGTACTGCACAGTACAATATTGTTGGTTTTTATACCAGAATGCAAAAATGCATTGAGGTTTCGATGATACATACATGCTCTTTTCGATAAAATTCTACATTTCTTGTAACAACTGGTGACCCAAAATAGCCTTTGTCTCCACCTGTAAGTGACTGGTTTTTCTTTCATACTGTGCCTTAAGATATTCTGCAAACAAGGTTTTCAGAGTTTGATACCAGGTGATACCAGATGACCATTGACCTCCACCAAAAACAACAGGTACAGTACTTTCAACTCACCATAACACATCCACATACTAATTGGGAAATCCATCCAAGTTTTCTACCTGGAGATATCCCATTTTGAGAAGTTTTTCAAAGTTTGACCGATCATGACCCCAGATATCCTTTCACATCCACAAAAAATAACCTTATACAGACCATCTTCTCACCATAATTCATTTACATACTAATTTTGAAATCCATCCACCTTTCATACCTTGAGCCCCATGTGACCACAAATGACCTTTGACCTCCACTAAAATACATTGGGTTCTATCTTACATCATAACGCATCAACATATCAAGTATGAAATTGATCCAAGTTTTCTACCATGAGATATCATGTAAACAAGGATTTCGGGGTTTGACCCCACGTGACCCCAAATGACCTTTGACCTCCACCAAAATCAATGGGGTTCTTCCTTACATCATAACGCATCAACATATCAAGTATGAAATTGATCCAAGTTTCCTACCATGAGATATCGTGTAAACAAGGATTTCAGGGTTTGACCCCCTGTGACCCCAAATGACCTTTGACCTCCACCAAAATCAATAGGGTTCTTTCTTACATCATAAGGCATCAACATATCAAGTATGAAATTGATCCAAGTTTCCTACCATGAGATATCGTGTAAACAAGGATTTCAGGGTATGACCCCATGTGACCCCAAATGACCTTTGACCTCCACCAAAATCAATAGGGTTCTTCCTGACATCATAATGCACCAACGTATCAAGTTTGAAATTTATCCAATTTTCCTACCATGAGATAAAGTGTAAACAAGGATTTCGGGGTTTGACCCCCTGTGACCCCAAATGACCTTTGACCTCCACCAAAATCAATAGGGTTCTTCCTGACATCATAACGCATCAATGTATCAAGTTTGAAATTTATCCAATTTTCCTACCATGAGATATAGTGTAAACAAGGATTTCGGGGTTTGACCCCCTGTGACCCCAAATGACCTTTGACCTCCACCAAAATCAATAGGGTTCTTCCTTACATCATAATGCATCAACGCACAAAGTTTGAAATTAATCCAAGTTTCCTATCTTTAGTTATCGTGTAAACAAGGATTTCGGGGTTTGACCCCCTGTGACCCCAAATGACATTTGACCTCCACCAAAAACAATAGAGTTCTTCCTTATATCATAACGCATCAATGTATCAACTTTGAAATTAATCCAAGTTACCTATCTTTAGATATCATGTAAACAAGGATTTCGGGGTTTGACCCCCTGTGACCCCAGATGACCTTTGACCTCCACCAAAATCAATAGGTTCTTCCTCTCAGTATGGGGTATCTGTGTACTAAGTTTGAGAATTGTCAGATCTTCCCTTCTCAAGATATCGTGTAAACAAGCAAAGTGTCACAAACACACACACACACACACGCACATACACACATACATACACATGCACATACACACATACATACACACACACGCCATCATGAATGCATAGGTTTCTCTTTTCATCGAAACCAAAAATCATTCTGAGGTCAAATAACCTGTCTCTTCCACTATAGTTTGGTAACTATGGAATATTTTTTCCAGTAACAAATTCCTGAATGAGTCTTTTAGTCTCCTTAAACTAAAATATTGCATTTAAAATGGTCCAACATAGTATTACTGTAAAAGTGTAATAGCTTTAGTCATTTTCAAATCATTGTCTCAACAATAAACTCCAGCAAAAGCTTTCATCTCATCAAAATATCATGCACAAGAAAAGTTATGGAAGTTGCATCTTTTGAAATGTTGAAAGTTTGGGTGAACAAATTATTCTTGAGCAACATACAACTGAATTTCTATTTGTGGGAAATTTATTATTTCTTGGAAAGAAGGCTACCATTCTGCCTTGCTTAAATTTTTTAACACTTTTTGCCAATAAATATTGGTTTTAAAAGGAAAAAATTTCCATGTAAAACAAACGCAATATTTCCCTTTAACTACAATTTCACTCTCCTTCATTCCGATTTCATTATCTTTTAATACGATTTCATTCTCAAGATCCTGCAAAGATGATCATATTGGGAGAAGGATCTCTTACTAATTCCATGCTTGTTGTAACGGAGTTCTTAGGAACTCGTCTTGTTTAACAATGGGAGGATAACGTAACAATGATAAGAATGCATCAATAAAACAAGGTGAGTTCAACAATGGGGGAATTACGTAACAATGATAAGAATGCGCCAATTGTTTTAAATGTGCGTCAGGCCGGGGAATGCGTGTTTTTGAATTCAAATATTTGGAAGGGATATAAAAGGGGTGGATTTGAAATGTAATTCAGTTGGATTCATAGTATTAGTGCAGGTTGGTTGCACAGTGTCTCGACTCCGGAGGAGACCTTTATTGATTCGGAATAAAAGAGAAGAACGATTAACAACGACATCGCCTGTAGTTCCGTCTCAGTTTTTTCCTGTGTGTCTCAGTTTTTCGCCGTCGTAAAACGATTGTCGGGTCTGAATAGGAAAACTGTGTGAAAGCCCGATCGGTTCGTTACACTTGTATTCTTAGTGAATTTATATTTAAAGAAAACTGTTGTACTCTTATCCTATTTCTACTTTACAGCTATTAACACACACAAAAAAAAGAAAAATCCAATACTGTAAGATCCTTAAAAAAAATTTTGTACCTATGATAATGACAATGCTATTTAGCTGTTTTCAATAACACTCAAAGTGCTGTAAAATGAAAAGATTTAAAACAAAATACAAAGTACAAAAAAAATTACACAGATAAAATCAAACCTGAAAACAAAGGAAAAGGCAAAAATAAAAGCATGAAATACAAAAGCAGTGATAATTTTAGACAGTTAAAAAAAATAGATTAAAAAAAAATTGTTTTTACTGCTCACTACCATCTGCAATATTGCAGTTAGTTTTTAAGAATGTCACAGATTCTATCAGTGAAAAATGTTTTAAATTGATCCTGTTTTTTATGCTTATAACTGGTTTCCCCTTCCATTTAAATAAAATATTTCATCAAATACTGTACCTGCATGGCAGTGAAAGTCCTTAGGTCCAAACAGGACATTTTTGCTTGACCGACAGAGAGCTCTACACATCCATGGATTTTTCCAAAGATGGCAATGGAAACAAAGGATTGCCCGCTGAGAAATAAAACCACTCATCACAATTCCATGGAAACACTGCAGTTTTCAAAGAGAGAACAAAGAAGAAAAGTGCATTACCTCAGCAAGTTGAAGGTTTGATCCTAGCAAGCTAAATAAAAAAAATTAACAATTGATCATCACCATCCACATCCTTTTTTGCCGCTGCACTAATTTTTTTCATCTTTTATTTCTGGAAATTATAAGCCATAGTTTTATATTTGAACTGGAAATCTGTTTGATTGTTTGAAGTTTGTCATATTCACCTTGCCATGCGTATCTACACTACAGTATGCCTTTGCTATTCTATGCATACAGAAACAGTCATGCAAACATGCTATGTAGGGCCTACATGTGCACTGTGAGGCTACCATATACTCGTACTGTACTTTATTTTGGTGATCTTTCAAAAAAGTATACATGACTCAACATACTGTAAGTATATATGTACAATAGGATGTGTGTACATCGTCTCAAAGCAACACTGCACTACTTACAACAATTTTTCACAGAAACAGGATGCCATTTTGAATGTCATACAGTTCGAATTAAAAATTAAAACAACCTGCATGTTAATTTTTTTTAGAAAGTGTTCCGATAAGCAACTGTTTTTTTTTTACTTGGCCTAATATAAAGCTCAAATCAATAAACACAGTTTCAGCAGAATTTTTGTTAACCCAGGGTTCCAGGTCTCAAATGCACATAAATTCTCCTGGACACATGAGAAAATTCTGTGCATCAGCAAGATGCAAAAGCTCCAGATATTCAATCTCTGATCTGTAGAGTTGGGCAGTACTGTGAAATTTTGATTCCAGCACTGCAAAGAACACTGAACTGGCATTGTGAACAGTACTGGTTCTTCATTCAGGGAAGCCGGGGGGTTAGAGTTAGAGTTTGCTGGAGTTTTGGGGTCCAGTTTCCAACCTATTGGTTCAAGTCAAGCTGGCCACAGCCTTTTTCCAGATGTGGCTCACTGGCTTGTTTTCCCTACTCCATTGCTCCATTGCCTAAGCAGCACATTGCCACCCATCTGTGTAATCCTGTTCATTATTGCAACTGATCCAGTGTATAATTAGTTTAACCACTGTGCAGAAACCTCTGCACAGACTTTATCTTATACCACAGGTCTCTACATGTACATTTTACATCTTAATTTCTACAGTTACCAAAATATATCCAGAGTACAGGTTTTTTGTTTCTTGCGGGAAGCAAATCCCTTTCAATATTTCCTTGAATGTTCCCTGCTGGGTCCATTTCATCATCTTCAATTTCAGGGGCATCCATTTCTTTTGTACTTCGATTGATTCCATCACTTTTAACACAACCTTCACCTAAACTATTAAAAAATTTATAACTAGCTGGTTTTTTTATGCACATGTAAGCCAGCTCCAAACTGAAGTAAATAGACACCTTTTAATCCTATTCAATCTGGGCTATGCAGTCTATTCATCAACTGTACCTTCAGTTGTCTATTCACTTCAGTTTGAAGTAAGCGTACATGAAGTACAGTATCTCCTAACTAGCTACAATGTATTCTTGTGTTCTTTCCTTGGCTTATACTGTACAATGCTCACAGCATTCAAAACTTGTTGCATGATTCTGGCGAGATTTTTGAGGTCGTACACATACCAGATTGAATTGCAATTCATGTAAAACGTAACATGTTGCTGTGTCATGTACAGTTGGGTGTTAACTGTGTTTGCTTTTTAAGCATCCATAATTTAGTTTGCTACCAGAAGGATTGTCACTGCCATGAACTTTTCGTTGTACATAGGACTGTGTCAGTGTGTATATTTACGTATAAAGGGCAACTCCCTGCAAAAGCTGTTGTTACTCATCTTATGGCTTGGGGATTGTCAGCACCATCAAACCTCGCAAACCCCTCCATGGTTGATCCCCTGTGAGCTGGGGGTTTAAGAATATGCTCATGGTATTTCCCACAGGTCTGTCATAAGAGGTGACTTAAGGGAAATCAGATTTAAACTTGAAGCATGCTGGAAAATTAATCTACACTTGGAAGTTTTTATTGAGTTAACTGACTCTGTACAACACATTCAAGTTGGTCTGTCATTAAATCTTATCTGACTGACTGCAAAGACTACTTTTCCTTTATAGCAAGTCAGAGGCCACAGAGCTAATTTTGAAGTGCAGGGGCTAATCATTGAAGCGGCCCAATATGTCCAATAAAATAAATGCAGTTTAAGGCTGCCCAAAATGCAGTTTAAGGCAGTCCAAGATGCCCATAGCAAAAGAAGTGCAGGGGCTAAAGCCCCCCTAGCCCCCCCCCCCACATCTCTGCGGTCCCTGCAAGTGCAGTCAACACACATACTGATACATGTTCATGTGAACGATAGAGTGAACGATTGACTGTACAACCCTGCAGAACTGCGAAGCTTCCCAAAAATGGAAACTCGTTTGGAAGTTGTGACTATTGTACATGATTTTTAAAATGGAAACCAGGATTTATGATTCTATGGGGCTTAGACATTCACAGGAAGATTTAAAGTAGAACTGGGGAAGTAACCACAGTACAAAAGGATTCTTTAAATTAATGCTTGTTCATTTTCCCCCACGATAAAGAACTTGCGGTCTGTAGCCTGTGTGCACTGTTGAACAGTGCATACTGCATATATAGCCTTATATTGTGTGGATTGACAAATGGTGATATTGGGGAAGAAAGCAGGGATCATACTGGAGGCCTATCGATTTCTTTTCAATTTTGGCCTGGGTATAGATATTTGTATAAAATGTTTTAATCATAACATGCCTCTCATCACAGTTATTTTCCTTGGGAATTAAGGGACTGTCTCCAATTCTTCCTGTGATTTCCTGACAGGCAAAACTCCAAGCCATTGTTCAGCTTGTGCATTCTTCAGTGAACACAGCCCACTCCACACACAGCTTAATGAGCTAGCAGGAGAGCTGTGAGTTTTCACTAACAAAAGCTTTCCTTAGTAACTGCTTTGAGTGGCAGACTGTTATGAAAAGAAGTAGCTCTCCATGCATGGTTGTATTCAGTGAAAGAGCTACACTGACTGAAACTGCATCCCAAATAAGGCACATTTAATCAACAATCCATTGAAGGTTTTCTGAGCAGCTCCTTTTCTTACCATAACAAAAGGACATGACAACCATTGCTGAAAGATGAAGGGATTTTAGTCAATCCCAGTTCAGGGGCCGCTGAAAGGAAAAATCTTGTCCAGGCCAGCAGTGCATTTTCATGTTATGTTGACAAATTTTCATGAACAATTATGCCAAGAAATTTTACAAGATTTAGAGCTAACTGATCATTAGGTTGGGCGGTACAACTGTACCAGTGCTCAGGCAAATACCAGTACTTCTTCTTCTTTCGGAAATGGTGACACATCTGCAAAATCGGACATTCCCTTACCACGCATGCATTGGAGGTGGCCAAACTAGCAAATAACATTATCAATTTCTCTCATTTGCACGTGGCAATGACTATGCCGAGTGACCATAGGTATAGTTCCATGGATTAATTTACAGTGACTGATCCCTGTGAGCCTAACATTAAGTACTTATGCACAACATTGAAAAAGTACAGCAGGACCTACAGTAATTCAGGACGTGAAGTGACAATAAGCCATGATGGTGAATTCAGTGTATCTCTGGTGTGACATCATCACAGGCTTTAGAATCCCCCCCCCCGAACTATGAGTTCTTATATCACACAGTTTGTTGCAACCTTCATACCTACATGTGGGTGCTCCTCCCTCACTCTGTGTAATAATTTGTGCATTTCAGCTCACACTGCAATGTGCTCTGCAGTTACTGTAGGTAAGGATGTAGGCCTAGGTAGGTAATTCTTGAATGTATCTGGAGGAATCAGTCCTTTGATAGCCCTTAGCGGAAGGCTTAGCCTATGCACCATTCCAGTCACACATCTTACCTAGGAATTTCAGAAGCTAGAAATGTGCCACTTACTGCCCATGATTGTTTCTGTGCCAATGTAACCGGGTACATACTAAAGCTTGGAATATCATCCTTTAACATTTTTAGATGTGATATACCTGAACATAATGCAGTACTGTGTTGGTTGCTTCTTGTAGATATCAATCGCTTGTTACTTTTCGACTTGGAATCTCGTGATGCACATGAATGATGCAGGACTGCACTATTTCTCATAATGCTTATCAGGCTAATTGAAGAATCACCATTTGGGCCTTTAGGCTATTCATGCAATGCCGATGTAACGGCAGTGATCAACCGGAAGTTGCAAAGTATGCCTACAGTGCTCACTGTGGCACTGCAGGTAGGGTTTCCAGACGTTCGGTTTTACCAGGACACGTCCTGTTTTATGTTTCGTGCTGGTGTCCGGCCGTTTTGTAAAATAACCACTACCATGAGTGTCCGGATTTCATGTATTTAATGATCTGACAGGTTTTCCCTAATTTTGCTTCAATTAAGTTAGAGGAAACTCTAGTAAAAGCAACAACTTATGGCACCATCTTTTGCATCTAGACACCATTGCGGAAAACCAACAAAGTTTCCAAACTCCCCACCCCACCCCTCCTAAGTTAGACCTCTTCACCAGGGTGGCCATGCATGTCCTCCTTGCGAGAAAATAAATAGACCTATGGTAACCGTAAGTGCAGACGAAAAGAAAGGTATATAGACCCCTATGCTAACTCTGAGAATGACCATCATTCTGAGAATGATAAAATAAACAAACAGGCGTGGGTCTTTGGGCGTATGTTTTGCCCACGGACTTCCTATATATACATGTACAGAGGATCATGGGAAAATTGGTGGCCACCGTTCGAAACCAAAAGATAGCACGGCCGCCGAGAAAGTAACTTTTAGCGTGATTTGACGACGAACTTCGAGTCCTGCAATATTAAGTTCAAACAAACTTTTTCTACGTGAATGGGAATCAATATCATACCTTTCAATTCGTTTGGTAATCTTGGATTCGTTGGAATCTTGGAATCGTTATCTAAATGTATTACATAGTTTCCAAAATGTAACAACTTAAATTTTTCTTGCAAAATCTGTCAATTTTAGCCACTGACAATTAAGTTCAAATTCTTATACAAAACCATGGGTGATAATGTAATGTCACCGACTGCCAGTGCTAGACCCAACAAAAGCTAAGTATAACACAGATTTCCTATATACATTGTCAGAGCAGACTGCACTAACGTCCTATGCATAGACTGTCGCTACTGTACGTGTTATATAGCGAGATGACTGTCTGTCATTATTATCAAAGTCTTTGTTTCTTTTCCACCTGTTAATAGATTGTTCATATTCTAATGTTACTCAAGTGTGAAAACGATTGGTTCGGTAAGTTAATTCTCTGACAGCCCATAATATAACCCTTCTCCCTTTTCAGGTTTCAGGTCAAAGGCACACAAACCAGCTCCCCCCCCCCCGCCAAAAAACAAAAAAAAAAGGAAAAAAGAAAGAGAGCAAATTCTACTGTGTCATACTGTAGGTACAGCAACCGCGCTCCTATACCTGTGTACAGAAGTTCAGACAGTCCTGGACAAAAATAATGGGACACTTTGGCACAAATGTAGCAACATCTATCAAATAGTTTTGCCGGTCTTCCAATTTCCCCTCCCACTACTTCAATGTTGTCCGAACTGAAATTTAGAAAGTTTCAACATTGAAAAGGGGGAGCAGGGGACTGTCCCAAGTATTTTTGGCCAGGATTATCTGAACTGCTGTACACATGTATAGGAACGTCCAGATATACGTTAGAGTAAAGAAGGGGTGGAAATAGGTGGAACAAAAAGGAGGATGGAGATGGCTCGGTGGTTTGAGTGTACTGCCTTGCATACTGAAGGTCCCTGGATCAAATCTCGGTGGAACCACTTGGAAATTTTCCGGGGTCTAAAAATTAACTTGTTCAGCATAGCTGTTCACAGTGATGCTGAGGGGGCTTAAAATTGGTGAATTACAAAATTGGGTATTTGGTTGTCCGTTTCAGGAAGTTGTCCGACTCAGGAAGTTGTCCGCTTGCTCAATTCAGCTGCTGAGCAGTGGTGCAGAGCAAGTATAACCTCCACCCCCTCCAGCCTTTGGGAAAGTGGCTAAAGACTAGGGATACGCTCACGTCCGTCGGGTGGGGATGTTAAATGGCGGTCCCGGTAGCGGGGGAAATATAGAAATATTATGATCACGGGCCTGCTGATTGTGGAAAAACCTTTTTTCTGTCACCTTTAACCGTAGTTTATGACGCATTCTGTAACCCTGCTTCTACAAGTTTTGCATGGGTGGGAGCTTTCAGGAGGTGAAAACTGCATATGAATAGCATATTACGTTCAGAAGATACAGATTTTTAAAGAAATGCAATTTTTCTTGAGATTTGAGGCATCATGGGTAATCTGTGATGTAATCGTGGCACATTAATTTGACTTTGCATTCAATTTATTTGTAATGTTGATTCTGCTGCAGGCAATATTAAGCAACATTGTTGGTTGTACTCTTTATATGGTAAAGGGAAATGCTAGACCTGCAAGAAAAGATATTCAAACATTCCAACAGTATCAAATTTCAAGGACAAAAAGGACGTTCAATTATAAAGAAACACAAAAGGAATTCAGGGCAATGTGCCCACATTACATAACTTCCAGATGTTTTGTTGAAAGCAGAGGTATTTTTTAACAAAAATACTCAATCTTTAAAGTTAGATATCTTGAGTTAGGAAAATGGTATTGAGACAGGGTTTGGAGGATATGGTGCAGAAAATGTTTACTTTTCTTACAACACCCAGGTGAAAAGCCACCAGAACATGCCTTTAAATGATTTTCCCTGGAGTCCCCAAATTATACCGTGGCATGATTTGTTACTTCTTTTAGAAGGGCAGCAGATTCATTTGCCTGCACCCAAGTCCCACTTTGCTTAGGATATGGTATTACCTGGTACCACTCCCGTTTTTGCGGCTGGCAAGCATCTGTTGGTTTTAATTAAAGGGGGGCAAGCTGATGAGGTCGAAACTGAAATGATGGCTGGCCGATGGAAACAGTTTTGATTTCAGTCACAAATCCCGGAGCAGGAGCAGCGTGAAATTCCACACTGTGGTGCTTGTATTGCGAAGTTTATTATTGAAGCAACAGAGGCAGAGTGTATAACCGAAAGCATTTTAAGTAAATTTTGTAATTTCTAGTTTCATTTGATGTAAAAGATTAACTACAGTAACATAGAACAAACACCGAAAGTAAATACACTTTTGATACAAAAACCAGACTACATTTGGAAAGGGCGGTTACTTATATGAACCCTTTCAGGAAATAATTGGATAATAGCGACCTCACTTTCAACGGTCTACCATTGACCCGCCATGATCTACCGTTGACCTACACACTATTTTAATGGGACTGACGATCGACCGCACTTTTGGGGGGAAAGAAGCTTTGGACAATATGATAGTTGACCATGGCAAACAAGGGGGAAAGTGCAATTGAAAGAATTAAAATTATCCTCTAATAAAGTCAAATAGCATCATGAAAACATGCTACACCTTAACATGGCAATGACGTCATCCTCAAAGAAAGAAAATCACAAAACAAACGGTAGATCGTGTGGTTTATCTTGGTTCTGAGATAACCATTATAGAGGGCGCCATCATCTTTGGTCTCTTGCTTATATTCCCAATTGCAAAATTAGTATTCTTCCTCCTTTTGACTGAAAAATTACATAACTGCTTCCAAAAGCAGTTATGTAAACAAACATTGAACATTGAACTGCTTCCAAAAGCAGTTATTTAAGTCTTCTTCCTTTTGACTGAATAATTACATAACTGCTTCCAAAAGAGAAACATAACACTAAAGAAAGCTAACGTCAAATGCTAACATTAATGATTAAACCTAGGCCTAGATGCCAACATATAAACATCAAGGTTGTTCTCCGAACTCCGAACACAATACAGGCTCTTTAGCTTGTTCGCGTTTAGCGACACTGTGCGGGATATACTACAGGTACAATGCTGGAAAGCGGCCATTGTGTGATGAGCAAGCATGCTGTATACAAATTTGACTTACTCAAGCATTCTTTTACAAAACAATAAAATACATCTACGCCTAGGGCCTAGGCCCTTACTGCCTAGGCCTAAATAAAACTCGCTTTTTTTGGCCATATCATAACCAAAAGTGACCATGAAGTCTCGTTCCTGTCTACATGACTCACTCTACATAATAAACTCAATTGAAGAGCAAGCAACTCACTGAGAATCAAGAAACATTGAACGAAAGAACTGTCCCTCGAAAATGAGAAGCGTGCCTAACGTCATGGACAGTACAATCACCATTTAACGGTAATTTCACAGAACCAATGTTACCTCTCACATTTTACTAGCCCTTGCTATTTTGTTTGACATTATTTAATCCAACACATGTAAACACATGTATGATGTATAGGCTACAGCCTAGTGTTGGACAGCTATTACTAGCATGGCCTAGGCCTACTGTAACTAGTTAGTACTGAGCGCCTGTTATCTAACTTAATAGTAGCCTAACGTTAGGCCCATCAAATAAAAATGGCTTTTATGATTCATTTTACCCAATTCAATTTATGGCTTGTAAATTTGAGCTTTCATTAGCTTCAAGTCGATTCAATATGAATGAGTTAAATTTGAAAATTTCTTGAACTCAGAACTGGTCCGGTTCGTCCATTCTTCACGTGAACTTGTACTGTAGGCCTGTACACTTCGAAATTCGAGAGTATCCACATGTTTCCGCAGAAAGCATATAGACCTGGTTTCACGAGAGTTTTAATTGGGAAGAGGGTGTAAGACTATAAATGTGTACAAATACACCTTGCTCAGTATTGACTTCTAATTGTGGTGCGGTTAGTGTCTAGCAGAATCCCGTCTTTGAGAACTTTTTTCATATATCAGTTATTCATCACCCCAGACAAACTAGGCTGAAACATTTTTCCTCTTTGTGGTGATATTGAAGAAATGTGGTCTGCTTTTTCAAGAGCAATAATAGTACTGTAGAATATCAGGGTGTCAGTTGGCATGCGGCTTTTATTGTACGGTTACTAGTAGACGACCGTCTTCTTCTTCTTCTTTGAGGTACTCCAAAGCGCCCCAAAAGGCATTCGTTAGAGGATAGTTGGTGTGCTGGCAGTGACGTAGCCAGGATGGGATTTTTTTTTGGGGGGGGGGCTAGGTAACAAGTGGGGGCCTGGTACCTCCGAGGGTCAGGCACGGTAAGACTATCTAAGCGGAGCTTTGGATGTGTCACCTTTATTGAAGAAAAAGAAGAGCGCCACTATCATTTGGCGCGAAGCGTACAAGAAATATTGGGCTTTAAAACCCCTCCAGATGGCCGGAAACGGCACTTCCCACGTTTTTTTAAACTGGATGTACCCAGCCGCATATGCGGCAATATTTGAATGGATTTCAGCTTACCTAGGGCAGTACCTTACCCTTTAACAGGAAAACCAAAAGTAGTTGTGTCCCTCTCTGAGAAACTTTCTTTGCGTTTGATTTCCTAGGTGCAAAATGGTGCTATGTTTGGCAAATTTAGAACTGATTATAGGCCTAAGTTTTAGGATTTTCCCTTTTTGGGAAGCATGAAAAATATCAAAATATTTTTAGTTTTTGTAGAGGTTTTACAAGAGACATACATACTGCCAAAGAAACAATGTGCAAAATGGTGCAGTATTTGTTCATCGGTACATTACGTCAAAATTAAAATACTACGAATAAATCTCGCAAAATAATTGAACATCAAAGCAGAAGTATGGATCATGTGGGAAACACATGAAATCCGGACCTTGTGGTCATTTTAAAAATCACCCGGACGCCAGTGACAACTAGTAAAAAGAGGACTTGTCGAAAAAATCGTCCTACAGTGGCATTTGTCATGGGCATGAGTGAGGCACGACATATAGGCCTACTTGTTAAGGATGGAAGGGAAGAATTATCCGAAGGCAGTACCTTACCTGCTTACGTCATATTTTGTGTATGATAAAGTATAGGAATGGTCGTGTAAGAGTGGTCTCCAGTGTACGATTGCCTTATTTTCAGTAAATCAATCAGCCATCCGAAAGGCAGAAAGAGTTTTAGCCTAGCAAAGTCACATTAAAGTTTGTCGTCGAGACTTTCGTTTTATCTTCGAAGTGAAATGTAATAAACCACGGTGCATATCACAAACGGTATCCAATTTAGTGAAAGTAGGCATTTTGTAGTTATTACTTGATTTCATACGTGCGCACAAAATGTGTTTTACACACATTCATCCCGTATTTTCTTTTTTAAATTTTTACACATTTTATTTATTTACTGTTTTGAAGGAAATACTTCAAATTTTATTTCTGTTCAAACATTTTATTTTTTTCAATTATTTTATCAGGACGTAAAAAATCTGGGGGAGCCTGAAGAAAATATGGGGGGGTTGTCCCCCAGGCCCCCAGCCCCCCCCCCCTCCCCCGTGGCTACGCCACTGTGTGCAGGGTGGGTTATTGATGTTGAAACCAGTTGTTTATTACCCTCTTGAAGGTGGTCTCATTTTCCAGTTGGGCTATGTCCCCGGAGCGTTTCAACTGGATATGGTTCTTGGAAAGTAGAAATTGCCAAATGCATCCACAATACAGGTAATATTTTTAAAAGACTGTGAATATATACTAGTATAACTGGAATGGGGAACAAAAATGTTCTGAGTGGGGACGGCCAAATTGTTCTGTAAGATCTTGTGACAAGTGGATAGGTCAGTAATATCACATATTCAAGAGTGGGCCAATGATCGTATACTTTCAGTTCTCTTGAAGCATCCAGTGACAAACCTGCACTTGCCCTAGACTGGATATTTTAATTTGGAGTTTCTCTTTCACTGTGGTAGTTTGAGGAGACCAAACTTGGGGGGCGTACACAAGTTGAGGACGCACAAGTTGGGTATACGCCGAAACTGAAAAATGTTTCAGTAATCTTTTGCCACATATCGTCGAAAAGTTTTGTACAAAAACGATCATTTGCTCATTCTATATCAAAAATTTTAAAAAGCTCTAATTAAGGTAAGCTAAATCGATTATGCTTTGGAATGATATTTCAAGGTTAGAGGAACTCATAAAATGACGATTTCCGTTCGAAATACATGATTTTTGACGATTTCAAAATGTTGTGATGTCATAACTCGGGGAATTTCCCCCAAATAATGGGCCATTTTATGTCTTTACTTCACGCGTTTTACGACAAAAATATAGATCCAAATAAAACCAATTCTTCTCCTCCTGTTAACTGTGACAAGCAGCTCCCAGAAACTAGTTTAGCCGTGTCAATATATTCGTGACTAGAAGTATTAATCCTCTAAATTATGTAAAATTGGGATGAAAAACGTTTTTTAGCCCATAGACATCAAATCCCAAAATTAATGATTTACGACAAAATTAAGGGGTGTGTCCAGTCAAAAAAGCATTAACTAGATGTGCAATACGGTATGAACATCACAAATCCAGTTTAGCCAGACCTTAAAACACAACTCCGAATACTACATACTGCGAAAAACCTAAAAATGCAAAATGCGCCCGCACACTGTAACGCATTTGGGAGGTTTATGATCGAAACTTTTCGATATGTTTATAATTAATAGACCTAATGTTATGTAGTATGGTGCACTCTCCATGACCTTTACCAGACGCCATCTTGTTGTTTACGAGCAACTCGCTCTTCCTTTTGTTCTAGATTCCCAGGGCCCTTCCTGTTTCCTGCCACGTGTTACCGGTGGACGTGACATATCACATCACCGTAGTTCCACGTGCACACTGTAACCCATATTTTCGAGGTGTGGCCAATTTCCCCCTTTGCAGCCTCCTCATTGGTCATTTATATCATAATACTTATTTACATGGGTGCGTCATAACTTTTGACCAACCATGGGACTGCAGGTGTTCAGAGCTCGCACGATTCACAAGACCGAGCCTGCGAGCTGGACCCTCGTGCATAAGACATCAGACGAGGAACACTTGAGTGAGCTGTAGATATTGATTAATATTAGGCTGGCCGAATTAATTAAAACTTGATTATCTTTTTGCGGAACCAAATCATCAAATACAATCATTTAAAATCAACTGGAAACTCTCTCCTTTTTTCTGTCTGGAACTACAACTCAAGATCCAGTACCACTCATCATCTAACATGGCAGAGTTGCGGGGTTTCATCCCTTGCTTAAATATCTAACACTAAGCTGAAAATCTGAAGCTATTTGAGAAATGTGTTGTAATTTAGGTTTTAGGTTTTCATTGAAGAATTAGGGGTAGATGCGACATGTCAACAAGGTGTTTCTTGATTGGTTGTTGCCATTGTATTAGATCGATTGTATTATCTTTGTTAGGAATTAGGTTAGGGATTAGGCTATCTTTAGCCAGTAAGGAAATTTCTTGTTAAACAGTGCGCATCGTCCCGAGTTGGCCTTCTTATGAGAAAAGTAAGAAGTACTAGTAGGTCGCTGGAGGCCGGGTTGGGGGGGGGGGGAGCTCGGACAATGATTGCAAAATTCGCAGAAAAGGGTTGGCTTCCTCTTAACAAAAATTTGAAGATATAGATCGATATAGTGTTATATATTGACACAGGCATACGGGAGCATTTCAGCTCGAGGCAGAAGATTTTTGTGGGAAAAATCATCCTGCCCGCCCAATGATGACTATCTACGCGGAGCCTGCACCACCATTGGTTGGAGCGGAGCGTACCACGAAAAACTTTTGAAAAAAATTGAACCCAAAATTACACCCGAAAATGACATTTCCAAGGCTAGATTGCAGCTAGAAATATCGCAGTCGTTATTTTGAGCTTTCCTTTGCAATTAAAGTTTCTCTTCATTAGTTAAAAAACTTACTGACAAGTGATCAGAAAATGACCAGATAAAATGTACCGCTACCATTAGATAAAATATCGTCTTGTCCCTTTTCGGCCAGGGGAAAATCATGCAACAGAATTAAAAAATATGCTAGCTAGTATGTTTTTTACTCTATTGGGACTATTTATTGTATTCAATTTTAAGGTCCACGTGATGATTTTTTTTTCATGACTGTACCCAGACTAGTAACAATTAACTCATTGATTTTATTTGACATCGTTGAAAATATGTCACGTACGTTACAAGCTGCAAGGTCAAGATCAAATGCGGACTTTTAGTCAGACTCATATATATAGCGGGACATTCTCACAATTATGCAACTATATGTGGGATGAAAACAAAATGAACCGCGATTTTCAATACCTTTACTCGAATTTGGCGGGGGCACTGCAGGACAGATGGCAAACCATCGTTCATTGCATGTTCCTGAACAGCGTCCCGTCCGTCTCGATCCAGACACCAAGTTCACCTTCACCAGAACACTTTACCATTTCGTACAAAGATTTTCAAGACCTTAGTATGCATTCCGGGGGTAAGGTCCACTGAATGTGTCATAATTCTTTGCAGTTTTATATTTTTTAATTTTACTTTCAACATAATGGTTTTTGTGAAAACTTGAAAAATTGAAAAAAAAAAAAACAGAAAACCGACCATTCTGTGCCACCAAGACAAAAACTAGGCTGAGGAATTTTATTGCTTCAAACACTTCAGTCCCGAATATATCACTCTATTATATTACCTTCATTATTTTTCATGAAAATGTTTAAGACTAATAGTTTTATTTATGATAGGGCACATATCTGAAAAAATGGGATCGACCGTTTTAGGCATTGTGCTGACTATGAAGGAAAGCTCAAGAATATTTTCCTTGACCTGTCCGACTGTGTGGAGAAGTTATGTAATCTTTCTGATTTTCCATGAAAATGTTTACCAAGAATTTGATGTTTTTACTTTTTTTCGGGCATATATCTTAATGATTTCGAGTAGACTTAGCAGTTATTTGCGTAATTAAAAGCATGTCAAGTTTTTAAAACTCAGATGGCTGCCCGAATTATTCCATAAATATATGTGCGAATTATAGATATTACCGACGGAAAGTTAGGGTCAGTCAGGGGTGGCGCCAGGATTTGCCCGACAGGGGGCCAGCCTTCTTAAGGCCCCAACAAAGGCGATGAGTTAGTCCAGGTGCGACGTGACTTGGAAGAATTTGAGGAGCGCGTGGCGCGCCGAAATTTTTGGATTTCTTGTAAACAAATACTTAAAAATCTGGAGTGTATTTTGAAGGAAAAATAAAATTTTTGAAAGAAATGTGGCTTTTTAAGGGCCTTTAAAGATTTTGACTGAATCTGTCCTTTATATGGAGGAAAAACGTTACTAAGTGACAGCTGCAATTCGTCTGGATTTATGCATTTAATCGACCGAAGGCCTACGTGTTAAGGCTTATTTAGACGATACTGGAAGTTTGTCCGAAAATTCCTTCCCTTTTTGAACGAAGATTTGAAAATAAAGAGCTTGTTATACTGGAGATATTTTGAGATTTAATGAAAGAAAATTTGGCTTTTGGTAAGGGTATAATGAAAAATTTAGGTTTTCATTAAGTGATATGTCTTTCAAGAGCAAAATTAGGCAAAATGTTGGGGTGATTAACAGAGTTGGATTTGGCTTTTTATTTTACGGAGTATCCATCGAAATTGTACCATTTTGCCACTTTTAACAGTCTAAAGTTACATTGGAGAAAAATTGTAAGTTAATGACAGATTTTGTTTTTTTTTTATGGAAGAACCTGACCTTTTTATAAGAAATATCAAGTAGCGGGTGATCTTTAGTTTTGTTGAAGTTACTGAATATCAGTAGGCAGATTTAAGACTCTCGGACCATATGGGAAAATTTTCCCGCCGAAAAAGTTCTGCTTCCCATATATTTGAAGTTTTTTTTTGTATATATCGACATAGGCGCACGAGAGTGTTTCGACTTGATTTGGGATGCAGTAAAAGTGTCTTTTTTGTCCGAAAAATGTAATCCTGCTCAAAATACTAAGTGGAGCGCACAAAATTTTTTGAAAACTTGAAAACCCCCATACAGCAGGGAATGGCATTTTCCGGGCTCGTAACTAGAAGCTTAGTCATTATTTTGAGCTTTCTTTCGAAATAAAAGTTTCACCCAAAACATTGCCCCAAAACGAAGAATAATTTGCAAGCATGCATTGTTCTGTTAAGTTATCTACTCGACCAAAACACTATCTGAGCGGAGCGCCACCATCAATCGGCGGGGAACGTACAGAAAATTATTAAAAAATCTAACCCCTCAGACACCCGGAAATGGCATTTCCGAGACTTGTTACTAGAAATGAAGCAGTCGTTATTTTGAGCTCTCCTTTAAAAATGAAAGTCTCACTTCAATAGAAAAAAACCCAACTTGTTAAGTGATCAGAAAATTACAATATAAAAGGTGCTGCTACGATTAGACGAAATGGTCTTGTCTCTTTTCGGGGTAATACGTACTATGCAACGGCATTGAAACATACTCACGTTTTTGACTCTATAAGAATCTTCGTTGCATTCCATGGGGCAAGGTCCACTAAATAGATAAAATTTTCTACCTGACTGCCCGAACTCTAGACTTTTGATGATTCTACTTCCAACGTATTTGAATATATGTCACGTTACAGGTGGTCTCACATGAATTTTCAGTCAGACTTACGGGGGAGGCATTCTCACACTAGTGTTTATCATTACGTGTTGCTGAAAACGGCCTGGCCGATTTTCATTACTAGAATTCGGCTGTCGGGGAAGACCAGATGGCGTTGAAGATGCACACAAACAACCTCTCGTCCATTTTTGAAAGGAAAATTCGGAATTGTGAGTTTCCTTGAAGAATATGATATTCTAGTACTAAAATCAAGAAGATCATCGTCTGGGTGACTGAAGTTTATCATACCCAGATCTTTTATCGTGGGCCTATAGACGAAGGTTCCTCGACGGAATTGGATTTTCTCAACAACAGGAGGAGGGAAGCCTTCTTCGACGGAGGCATGGCTTTGCACGCACGGATTGAAGATGGGAGGAGAAAAGCAGAGCTTGTAAGAAGTGATTAAAACTGATTCAAATATGCATTAAAATAGCTTTACAAAAAAAAAAAAAACAGTTCATGATAATCCATCCAGTAACTTCAGTCCTTTACGTTTTTTTAATTTTCTTTTTATTTTTAGGCCTCCCCGAAAAAATGCCATTCTTCCCCGATTGGAAGGGGATAGGAAAAAGTACATGAACTGAGGTATAAAAGAGCTAGGAAATGATTTTAAATTGATTCCGATATGTATTAAAATAGCATTACCATACAACAAATATGTTCAAGATCTCTCATCCAGTAACTTCGGTCCTTGTAGGGTTTTTTGTTAATTTTTTTTATCATTTTAAGGCCTCCCCGACGAAACCGTCGACCTTCCCCGACGGGGAGTCGGGGCAGTGTTCCCTGACGGGGGACCATGGCCCCGCCCCACCCCCTCCTCCGCTGGCGCCACCCCTGGGGTCAGTCTGTCCACCTTTCCGCCTTATAGGCCTATATGAAAGAATACCAGAAAAATTGAACAACAAAGCGAGCCGTTCCATGGCGATTCCTTCCCCCCAGCTGGCATCCTCGTCCACCCGAAGACTGATGGAGACACTTTTTCCAAAGTCCTCCCGATTCTCTGATCAACAACCATTTGTCGAAACCCAACTTATTCTCCTCAACTTGAAGGAGTTCTGTTGCCCGAGGAAGCTAATAGGTTTTTTACTAAAGGACAACAACCTAACGGTCTCAGACCATGTAAGCCATAGGTCTGACGAACACCACCTTTTTGAAAGTCCTCCCGACGCTCTCTGGCCGAAAAAACCGTTCGGAGAAACCAAACTACGAACACCAGCAGAAAATGTTTACAAGCTCCATGAAGGATTTAATATGAGTATTGGGTTGAATTGACTTAAGTACATAGATTCCGACTTATTCCATTACCGAGAACAGAAAAATGCCTCGCAACTTCTCATTTTATGGGATCTCAGTGATGTGGGTTTCTTTTTTAAACTTTTTTACTGTATTAGAACCAAAATTCCACAGGAGTGCACATATTTCTAAAGCCCTACAACCGCCTGGGTTTCTTATGTATTTCCTTTCACCCCATGTATGTTCATTTCCTATTACTATCCATGCATGTTATGTTTATAAATATTAATTATACCCATATGAAGGGGTAAAACAAATAAACGAAAGGAAAGGAAACGATTTTATTTACTATGAAGCGCATGTATTTACTTACTTTTACTAAATAACTGCAATGCCCTGGAAGGTGATACTGCATCCAAAACATGTCTTAATTTGTAACAAGCATAAAGTAGACAAGACCCAAATTAAATAAAAAATAAAACAAACTATCGAAAAAATAAAGGCGCAGCCCGTTGCTGTTGTCCCCAAAATTGCCAAGGGTTTGTTTTTTACTTCACAAATGTATCATCTTCATGTTTGTACATTCTGTACAATTGTCTTACAAGTGTGAAAACAATAGCGATTTTAAAGTATCATGTTTTTTAACCAAGGAATATGGCAATAGGCTGATATCGAATGTATTGACCCTATTTTGATCGCAAATTGTGAGTTGGGGAGGGGTAAGTTCTTGCAATTATAAAAGGACCATTTGCAAACACATGTGCGCTATGGTCATAATGCTCAGCTGCTCAGATACTTGGTCAATTAAAGTCCAAACCCATGCTGATCAACCGTCGTCTAGGAGGTTGACTAACACTCCCCTTGCTTCCTTCCGAAAAATCTTAATTTCGGGCACGTCTGTGGGAAAAATTTGGCCTGCCATTTGAGTTTTAAAAATCTACCAATTTATGATTGCACAGAAAGCTCACATCTTACTCGAACTCTTTCAAAATTTTCACGGAAAATAAAAAAGTCAAAGTATTTTCATGAAACATCATCAAATAGATGCTGTACGCAAAATTCTTTGCATATTCGGCTGCTAGAAACTCATAAAAATAAAATGGATCATAGGTGAAGCACATTTTTTAAAGAAAACTGAACAAATTAAAGAAAACGACACTTTCGTTAGGGTACGGTATGAGAATAATTGCAATTTTGGAAATACTAGTTTCACAAGTACGTGCGATCTTTTTGTGTTAATGAAAGCTATGACGGGAAATATTAACAGAGAGACAGAGGGTTGCACATCATGCTTCGTTTTTCATCAGCAAGTAGGACTTATTATTCATTGCTAGAATGAAAATCGGTACATTTTAATATTGAGTATTAAAAACGGCAGAATATTCGAAACAGGAAGAAATTTTAAATAGGGGCGGAGACTCCTTATACCCCTCGCCCAGGCACTGGCGTAGGAAGCAATATGAAATTGGGGCGGGGGGTGGGGGTTTTTTGACTATGCACTTCACCCTACCCCATTGAGCAAAAAGTACATTTTCTATGCTAATTTTTTTCCTTTTTCTACGAGCGAGGACCATTATATTATTATATATTATTATATATAATTATATTATATAATTAAATACCATAACTCATTTTCCAAATGAACTATTGCCCACTGAAAAGAGTGTTAAGATTCGTTTTTTGCCTTTTTAGGACAAAATATTGAAATAGTGCAATTGCTTGTACCCCCTCGGAAATTAGTACTGTCGTCTAAGGATTCAGACTAGGAAAGATCCATACTAAGTTGGGGATTTTTCACTATCTAAAAGAACAAGGCTCTTCTCAACCCCAGAGACAGTTGGCAGTTCTCATTAACTGCTCACTTAAGCCCCTCCCGAAGTGTCAAAAACTCATCCTCATCCAGACACAATATCAGGTTACTTTTTCAGGGTGAGTATACAAAGACCCATGTAATCAGAACACCCCTCCGATCCCACAGTACTATTGTATCCTCTGAGGCTGAGTCCAGTGCATGCTTTGTAATATGAGCTGCAGTTTACTCTGCATTTTTTAATTTGCTGTCAATCAAAGAACTGTTCCAGTTGTACCTTTTTATACTACTGAAAATGCACTTTGGAGTGAGAGTTGACTGCCTTTAACTCGGAAAACGTCCAAAGGAAGGGGAAATGTTTTTCTTTCGCAAAGGAACTGAGAATCAAAGCAGTGCTTTATTTGACACATTTTGAAGCATAGCTATATAAACTTTATTTTCTTTGACTTGCAGTATAAGGAAAACAAAGCATGTTTTTAAGCCTGCAGGGTTCTCAGTGATGTAAAACATAATATCCTCTATAAAAAGAAACCCTATATATTTCCTATAAATCCAGACTCGTAGCTAGAACGAGGTACTGAAGATGGCGAAATTTTCCTGGGTGGTTGTCTCAGTGTAGACAAATGTGTGAATACTTACGTCAAAATGTATACAGGGATTATTTTCGGCAGTTTAAATGATTTTTTTTAAAGAAGCTGCTCCTTTTCCACTTAAACGCACATTCCGCGGTCGTTGTATTTAAAATTAGACTGCTTATGTCAAAATGTACAGGATCCTTTACTTGTCGGTTGTATGGATGATTTTTCACAAAACTCCGGAAGGATGTTCTGAAAAGGGCACATCTTACATTTCCACCAAAATAATTCTCGCCTGGCTGTTTAATAAAACAAAACCGTTAAAACAGCTGCTTGGAATTATTTAGAGATTCTCCAGCCTTGTCTAGCTAAAGACCTGAATGTATAAAAATATACGATGTCACTCTATACATATTGGAAATTATATGAGAGGACTACAGACTGCACTGGTATTAGTTTCCTACAGTCACAGCTAGTCCAAGCAAAGTATATACACATTAACCATACTTCAAAATGTGTCAGACAATTGAACCAAAGCTCTTTTGCAAAAGGAAAACATTTCCCCTGCCCATGCAGTGACCTCTTCCTCAGGATAGCAATCAACCAAACCTTGCCCCTACCTTATATACTTATGCCTAATTTCTGGTAAACGATTGCAGAAAATTGAAGCTTGCCCTTTTGCATGAAAGCCACGAAGAGCTGCAAATTTAAATCCCCTTTCCAGTACAGTGTCCGCAGCACCGGGCAACAACAAGTTGACAGTATTTTATCACTCATCTCAGAGTAGGTAATATGGTTATATGGTATATGGTAATATGGTCCTTTCTTTGTAGTAATCTTCTCTAAAAATCATTTCTAGTGCATGACAACACCGAAGAAATGAAAAATGATAGCACCATTTTCCATAATATGGGATTAAAATTCCGCAAGGCGTAGAAACCTTCTTTATAGGACGGCCATCACTGCACTGACCAGCCATCATCAACAGCCCAAGGAAAAACCTAGACCCGCCGACTTTGCAACATGCGGTGCCAGTGCCCCTATTTCAGAATTCCTGGCAATGAATCTGTTGAGGTGGATGGAGAAGGGTGATGACGGCCGCACGGATGCATGAGTTACATGGGAAGTGATACCATTTTGACAAGTGTCTGTGCATCATTGACTATCTGCTGTCTGTACATTTGCCTTATTTTCGTCCCTAACCCCCATCCCCCGCTTTTCCTCCCACTTTTGGCACCCCAGTTAAACTACTGTGTACCTTTACCATTTTTGCTCGAAAAATTTCGTTTCACTGTATACACCTCAGTGTTGTAATGACCCGAGTCAAAGACGTAAGGCGAGTCTGATTTCGAAGACTATAATCTGACTCGAGTCACAAACTGACCGGGACGCTGCTCGTCTCGAGTCATCACTTGCAAAAGACTCGACACGACATGACTCGAGTCACCATTTAATAAATTTCAAAAGACTCGGCATGTGACTCGAGTCAAAAAAATTTAAGAATCGACTTGACTGGAGTTATCTGTTATGTGACTCGAGTCACGCCAGAACTATCTAACACAGAAGAAAACTATCGGCCCGAAGCGAGGGCGTACATATTAGATTTCCCAATCTTCATTCAGTAGATTGCACCACACTGACCACAGGTGGTTAATACTGAAGGTGAGAGAAGAGAAAAAATGTTCCCATACAGCACAGTGTTCATTGAATTGTAGTTGCATAGGGTTTTTAAGCAGTGCCATGCACACTCACAGAAACAGCTTAAATTGCGCAAATAATATTTTAAAGTTGTATATGTTCCATCTACGAACAAAAGGGTGTAACACTGTCACATTTCAATTAATCGATGACAGGAACACTTGGAAAAGTACTCGAACTGACCAAACCTACAAAACCAGGGACTTATCATGTGACATAGAGTGGGGGTATGTAAAAGACCACATCGGAATCGTAGAGACTTGACCAAAATACAATTTTCACCTGAGGTGACTTGAGGTGACTCGAGTTGACTCATGTGACTTTGAGTCTTCAGTCTTAACTAAGACTGGAAATGACTCGACTCGAACTGAGGGAAGAATCGACATGACAATGACTCGACTCGACTTGACTCGACTAAAATTGCTAAAAAACTCGTCACGACTTTGTGAATCGAGGTGACTTACAACTTGGTATCAGTGACTCGATAACAGCACTGACACAACTTCACATCCACCCATCCTTCCGTGTTATCTGGCAATTTAATACATCCCAGAACTTAATGCATCTTTCGCTGCCCAAATCAAGACTCGGTACAAAGGGTGGTGCCGCAAGACTATGAAATTGAGCCTGGGTTGCTTTTTCGTCCATAAGCTATCGGAATGCCAGGCGTACAACATATTTGCAATCCTTTTATTTTCCTTTAAAATTTTAATCGAAATTTTACCGTGACAATGATTGATCAAGTTTTTTTAGGCAAATGTTTGAAAGAATTAGAACTTGTTTGTTTTCTGTGTGATTAAAACATACAAGAGCTGTTTAGGTACTGAAATGATCAGTGTTTTAGTCGAGACCAGTATATCCGCGACCGAGACCAGAATGTGGCGAAACCGAGACCAGGGACAGAATTCGAGACCGACAAGGTTCGAGACCGAGGCCGAATGTGCAGTTTGCAAAGAAAAATAAACTGTCCAAAATTTTGAATACTTTTTTACCTCAAGCTAACTTTATAACCTTATGCTCTAAAAATGACACGTAGCACCAAAAGTGCATTTTCATTGATGTTTATCCTAGGCATGACCATATGGGATGGGGACGGCGTCTTCCCCCACTCCCCCCTTGGCCAAAACCTAGCCGGATTGGACATACTTCGGTTCCTCAGTAGGGCAGAAATTAAATCGAAGATGGGGATCTGGAATCGGTCAAAAAGTCACCCCCTGAGAAAAGAGTCTCATACTGCCGTGACCATATTCAAAACAAAGAATTAATGACTTAACATAATCCAAGTATTTTTCTCATGTAGCTCACATGGCTGTACAGGACTCTTTTTTCCCCGGAGTGGTGACTTTTTACCCAACTCCATATGCTGAACCAAAGCATAAGCTGTGCACCGAAGTCTGACCGATTCAGCAAGGTAAAGGCCATTTGCGGGTGGCACCCTCCAGGCTACCCGTCCCGTACTGCCCAAGTGGCCCTACTCATCAGATTGAAGTCAGTCAGTGCTACAGGTGTTTATTGTTGTGAATTTGATGCCGATTGATGCATGAACGTGAATTTTTCCAACCCGCAGAAGAATAATTAGCAGAACTCTATAGTTAATGTCAAGTTTTCCGTTGGACCGACCATGAACATGGACTACTTGCACCCTCACAGAATGTCATCCTTGCAGTTGAAGAACATGTACTCTAAAAACAGTTGGGTAAAAAGCGCTGGGCAAAATACAAAATGCCCAACATGGGCCAATTATTGCCCAACAAATGGGTAAACAACTGTAACAATACTATTGGGCAAATTAAGGTGGAGTAAAATCCAGGTGTTCGAAAAAAATGTTGGACAAGTTTTAAAGTACCCAACAGTTGGGTAAAATGTGACTGACCAATCAGATGATTAGTAAAATATCAGTTAAGTTTTATAGATAATTAATGAAAGTGGTCAATTATAAGATATCATGGTTGAATAAGGTTGAATTTGGTAAATAAAAAGCCAGCGGTAGAACAGCAGTAAAAATCTGGACGAAACGACTTAAATTGCAATGGTCGTATAGAAAAAAAGTTCACTACTACGTAATTAATGGGAGTAGAAATACAAAGTTCACGATTGAAACTACACACTGCACTGTTTGTTATCCAAGTGCATCGACGCTGGTGTCCCCAACCACTCCTGGAGGGTAAACGGTGTAAGTTTTAGGATACTTTGTTAAATTTCCTTCTTGCCCAAATCATATAATTATATATCAAGTTATATTGAAATCCAAACAAGCACCCATCAGTACCGCTTCTGGGCAAACGTGTTGGTACAAATTTTAACCATTTGTTGGGCAAAATTAGTTTGATGAAATGGTTGGGTAATTTCTGTTGCTCAGCTGATGAATAAAACACTTAACCAACTGAGTTGGGTATTTCCCAATTCCGGATATATATATCTACATGTGTATATCTATGAATTAAAAACACGTTCCTTTTGTTGAAGAACAAGACAATATGTTTTTGACATACAATTCAACTTATCGCAGTAAGTATAATCAGTAATAATAATAGGTTATCTAAAATAAGTTTATTGTCGGAAGAAATTTCCGATTAAAGAAACTTCGGTATCGGAACCGGTATCACCTTCACCCAAAATTAGAACTACCGTGACTGATGAAAAGTTCGAGGAACAGATACTAAATGCATGCTAAGGTTTTAGTGGATGAATAATGCAACAGGGTTATCATAGTTCCAAGTATCAAAAACGTAATATTTCAAATTTCAAAGGTCTTATTTTCGGATTAAATTTTAAAAACATTGCTTGATTGCCTTTAGTGAGAAGTCAAATGCTGAAATAAGGTAGCCGTTTTAAGGCCTGAAAAGTTCCTGCTCATTTGCCGTGAACTTACTTCGTTACTGAATAAGAACGGAGAAAATTGGCGCAATCATTTAGAAATGTTGTCAGCTACAAATTGGTATCAATTTTGCGATTGCAACGATCATACATTAGTGTCCGAAATTTCACTTGATATTCGATAATTTTCCTTGTAACTTTTCCTTTTTTTTGGTGACTTCAAGATTTGTGGGAATAGTTTATAGCCCCGGTGTACATTTGCTGATGGTTCATCATATTTATCAGATCCTGCTGTACATGTTACCATTACAGCCATGTTTATATCTGGGCTCTTTGATTATAAAAAATAATCCCATTTTCCATTTTAATTGATACTCTATGACTATTATATTATTATGTAGCATGGGGGCACCATGATTCGGCCATAAAACAGTGTTCTAAGAGCCGCCTATTCCTACGTAGTTTTATGTACAATACGTTGGCAAATGACCGACCAAAGGAAATGACGTTTCGGTATTGTGATAGGATAGTAAATACGGGATGTTTGTGTTTCCAAACATTAGCAAACTGAATTCAGCATGGCTTCGATAAGCCGGAATGTAATCAATAGACTTTACGTATTGACGTCACCGCTGACGTCATTTTGGAGGAAAACCAACGTGTTCGTGACTACACTACTGATCTTTGTGTAGGAAATACACTCTAAAAATTTACTACCCAGCCTGGACCAAAAATAACCCAACCGTTGGTTCCTTGTGCAACCTGACTAGAACTGGGTAAAAAAGCTGCCAAACTCAGTTGATTAAGCGTTTCACTCATGAGTTGGTTAAAAGAAATTACCCAACAATTTTACCCAACTAATTTTGTCCAACAAATGGTTAAAATTTGAACAAAACACGTTTTGTCAGCAGCTTCACTGTTGGGTGCTTGTTTGAATTTCCATACTTTCCATACAACCAGTTATATAATTATATTATCTGGGCAAGAAGGAGATTTAACAAAGTACCCTAGAACTTGTACCGTTTGTCCTCCAAGAATGGTTGGGGGCTTCAGCGACGATGGACTTGGATAATAAACAGTGAAGTACGTAGTTTGAAATAACAAACTCAATAATTAACTTCAAATTTCTTGTCTCATTGATTACAAAGTAGTGCTTTGTTTTTCTATACGACCATTGCTCTTTGAGTAATATCGTCCAGATTTTTACTGCTGTTCTACTGCTACCTTTTTAGTTTCCCAAAAGGGAAATCCTTTGGACTCATGCAGACAACACTTTTGCGAAACATGTGTAGGATCGTGCATTTAAGTGTTGGCTCAAGCTATCATGGTTTGTAAGATTAACGATTGAAAATTATTTCTTTGTTTCACCTTGTTTTCAGCAGAGTAGTACCAAGCCAAAGACTGTCTCCATTTTGGATCATCGAGGTCGTTGGTGCTAGGGTAGGTCATTGTTAAAAGGGACAGCTGTGTGAATGGCATTGCTGGACACCAAAAATATATTGCAATGTGTGGCTTTTTGTTCCTTTTTGAAAGAATACTGTGACTTTCATCAGGTATATTTATAATTTTTCGTTGCATAATTGCATAAACATCAAATTTCGTCTCCAAAATATGTCCATATGGGGCCGTCAGAAATATGTATACCTTCTGTAAAATGTAGCAATCTTTATGAAGCTTTGTTTCGCTAAGCGGTTGTACATTACTTGACAGCAGGGCATGTTCAAATATTGCCATGTTTTTACAAAGTGACCAACATTTATACATCAAGACTTTGTCAACATTTTTGCTTAGAATTATAATTTTACTTTTCGTTATCCATGGTAAATGTACTTTGATGCTCTTGCTAAGAATTGTGAGGTATTTTTTAGTTCAAGATACAGCTTTACTCCCTATTATTTAAGTGGAAGCCATTGTAACGTCTAAAAGGTCACACGTCGGGCCGGCTTTTCGACCGCAGTTACGTAATAGCATGCACAATGCATGCATTCGGGTCAGTTAGTGGTTGTGACCTGATATCAACAGAGAACAAAGTAAAATATTGCCGTGAGTTCTTGCATAGAGGCTAATATTTATTTTGATTTGTACATCCATACTTCCAAAAAAATTTTGTTTTAAATTATTTTTAAAGCTTTGTCTTCCATTTGGAAACTTCAACGATACCTTTGGTACAAATTGTTAGGAACTTTTTGACCAACATACACTCTTTACTCCCTATGATTAAGTAGAAGACACTGGACCTCCTAATAGGTCACTTATCCGGACTACTTTTCTATTCTTTATCGCAGTGAAAACACAGGCGTGACTTTCATTGAATCATTTCGTCGCGTCATTTAAACCATGGAAACCGGATCGGATTACTGAGTCTCACTCGCTATTTTCACAGCCTAAAGTTAGACTCGAAGAAAAACTTTGCAATTAGGCTACTTTGTTTAATAAGCTGTTCGTTGTTTGAATGTCAAGGGAAAACACATGTTTTCATGCAAAAACCTGTGATAACCCCTGGAAAAACACGTGAAAACCGGCAGATTTGGAACTAATTGCCTCACCTGTTTTTGTAAGGGTTCCATTGATATTAGTTCTGAAAATTATGCCATTGTATTTTCTTATGATTTTCTTACCAACCACATTTTGCAAGTATTTAAAGCCGTCCATTTTCATGGCCTTGCAAACCAGAACCTTCTTCAGTTCTTTGTATTACTGATTGTTTTTGCATGTCTTACAAGTTAATATGACAATTTAATAAGATATTGTAATTCATGTGTCTTTCATTTTCTACCCCCTGGTTTGCACTTCAATTTCATGTATTTCCGAAGTATTGCCAAAAAATCACATTTCAGGTTCAATAAATCTGAAGATAACAACTTCAACCAGCCCAAATATTACAGATTAATTAACTGTTCGTTTCCTTTAAAAAAAAAAAAAAAAACCTCACAGCCAAGTTCAGCGCAACTCACAAAACTCACAAACAGTGGACCATCAAAGCTTATCTACACCTTAAATTCATTCAGTAGTTATGACCGCAAACTTCGTTCTTGTCCTGTAATTTATCAAGTATATCTCTTCTCCCCTCCCCTGAACCCACCCCTTGAGGGTTATTTTGGACTGCCCACATCTGAAAAAATATATCTCCCTTCTTTCGGGAAACTTCTCATACTTAGGTTTCGATTATTTACCGAATCCAATCGTTTTCAATCATTAGATCTCACCTGACCACTTTTATCAAAATAATAAATTATCTGTAAAACAAAACTGACCTTTCACGGATCATCTGATCGGTCATTTGGTCAAATAAACGTTATCAAATTTCTCACCCGCCTCCTCTTTCTTTGATTCGATAAGTGTAGGTCTTTTCCCTTACAGTACGGTCGCTCAAAGGAACCGTTTTAAATTGGTCTTACAAGATTGCTCAATCTAAATATGTGCCATAAAGTAACGCCCTCTTCATGAAGTACAGAATGATGAAAAAATCTAATGTGAAAATATTTTCAAAATGCATTACAAAGTTACTTAGATGCGGCAAAGCATTGCACTGCGGATATGGCACATACTTGACTTTTCACTGAAACACATCAAAATCTAGAAATGGCCTTTTTAAGCCGCGGTAGCTTTTAATATCTTCAAGTGTATCATATGTTGTTCGGCTGTTTATGTGGTCACCGGCAAAGCAAGCGCTTGGAAAGGGCTATTCGTGTAACGGTTGAAACGTCTAGGTCAGAAACCAGAATGCAAGGCATTCATACTCGCGAATGGAGGAAGTCTTTACCCGTTCTAGTGATATTAATAAAAAGTTGCTTAACTTAGCAACTTCCAGACAGCAGTAGGTTCCATTTTTGGATTCTTTGGTATGACTCGACCTAAGGATCGAACTCAGGCCTTCCGTGTGTTAGGGGGATGTTCTACCGTTAGACCAAACACGTGAATGTTTTATAATGAGGAGGTATTTCAGAAAAGTATATCAGTGTTGAAAATTTATACAGGTGAAACATTAGTGATGCCGGAGGTGAGGGAAAACTAGAAGTGTTTATGATACAAGCTCGACTGAGTTTTAGAAAAGTAGCCTATATGTGAGTGATACGTTTATAATGATATTAAGATTGACTGAACAAACTTGACAAATAGTGGGTGATATTTTCGACTAGATCTAGAAAATAGACGTGTTTAGATCGCAGAAGAATTATTTTATTAGTAATTTCCGGCCGTAGCCAAAACTGTCAGAATTTACCCATATTATTGGAAATTCAAAGTATCAAAATTTCCCCACGAATGACAATTTCAGTATTTTTAACTTCCTTGGTGTTCTCAGTATTGTTCGATGGCAGTGCTTATTACGGTTTGGCAGTTCAACCGGATCATCTGTGCTTGCATCGCATGATCACCAACAAAGCATGCATATGCTTCCAGATCAGAAGAGATGTAACTTAGCTATCGTCCTGGCTAATGAGGTTTAAGGGTAGAGAGATATAACTACGCCGTCTTTTATTTTGCTACTCCTCATCAGAGATCTCTCTTCCTAGTCCTACTGTAATTGTCAACAACAAAAAACAGTACAGAATTTCTCACCTGCCTCCTCTTTCTTTTGTTGGATAAGAGCGGAGCTTGTGGTCTTTTCCCTTACAGTACGGTTGCTCAAAGAAACCGTTTTAAATTTGTCTTACAAGATTGCTAAATCTACCTATAGGCTACCATGCCTTCAAGTACAACCACAAATGAAAAAATCTAATGGAAGGATATTTACAAAATGCAGAACAAAAAAAAAATGGGTTGATGTTAACTAAGTTTATTTAGATGCGGTTTAGATGCTGTTAACTAAGTTTATTTAGATGCGGTTAAGCATACAGGTATATAGGTCCTGCGCATGGCACATTTGACTTTCAACTGAAACACATCAAAATCTCGAAATGGCTTTTTCAAGCCACGGTAGCAATTGATATCATCAGCTGTATCATATGTCGTTCGGCTGATCATGTGGTCACCGGCAAAGCAGGCGCCTATTCGTAAGGGCGATTCATGTTTCAGTTGAAACGTCTGGGTCAGAAGAAAACTACGCAGTTAATATTGCTCAATTTTCGCATCTGCGTTTTCTTATCCGTTCTCTATTCCTAACCCTCTGGGACGGTCTTCAGTTCTGGGCAAAATAAAATATAACTTTAGTTTGTCGCTCTTGTTACAGTTAGAAGTTTCTTCATTATGAGAAGAAATCCCCCGTTCAATGTTTTTCTTAAAACAACGCCTAAACTTTTAAGTCAACAGGTTGCTCGGATGTTTCAAACTGTAAGAAAAGAAGGGTAACGACCATGTCATAAAGAACGGCAGTTGACAAAAACTATAGAATGGGCTTCTGAGAACCCCATACAGTCGTTCCAAGAACCATGTAACTGTGAAATATCCCTCAAGTAATATGCCTCAACGTGTAATGAAACCAGGGCATCTTTTTTCATGGTTAACGCCTTATTATTTACAAACACTTACAAAGTAACAAAACTAACAAGACACAGAATGAAAACACTGCGATACTTGGCAAGTCCATAAAGCAGCTACTACTTTTCATTCGCTCGAAATAAAAAATGAAATTGTCTTTCGTGAGGAAATGTTTGATATTTTGAACTTCCACTGGGCGTGATATTCTGATGGTTTTGGCAACGGTCGGAAATTACGAATAAACATTGGCGGCGGAAGCGGTGGGAAGGGGGGGGGGCACGCCCCCTAAATTTCTTAGCGACGTCCCCCCTAAAATTCTTAGCGAGGGGACTCCCCCCCCCCCCAAAAAAAAAAAAAAAACAGAGAAGAAGTAAAAGAAACTTGGGAGCCTTGAACCAATCCAAAGTTGAGACTATAGTTAACCCACCACCGAACAGAGCAGCCGAAATTGACTTAGCCTATGTTCTGCCATTCTTGTGCTGATTCTTGTCACGGTCCCCTGCGACCATGATTTATGCCTGTGACCTAGTTTTTGGCTGCAAATCATTACAAGAATCTGCCAACCTCGCCCGGTCCGCAAACCAGGTGTATGTAGTATATCACTTGTCCAGTGAAACCGAACCTTTACTGGTACTAGTATTTTCCTCCGCGAGAAGTGAAGCACTGCCATTGTCATCACGTGAACGAACAGTTGCCCAGTATTCACTCATCCATAGGCGTACGAGGGGGGGGCAGGGGGAAGACTGCCCCCTAAATTTTCTCAAGACCTAAAATTCGGGCAGGGATCTGGAAAAATTCGGGCAGCCGTTTGAGTCTTAAAACCTGGTTTGTGTCTATACTTACACAGAAAACTCCTAGGCGTGCCAGAATTCCTTCAAACACTTGGTCGAAAAAAGCATCATAGTCACGGTACAATTTTCATGAAAACTTTAAAAGATTCCAAAATTTGGGGCACATTCGGACAGCATATGAAAAAAACATTTTTCGTCAGCCTCACTTCATATTCTTGTGTAAACCTTTGCCGGAAATGACATAATATTCGGGCAAAAGTTCGAAAAAAGTTCTGGAATTTTTTTAATTGCCAGATTACAAGAGGAGAGGGGAGGTATACAGTCCCCAAAATTTTGCCCGAACAAATCAATCAAAAGCTACCTTGTGACGCACCATATTACTAAATGACAATCACCAATAGTCACCAGAAGGATGAAACGTACTTGGTCGAGAGGTATTTGGGCAGCATATGAATGAGATGACGATTTCGCACTTTTCAAAATGATCCTCTTAAAATTGTGCGAAACTTTTTAACCTGCAGTGCCGTGGAACCGAAAATCAGGCAATGGTGAACAAGTCAGCGTAGCTTGTTTGCTCACTCATACGAATTAAGTGTGAACAAATCTGCACGTAAGTCTGCCCACTAATTCATATAATCAAAACCTAAGTATGAAAAGTTTCCCGAAAGAAGGGAGACATATTTCTTCAGATGTGGGCAGTCCAAAATGACCTTCAAGGGATGGGTTCAGGGGAGGGGAGGAGAGATATACTTGATAAATTACAGGACAAGAACGAAGTCTGCGGTCATAACTAATGAATGAATTTAAGGTGTAGATAAGCTTTGATGGTGAACTGTTTGTAGTCAGTTTTTGTGAGTTTGGCTGAACTTGGCTGTGAGGTTTTGCTTAAAGGAAACAATTGAACAGTTAATTAATCTGTAATATTTGGGCTGGTTGAAATTGTTATCTTCAGAGTTATTGAACCTGAAATGTGTTTTTTGGCAATACTTCGGAAATACATGAAATTGAAGTACAAACCAGAGGGCAGAAAATGAAAGACACATGAATTACAATATCTTATTAAATTGTCATATTAACTTGTAAGACATGCAAAAACAATCAGTAATACAAAGAACTGAAGAAGGTTCTGGTTTGCAAGGCCATGAAAATGGACGGCTTTAAATACTTGCAAAATGTGGTTGGTAAGAAAATCATAAGAAAATACAATGGCATAATTTTCAGAACTAATATCAATGGAACCCTTACAAAAACAGGTGAGGCAATTAGTTCCAAATTTGTCGGTTTTCACATGTTTTTCCAGGGGTTATCAAAGGTTTTTGCATGAAAGCATGTGTTTTCCCTTGACATTCAAACAACGAACAGCTTATTAAACAAAGTAGCCTAATTGCAAAGTTTTTCTTCGAGTCTAACTTTAGGCTGTGAAAATAGCGAGTGAGACTCAGTAATCCGATCCGGTTTCCATGGTTTAAATGACGCGACGAAATGATTCAATGAAAGTCACGCCTGTGTTTTCACTGCGATAAAGAATAGAAAAGTAGTCCGGATAAGTGACCTATTAGGAGGTCCAGTGTCTTCTACTTAATCATAGGGAGTAAAGAGTGTATGTTGGTCAAAAAGTTCCTAACAATTTGTACCAAAGGTATCGTTGAAGTTTCCAAATGGAAGACAAAGCTTTAAAAATAATTTAAAACAAAATTTTTTTGGAAGTATGGATGTACAAATCAAAATAAATATTAGCCTCTATGCAAGAACTCACGGCAATATTTTACTTTGTTCTCTGTTGATATCAGGTCACAACCACTAACTGACCCGAATGCATGCATTGTGCATGCTATTACGTAACTGCGGTCGAAAAGCCGGCCCGACGTGTGACCTTTTAGACGTTACAATGGCTTCCACTTAAATAATAGGGAGTAAAGCTGTATCTTGAACTAAAAAATACCTCACAATTCTTAGCAAGAGCATCAAAGTACATTTACCATGGATAACGAAAAGTAAAATTGTAATTCTAAGCAAAAATGTTGACAAAGTCTTGATGTATAAATGTTGGTCACTTTGTAAAAACATGGCAATATTTGACCATGCCCTGCTGTCAAGTAATGTACAACCGCTTAGCGAAACAAAGCTTCATAAAGATTGCTACATTTTACAGAAGGTATACATATTTCTGACGGCCCCATATGGACATATTTTGGAGACGAAATTTGATGTTTATGCAATTATGCAATGAAAAATTATAAATATACCTGATGAAAGTCACAGTATTCTTTCAAAAAGGAACAAAAAGCCACACATTGCAATATATTTTTGGTGTCCAGCAATGCCATTCACACAGCTGTCCCTTTTAACAATGATCTACCCTAGCACCAACGACCTCGATGATCCAAAATGGAGACAGTCTTTGGCTTGGTACTACTCTGCTGAAAACAAGGCGAAACAAAGAAATAATTTTCAATCGTTAATCTTACAAACCATAGCTTGAGCCAACACTTAAATGCACGATCCTACACATGTTTCGCAAAAGTGTTGTCTGCATGAGTCCAAAGGATTTCCCTTTCGGGAAACCAAAAATATCCAGCAACGTGACAAGCCGGGGTTTTCTCAAACGGCGTGAGTAGCAAAATCATTTATTTATAGTCGGGAGTTCGGGTCGAGTCATATAGACAGTTATATCAATTCAGTGGAACTGGAATTCGGGCAAGAGTCGCAACAGTTACAGACATACGGTACTCATGTTTTTAATTCCGTTCTACAGTTTTCCACATTCCCAGGTGCGGTAAATCATTATATTAAGAAGCCTTGGATTTTCGAGGGTTTCTGAAGTTTTTCAAAGTTCAAAATTATATTGATGATAATCTCATGCTGCATGACGTAAAATAGTTTGTAGCCTAACGCGCAAGCAAACTCATTTTCCAATGATTATAGCCTTTTTGTAGATTTGCTCATTTTTGGTGAAAATTTTATTGCAAACGAAAGTTTAAAATATCGACGGCTTTGATTCTGCTTATAAGCTTGGGTAAGGCCATTTCCGGCTGTCTGAGGCGTTGCGATTTTTCAAAATTTTCTGTACGCTCCGCACCAACCGAACTTAGTGGCGCTCCGCTTAGATAGTCTTTCGGCCAGAATTAGAATTTTTCGGGTAGAGAATCCTCTGCCCCCCCCCCCCAAACTGAAATGCTCCCATACGCCTATGCACTCATCGTAGGTGAGCCATTCACTTACAGTAGGTTATTTCCACTACATTTTTTCATCCATTGTAATGTTGCGTAATTGATGACACATGCTTAGGCTTATGTCGTTGCGTTATAACTCGTTCTGTGACAATCAGGTTAGGCTAGGTGAACTCGGACATTATTTGGCCTATCCTATAAGTAGGCCTACGTTAAAATCTGCGTCGGTCAGGAAAAAGCTGTGAACGCAAATATTTCGCACATTTTTGTTCATTGAATTCACCGTAAAATGTTCCAAAAACGGCTTAGATTGCACGAGAGAGCTTGTAGAATCTCAGAGCTTCCACTTCCAGGGCCCTAAGACGGGTCCTGGACCCACGCCGTAGGACTTCGCGCATGAGTCCAACCATTCCATCTTGTCCACTGATTGCCCCCCCCCCCTAAATTTTTATGCTTCCGCCGCCACCGCGAATAAAAGATCCTTCTGCAATCTTAACATGTCTACTTTTTCTATGATTACCATCCACTACCTGGTTAAGTTTTTAGTCAGTTTCAACATCACATACAAATCACTCGTAGGCCTATATATACTTCTCTAAAAATCGAGCTTGTAGAATACACATTTCTATTTCATTCACCTACCATCGCTAATTGTTTTACCTGTAGGCTATAAATATTTAACAATGGTATCTTTTTTCTAAATTCGCAAACCTCATCAACAAATTCAACCGTCTTCTAAACTACCTGTTAGCCTATTCGTTACTAAACTGAAATTTGGCAACTCCCTGTTAATATCACTAATTAGTCAGCTTTGCACCTCAATTTTGGACATTTCTTGGCATTCACTTCACAGAAATGGCCGAGAAACATTACCCGGAGAGATACACGTTAGTGTACACCTGTAAACGTATTAATGAAGATATCTTATCCACCTAAAATAAGCCACCATCTCTTCCGCTATTGTAGTCGTTTGTCTCGGACCAGCGAGTCTATCCTACTAGTACTACTCAGTAGCAGAACTGCGCATGCTCATTTCGCATGCATAATGAACATTTGTCCAACTAATTGGCAACGACCTTACATGTGCCCAACCACCGCTGTGTTTGCCCAACTTAAAGAAAAGTTGGCCCAACATTTGACCAGGCTGTTAGTGCTCAACCCGTTTTGCCCAAAATTTTTTTAAGAGTGTAATACTGTTAGCACAACCTTCATTCGCGAGTATGGATGTCTTGCATTCTGCGGTGTGCAGAGTGAATAACTAACCAATTATTCGGTGCACAGCAACCTTGAGATACTCAGCTGCATTCAAGTAAATTGAATGTTTGGTTTTGCAAATGTGTGAATGGAATGTGTTAACATTTTTATTTGAGCAGCTTGTAGCATATGGTTTACCGGTCTACTAACCAACTGTTCGTCGCAGAAATTTTGGTACGTATGAAATTTTTTGACGAGTTCTAATGCAGTGCTTTGGGCCAAAGTCCAAGTTCACTTGTGTAGACGTATTCCAAACAATTTTTTAAAATAATTTCTCAGCCATAACAAAAATCGATTTTTCTCTCATTACGTTTGCTTTTTACCTATTTGCACCCATAAGTGTATGTATGTCTTTGTAATTAATTAAAACGTGTATTAGTAAATAGTACATGCAGTTTGATATACTTTTAAATATTGGATGAAAGACTTGTCATATCTAGGAGGACCACATAAAATGCTGGAAAAAATCACTTTGCCCTTTAACCAACTTAAAACGCACATAATTTAACAACCTTAAAATATGCCCGGTAACTCTCAATTTAAATAAGAAATCGAATAGAACTCTGACCAATTGTTTATCACTTTGTATATGGGGAGTTTTTGGAGGTTATTTTCTGCATGAGGGCAATTGGATGTACAGTTTATCCACCAGTGGGGCATATATTGCATTTCTATTGTGGAAAAAATTTGTCACCCCAAAATATTTAGTATGATAGACTTCCCTGTTTCATGGTTGACTCTTGAGGGTTATGTAAATTCTTCTTGTCAAATGGGAAATTTACAAGAAGTAACTGCTTGGTTTACCTATAATATGTTATAGAAAAGTCCTAAAAGTTAGGAAAGATTATTTGCAAAGGCATGAAAAGAAATTTGCGACATTTGGTTGTTGTTTCAAACCAAAACAAGTTTGGAGCCACCATTCTTGCCCTTTAAACAATTTGGGGCAGTTTTTGGTTTCGATGGTCAGATAAACCAATGCATTCATGATGACGTGTGTGTATGTGCGTATGTGTGTTTGTGACACTTTGCTCGCTAACACGATATCTCGAAATAGGAAATTTGGATAGATTTCATACGTATGGATGTGCTATGGTCGGGAGGTGGTCCCTTTTGTCTTTGTTGAAGGTCTGTTTAAATCCGAATATTACAGATATCTGTCTGTCTGAGGCTGTCTCTGTGTCTGTCTCTCTATGCCTTTAATGAAGGTCAGATATCATCTTTGGTCTCTGGATGTCAAAATGTGAATGAAAACTTTGATAGGTGTCAACACATCTTAAAGGACAGGAGCAGTCAATCCAAATTGAAGAAGTGTAGTAGACTGTCCAGTTTCATGATTGGCTGTTGGGAGTCATGTGACAATCTTTTTTCTCTTTAGATGTGCAATTTGCCAGAAATAACTGCTTGGTTTACCTTGAATATGCAATAGTTTTCATAAAATGTAATGAAAGATACTTTGAAGAGAAATAAGATGAAAATTGTGTCATTTAGCTTTTTCTTCAAAATAAGTTTGGGGGACTGCTCTTTACCTTTAAGGTGGGAAACCTGAAAAGATTTCTCATGTGGTATTTGGATGCACATCAAGAAGATGGCCCATACTTTTTGTTGGTGGGGGCCAATAAAATTTGAGTGAGAAGATACGGTACATGATGGCATTATTTGAAATGGACTATTTATGTATCTACGGTGGACGAACAATTAAGTGTCTGGAGAGGTATTTAATTTATTTTTTCGGTTAACCCAACCCGTATCTGACCTAAGTTGGGGCAAGGCCAAAACCTGGAGTTAAAGCTTCCCCTTTCATCCCCCTGTAGCTTCGCCACTGCTTTTACAGACAACCTAATAAACCAAACGAAGATGACGTGCTGCACTGTTTGCTTTCCATCGCTAAAAGCATAGTTCAAGTGTAAGCTGTATGCTCCAAGTGGGGGTGTAAACCCATTGCTGAAAAACGCAGGATATATATTCAGAATCAATTGGTAGCCATTGATCTAGCCAAGTATCTCACCTCTTTGAACCACAAACTCACCTACTTGTCGTGAGGAGTCCCGGGTCTATTATATACCCAGCCCTACGAGAGATAAGTTATCCCCCCTCCCCCGTACTATACGTGACTGCCACCTCGGTTATTAGTGCCGTCAAAAATCTATTACAGTCCGACTAGTCTGCCGACCTAGAAAATTTGCACAAGTATACGAGTCTGAAGTTCGCACTGTTTCAGATGAAAATGAAGATCTTGGTCTCATCTGCTTCTGTAGCAGAGACCTTCCTTGAGTTTCTCCGGAGTTAAAATGGGCAACATAGTTACATTTTATCAGTTGCTACAATAGTTATCCATTTTAACCTCCAAAGGCGTAAGGCCAATGAAATTTAGAGAATTATTACTCATTTTCTAAGGATCGTCTGTAACCTTCGAAGTACTACCAAGAAAGAGTTCTGACTGGGTTCAATTGTTACAAAAAAGACTATTCACCTGATTAACCCGGACCAAAATATCCAGAGTCACAAGGAAATAGCATACGTAAACTAAGGCACGGTCACATCGCAACATTCCCGACGCTGGAAACTCGCCGTTTCCGGCCCAGCAGTGGTTTTCGACTACATGGGCAGCATTGGAGGATCTGATCCCGAAACTTAAACCCAAGTCCCTTTTTTGTTGACACGGGCTTGACTCTTACTAGGACAACTTTTGATTAAATTGTACAGCTTGGGCTCAGACCTTTAAGGACTTGAACAAGAGGCCGAGTCCCACAGGTATTTTACTACTTTCACAATCTGGTCAAAAGCAGACGTATACTGTGTGACATTTTATGTGAAGGTGTGAATTCACTCCAAAGGTAGTGAAACTCATTCCAAAAAGTAATTCACTCATAGAAGAATCAAAATATTCACTCTTTAAAGTACCTGCAGGGATTACTCTTTGGTAAGAATGATCCCTGTAAGTTCCCATCAAGAGTAAAACATCCCTCTTTTAGAGTGAATTTAGAGTGAATGTCACTCTTCTTGGAGTGAATTTTCGCTTTTTTGGAGGGAACTTTAATTTTCACTCTTCTAACGAGTGAAATTTCACTCTTTTTAAAATTTTAAGAGTATACCATCACAACGCAGTCACAAACTTAATGAATGTGTTGTATGAACGATGGATGTTGTGTAGGCCAGTCGCGTAGTAAGGATTCTGGCATAACGGGAGACGGAATGGGTAGGTACACTTTTAGAGCACCCTGGTGAAATCTAACAGGTATACGGGTCAATAGTTTTCCATACATTATCTGGTTAAAGTCACATGAATATCCTGTTCAAATTTAACCTGCAAAATGATAACTTTCGATCAAGATGTAATAAAGAGTCATTACCTTAACCAGGAAAGCGTTTCTTATATCTGGTCGTTTTTAACCAGGAAATGTATACACAATTATTAGTCCCTATCCTGGGAAAATTTCACCATGAAGTCCTGATGGAGGGGTTTGATATTCTGGGACTGTCTCGAAGGGCTTAGATGCAAAATGACGTTATATTTTCACATTTTGTAATTTTAGATCCACATGCGACGGAAATATGTCCTGATTTTCAATCTGTGAATGAATAACAATTCTTAATTTTGACCAAATACTAGATATGACGTGCAAGCCTCCAGGTTTATACTTTTAATGAGTGAACCCAGGTTTTGCTAAACCCTAAAGAGCCATGCTCGCGACGGGAGCAACGACCCGCAGAACCTGACAAATCCCATGACTTGCCGAAACTGGCGGACTGGCAGGCACAAATGTAAGGGTGCCTATGTTCCTTTTGGGTTTCTATATTTTACTGTACGGATAAGAGCTATCCAACGAATTTGGAAAACTGGAAAATCTGGAGCTCGAAGAAAAGAAAATTTAAATTTTAGAGCAGAAGCTTTAAAAAAAAGTGTGTTTCTTGGGGCCTTTGTTGAAGAGTCTGGACCTCCTGTATGAGCAAGATCAAGCAAATCGTTTGCTGAGGTGACCTATTTTTACCACAGACAGAATTTTTCTGAACGTTTCACTGACAGACGCTGTCCTCAGCTATACAGTTTATTGTGAGATCGACCATTTAGGGCCGGGAAGGGTCAAATGGAAGTGGTGTGGCCTTCTCCTTTGAAAAATAAGATAAGGTGTCTTACATAAAATTTCATGCCACATATGCCACCTTTGAAGTACAATTAAAGTGGAAATATTCTACATATTTTTCGGAACTAAAAGAGTAAAAAACTAAACGGTATCAGTGAGGAACTGGGCCCAGAACCCTTCTTTTGGTTAAACTATATTGATTGTAGGTAACGGAAACGCTCTTTAAACGAAACTGGACTTAGATTCGAAAGTTTGGAGATTCCATTAAAAAAAAAAACAGGTTTCGAATTTTCTATGCACACGGCACCAAAATTACACTTTCTAGCCTTTCTGTTGTAGAAAATGCCTTTCAATTTTTTCAAGCAAACTCACTAAAATCGTAAAGAGGACTACAGCTAAATTTGAGCTCGATCTTTTCTCGTATGGATTAAGACTCCGTTTGAGTTATCGGCCTTAATTTTGACTACTTCTACGCATGTATGGTCACCAAGGATAGATACATACCCGCTCCGGAACTCTGTGGTTCATTTGTTCTGTTAAATTATTTCCTTTTGCTTTTAAATTTTATTCGCACTTGTGAAGCCAATATTAGGAAAAGCCAATATTAGGAAAACACTTAACCCAATATTCTCTCTTACCATCTCCTCCGTCCAGGCTCGAAGCCTTTTTTCTTTGCTTGCTCATTTTTTTTTCAGCATCGTCAGGCTTTGTGTGTCCAATAGTTTTTCCCTGTGTGTGTTGGTGGAGGCAGAGAGCTGTTGCATAACAGCTCTGTGGTAGAGGGGACTTTGTCCACTTGTTCTTTTTGGGTATGCTACTGTAATTGTAAAATCAACCTATATATTTTTTGATGAACCAAAGCAATCAGTTTTCAGATTGTGCAAACAAAAGCAGTCAAATGCCCCAGCTAATGGGCATTGTTTGATAACGAAGTTGTAGACTGGCTCTTATCATTGTCAGATTCCATCTTCCATCGATTGTATTTTTTTATCAGGTTTAGGAATAAGGCTATAGGGATTTAGGAAATCTGTTGTTTGTTTGTTAGTTAGTTAGTTAGTCAGTTAGTCGGTCGGTCGGTCGGTCGGTCGGTCGGTCGGTCGGTCGGTCGGTCGGTCGGTCGGTTGGTTGAAATGATTGAAATGATTGAAATGATTGATATGATTGAAATGATTGATTTCAACCCCTTAATTTGGTTTGTCAGGGTGCCCCTCCCCCCCTTTCGCCCACTCTTTTGACTTTACGTTATTAATATGAGGTCCCCTAATGTCGTGCAACAACGTATTTTTCATAGCGTTCTAGGACTTCATTACTGTCATATTCAAGGTAAACCAAGCAGTTTACTCCTAGTAAATTTCACATTTCAGGAGAAGAAATATTACATGACTCTCTAGAGCCTATGAAACAGGTTAGTGAGTGTCCTTTAGTAATTTAGCACAACAAGCAGTGTACCCAAACTTATTTTGAAACAAGAGTTAATTCTCACTAGTTTTCTTTTCTAGGCCTTTTGGTTAAGATCATGTGTAGTATCTGTTCTTTTCATCGAGTCTAGAATGGAGCCATACATATAACAGACCAATAATGTAAATGGTCTGAGGGCTGTGAGGCTGGTCATGTATTGTCCTTCAGTGGACGTAGCGTCTTCAGGAAGCAGTGAAAGTTTTGGTTTCGCCAAACCGTCTTTTGCCAGAGGGTCGGGAGTCTTTTCGCGCCCAAGTACTTCTCATTACATTTAACAAAAATATTGCATATCAAAAGTAAAATATTATGAAATACTATTCATAAATTTCTGTAAAATATATAATATATTTAGATACTTTAAATAAATAAAAATATTTTTACGTGATTCTCAAGAACCATTCATGATTTAAAATACTATTTACGGCTATCAGACTGGTAAGGACAACTGTCTGACTCGGACTAATTCGAATTGGAGTTACCGCATTTCCCGTTTAAGTACAGTTGTATCATGGAGCTTCTACGAATTACGTAATAATTACTAGTATAAGTGGGTAGATTACAGTTTCAATTCCTTTAAATCGACTTTTTAAGTCTGTGTATCTTCATATTTGTAGGTGACTTGACCAACATTAAGTGGCGTAGCACATCATAACACCACAACGGCGTTTTACAGAAAGCTACACATTGTAGATTCAAACAGGAATGCGTCAATGCGGTACAGTTATTATCCTAAAGTGATACATCTTCAGTGAATAGTGGGACCACACGAAACGAGACAATAAGATGGTTCTAAATATCCGCATAGAAGCCTCGTATTTGGTATTTCTTTCGTGCTTTTTATTAGGCCTAATGTCGTTAGTATACCTTTATGAGCAAGATGAAGTCAACGGTTCGGTCTACTCGGGCCCCGTTTCTCCTCAAACATGTTTTCAAAGCTGTCAACAAAACATTACGACGAAAATATCATCGTTAAGCCAACCCAAATTTCAAGCATATCAGTATGGTCAATCGATCACATGTGGGGATGTTATATCCCTTCTTCGCGACGACAAATGCTTCTGGACAGGGCCCTCCGCTCGCATTCTACTTTTGACAGCTTAGACTGTCGGAAGAGGGTCCCCGATGTCGTTGTCATTGGTGTTAAAAAGTGTGGGTCACAAACTTTGACTGGATTTTTAGATCTGCATCCTGAAATTGTTAGTGAATATGAAGGAGGAGAAAGGCAGAGTTGCGTGGTAGAGAAAAGGAAAGATTGGATCCAATATTCCCCTTACAGTACTGCTGCAGAAAAAAACTCTGGTTGACGTCATCAAGATAGCCGACTGTCAAGATCGAGTAAAATGGATTGTGGAAAAAATTAACCCAGCTATGAAATTTCTTGTAATTTTATGAGATCCCTACAAGCGAGCTGTATCGGACTATAAACATTTGGTGGAGCGTGGAAAAAATCTAAAACGTCGTTTACCTGAAAAGAAGATAACCGTTATAGGCGAAGACGGTATTAACCCTTAACCGTTGTGCTCCGATCGGGGCATATTTGCGCGCCTCGGGGGTGGGCGGAAAAGCGGACGTAGCCCGCCCCGCATCGGCTTCCGCAGGCCATTGACCCCGTGACCTTAAACTATTGTCTCTCTCGCTGTTGTGGCCGAATTTTCGGGTAGCTACTCGCAGTTTCGAGCTCCGCGTGAAACAGTAAAGATGTGTGACAGCCGAGCTCTCCGCATGGGTCCAAAAGGACCCAAACAACGGTAAAGGGTTAAACACAGCGAACGTGTCAGCGTCTACCAAGGTTACAATATACCGAGTAAATTTGAATATGCGGTTTTAGATTCTAACAGGGGCAATATTTCCAAGGAACATTTGTACATTTCGAAAGGAATCTACGTAAATTTCATCAAACAAGTCATTGAAACCGTCTCCAGACAGAATCTGCTTGTAATAGATGGTGAAGTCTTTGCAAAAGACCCCTATTTGGTGGTGAAAAATGTTGAACGTTTTCTTGGGTTAAACTCTTTCTTCAAGCGGGAAGATTTTCAGAAAAATTCCAAAGGTTACTTTTGTCCTATTATTAAACAGCGCCCCGATTCTGGTTGTATACCATACAAAGCAGTACGGAAGAACCTGGAAGTTAGTGAAAGTTTACAGAAGAAGATGAGAGAATTTTATCGTCCATATAATCGAGAGTTATCTGAATTACTCCAACAAAGTTTTGAGTGGTCCTAACTAAATCAGTGATAATCTAATCATGGCTGTTAGCAGCGATGATATCGCTCTCTGAGGGAGCTGTTGCACGTAATTCATCAGAGGTATACGGTAATAATATAACATCTCTGGGGTGATAAAGGCTTCTGGGAAGCAGAGAACATCTTAAAATTAATGTTATAAAGTAGAACTTAAATGGTCTGAGATGTTTGCCCTTTGGAGGGCGTACTTGTCCATTTGGGACGTTAAGCTCCTTAAGGGAGCAGAACTCCTCCGGGAGTAATCGTTTGGTTTTCGCCCCTTGGCTCTTCGCCAGAGAGTCGTGGGGACTTTTAGAAAAAAGTAGAACTTAAATGGTCTGAGGGCCCTGAGGTTGGTCACGTATTATTCTCAGCGGACGAAATAGCTTCTTCGAGAATCGGTGAAAGTTTTAATTTCGCCGAACGGCCCTTTGCCAGAGGGTCGGGAGGACTTTAGAATAAGTAGAACTGAACAAGAAATAAAGACTTAAAGTACACGCAATGTACAAAATTTCAAAATATATTTCACAGAGCGAGTAAAATAAATTTAATTAATCCAACTCTCATCTTCGGAGGACATTCCTGACGTGTGTTATGTCATTCTTGTACTTTTAAAATTGCAGACTGAATTAGTTAGTTAGTTAGTCAGTTAGTTAGTTAGTTAATTAGTTAGTTGGTTAGTTAGTTAGTTAGTTAGTTAGTTAGTTAGTTAGTTAGTTAGTTAGTTAGTTAGTTAGTTAGTTAGTTAGTTAGTTAGTTAGTTAGTTAGTTAGTTAGTTAGTTAGTTAGTTAGTTAGTTAGTTAGTTAGTTAGTTAGTTAGTTAGTTAGTTAGTTAGTTAGTTAGTTAGTTAGTTAGTTAGTTAGTTAATTAGTTAGTTAATTAGTTAGTTAGTTGGTTAGTTGGTTAGTTGGTTAGTTGGTTAGTTGGTTAGTTGGTTAGTTGGTTAGTTGGTTAGTTGGTTGGTTGGTTAGTTAGTTAGTTAGTTAGTTAGTTGGTTAGATGGAGTTTCACGGCCCAGTTTCAAACCTTTTGGTACAAGTCGAGCCGACCACGGTCTTTTTATCCTGTTGTAGCTAACTGGCTAATGGTTTCCCCTACTCAATTTCTTATGCGGAACATCGCGCACAACGGGCGAGTTATATATAACAGTTTGTCGTACAACCCATTGTTTCAAAAGTCAATTCTTCTTACCACACGCTAAATCACTTTGCATAGCCATTGACCAACGACTGGGTCAAGTAACGTATGTACCGAACCAAAACTGGTCAAATATTTCAACAAAATAATGGTCGAATCTGACCACTTATTGTCAAATTCGACCAAAGAGTAATTAAGTTTGACGACAGTTTAGTCAAAATGTTTGACCAAATTTATTCGTTGCATTGTCATGTTGGCCCAGTTCACTGGTCAGTTTGACCAAGGTTTTTTTTAAATTGCAAGTCATTTCCATTTCTCCAACCCTTTTGTACTCATTCTCCTCCCACAACTGTCTAAAACTCACCCTCATCTAGACAAAATCTCAGTTTATTGCTTCAGGGTGACTGTATACAAGACCCAATGTCTAATCAGAAGAGTCAATAGACTACAGTGCATGTTATGTAATATCGGCCGCAGTACTCTGAACTGAATTTAACATAACATAACATAACAGGTTGAAGACTGGGCCAAGGCCCCATAAGATGCCCTGAAGTCCAAGCCCTAATTAAAAGTCAAACCACCAAAGCTTGACAACAGCCCCAAACAATCAGATTCTACCACAGCCATGGAAAAACCTGTCAATGTTAACCTGAAAGCAGTGAACTGAGGGGGAGTTAACTACCCCTTTATTTGCTTTCAACCATAGAGATGTATCAATTGAAAATTTCTGTAAGCTACTGCGAAAATTGCAGTTTGAAGATGTCAGAAATAACAGTAAGGCCTATCTATGATGAAAGTAACCATCAAGTTTTGAATATTTAATAGTTTAAGATCAGTGGCGTAGCTAGGATTTTTTCCAGGGGGGGGCAAAGGTATGAAATTTCCCCAAAACTTTTCCCGGTCAATGTGTATGTATTTCATATAAAATATGCAAATTTACAAGTATAACAACATTACCATGTCAGTTTATAATATTACCTGCATTTTAATCTTAAAGTATAACATAGAGCAATCGGAAATAACACAGTATATTATTTTGGTAAACAATATCTGGTTTATTTGTATGTAGTAACGCAGTGGCGTACGCAGAATTTCTCTGAAGGGGCGGGGGCATGCAATATGGTCTAAGGAGAGGGGATGTCCGGAAATTTTTTGACGTTTTCAAGGAGCCTAGATGCAAAATGGTGCAATATTTTCGACTTTGACAGGAACAGTGTTAAAAGTTAATCGTGGTGGTTCATGAGGATAAAACTGAAACTTTTGTGTCTTTACATGCATTCTTATGCCATTTATGCTACCCTACGAAGTAAAACTTGTCTTTAAGTTTGCACACTTTTAGGAGTCAAAATAAAAGAGCATTGATCGGTACAGGATTGGGGGTTTTCTTGGCCACAAAACGTTATTTTACCATAAAGATTATCTAAGCGGAGCGCCACCATTGGTTGGCGCGGAGCGTAGAGAAAATTTCGAAAATCAGACCCCTCAGATGGCCGGAAATAGCATTTTGCTGACTTATACGAAGAATCTAACGAGTCGCTTTCTTCTTGTGTCTTTTGCAATAAAACGCTCACTTCAAAATATGTTCGCAAACTGCAAAGTGATCAGAGAGTTAAAAGCTAATTTGACCCTACAAATGTAATTTTGCCCAAAAGACTGAACGAAGCGCCACCGTTGGTCGGCGTGGAGCGTAAAGAAAATTTCGAAAAATTAGACCCCTCAGATGGCCAAAAATAGCTTATTCATGTTTTTAAAGAGAATCTAAACATGTTGTCTTTTTTTATCGATGCCACCAGTAGGAAACAGAGTCTACCATTTTAGGTAAAAATTGGAATTTGACAGAATTTGCCTAGGTCTATTTATAGGAATTAAAAAAAAATGGCATCACTGAAGGACCTTGCAGAGACAATCCTTCCCCTTTGAAAATTCTTCAAAAATTGGGTGTCCTTATAAGCAATCTGGTGCCACATATGCTATCTTTTGAAGTAAAATCTGTGTTGATAAAGTTAGACTACGTATTTTAAGAACAAAGCAAAAATGGCATCTGTGAGGGGGGCATGGCCCAGTGGTCTCCCCTTCGCACGCCACTAAGGAGGCCTAAGAGTGGCTCGATCACAGAGGATATCCTGTTAGAACCGCAGTCTGTTAAGTGAAGAAGGCTACAAGGTACTCATTGACCCGTTTATTTTTACAACCCAAGTGAGCAGAAAGCTATTTTCGCGAACTAGAATGTAAGCCTCCAAGGATAAGGCTAAGTAACAAAATCTAAGTATGCCAATGGATCCCTTTCATTTTAATTTCTAGACTAACTTTAAGTTTATCGTTGGCCATGGATTGTTTCAGCCCCATCCATCGTTACGAACACAGAGTAAAATCGGCATAGCTACTAATAGCTTGTAGAACAACATAATAACCCCGGGGGTCCATGGTAGTGACTTGTCAGTTTTCACATCCTTTTACTGAATTCCCAAAGTGCACAACACAGAGACTGTGTACAAGGGGATAAGTTCGGGATTAGTGTACAAGGGGATAAGTTCGGGATTACAGCCTTTCAGTGTTAGTTGCACTGTATCAGCTGTTGTTAAATACCTGAATGTGTGCACTGAAATGCACTGATCATAACCCTAGTGCGTATACAAGAGAACATTCAATCTGCTACGCGGGGAGGACATTTCTGTGGAACACGAGTAGGGCCGGTTCATGCGACACTGACAAAATCTGAGTTAATGTTTTGCATGAAAATACGAATTACGTATGAAAAATATCTCAAAATTTCTTATTCTACCAAAGATTTTGAGAATTTTTTGTAAGAATAAGAAAATTCATCAAATTTCCCCATTTTCATCAAATTTCCCCAAAAATTTTTCCAGGGGGGCAATTTGCCCCCCCTGCCCCCCAGTAGCTACGCCACTGTTTAAGATCACATTGGCATGAAGAGTGTCTAATAGACGTTAGAGGGGATTATAGAGGGAACAAAAACTATTCCCTCACAGGTAACACAAAGCGGATGTTATAAAACTTTTATAACATCACATCACACGTTTTAAAAACAATTTTTGCTACCTGGGTAGTAGGGGATGTAAGCTGGTTTCTTCCCCTGTCCCTGGGTATGACCCTAGGTACATGGACAGGTTTTGTTTAGTGAATGGGAGATCACAAGGTAGAATGAAAGATGCATTACAATCACCCTATTGGAGGCCAATTTATGACCTGTTCATGAGTATATTAAATCTTTTACCTGCATCTCTCCAACTTGTATGGCGGATCTAGGCAGTGGCGGCACCAGGATTTGAAAAGTGGGGGGGGGGAATGGAGGGCAAAAGAAAATGTTGGGGGCAAAAAAATTTCGCGTGCAGCGCGAAATCGAGCGCGAAGCGCGAGACTTACCGGGTGGGTCCAGGGGCCCGCCTTAGGGCCCATAGTGGGGTCCAGGGGCAAAGCCCCGGTGGGGGTGCAGGGGGAGAAGCCCCCGGAAGCTCTGAGGTTTTAGCAAATCTCTTGGTAAAAAATTAAGTCTCAGGATAGGTGTATTTTGGTCCATAATGCATCATACAAAGCAAAGATTCCAAATGATTTTAATGCAAACTAGACTTATTTGGCTATTACTCTCCTAAGCTGACAACATGAAAAGTTGGAAAGAGACAATATGTTTAAAAGCTACCTATTAGCAATTATTTGTGAATTATTTTGCCTTGAAAACTCCTGAAAGGACACTATACTTCAGGAGCTGATTGGGGGGGGGGACTGGGGGAAAAGGCTCTGACTGAGGGGGCATTTTCCCCCTCCATGCCCCCCGCCTTGGTGCCGCCCCTGGATCTAGGGGATGTCGTGGGTACACGGCACTCCCCCCCCCCATAATTCTCAAGACAAAGCTTTTTATGAACATAGGAAATCGTAAAAATTATGACATTACATATTCTCTCAAAAAAAGTTCTATTTTTTTGAATATTTGTTTGTAAAAAGCGAACTTTTGCATTTTACCCCAAATTTTCTCCTTCCCCTCCACAAAATGCAATCTCTAATGCAGTATTACTCACGCAGTCACACTCTAAAATATCAGTTTTGGAAAATTCCCCCTACTCTTGAGACGAAAAAAAAATCGAAAATTTGCTTAATGAGACAAGGATCATCAATTGACATGGGAACACCTCATTCTGAAATATTTGTTTTAGATTAAAGCAGAAATTCTGGAGCTCTTTGTGCGCCCAAAATTCCATTCATAATACAGCAATACAAAACACTAAGAAATGGAAAAATTGGGTGCTTGCGCCACCTGAAAAAATATCTAACTCCGCCAATGATTTAGTGTAACCCCAACTAAAATCCAAGAGTCTGTCGCAATATGCTTATAAGAATGATCCGTTTCCTCTCTATACCTGGGATACTTCCCCTTCCATTTACTTGCTGAATGTCCCCTACATTTTCACACAACGATGTGGATAGCTGCATCTCAAAATTGAGAAAACGTATGAAAAGCTATCATGGGGGAGGGGGGTTAACATTTATTAATTCATACCCTGATTGGAAAAAATGAAACCAATTTCATAGCAGATCCGTACAGGTTGTAACAACCACTTTTGTTATCAAGGTCACCACTTTTGTAATTTTTGAGGTCACCCCTTTTGTAATGTTCATTTACCACTTTTGTAACGCTCATGGACCATCCCTGTAATTGAAAATTTCTTCAATTACTTTTGCAATCGCCAGTCAACCACTTTTGTAATTATATCCTACAGTAGATGAGAGCTCTGCTTTTGGGGAATTTTGCTTTTTATGACACAAGTTTGCGATTTGGTATACAATTAGAGTATAACCTAAGGGAGAAATTTGGCTGTGAGGACTTTGCTCATTCGGGGCCTCGGCCTTCGCTTCTCCGCCTTTTCGACAGATACTTCACACGTTGTAGTATCTGTTCTTTTCATTCAGTCTAGAATGGAGCCGTACATGGCAGACCAATGATGTAAGCGGTCTGAGGGCCTTGAGGTTGGTCAAGTGTTGGTTGTCCTTCAGTGAGCGAAATAGCTTCTTCAGGAAGCAGTTTATCGTTTGGTTTCGCCGAACTGCCCTTTTCCAGAGGGTCATGAGGACTTTAAACAAAAGATTTTCCCAGTTTCAAACAATAGCAAACACTTGAATGGCCGCCGCTGCTTGTTGCTTCCAACGTTTCTTGGTTGATTTCTATGTATAAACAGTAGTGTTAGCTCTAAGATATGTTTTAAGTGCAAGTCTCTAGCATTCAAAATACAGGGGTTACGGCGTCCTGAAGGTTCCATTTCGCTAAATTTAATCAAATCCCAAACTTTCGGGGAATGATGTGTGACGACGTTTAATGTTTCACACAGTTTAGAGCTTGAAGTACGGAGCTTTTAAGGTGTCATGCAGATGTTGAGATATTATGTGACTTTCCCGAATTTTTGTCAGTAAAATATTTAGATATTGACATCCGAGATCTTTTCATCTCAATATTTTAGCGTGAAATATTGAAATATTACATTAAAGGATCTCCATATCTTAATATCTTCTTTGGAAGATATTAAGATATTGACATACAAGATCTCAATATCTTAATATCTTCACTGAAAGATATAAAGATATTGACTTCCGAGATCTTTTCATCTCAATATTTTAGTGTAAAATATTGAAATATTACATTACAATATCTTAATATCTTCACTGAAAGATTAGAAGATATTGACTTACCGAATTTAAATATCTTAATATCTTCACTGAGAGATATTAGGATATTGAGATATTGACATACAGAGAACAGAAGAGTAGGAACAGAAAAGGGGAAGCAAAATAAACACACTTGAGGCAGCCACTCCTAGTACAAGGTCTCTCCCGAATACGACCATTGGCGCCGGCCTGGGGATATGGGGGCATGGGGCACCAATTGATTTCAAAAAAAATTCTTTAAATTTTAAAATGATCACAAAAGGTGTTTAAGCTATAGAACGTCTTCTTATACAGTTATAGAACTATAGATCTGTAATTACTTTCTAGATCAAAAATGGTTCTGAAACTTTCAGAATATTTTCAAATCCTTTGCAAACGATAAAAAAAAATTTCCGCGATCCAAACTCTTATAATCAATATTTTCCGATAGCAACTCCCGGAGAGTACAGCAGGAAAACTTGGAAGCTTTTTAAAAATTTCCAGGTAAAATACCGGTTTTTAAATTGGCTTATAGGTTTGTTGAGGAATTAAAAGTGTCTCGATGCAGAGCCTGAATGCAGGTTTTTTTTTCAAGGGAATCTTACCTAATGAAAAAATTTCTGCGCGCTTTTCGCGCATTCGTCAAGCTTTGCACTCCACCTAATGACAATTTTTAAATAAATCTATTCTAATCACAAACACCTTTGCCGAAAAACAGAGGTACATCTCCCACCTCGGAAGGGGCCTCGCATCAATATGGGTTCTTTCAATCTAATTTGTAGCATTATGTGGAAGGTTGAAATTATGTATTTGCTTTATACATTCAACTGAAAGGGTGAAATTATTGTTCTTTATTGTAGACGTGATTCTGGAGGAACACAAAATTGCATTGACGCGAAGTTGTACCCTTCTTTACCTAACTTTGACTCGCCATCGTGCCAAACATATCTTGTAAGGAAATTAAAAGTGCTAAGTCCAGACGTGGCCCCCTATCAGGGACATTTTTTTCATTTTCACCAGGGAGCTTTAATGGGTAAGATAAAGTATGTAATGAGACGACGACCAGTCGCCCAGAAAAAGTTTTTGGTTTTGTTCTTAAGAATGGCGAAATCTTCAATATATCAAAAATTTTCCAGCTTTTCTTAACAAAAAAAAGGAAAAAACTTTGTTCACTAGAAGCCCAAATTTTCGGCGAGCTTCACGCGTCTTAAATTTGGCATTTGCCACCTTTTCGGCAACCCGTCTACCCGTACAACCATTTTGCGACTATTCTCTCTTTTGGGAGCAAGATATTCTCGGGCAGTGGCACCACCAGGATTTTGTAAATGGGGGGGGGGGGGCACAACAGAAAATGTCCTAATGCCACCTCAGTTAAACTCCCAAGTCTGCGAAAATCTCAACTTTTTATGCGCCCCTGCGTTTGAATACAGGAGTGGGGATCCTTCTTTTGTCACTACATCAAGGTGCTGACCTGGGACAGGGGTTTGAGAGTAGGGGTAAAATTTCTTTTATTAATTTAAGGTTGCTCAGATGCAAAATGGTGCTATCTTTAGGACATTTTTGAATGTAATAAAAAAAAACTGTCCAAAGTATAGAGAATGCTAATTTTTGGTTGGGTGAAAGAGGAGAGTATGAGAAGGATCCGTTGTCAAAAAACCTCCTGAAGCCCCCTTTTGGCTTCTTTACTGCCTTCTATTCGGGAAAAGTTTTTACGTAAAAGTACATGCGTGGAGTCCAAAAAACATTCTTGGACTATTACGAAATTTTCCCTTTCTTCTATCGTGTATTACAAAAGGACATCTAAGGCTAGCAGACACCTGTATAGGGCTCCATGGAAGCTCTGCTTTAATTATGTAGCATGGGGCAATGAAATAACGTTTATTACCTAAATTCCAAATGATAACATAGAGTATGGCTCTGAACACTTCACAGTTATCGTATTTTTACTAATTATGAAGGAAAATCCAGATAAACAGCTTCCAGCAATGAGGAATCTCCCCAATGCTGTATAGGTACAGGAAGGTGATGTAGACCTCCCTGATAGGTAAAGCAAAATGGGTGTAGGACTAACAAGCACGTTTCCGAATGCGTTTTCGTCGTAAGTGTATAAACAACCACCATCCACACCGACAATGGCTGCGCGCGAAGCGCTTAGTGAAAATGTTTGAAAAATGTATAACTCAAATACGTAATTTCAACCTTCCTCATCTTGCCGCGCGGGCTATTCCTCATCATGCTACAGATTAGATTAAAAGATCCCATATTGATGAGAGGCCCTACAGATGTTGAAGATGTACCTCTCTTTTTCGGAAAAGTGTCGTGATCAGAATAGCTCCATTGTATTATAACCGTAATAATGGTCATGAGACGGAGCGACGAATGCGCGCGGAGCGCGCAGAATTTTTTTCATAAAACAGAATTTCCTCGACAGCACCTTCATTAAGGTTCTGCATCGAGACACTTTCAATTCCCTAACAAAACGATATGCCAATCAAAAGCCGGTCTTTAACCTGGATTGGAGGTCCGCACAAGCCTTGACAACACTGTTTTTAGTTTCAGAAGCAGAAATTTGCGACAGATAATTATGATAGCCTACAAGTTGTAAAGGGTTACATCCCTCAAGTTACAATCAGCTCGATGGCAGAGTAGGCCTACACAAAGGCTATGAGCTGATCCTGCAGAACAGAAGGGTACTGCCTACAAAAGAGTACACAATAGCTTGAGGCTGAAGTCTCGCTGAAGCTGAAACCAAGAATTACTGTAATGTTGTGTTAAAAAAAAAATCCAGCCAAAACTCTTTCTTTGGAGTATTTGGAAGGTATTCCAACCATGAATCTAAGAAAATGGGCAATAATTTTCAGAGCTTATTGGGAGTCCAAAGGGGACAGTCTATTAAAGCAAATTATAAAAAAAGCTATTTTAAAACAGCAGAAAAATTCAAAGGGGGGGGGGGGGTTAAACCCCTAACCCTCCTTGGATCCGCCACTGAAATGATAAAGTTATAATAAAGGCTCCCAAGTTTAAGTTCAGCACATACTTGATCGAAATATTGAACGGAATAACATAATTTAGATTAACCATAACACGAAGAATTTTTTGGCGCTGGTCCTTAATAATAAACACCAGTTCCAACAGAAAATCCAATGTGGAACACCTGTATCCGTTAAAATACGACTTACATTGATTTTCGTTAACCTGTAACAAATGAACAAATAAACTACCAATCGCCTTCGGCCTAAAAACATGCCTCCTAGTAACGGATATTTTTCCGTTACTGTCTCCTGATTCTTTCAGAATAATCATAGGCGTATGAGACGGGGGATGGGGGCTGCAGCCCCCAACCAAAAATTTCTGTGAAAATTCGGGTAATATTAAGGGAATTTTCAGGCACCTACTGAAAGAAAAATAAATTGCAATGATGTAGCTAAAGGAAATCAATACAAACAAAGTTCTGATTTGAATTGCACCAGCATCTATATATTCGGTAACTTACCAGTGTATTTTCAATGGTTAGACTTATATTATTATTATCAGTGGCGTATTTAGGGCATGGCCATTGAGTCATATCCCCTCCCTCGCTGATACTGTTTTTTAGTACCTAAATTCGTAAATTTTTAACACAAACTTTATTTCAAAGGTAGCAAATGCGCACCAGATTGCATGTGAGGACACCTAATTTTTCAAAATTTTTCAGAGGGGAGGGGAAACTCCCTTCCCTTAGTCCCCGCCCCAAGAACAACAATCACACAACATATGTCATGCCCCACCCTGTGGGATAAATTCTGGCTATGACACTGGTTATAATCATTATTATTGCTGTAAGGACTTTCCCAAAATATATAACAAAAATAGAAAACACGGCAAAAGTGGTTGAATGGAATTGACATGCGATCATTGCGATGTAATAACCAATGCATGTCTATATGATTTCATGTATATTAACTGGTCGAATGTGCCCTGAGACTAATGCTAACATTTATCACCCATTCCCTACCTCACAAAGATGGTCTTTTGAGATTCGAATGTGAGCAGCAACTTCCGGTAACCATAAGAGGTAACCATAATTTTCTGGGTCTGGGAAGAGAACACATGACGCTGTAAAACTGCCAACTTTAAATGAGCCGGGGTGGGGCCGGGGGCACGGGGGCCACCAGCCCCCCCCCCCCCCCACGTCGGGGAAGCCTAGCCCCCGTCGGGGCTGAAAAATGGGTGTTGTCGGGGAGCAGGAACCTCGATATTTTTGTTTTGGAAAAAGCAAAAAAATGGTACAAGTATGCTGACGGGGGTCGGTCTCCAAGAACTGAAGTGCAAAAAAGCAAAAAAGTAATCGTAAATTCGGGCTCAGTCGGCGCAGCCCCCTGTCGGGGAACCCAGCTTCCCTGTCGGGAAATCATGGGTTACCCCTGTAAATGAGTAAACAGACAGTTTTTCGGCCAAATGTACCTCCATTTTCCACTTAGATATTCAGTGAGCTCACTGAATATCCAATTATTCTTCAGATTTCAAACTTTGGGTTGTAGTCTAAATTACCATTGGTGAATTGAACCAAATCGACATCGTTTAAATTTTAGGTTTGGCGATGACCATTTTGGGCTATGCGGTCATTCAAAGATGCAAATTGCAGCAAATTGCACATTCAAAATGTGGTGGGACGGGATTAGGAAAAAAGGACATGACAACATATTTAAAAGAATTTGAATTCCGTTCTTTTTCTGTGTCAAATTGCTTTAGTAAACACAATCTATGCACTGAAAAAATACTCAAAATACTTTCAGTATCTAGTAAAAATTAAAATGAAAATGTCTCATTCCGTCCCACCACATTTTTTTACATTCTTTTTTTTATTTTCAATGGTACAGAAGTTGAAAAATTTATTGAAACTTTCCAAACTATCAGTTGTAAATGCAAGTGACACTTCTGCGTGCAAAAAAAGTCAATATGGTATTTTGGGTTGTCATGGTGATTGCTCGACATTTTTGTGGCACCTCGGAAACAAGTGTTTTGGGACGGAATTTCATTTTAAAGGTAATTTTAAGTAGTATGCTCTGACAGATTTACTCATAACTTGACTGTAACTGCCAGAGTCATGTTTTTGAAAGCTTTTGTAAAAATATGGCATATTTCTCCACGTTGCATTTAGTTTTGAAGGTACATCATGTATAATTCCAAAATTTGTGGGCCCTCAAATATGATCCCAAATGGTTTTCGTCGAGTTTGTTTCTGACTTGTATGTATATTATGCACCTTCTTCCTCTCACCTAACCATGAAAGAGATCTAAAACCTACATTGTTTTTGAAAATATTAAGAAAAAATGTATATCTTTCCCCACTGAAAAAGTAAAATTTGTTGGTCATTGCTCATAGGGTCAACAATCTCCTTGTTCGAGGCCCATTTTCCCCATATTTTCCATGGGACTAATTTTGGACCCTATCAACTCCGTCTTTGAAGAAAGTTTTTGAAAATGCTTGCCCACTGCTTATTGCCCTGTGACTAAATAATGCTGAGCAAAATTATGGGGGCCTTGGACCACTTGGTCTAGAACCCAGATGGGCCCAAAGTTTGAAAAAATTCACTTTCGGAAGGTAAAAACTGTTTTTTGAAGACCTGCATTTTCAGAATTATGGTCTTCACTTCAGTTTTTACATCACATACTGTTGATATGGCTATAACTCACTAGACATACAAATTTTCAGTTTTCTTCTTATTCCTATGAACTGTAATGGGCCTGCAAAATCATGCAAAGTGGCAATGGCAGCTCTCACCTGAAAGAGCACCATATTGCGCAATACTTTTTAAAAGGACCATAACTATTAAACAGGTCAAGCTTTGGAACTGAAAGTTTCCATGACTTGGTTTTGTCTGAAATGTAAAGTTTTGAGAAAGTTTTATGAAAAGCTGAGGGGGTGTCTTTGGAACCCATACATAATGAACAGTCTTCACTAGGTTCAGTCCCACCACAGTGACACACTTTTGAAAATTTTGCATAGCTCCTTCAAACGAAATGTGATTTATGCGATTGTTTTCATAATAAAAGAAGAATAAAATTAGATTTCATTTCAATCTTGAAATTTTGCCTTATATCTCTCTACTTTTGATAATAATTAAATGTTGGTCACATGTTTCTGATTGTGTGAAAGCTATCATTCCGTCCCGCCACATCCATAAATTTGTGTTACTATGGTTACACCTTGACATATATGTTCTTTTCATTGTGCTTTGTAATAGTCTGTAACTGACCAGTTTTTATGAAACCAATGAATTATTCACAGAAGCTACATGTTAACAGGCACTAATTAGAAAGGCTATCAAATTCCGTCCCACCAAAGTACGGGTAATTTTTGCTCTGGCCACGCTGAAAAATTTTCCAAAGGGGAGTGGGTATCCTTTGACCCCTCCCCCAGGACACATCTCAGTCACTCGTGATTGAGCCCTTCGCAAAATCCTGTGTACGGGCCTGTAGTTCATAGTTATTACCTTAACAATGGTCAAAAGATGGAGCGCAAACCGTGACGAATTGCGCGCAAAGCGCACCAAAATTTTTCTTTGAGTAAGATTTCCATGACAAAACCTGCATTCGGCTCTGCTTCGAGACACTTTCAATCCATCAAACCTACAAGCCACTATAAAAGCCAATCTTTTACCTGGGAATTCGTAAATAGATTTCAACTTTTGCTGCCATGTTTCTCCGAAAGTTGTTATCGGAAGATAATGATAATGAGATCAACACTGAGGAAAGGTTTGAGACGCTCGGAAATTTTGCCAAAATTTTGATAGTTTGCGAACGATTTGCGAAAATTTTGACAGTTTGAGAAACATTTGCGAAAGAGAATGAAAACAATAGATCCATCAATCGTTCGGAAACACACCTCACCCTACTCCCACTTACACCCCAAATAGTCGCAAATATTAGTACCGTTGACCATACTTAGGGTGGGACGAAAGGGGGTCCATCCTTAAAACATATTCTTGGGTGAACAATTTCAGCCCCCTTCCTCCCCGCTATAATCGTCGCCCTTGTAAGAAGGTACGATGTTAGGAGACTGGGGCTCTTCTGTGTTATTTTATAGGCATTAACATTCAGGTCTCGAACTGCAGTCATATGCAGTGGTGTCGTTAAGTATGGGGCAGGGTGGCACGTTCCCCCAAAGGTTGTCTGTACCCCCGTGTGTCCCAACGAGATTTTGGGTATGTAAAAAATTATGCACAATCAAGATGTTATGTTCGAAAAGTTCGAGGTGCAGCCAGGCACCACATCAGGGATCATAAAGTGGGGATACCTAAAGAGATAAAATGACTTGCACAAAATTTTCATAGTTGCTCAAATCCAGAATTTTCTGGCCACTTCGCTTGTGCACCTGGGATGGTCTCAGCAGGTGTTACCCACCCTTTTCCATTTATTGCTGAAGAAAATTCCAAACTATACATTGGTAATAATTACCATTCTAAGGCACCACAAAGTCCTCTGAACTGCGTTCAATCGGACTTCTTTTCCACCTTTACCCACTAGCTCGGGATTTGTAGCCGTCAGATGTACCTTGGTTGCTCCAATTGAATACTTCACCTCAGTGGCATACCTGGAAGGTAGTTGTCTCAACATCAATTACTATAATGCAGCAAGAGTGGGTTTATTTTTAAACTCTGTAGTCTGTGCAAACGTTAAAATGAGCCGCTGTCCCCATTCATACCCTCCTCCCATCCCCCTACATAATAAAACCGTTTGTGCGAGTAAGGCTAACACAATGGTCAATTCTGATTTCAATTTTTGTGGCCCGTTTTAGTGCGCTGCAAAGACATTTTGGAGATTGTCAAATGTTTTATTCAAATAGTCACATGTTTACAAATACCTCAAAGCCTTGGCATGAGCTCCACCCATGGACCCCCAATGGAGTGTTGTCCCTGGACCCCACTAGGGGTCCTACAGTGGGCCCTTGGGGTTTAACGCCAACACCTGGGAGTGCTGCGCGTCACTTAGTAGCTAAGCTTTCAGTGACGCCCAACTCTTCATTTTGATGTGCCCTTCCGGCGGACAGCTTCCCCCTCCGCAGTGCCTCTCCCACTTCGAAAAGTTTGGCATGACTCACAGCCACATGACTACGCTAAGCAGCCACAAATATCTCTAAAATTGGGTGTCAGACAAAATTAACAATTTTGATCAAATTTAGATCTAACTTTCTTGTGAAACTTTGAAGGTAAGTTTAAATGTGAAAACCTACAGAGTGATCTTAAGTGAAAATCCCACCTTACTTTGACACGGCCCTGGGATCAGACCTCGAAACTCCCGACGGTCTATGCATATTTTTTTCAAAATGTCAATTCCTTCTATCTACTCTACCGCAGCACCTTGATAAACATAATGAAAGATAATTGGTGCAATTACATTAAAACTGAACTAGCTCCAAACTCCTACTTTTCAAAATGTCTAATAGGCTTACAGAAGTACAAAGCTAAATCAAAATGATTTATGAAGTGCACGGGGTAAACAAACTAAGGCCACTTCATATAGTTTGAGATGATAGGAACATTCTTCAACTCCGAGGGATTGTTGGTACACGCGTAAGAAAATGGGCAGTGGACTGTCCCCATATTTTTTGGCAAACCAAAATTCGGTAGAATCAGTACAAAAATAAGGTAAAAATTCTTCTAAAAAGGTTCAGAAATTTGAGCAACAAATGTAGTGGCCCGCTTTAATGGCTGCACCAGGGTTTTGAAAGTGGGAGAAGAAATGGAAGAAAAAGGGATGTGTTGGGGGAAGAACAATTTTTGTGCGTAGCGCGAAATCGAGTGCAAAGCGCGAGTTTTAACGGGTGGTGTCCAAGGTCCCGCCTTAGGGCCCTTGATTGTGTCCGTGGGCGCAGCCTCGAAAGTTCTGACGTTTTAGCATACGTTTGTAGCTCAGGAGCTGAGAGTGGGACCAACTAAGGGGCAAAGGTTCTGACGAGGGGCGTTCCCCCCTGCCCCTGCACCCGGCGTACCACCTTGGTGCCGCTACTGATCCTCTAAAACCCAATGACTCTATACGCCTTTGATCAGATGATTGTTGGAAAAGGTTAACTATGTCATCTTCTCCCATCAGTAATTGTTCTTGAGAAAGACCTCTCGTTTTTCCACTTTTATTGTAGAAAATAATGAGAGCAAGATAAAGGATTCTGAGATTTAAAATTTGGAAGTTCTCTGGTTTATATTAACACCAACTTGCAGACAAGAGTTGGACGTGTTTTGGAATATCTTGAAAGACGCTAAAATAATGATGTTAAATGTCAATATCTCAATATCGTTCACTGAAGATATTAAGATATTGAGATCCTGTAATGTAATATTTCAATATTGTTTGCTAAAATGTTGAGATATTGAGATCCTGTATGTCAATATTTTAATATCTTTCAGTGAAGATATTAAGAAATTGAGTTCCTGTATGTCAATATCTTAATATTTTTCAGTGAAGATATTAAGAAATTGAGGTCCTGTATGTCAATATCTTAATATGTTTCAGTGAAGATATTAAGATATTGAGATCCTGTTATGTAATATTTCAATATTTTACGCTAAAATATTGACATGAAAAGATCTCGGATGTCAATATCTAAATATTTTACTGACAAAAAGTTGGGAAAGTCACATAATATCTCAACATCTCCATGACACCTTTAAAGCTCCGTATTGAAGACCTTTCAAATGAAGTAAAAATATTTGAAATTGCAGGTCAAGGTTCGGATCAAATTTTAGGTCAAACTTTTTAATAATGCCAAAATCCGACGATGAGCAATAACAGCACGTCGATTGCAGGTTCACCTTTGGTGTTTTTGCTTCTGCGAATATATCGATTACATCATCAAAATCTAATGTATTGGTTTCCTCAGACTCGATGCTGAGGAGTACGTGCCAATGCAGTTAGTCTTGGCTCTCCCATGAAGGCTCTGAGATAAGGGAGAAGTTTTAACTTACTGAAAGACCGTTCACAACTAGCTATGGAAATAGCCACAGTGAGCATAATCTGAATAGCAACTCGCAAATTTGGGAAAACAGAGTCATCACCATATTGAACTATGAACTTTAGCAGGTCTATTGCATTTGTAATAGTGGTACATTCTTTGTCTTTCAAAAGCATTCTACAGTCCATCACATCATTAAATAGCTCGATTCCATCTAAATCATTGTTAAAAACTTTTCCCACGCGAATACAATTTTCCTGTAATTGAGCAAATTTTTCTTCTTCATCTGAGCCTATAAAAACATTCATGTCAGCATGTGTAAAGGAACCAAAATCTGCAGTCCAGATCGTGTAGTCTCTCCTTCCGTTCGTTGATCTCCGCTATTAGCCTAGGGGTGGCGTCAGGATTTGCCCGACAGGGGGGCCAAACTCCCCGACATGGGGCAGCGTTTTGAGGCCCCGACAAAGGCGATGAATTAGTCCCGGCGAGTCCGTGGGACGTGACTTGGCAGAATTTGAGGCGCGCGAAGCGGGCCGAAATTTTTTGCTTTCTTTTTGCCAAATATTTAAAAAAAACTAGAGTTTGTTTAGAAGAAAATTTAAAAATTGTGAAGGAAATTTGGCTTTTGTAAGGGCCATTAAAAGGTTGGGGTGTTTATTGAAGAATCTGCCCTTCATATGGGCAATATCAAAAACGTGATATAGACGACATCTGAAATTTTTTTTGTGGGTTACGCATTATGTCGTCATACTCGGCCTGCTCACAGATGAAACTAGAAATTGGCTAGAGGATTTTTCCTCTTTTTGGACTAAGATTTGAGAATTTTGAGCTTATTTTGTTGCAGAAACTTTGGAATGTAATGAAAAAATTAGTTTTTTGGTAAGGTTACAATGAAGAATTTGGGGTTTTTATTAAGGTATATGCTCTTGAAGAGCAGAATTGTCGGGGTGATTAACAAAGTGAGCTTTTGTTTTTTTAATGTACTGAGCATCCATTGAAAATGGTAAATTTTGACATTTTTAACCAAATTTGAGAATGTTAAGCTTAAAATTGGAGAAAAATTGTAATTTTATGAAAGATATTTTGGTTTTTATGGAAAAATCTGACCTTCTTATGAGAAAAATCAAATAGGGGTGACGTGCAGTTATATTATTATGCAGATTAACTCCCTCGAACAATATTGGAAAATTTCCTCCCTAAAAAATGTTGGCTTTCCATTTATTTGAAGTTTTATATTTTATTTATTGACATAAACGTACCTGAGCGTTTTAGTTTGGGAACAGAATTGACTTTCTTGTCCGAAAAATGTAATGCTGCCCGAAAGACTAGCCAAAAGCCCACAGAAATTTTTGAAAAATTGAGAACCCCAGACAGCCGAAAATGGCTATTCAAAGGCTCGTAACCAGAAACAAAGCACTTATTATTTTCAGCTTTCTTTCGCAGTAATTCTTTTTACTTCATAATATTGCCCCAAACGAAGAATAATTTGCAAGCATGCATTGCGCTGTTTAATAATCTGTTCTACCAAAATACTTACAAAGTGGAGCGCCACCATCAGTTGGCGCGGAGCGTACAGAAAAGTTTTGAAAAATCTAACCCATCAGACAACCAGAAATGTCATTTCCCAGGCTTGTATCTAGAAAGGAAGCAGTCGCTACTTTGAGCTTTCCTTTGAAATGAAAGTTTCACTTGAAAAGAAAAATCCCAACTTGCTATTTGATCAGAAAGTGAACAGCTAAAAATTACCACTACAAGAAGATGAAATGGTCTTGTTTCTTTTCGGGAGAAAACTGCAACCGAATTAAAAACCAATGTTTTTGACGCTATTGAAATTCTTCGTTGTACTCAGTTGCAAGGTCCACTAAATTGACGAAATTTCCTTTGTGACTACACGAACTCACGGCTATAAATGATTTTACTTTTAACGTCTTTGAAAATATGTCACGTTACAAGGTGGCTTCAAATGAATTTTCAGTCAGACTCATGGAGAGACATTCTCACACTAAGGTACTGTTTATCATTTGTGTTATTGAAAACAGCCTAGCCGATTTTCATTACCGTTGCTCGAATTCGCCAGTCGGGGCAAGACAAATGGCAAACCATTGGTCATGCACCAGAGCAACGTCTCGTCCGTCTTTGTAAGGACTGTGTGAGAGTTTCCCTGAAGAACATGGTTTTCTAGTAAGCAAAATCAAGAAGGTCATCCGGGGACTGAAGTTTATCGGGTTTATGTCTTTTGTGCCCCTACGATGAAGGCTCCTCGACGAAATTGGATCTTCTCAGGGAGCGAAGAGCAGCTTTCCCCGACGGGGGCATGGCTCCTGGTTCCAGCTGGTGCCATTGTAACGTCTGAACGCGGAACTTCCAGCTCCCTGATCTGCTCATGGATGACTTTACGCGCACGGGATGAAGATGGACAAGATACATGGATTGAGGGATTGCATAGCTAGGCAGAAATGATTTAAACCGATTCCGATATTTTTTAAAAAAGCGTTACAAGAGGAAAGTATGTTCAAGATGACCCATTCGGTAACTTCAGTCCTTGTAGGGTTTTTGGTTCCTTGCGGTAGCAAAGGAACCTACAATATGTAGTCAGGTTGGCGTGTGTGTGTGTGTGTGTATGTGTGTGTGCGTGTGTGACACTTGCTTCGGTACGCTCTAACTCAACAAGGGAAGGTTGGATGGAATTGGATTTGGTACATAGATTCGTCATAGGGAGAAGGTGTGCCCCAGCGTTTTTGGTGGAGGTCAAAGGTCATTTGAGGTCACCAGAGGTCAAAAACTAAAAACCTTCATTCATTCATTTGCCCCTTCTCTAGTTTAGATTGACATTTAATTGTGCCAATATTACTCAATTATTTTACTAAAAGATGAAATTGCTATATCAATGCGAATGATAGGTCCAACATTTTTAAGTGATCTTGATTTGGCGCCCCTAACGTGGCGCCCGGGGCAACTCCCCCCCCCCCAGCCACTCCACTGAAGGTCGATTCATCCCAAAGGGGGGGGGGTTGTTCCCTTACCCACTAGCTTTTTTTTCAAGATATGAAGACAAGTCGAAAAATGACATATTTTCGTGTGCAAAATACACTTTTAGGCTCCCAGACGTGTCAAAACTGGTGGGTTTTTTCATTCGAAGAGGTTAAAGCGTCCGAGATCAATTCTAGGGCAAGGTTCGTCCTTCCCGTTAGGTGGGAGCCCTCCAGTGGATCATATTTCTTCTGTTAATGTAAACTTTTAAAATGCACAGACCTACGAAAGATATCGAATGTTGGGAATCGAGGGTAGGTAATGTGACCCAACTCTCTACCCTCGAATTCATAACCATTCCTTATTGACGGTCACAGCTCATTTACATATGTCCCTGTAGAAAGCGCCCTCTACTGAAAACGGAATATCTCAAAAACAGAAAGCAATTCGGCTTCGAAAATTTAATTTTCGAACTCGGCCAGTCCGAAAACTCCTTGGTGAAGCATGTGTATATGCCTGGGGACAGGGTAAGATTGCAATTATCTACCCCAGCTTAGGATTGGGTAGTACGCATGCCAAGTTTAAGGAGTGTACAAGTTATCCTTCTTGAGATTGCGAGTAAAAAATGTTCTCAGAATTCGACCTGTGGTGACCTCATATGACGTTTCACCTCCATCACCCAACAATAGGGATCATGACTCTCAATATGGGTCACAAGTTTGAACACCATGCAATTTACTGCTCTCAAGATATCGTGTAAATAATCAAAGAGCGTAACACACACACGCACGCACTGTGACGCACACACACTGCATCATCATCAAATGCGATTCCTTGTCTGCCTTCGGCTAGGTGTCCGCCATAGGCTTATTAAGCATGATAGGCGATTACAAAAGTGGTTAACTGACAGTTATAAAAGTGGTCAAATGAGATTTCTATTACAAAAGTGGTCGATGAGCGTTACAAATGTGGTGACTTTAATAATGACAATTAACTGGTGAATTTATTACAAATGTGGTCGATTATATTACAAAAGTGGTGACCTGGTAACTACAAAAGTGGTTGTTACACAGTCATTGTAAATGAGTGATATTCCTTATTTTTATCTACAAACATTTCCCAACTCCCTCCTCAGTTTCATTTTTGTATGGTCATTCACTTTGTCCTTTGTTCATTGACGTTAACAAAACTCCCAATATTTCTTCCATTTCTTTGAAGTGAAAATTTGCGTTCTAAATGCACCAACATGGCATCAAACGAAGTAAGCTGTTGTCATAGTTTAATCATAAAGTCAGCAATAAAATCCTATCACCAAACGTTTCACCTACTTAGCAATTATGCATTAATTATAACACTTTTTTCAAGTTGAATCATTTGAGTTTTGAAAAGTTTTGGTGAAGAAACCAGTCTTGAGTTACAAATCACCGCAATTTCTGGCTGTGGGAAACTTATATATTAAAAAGAAGGCTGCCGTACTACCTTATTTTGAATGAACTAGAATTTTGTACCCACAACTATTGGTTCAAAAGCAAAGTATTTTTCTTCAAAATACATTTATTTTTTTAATGTTCTATTTTTCACCTTATCCTCTTTGTTGTTGTCTCTTAAAGGATTTTGATTTTATAACATTTGATTCATTGCTTTGTATAGAGGCATTGTTTCATTGATTTCGTGATTTTAGGCAGAGGCGTCAATCTTTACTTGAATTTGAACGGGGGGGGGGGGCATACAGGGCCACTTCAATAAAAAGAAATTACTGTGTTAAACCCTAAAGTCAGTAGGAGTATTACCAAAATGTGGGAGGTGGGGGAACGCATTCCCCTGTCTCCTTCTCCAGAGCTGACTTCTCTACTTCAGGTCACCAAAGAGTAAAACCCTTTGAATATTTAATCGCTTTATATATAAATGATATGACATAATGACCTGTCAACGAATATCCGTGAATAATGCCTTTGTAACTTTTATAATAAAATGAATACATCTTTTGGCTTCGTTCGCCTTGATGGTTCCACATTTTGCATTGCATTTACACATATTTAGTTTTAATTCCTCACATTCGGTAAGGAAAATAACTTTTGTAAATTTCATTTGTATCTGTTTCAAACAACTGTATTATGTAAACATCAATTTTTAAAACATTAATATAAATTTGGTTTCTTGCATGTGATGGTGTATGTAGCTGTTTTGATAAAAAAAAATTTGCTTCTAAAAGCTTTAGAGACTGGTTACAGAGAATCCTACGTTCTTAGTGGTTAAAAACTGATCAATTTTCAGACAAACTGACATTTATTTTCAAATGGATGAGAAGGATGTTTTAACCATATTTTAGAGTAAGAAATGAAATAAACCACATTTGTCTGACCATTGTTGGCTCATAATACAAATGCATTTTATTCCTTCCTCACATTTGAGAGTGCAAACAATTGTTTTGATTACATTGTCAAACATTAGTTTCTTCATAAATGGTTGGCGTCTATGCAGTGACGTAGCTACAGGAGGCGATTCTCCCCCCCCCCCCCTCCAACATCGGAAGTTTGACATTTGTCAAACCAGTTTTATGCAGTGTAATATACCCACTCTTCTTTCATGAAATTTCATAGGGGTTGGAAAGGGTGAAAATGAGATGCTTTCCCCCACTTCCCGGGTCAGAAGTCCCCTTTTCTTAATTTCTCCAAATCTCAAAAAAGGCAAAATTTCAAGACCGCGCACTTCGGGCCCCAATTAGGTGCAATCTCAATGCAATAATGCTGGCTCATAAATCAGTTTTGTAAGCTTTTTCGAGCTTCGGAAATGACAATTTTGTATATTTACCAGATATTACAAAACGTCATCGAGAGACAACCGGCAACTATTGCTATTTTTGTAAGTTGACTTTCATAAAATTCCAAATTTTCTCCATAAGCTCTTAAATTTGAAATGCTTTGTCTAAAAATGACAGCAAAGTTGGGGAATATTTGAAAAGTTATCGGAGAGTATCAATTCGTAGGCCTTAGGTAACATTATGTCATAACAACGATGTTCATGTGTCTTGCAATCATTCTCAGATTCACTACCAAGTGCAAATTCTTTAGTAATCCCCCAACTGTTTAAATTTTCTTACAGCAAACCCAGAACCCAAAACTTTCTGCAATACAAGCTTCATGTCTCAAAATATTTTTTTAAAAGGGGCAAAAATTTCGACGCGCAAATTACATCCCCAGTACAGAGGTTTTGACACTTAAAAGACAAAAATGGATAATTTGGGTGCTTGCCCTTTTCCCCTGCCCGAGAATTCTATTTTCTGCTGTCTGTCAACATTTCCTGTACGCTCCGCGTCAACTGAAGGTGACGCTTCGCTCAGATAGAGTCTTTCAAGCAAGACTTCATGTTTCAGGAAGGGTATCATTGGCAGTACTTTTAAACGCTCTCATATCCACCTATCATCAGATAACTTCCAATCCTTTCAACTGAGTAGTCTGCGTAGATAGATTCTTTAGTTATTGAAGTGTCAATTTTTTCATGTTCAATGTTTACAGAGGATAAATAGGCCTCTGGGCCTACTAGACATAGTGGAGCATGGCTCACAAATATTTTCACCTCTCCAGTGCGCAGTTTCATTTGATAACAAAATGGGTTGTGGCATTTAAATTTATAAATTTAAACAGATTCGTTCTTCCTCAAAGAAAAAAATTGAAAATTTTAGCATCAAAAGTATACCTTTTGGTCAATGGGGTAGGGTGAGGTGCAAAGTCCAAAAATTGCTCCCCCCACCCCCCCCCCCCCCCCAAAAAAAAATCGCTCCCATACGCCACTGTGAATTTCCAAATTCTCTCCAATACAAGGTCCATATTTGTAATTGGTCGTTCAAAAAATCAGCGCGCGTGCTGTATAAGGGGAGCATATCCCAATTAGCAGGTGTATTAATGCGTCCGTTTGTTCGCCCTCAGATAGAGTCCCTAAAAGGAGCACTTTTTTGATATGTTATGGAATGAGCTGGGGATTTCTGTAAGTTTCTTCTGAAAGTATATCAAATGAAGTACCATTGGTGAAAAAATGGGCTTAATTGAAGCAATTTTGTGGAAATTATGGGCCTTAGAAGCTGGCGGAGGCATACTGAGCTTTTAGTGAAAAACAAGGCTTGGAAAAGGTGGTTTGAACTTTGAGGTGAAATAGCAAAAAATCTTCACGGTCATGATATGGTAAATTGAAAGTGCCATGAATGGCCAACTTGTCAGCTTTCATATGAGGGGTAGCTTGACACTGGCGAAAACTTCGACAAGCTTTTAGAGGCCCGTTTACTTTTTGAATTTAGTGTGTAAGTCAATGGAGGAATTAATGGGGGTATGCTCCCTAAGTGCAATTCTTAATCCAATAGTGCTCTCTCGCAGCTTAGTTTGGTTAACTTTTCCCAGCTGTTGAAATTATAAAATCAGAAATCTGTTGTATGTGACAGCAGGTCATTATGTGACATCAGCAACTAGTGTTTTTTTTATAATTTTCTTTCATAAAATGCCAAATTTTTCCCAATATTAGCTCTTGATGTTGAAATATTTTGTTAGAGAAAGATGACACAGTTTCGGAAACTTGAAATGTCATTGGGGAGCATCAGTTCCTATGTCTTAGATAACATTACATTAAGTTGCAACAATGATTTTCAGTCGCCGTGCAGTCTTTCTCAGACTTGCCAATAAGAAGTGCAGATCTTTCAATAATCCCTCACCTTTTCAAAAATTCCTATCACTGAAAAGAATAAAAAAAAAAATGGGACGATGCGCAAAATTTTGGTTCTCGACCCCTGAAAAAGGTCACCTTACGCCTTTGCGTAGGTTACAGTTTTTATGACGTAATTATAAATTTGGTTCGTTATACTTGATGGAGTATGAAAATTATTCAATGTAATCAATGTAACTTTTGTTTTACACTAGATGTTGTACTCATCTGTTAAAGTCAATACAAAGTTTGGTATTTCACACTCATTGTGGCAAATTGTATTTTCTTTATGAGTGTTGAAAGAATGCCTAAAGAGACGCTCTCGATGTGGGACAACTTGAAAAGTTTTGATGTACAGTAGAACCAGAGGGGCGAAAATGGTCTGCAGGGTCTCTTCGAAGGAGTAAATACCCTGAGCATCAGCACGATCGAAGCCACGGCTTTTCAGACTTTCCATTAAATTTTCTGCACCTGGCAGAAGACTACTTTGGCATTTCTCTTCAGCAAGTCTTTCTATTAAAACATGTTTAAATTTTCTATTGATTCGCCTCCGTAGAATAAAATTTAAAAAGGGGGGTATTTTAGGGGGAAAACTCTGCGCCAACTTGTGTTATTGTCAGGTCTCGATTTAAGATTTTAATGTAACAATGGGCCACTTTGTGAAGGTAAAAAATTTAAACCTGCAAGAGCCAATAGAAAGCTATCTTACAGTGGGACAAGTTATGGAAATTAATCACCGTTAGATGTGCATTTTTGGCTTCTGGAAATCAAGATAAGTACACGAAGATTATTGACGTAATTTACATCATGTACGTGACCACTCTGAAATAGCCATTAATGGAGTATATTGCAAGTAATAGCCAAGACAAAAAAGGTCTGCTTGGTTCTCTTGATACCGAATTCATAATAAATAAAAGCAGCCTAAACCTAGGCTTAGTAGAAGCAGTTTGGGGGCTTTTGAGACCACGAAAGTACAGAAATTAGCATTTTTGTGGGAATATCGTGCAGTGTCAGAAATATCCATCTACCATGAGAATGGTCACTTGAAGAAAAGCAAAATGGAAACTGCTCATTAAAATTCTTAATCCCTACCACTATGATAACAGTTTTATTTTATTTTAACGTGAATGCTCTCTTGAAATGATTTTGAAAAATGTTGTGGAAGCATTTTGGTATCTTTATTAACTACGTTGACAATTATCCCCGACAGCAAGAGGCTTATTTGCAACATCTTTTATTGGCCGGGATGGTGAATTTAATGTCAGTCTGTGTACGTGGAAGCAATTAACTTAGCACATCGACAACATTCATTAGTGAGTTTATAATGAAGATACGTTTCGGCAAAACTTATCCCTATATTACAGAAGATGACCCTTTCAATCAGAATAAAAGGCAGATAGTACACTACTGGTGGCTGTTTGAGCCTTCTTTTTTTTATCTGGGCCTTAAAACGACGCTATTAAATTATGTATTTTGCAAATAATGATGCAAGAGTAAAGTACGTTAAAACCTAAAAAGGGCGCCGATAGACGATTTTGGTTTGTTGGGGGGGGGGGGGAGGGGGCGAGGCAACCGCCCCTGACCATATGGCAGCTCCGCCACTGCTCCAGTATTTGAGTTAATTTTAAACTAAGTTGAAATCTCAAGACAAAGGTGGTTCAAACGCTGGTTGGAGTGCTTGGGAGAGATGGTTTCCTGTGATCGGGAAGAAGTATTTGGTAATTACTTCCCCGCTCAGTTCAGCTTATGGTGCGTGGAGATCTGCGCCAAGTTCTCTCCTCCGATTCCCTGCCCCCATTGTTTAAGGTATTTATTTCCTTCCCCAAAATTCGTACGATTTGAAATGTTCTGTAACTCATGGTTATTGATTTTCCTGCTGAAACTACAATGATTGTTCAAAAGTTGTCATCTTTTCTATACCGAAGTTTTCGTGTTGAAAATACAATATATGTATAAAAAATACATATCTCTTTATTATATAGTGACAAGACTCATTTTGAAGAGCATGAGATTTCAAAATTGAAAATGGTTAGATACAACCTGTAAGGCCTGGGAAGGAGTGCAACAAACCGACCGTATGGCCAACTGGTTAGAGCATCCCGGACTCACAGCCAGGAGGTCGGGGTTCGGTTCCTGGTTGGGTCATAGCAAAGACTTCCAAACGGAGCCTACTGGTATCTCTTTTGCGTGGAGTTGAGGATAAGCATCAAAGTAGAGGGAAACTGGAAAAGAGGTCACGGTCTTTGGCACAGATTGTTGGACCGGACTGTTTAAAAATTAAGGGATTAATTTTTTCCTTCAATGGAAACTGGGGGAAAGCAAAAAATGAATAACGATGTAGATGTCCTGGAGGGTAAATTGAGGCAGACGCGTAGTCAGAGGGTGAGGATGAAAAGGGCACCGCTTCCCCATCAGTACATTTTTTTATATTTTTATTTTTACAATTGTTTCGCAACTTCATTTCATTTATTTGTTTTTCCACAATATTCGATAGTAATTCGGGCTTGGTTGCTTCTCTTTTTCTCATCACCCCCCCCCCCCCCATGAAGAAAGGCCTAGACATGCCCACGAAAAATTGGAGTCTTTATTCACTGTCCCAGTTCATATTGGGCAATATCATGACTGAAGTCGGTTGAGGTTTGATACTATTATTTTTCGTACTGTGGTAATAGACTTTTTGTACTCTCTTTCCAGAATGTTCTGGAGCATTGATTTGACGTTTTTGTTCATGTGAAACTTGGAAATTTTGAGCGCCTACTTAAAAAAATTTGGTCCTTTCGGAAACAAAAGCAATAAGATCGTCGGGCAGGGAAGGAGTCTGAAGTTTATAGGGTTTGCATCTTATATGGGAATTACCCATTCTCCTTCCCCTTCCCCACCGGCCGTCCACTGGAACCACACTTAAATCCCCTTCTCGCTCTTCATATCATTGTACCTCATCTGTCCGGATTTTGAAACAAGTCCAGCCCACTTTCCCAAAAAGAATGTGGGAGTCAACCTCCCGGCCTAAAAAAAAAAAATTGTCAATGTTCACGGCATTTGCCTTCCAATCAAAACACTCGGTAAACTTTACAGCATACAGTCACAAGAAATAAGTTTAGGGTAACTGGATTACACCTCCCTGATTACACGTACAAGTACTGCTGCCACAAATTAGCACACAATGACACGCATTCGGTTTCCATTTCAATTACAGTATTGCCAACATGCTTACTACGTATCGCCACCCGAAGTAAATTACGCGTAAGTGTACGTGATTTGTATGTGCAATACATACGTGGTTATACTGTACGTATTGTATACATTGTACAATTACATGCAGGAAGTAAAAGCTCGACTGCATTTTCTGGAAACTAACTTAGAAGAGGGAGCACCAAGCGCTTGCAGTTTGGGATAACCTTAACACATTTTTGTATAAATTAGCATTCCGGTGTTTTAGGATTATCCAGTAGCCTTAATGATTCAACCATTCTTTGACTATTCGGTTTAAATATCCAAACAAGGATACCATCTAAAAAAAAGGAGATAATTTAACTCAAGGGGCTAGGCTAGGTGAATCACTGGAACTATCGTTAGGCTAGTGCGTTAGAATTAGACTGTATAAGATTATGTAGGCCTAGCCTACCTTGTCTTGCTAGCCTCTCTGTATGAAACTTAGCCTACTATATAATATTAATAATATCGTGACTGACAAAGCCCATAGCCTAGGCTAACAGTTAGTCATTATTCTTCGAAGAACTAGGCAGCCTCAATACAAAATTGTTAATAATCGATCATGCACACAAGTTGTGCTCAATGCAACTCAGCTTTGGCCGTGTAATATTGGCAGCAATAAGGAAATCTCCAAGTATTTTATGCACTGCACCAGCCGTAATAGCCTGTCACAAGGAAGGCATAGGCTATAGTATAATCTGCAACCACATCAGTTAAAAACGCTGCCAGGTTTGATGACGATATAAGGTCCAACTAACAAGTGGAAATTGTGGAAGTGGCTTTGCAGCAACTTGCGATATATTTTCAGCAAACTTGCTAATGTTCTATTTCTCAGCTGTGGCAGTAGCTAGCCTATGAAGGTATCAGCTTTGAAAGCCTGTGATCACTTTCTGATATTGTTGAAAGGTTAAGTTTGTCACCAAACACTCAACTGTGTTGAATTAACTTCTGGAGCAGCACCATGGAATATGTAGCAAAATTTGATTTTACTCCCAGTCAAGAGGATGAACTTGCATTTCGCAAAGGTGACATCGTGAAGGTAATGTAGCAAGTGTGTTGATAGTTAAAAATTTGTTAATGGGTATTTTATATAGGTATCTGCCTTGGACAATGTGCATTTTCAGGCACAACATTTAGAACATTCATTGTGCAGATAAAATTGTCATCTTTGACCAGTCCAAAGCTATTATGGAAATTAACCTTGGATTCATCCCTTGGTATTCATTATGGATTCATTTTTAACCTCCATCTGTCTCATCTATTCCCTGATTCCTCTTCAAAAGAAAGTTCATGCCATTCCAAACACTTCTAAAAATGTCTGTAGTAAGTTGGAGATTTACAAAACATAAAATAGAAAAATATAAGACATTCTAGATGTATTGTCAAATTTTGAAACCTACGTAATTGTTGCTGTACATGGTCCTTAATTCATTATGTATCTCTTTATTTTTTGTTTTGTAAAAGTTTTGTCAAAGTATCAGCTTTCCCATGCTGACTATAAATCCAGAGAAGTTTCACTGCAAGTGGAACATAACAACTTAGTTAAAGTGCTACTAGCCCTCCCCCCCCCCCCACGCCCTGTAGTCTAAATCATATAAACCGGCAACTACAGCAGGGTTTCAGTCAGAGGGGGGATTTGTTCCCCCCCCCCCCTCCACCTTCCTTTTACTTCCTTTCCAGAAGAAGGTGGGTAAAATCTCCTCCTTTTCATTTCCATAAAAATTAGAAAATTGTCAATATCTTGGTTTCTTGCTTAAAGAGACCACACTTTTGCAGCAATCTTTGAACCTACACAAATAAATGGCCTTTAAAACCTTCAAATTGCACCTTACAGGGACCTTCAAAGCAAGCTTTTGTCCCCCTGAACCCACTCATAACTTAAGCCTAGGACAGCATCAATTTGGACTTGGGGGGTTCGCAGTTATAAACCCCCCTCCCCCTCTTTTTGGGGTTTCTGGCAGAATCACTGACCAGGACGTGTAACCAGCAATTTCTACTGCCACAAAAGTTGTCAATATGCCTTTTGAATCATGAAAAAATTATCTTTTATGTACCTCACTCACCACTTCTCAAGAACTGGTAGGTGGAGGGTGACGGGACCATGAGCTCGTATATAAGCTCCCTTAGATGGACCCAGAAAGTTACCCATGTGGCCCTTAAACTCATTTGCTTGCAGACACCACTGAATCAGGTAAGGCTATTCAAAATGTTGAGAACTCTTTCTAAGAATAAATATTTCCTGAAGTTTTGTCTAGAAAACCTTTTGTAGATCTTAAAAGGATGGTCAGAGATAACACTGTCACAGAGAGAGAATTTAATGCCTTACTGTGGCAGACTATTCCACTTGATGACAACTCTATAGTCTCCTTATATGCATTTCATACTTTTGACAGTGGTATTAATTAAGGCCAAGAACGTACTACAGGTATTCACTTTTAAGTGACTACAAGTTAAAGCAGGATTTAAATCAGAAATTTGAAACTGGTATCCCCCAAATTCTTCTTAATTAACTCCAGGGTGGTACAGTTAGGCTGAGATGCTGAAGCCTAGTTGATAAGGTACTGTATACAGTGGAACTCTGTAACCATCATGACTTGATGTATGAAATCAGAGGATGAATCTGAAAGAACAAATCACATAATGAATAGAGCATAAGTCCATAGATGACAATGAGAAAGAATTCAAGGATTAATGGAATGATGAATACACGAATCTGAGGATTAAGCCGGAATTCCTCACACGTCCTAAACAACAAGTTTTGATGTAGCCCTCAGAAATTCTCAATTTGCCCACTTTTTGATTGACAGTAAGGTCAAAAAGTGCAAAGAACTGTAGCTCTTGTTACACAACATGTACAGTGCTGAAAGTGTTTTAGTTACACCTTTGGGTCTTTTGTTTATTCCCCCTGAACCTTAATACTGCAATTGTTTCTGGATGAGGAAGAGATGTAGAAACTTGTAGGAGGAGCTTAAGCAAGTTGAAAGAATTGGAACTGTTTGGGGCGAGAGGATTATCTTAACGGCTTTTATACAAGGGCAAATCCAAGGACAAGCCGGAGGATAACAAGAAGAATTCAAGCATGACTATCAGGATTTGATGGAAGGGTAAATGTGCAGATGATTCAAAGGATAAATGAGAAGATGAATTTGAGGAAAACCCTTTGGTATCTTAAGATTGCAGTAGTCGGTCACCTTTTTGTTGTTGATGGTTGAGAAACACAGAACCTCAATATGTGTAGCATTATACAGAATCTCAGCATGTTAAGCACCTCTTGCCATTAAAGGGGATTTGGCATCTAAGCAGGTAGTATCTACCAACCCAATGATACATTTTTTTTTTACAAATGCCCTATACTGTAGCCAACTATATACCTGTAGGTACAGTTGATGACTGCATTTTGTTTTGATATGCAGTCGTATATATTGCATCTATTTTAAAGGCAGTTATTCATCATCCCAAACACTTCCAAATCCCAACCTACTAACATCTAGCCCCTCCCCCTAAAACTCATCCAGACACATACCTACTTTTATTGCTTCAGATTGATTTGCACATAAGGTCCTCATCTGTAATTGGAACACTCTCAGTATAGTACATGGTGTGTAATATGAGCTACTATACCCTGTATTTTTCAGTTTGATGTCAGTCAAAGAGGTGCCAATTAAAAAAGTATGGGTGATTTGCACTTTTTAACAAGAAATTTCCTAACTGGCTAAAAAAGTTGAAACATCTCATCAAACAGCCACAGTTCTGCATATTTAAAAAGCCCTACCAAGTTTGCAAACAAGTAGTTGGTACTGTACAAACCCAACATCCTTAAACTAAACCATGGATGTTTACAATTTACAGTGAGCTCAGTTGGTTGTACAGTATTGACCTGCATGAAAAACAAGCAATTATATGCAGATTTTTATTACAAAGTAGTGCACATGAGCTGAGAATGAAGGCAAAAGGTCAAGGGTATAAAAATCTCAGCCTTCAGGCTGTAGATGCATTTGGTGATCACTGATGATGCTGGTGAGCTGAATTTATAATTTAGCCTTTGACTTTATTTGAATTTTCAGGTGATTGATAAAAAGAAGGACAAAAATTGGTATAAAGCAGAACTCAAAGGAAGACAAGGCCTGGTCCCAAAAAATTACATTGAAGGAAAACCACATGAGTGAGTATGGTTTTTGTAAGGAGTGACAAAAGACCTGCATGTACTGTAGTTCTTGAAGCATGTTCATTGAACTTGCTGCATAATTTTCAGCGAGAATGAATCGGAGACTATGAGAACAGTTCATAAATTTTTGCACTTGACATTCACATTTTCTTTGTTTTTTGAAAATTCAAGATCAGAACAGCAAGCTTCTCCATTTTTTCAATTATTCATTGTTTTTATTCTTTCCTTTTGTTTGAGAAAAATACAGCAGTACCTTTTTTCCATGTAAAACACTGTATGTTTTTGGTTTTGACGAAACAGAAACTTGTGCAGTTGTGTTGACATGTGGATCATGTTTTGTGGAGGTGTTGGAGGTAACAAATAAAGTTGGGAATTCTCACCTCAGGTTGCTGTGTTCTGTGCAGCCCCGTCAATACTGTTGAAACAATATGATGTCATGAGGCTGCTCTCGGTAGCTAATGTTTATGTATGAATATAAGTTTATATGGTGCACTTGGAATGTGTATTCCCAAGTGCTACAGTAGTCCCCCCTGGATGACTGTTAAGTAATAGAAGTCATTGATAATAACAGTAACTAAAATAAAACTAAATGTGGACAACTTGTAGATAACGTTTCGGCCAATATACCTTTCTGCCTGATCTTGTTGTGGTAGTACTAGATCTATCAGGCAAAGATTGGAGTATAGATTTAGAGGTCGGTTGCTTAAGTGTAGTAGGGGTTGTAGGTTTAGGCGGTGGATAGGTAGCAGGTGGTTGTTGAGGAGTTGGTGGTGAACTATCAACTAGCTTAGGTGAATCCTCACAATAAGCTACCTTAAGTCTATCTATGCTGACAGTATTTTTACGTCCATTAATATTAATAGTGAAATACTTGTCCTGTCTGTCAAGGACGTGATAAGGGCCTGAATATGGTGCCTGTAAAGGTTTCTTAACACCATCACTACGTAACCATACATGAGAACAAGTACTTAAGTCCTTAGGTATGTGAGTAGAGCATGATGCAGGTCTGGTAATAGCGGGATGTAACTGAGACATGTGCGATCTTAATCTATCAACATAGCCACCATCTGGTACAACAGATTATCGATGGTTCTATAAATTCCGCTGGTAAAACTAAGGTGGTACCAAAAACCATCTCCGCTGAACTACATTTGATGTCAGCTTTGTATGCTGAGCAGATTCATACTGTAATAGAACTAAAGGTAAAGCTTCAGTCCAAGCATGTGATTCAGCATGGGCTTTAAGTGAACCTTTTAACTGGCAATGGAATGGCTCTACCAATCCATTTGCCATAGGATGATACGAAGTTGTTCGCAATCTCTTGCACCCTAATAAGTTGTTTAGATTACGAGATAAAGCAGACTAAAAATTGAGTACCTCTATCATTGGTGATATTAGTAGGTACACCAAACATTGAAACCTAATGGCTGATGAAAGCTTTGGCAACCCTTTCAGCTGTGGTATCCGGAATTGGAATAGCTTCCGGCCAACGAGTAAATCTGTCTACAACATATGAACAATTATTTGATGGAGGTAAGGGTCCGACGATGTCCATGTGTATGTGCGAAAACCGTCGGGGTCACCAGTTTTGTGGAGGTGTTGGAGATAACAAATAAAGTTGGGTAGTCTCACCTCAGGTTGCTGTGTTCTGTGCAGCCCTGTCATTACCGTTGAAACAATATGGTGTCACCATGGAACCTCGTGTCCTCGCGAACGAATCTTGGCTGTTGCAAAAGCGGCACTATGGCTCCACTCAACACTACAGTCCCAAGTAAAGTAATACATGTCAAACTGCCAGCTGCTGCCCATCACATGAGACTGTCCGTGTTGGTGGAACGAATAGGGTGCTTTTTACGTGCTTCGAAACGGACACAAGTAGTTGATGGTATTAGCTCCGAGATTTCAAGTAGTTGACTTCTAGTAAAAATGGCCTAGTTGGCTAAGTAAAAATATCCACGAAGGTAGCTCGTTACAGCGAAGATGATGGCTTACTTCAGCGTCCTTAGGTTGTGGTTGGCTAGAGTAGTAGTAGCACTAGAAGTAGATGTTGAGTGCGCAAGAGCTAGAGGGGTTCTGGGGAGAGCATGCTGTCTGGCGTGTTGGACTCTCCATTGAACTCGATGCAGCTGATGTGGTTGGTCAGTAGTCCTGACGTCATGAGGCTGCTCTCGGTAGCTAATGTTTATGTATGAATATAAGTTTGTATGGGCACTTGGAATGTGTGTCCGAAGTGCTACACATGCATGTAGGCCTGTGTGGTTTGGTTTGTTCAAGATTTACAATTTAATTTCTAAATTTTTTGGCTTAATCTAGCAGTGCCTTTGACCTTTTTTTTTCCTTTTTTCTTTTTTTTTTCAGCTGTGGGTCACTGGATTGCTTTTCTATACTCTGGCTGCTTTTAATTTATGTGTTCATGTATCATCTCCATCATATGTGTCTTGGACATTTGATAATTAAAATACCATCATATCTTAAGAAGGGAAACTGACAGTTCTCAAACTTGATATCTTCCAAAAATATGAAAATTGTCATTTGAGGTCACCAGAGGTATAAAAGCAAATTTTTCCTGATGCAAAATTGTTATTGGATCATTAAAAGGTCAAAAAAGAAAATTTCACAAGCACTTCCAGAATGAAATATAAGCACTATTTTTCCAACATGTTAATATAACCTTTGACCTAGGAATATTGAAGGTACACTTTTGTATAACATTCAAGATCACCGAATGCATCAATTTGCCATTCTGGTTAAGGATATGCCGGAGAAATTATTCCGGGCATTTACTTAAATGGGGTAATCCTAGAAATCACCAGCAGCTTCTTTTCACACACCATGAAGAATGGTATCTGCCCCAGTCTATGAAGAATGCTGTGTGGCCTGTGCTGTTATATGGTGAACATACAGTGAGTGTTAATAAAAGAAAAAAAGAAAAAAAATGAAGAAAAAACGTACTGGTAATTTTTAGAAACATCTAGAATAGGTTGTATGAAGCGGTGAAGCCACAGAACATCTTCTGTGCTGTCATTTCTGATATCTGTTAATACTGTATAAAATAGTACAGTAGTTTATGAACACTGTCCAGAGTCCTATAGGAAACTTTGTAAAGAGTTGCACACTGTAACTCTGTATAAATCTGTCTGTAGTGATAAATAATTCATTGCAAACTTTCTTAAAGTGAATCTGAAAGAATATTTTGTGGCAACAACAGCATAATTATGTTGTAGACAATTTTCAAAATTTGGCTGTTTCAGAAATGAAACTCAATTAAGCCGCTGTTTTCATTTAATATTAATGAAAGGCAGTCATCCCTTCTCTTTGCAATTATCCAAGCATGCCTTTAAGTCACAATTTGTTCCATCCCAGTTGACACAGTGCTGTAATATTTGAACACATGTTATATACTTTGGTGTTTGAGTCATTTAGTTCTAAAACTCTATTACTCTGAAAGCTTCTACTGTTCATAAAACAAAAGGAAAAGCCAAGAATTCACAGGAATCATTTGCATGGCTTCCAGAACTTGGTGGCTCATAGATTACAGTACCTATTGATTCCCAACTGATATTTCTGTACATTACATACATGAACAAAAATATGTAGAAAGGTACAGTACATGCTTGAGTCATCACCAGTTGCAATACTTCCTTAAATTGTGTCAAACAGATTTCCTTCTTTGTTTCGTAAAGGTTATGGTGACAGTGACAACAGCATACTCGACCCCTTTTTGGTTGATGTGCAGGTTTGCCTGCATACTGTCCTGTCTTATGACAGTGTTCAGTACTCCTCACAAACTAAGGAGAGCAGAGAGGAGATGGGGGGTGTCAGGCCCTGTTGTTATTTAAAATGAAGCCACATTATTGGCAACTGAGTTTAATTACTCATTAATTGGTCAACAAATGGTGGTGAGTTTGACCAAATACTGTAAGTGGGAGATACTGTAATTGTTGATTGCTCAAGTCTTTCAATGTTTTAGGCATTGTCATGCAATACAGTAATTTACTGTTGATGAAGTTTGAAAGAGTATGCATAGATTTGTTGATTCCTTGCCGTAGGCAGGCAAGGAATCTATGCGATGGTAATGTCGTGTGTGTGTGTATGTGTGTGTGTGTGTTTGTGACACTTGCTTGTAAACACGATATCTTAAGATCGGAATGTCCGACACTTTTCATATTTGATATATAGATTTATCATGTTGAGAGGAAGAACCCTATTGTTTTTAGTAGAGGTCAAAGGTCATTTGAGGTCAACAGCGGTAAAATTGCGACAACTTCAAAAATAGCTTGTAAACACGATATCTTCAGATATGAGTGACAGACACTTTTCATACTTGGTATATAGATTTGTCATGTTAAGAAGAAGAACCCTATTGTTTTTGGTAGAGGTCAAAGGTCATTTAAGATCACCAGCGGTAAAATTGCAAAAACGCAGAAAATGGCTTGTAAACACGATATCTTCAGGTAGGATTGCCCAACAATTTTCATACTTGGTGTATAGATTTATCATGTTGAGAGGAAGAACCCTATTGTTTGTGGTTGAGGTCAAAGGTCATTTGAGGTCACTAGCAGTAAAACTGCGAAAACTTCGAAAATGGCTTGTAAACACGATATCTTCAGGTAGGAGTGACTGACACTTCTCATACTTGGTATATAGGCTTGTTATGTTGAGAGGAAGAGCCCTATTGTTTTTGGTAGAGGTCAAAGGTCATTTGAGGTCACCAGCGCTAAAATTGCGAAAACGCGGAAAATGGCTTGTAATCGTGATATCTTTAGATAGGATTGCCGACAATTGTCAATCTTGGTATATAGATTTGTCATGTTGAGAGGAAGAATCCTATTGTTTTTGGTAGAGGTCAAAGGTCATTTGAGGTCACCAGCGGTAAAATTGCGAAAACAGCGAAAATGGCTTGTAAACATGGTATCTTCAGGTAGGAGTGACCGATACCCTTTATATTTGGTATATAGATTTGTCATGTTGAGAGAAAGAAGCCTATTGTTTTTGGTAGAGGTCAAAGGTCATTTGAGGTCACCAGCGGTAAAATTGCGAAAATTCTGTGCGTTAAATGTAAAGAAAAATCTATCAAGCACTGTCAATTTGAAAGCAGGTAAGGTATTTGATGGCAAGGAATCACTAAGCCATTTGGCTTTCTGGTTCAAAATTAAATTTTTGAACCGAGTTGAGTATCCACAGTATAATGATTGGTTGTGTTGATGTCCTTTTAATAGTAGGAAGCTGTTATATATACGTATAGGAAATGTATTTATTTATTTATTTCATTACATTGGCTGGAAATTACTCAGTCTTTTAGACTGCAACACTTCCTTTAAAATTTCAACCTTTTTAAACCAAGGTTATTTATGCATGTATTTTTTTGTTGATTGAGATTACACAAATGCAGTACAATACAGTAAGCCTGCATCGTACTTCTGAATCATTCTATGATATTCTCAGTAATATTAATACGTTTAAATTTTCTTGGCGTAGGGGAGACTGTGAATATAGGGTGAATAGCTTAAAGTTTGTGAGCTTTATTTTAGGGTTCTGCAAGTTTCAACTGATATGTAGCTTAGACTGATCTTCCTTCTTTAAAAGAACAGTCCAAAAGTTTATGAAAACTATTTCAGGATGTTAAAAATATTGTGAAACAAGGTCCTGGCAGCAGCATTAGGTTCATAATGTTTTGACCTTGGAGAAAACTAAAAGAAAACTTTTTTTCTGAGTTGTTCAATGAGGCCATTACGTCATGGATTCACATTTTCTAAGTGATCCATTCTAGGCAGATTGGCAATTACTCATACAGCAGAGTTCGAGTGTGCGTACAAAACATTAAGGCTAGGCTAGGCCTAAAGCTAAACAAAAACGTTAGCTTTTGTGCAGTGTTGCTGTTGTTTCAAATGAAGTGTGATGTAGCATATTTGTAATGTTTCTTTTCCACTCTCATGAGCTGCATACCTCACAGCACGTACTAGATTAGATTGCCATAGGGGTGGATTTTCGTAAAGGAAGATAGTTGGAACAGTGCACCATAACTTCGTAAGCGCTAATCGTAGTACCTTCTTACTAGTGTATATAGTAGGCCTAACTTAGGCCTACTGTACCCCTACATACAGTCACTATTGAAGCAGCTCACCAAAGTGATCCCCACAAACAACACTGATATTGCTGTAATTTGTCTGTAGCGATAAAATAAAACCATGCCCTGTATCTTGCTGTTTCCATTGTGGATGTGGCACTGTAAAAAACTCCTTTCAGGCAACTTTGAAGGGATGCTTTTAAAAAGAGCTGTAACTCAGAACTTTGTAAGCAGTCAGCTTGGCAGATACCACGTGCAGTTAGGGAAAGGATGCCACCTTACTTCATTTTCTATTTTGGGCATATTTTTTACTATAAAGCTTGGAGAAATAATAGACTCCGAGCTCTAAAGTATACATCGGTAACTACAGTATACTGTAAGTCACGACTGAGGTGCACACACAGAGCCACTTTCAGGCTGTTGGATTTCAAAAATCATGGGAACCCATTTGTGGGTTCCATCATTTTTCACCATGGTAACCCATGGTAACCCACTTTTCGGGTTCTGCTAAAAAATCATGGGGACCCATTCTGGGCATATCGAAAGTGAAGCTGGTCTTTTACAGGGGCTTAAGGGTTGGGTGTTCGTTTGGAAATTTTCCACTCTCAAGCTACTCTGGGTACTAACAATTTTCAAATGCCTAAGTCTGTGAATCAAAACTTTTGTGTTAAAATGAAGCTGCAGTTACTGAACACCTGCAATTACATTTATATAAAATTTAAGAAGTGCACGTAGTGATGCTGATCAAGAACAGGTTTGCAATTTTTCTATGAACCATCGCCTAACCTTGTTAACCTTCATAATTGTCACACTTGAAAAATTGAATAAACCAAAGCACTGTTTTGTGTATCGAAAGAAATTCAGTTTTGCAGCGTTCTTCATTGTGTAGTTTATTTTTCAAGAAAAATAACATAGCAGGCCTCTTGTGCTGACAGACACTTCTCAATCACCCTCGATCACTCCCCTGCATTGGATTAACTGAATAAATCGGCCTGTTCATCATTGCCAACCAGTTAGATGACTTCTACTTAAACTCAGTTGAAGCACTGGATATGCATGCATGTAGATACCATCATTACATCTAAACCCCCCACTCGCCCCCCCCCCCCAGAAATGGAATTCTGGCGATTCTCATCGGAATTCTGCAAAAAGTTATCCAGCTCAAAATACATGTAACTTTTGAGCTAGCCTAGCCTAGGCCCATAGGAATTAGGATGGACCATAATTATTCTCCAAAAGACCAAAACCATGTCAAAGGAATACTTGTATTTATTAAAGAGATACACAAACATTTTACCATCTATAATGATGGCAATTCACCCCTTAAATTATCAAAATCCTTCAAAGTTACGATCCAAAAAGGAGAAGCAACTTACTGAAAATCGGCAAAATTTTCTCGGTATAGGCTTCAATTTGCATATGGAATAGTGTGTTAGGATAAGTCACTCATACACAAAAGACTCCCACATGAAAATTTCCGGAATTTGACTATGCTTGAAATGAAATTTTATCGAATTTTAATAGTGAAAAAGGGAAAGTTGAGATATTTTTTGGGAATATCTGTGGCTATGACCTTTAATACTTCTCTCTTTAGGCCTTGGCTAGGCCTACATGTATACACTTGTGTAGGTACTGTAAGCTTCTGAAAATGACCACTTTTTGAGTTTTAATCTGAACAGACCCAGATTTTTTAATCTTTTGGATGCTGGTTCCATGGTTTATGTAAAGTTGGCTTTGGGACCCTAATCGTATACGTACGTATAACTGGTATAACGTAAAGACTATGCATGATGCTGCTGCCTGCCAATGCCCCGTAAAACTTAACGTGTTTGCATTGCTAGCTAGCTAGCTAAGCTCATGGCTGCGTGAATCGGGGAAATTCCCAGTATCATCACAGTACCAACCAAAGAGCATACTTCAAACTGCCAAAAATACAACACTTCTTTGCAATGAAGAGTTCCTTTGTATTCGATCCCATTTACCTATCTTCCTTGTTTTAGGTAACAGTTTCTTCCCCTAACGCTAGACAATATGTCAGCCGAATCAAGATAAAATTTCGTGATAAAACGGAAAATGCCAGTCTCATGATTATTAAGAAAGAAAGACAGCACATTTTGAGGTATGTGATTTGATTATCCCCAAGTCACTCACCAGTACCGCCGTATCGGCTTTTGTTATGCTAGCGTAGCAGTACATACCAAAATGACTACAGATAAATCCGCAGTGACATTTTGTGTTGCAAAACATTTTTTGTCACAGGTTTTTGGTTACGTGAAGGTATGCTGTTCACACTGTGCAAGATCGAAGGGATGTACATAGATATGAATGGGGATTGAAATTAGTAACGTTACATTAGTTTGTTCGCTACGTACAGTTGCGCTGGTCTGTGCACTGCAGGTAAGATAGTCCAGTTTAGGCCTTGCGTAGTGCTTCGCATCGCACAACAAAAAAATTTATCAGGATTGATCTAGGCCTCCATCTTCATTTGTGAAAAATCTTAGTTGTGTAAAAACTCATAAAAGTTGAAAAGATACACATGTCAGGTAATTTCCCAATTCAGACATTTCAAGATGAAATGTTTGGAGTTGGGATTTTTTTTGTGGTAACCGATTTTTCGGTTCCGTGATTTCATTGTCACGGGAGCGACACGCGACCGGGAACGATCGTTCCCGTGAAATCCGACAGCTTGCACTTTCCCATACGTAACAGTGAGTGATTTCCAATAAATGAATCTACACTTGCCCAGCTGAACTAAAATAAGAATATGTCATACTGTATTAAGGTGAAGACCTCTCCCTAGCTCCATGTGGCACCTACAGTAGGCATGTTTCCAATGCTAATGCAGCACACACACAGACTGCTATATACAAAAGTCCGTCAACATAGTTTACAAACCAAAGTGAATCCATGATGTCAGAGAAAATGTCTCATACTGTAAATATTAGTAAGGCAAACTCATTTGTTTTGAAGTTGTAGGACATTTTCTGATGGACATAGTACTGTAGCATAGGCCCAACATCCATGGCTATTGGCACTGTCTGTAATTTTATGTCCTCTACTTACTGTACAGTACTAGAAAAATGCTTAATATTTCTGGCATCTTCCAGTGGTACAGGTATTAAGGCTATTAGCATATGGCTCCATACAAGGTGCACTTCTTGTATGCATGTTATGATTAGTGATATTATTAGTTCATTGTTAAACGTCCTGGTACTGTATGCTTCAATGCCAGCGGACTCATTGTTAAACTACATTATGTGACAGGCTGACCTGATTTCAAAAGCAGGAAATCAAGTACCTTGCACCTGAAAGTAGAAAATCATAGATATTGTGAAAGCTTCTGTCGAGGAAGCGATGAGAAAATTTTAAGGTGTTTGTGCCTAATATGATATCCAAACTCCTGGAGGAAACAAACATATTATATTTTAGTCCTGATTCACAATGAAAACTAGGATGATTTCAGCATTATAGGTTCAAGAAATGGCATTCCTAAGGTGTTTTTTTTTTTTTGTTACAGTTAGTTCAATTGTGCATGTACTACTTTACTAGATCAAAAACAACAATAGAGGGCATCATCATCTGTACACTATACAATTACAAATTACCAAAAAAATAAAAAAAGCAAAAAGGCTAAAAAAAAGAAAAAAAGCAAAGGAGAAAGAATACTGTACTTTATGTACAGGAACACACCTCTATGTTTGCCTTTTGTGTGATTTAAACAGTATTCTAAAATAGCTTTTGAAGGTTGTCAAAAATGAAAGCACAATGTAATACTATACAAGGTCTGTTTATGTACTGATTATTACCATGGTTTGGTTGAGAACTACTACTGAAATGTTTGTGCAGTATGGCAGGGCTTGATTTTCATGGTTGTCCGATTGTCTGGGACAACTAAAATTCCGTCGGGACAACCAAAAGTTGAAAGTTGGTTGTCCCATGGACGACCATTTTTCTCTTGCAATGAATTACCGTATGTATAAAGCAGCTTGCTTTCATCTAATTGAAGAAGTGCAGCTGACTGATCAACTCTTTCAGTTTTTTCTTCCTATCCAGACTTTACAGTAAGTGTTTTTGTCTCTCAAATATCATATCATTTTATCCTTGAGACCAATAAAACTGTACATACACAGTTGCTGTTTTGTAATGGTGCAAAAAATGTTTCGGACAACCAAATTTTCTTGTGGACAACAAAAAACACTGAAATGGTACCCCAAAGAACAACTATAAATTTTTCTGAAAATCTAGGCCTAATGTGTTTACAGTATGATATCAGCTCTCTTCTCCACACACATCATGAGTAAACAATCACCAGTTTTGAAATCGGGCAGGTACAAGCTATTCTATCCCATGAAGTTATTTTTAAAATTTCATTGCAATAAGGCATATTTAGCATCATTGTAAAGCTTAAAGACTGAAGTTTTCAGATATAATGTAATTTTTGGAAAAATAATACACAAAATGAATGGCAGGCTGCTAATTTGCATAATTATTGAAAGGAGCATGACGTACAGGACATTTAAAATGTAGTCCAGAAGCCAGCTACTGTACATGATTTATTTGAGTAACTATTATGTGAGACATAGTGCATCCACCCTTCTAAAAATCTTAGAAAATACTTCACTTTGCTTGCCTCATCAATTATGCTAATTAGGCAGATTCCAAAAGTAGATGTCTTGTACGTCACAAGTTTTGCCTGATTATTTTAGTTCAATGAAAGAGTAAACATTATTTTCAAAAAGTATTTTGAAAAGTTCTGATTTGTGGAAGTCTACAAAAATATATATTCAACAAGATTTTTCTTATCATCATTTATGCATGCTCAGTAATCAAACTAAAAACTGTGAGGTATGGGACAAAATATGATGTACGAGACGACTGTGTTGAGTTTGTACACTTAACTTTTCTCAACCCTAATACTAAGCAAATGTACACTTTTGATGTTAATCAGATGATATATTTGAAAGAAAGAAATTAAGAATGGCCCATGATCACTGTTCCTACAGTAGCATTTCTGCAATTCAACTCCAAACCGACATATTTTGGATGTTTTTGGTGAAAATTTTCAAAATTTTCTCAAATTAAGGCATAATGATTTTAAGTAATAATATTGCAGTTCCTGTTGAATGGTACTGGACATTAAATACAGTTGAACAAGGGAGTTGTAGAGATTTCTGATTGATCACAGCTCAATACAAGTAGATCTGGTTATTTACAGTACTTACTGTACAGTATCAATGTAATAGTGTACAATACTTGGGGAGCTACAAAACAGTACAGTATTTTATCATGCTTGGTATTTACATAGGTGACATAGGTACTGTAAATGAATTTGCATTTATACTGTACATGTTTAAAATGAACTTTAAACTTAACATTTAACTCTTCCATGACAATGTTCAAAAGAGGTCTTAAAAACAACTACAATAGGTGCATACAGTATCGTTTACTTTTATTTTGATGAGTGACAAGATTATAGAAAACAGCCCTGTGCCAGCTGTCATCTATGAAATCCATTTATTCAGAAATTTTATGGTGGGGGCAGTATCAAATACTATGTGCAAGGGAAAAGACTGTTAGGGAAAGAGGTTCATTGAATTATTAAATATATGTTAAAGGAGTTCATTTAAAGAGAATAGCAGTTTGCAAAATGAAAGTTTATTAAAATTCCAATATTGCATTGTATCATCCAACAAGCATCTTGTAAGTACTGGAAAACGGTGATCCTGGCCCCTGACTACACTGTCACCTCACACACTGTGTCATTCACCATTTTTGCAGGCTCCTAGAACGTATAGGCTATACTCTACAGATATACAACTCATGTTCACAAAGATTTACTGAAATACAACAAATAGTGTAAAGAAAGTGTGGTTGTTACAATGAGTAGAAACATTGAAGTCTTATATTCCGTCCAACTTTAATTTTTAAATTTTTGCAAGTGGCCACATTTTCAGTAATAAAATCAAAGGAATGACTTTTTAGATGTGTATAATAATTATCTTGCATTAAGAGTTAGTACAGGGGTTCCAACTCTTTCAATAATTTGTATTTTCTATACAGCATTTTCATAATAAATCATAATTTAACCGAAAACAGGCTTTTCTGTGTGTAAGTTGTTATAAAAAACCACAGAAGAATTTTTGTGCAGTTCATAAATATTTTGAATACAAAACTTCACATACAAATGTTAGTGGATATCCCACCCCAGGTACAGTACCATACCTGTTGCTGCAGTAAAATGATTCAGAAAGCCCCTGTACTACAGAAGTAGTTACACTACAGTGCAGTACAGTACTACAGCATAATATGCTCATTTGATAATCGGTTCAAACATCAATACTGTATGGTTTGTAAGTGTGTTACAGTAGTGTAAGTCCACTATTGAATCACGCATACTGCAAGCCTATGTGTATGAATGTTTGTGCTCAGCATATGAGTTGGGAAAACATGCCAGTGAGAGACAACTGGGAGAAAAGCTGTGGGCAGCCTGACTTAAACCAGTTGGTTAGGAAATGAGCTGTAAAACGTCATTTAAATCTTAATCATATCATATGTAAAGTACTCTTGGTATCATCTCCTTTCAATCTATGCATACAGTAGCCTAACCATACTGGGAACTGTTAATTGCAACACACTGTTCAAGAAGGTGCTGTATTACTAGCATAAATAAATGGGTGGATGTTTCATGTGTTCTGAGAACCTTTGCAAATTCCTTACCTGCACACCTGTTAGGTGTTTGCCTTAGAGTGACAATCATATCATTTTAATATGGCAGGTTGCAGCACTTCCTATTTATTGGGCTGGTTTCATGCTTTAGTAATTATTCTATACAGTGGCCATACTGTATAGACTGACAATAAAGTGCATGGGTTCATTACAGTCTTTCCATTCTATGCAGTGTAGTACTATACAGGTAGTTGTAGCAGGATGATTATAAATACCGGTATTGTAGGATTTTGTTGTAATTCATGGCATATTGAAAGCCTCATACTTCACCACAGGGTGCAGTATAGTACACGTACTATACGTGCTGCAATGGGCATTCAGTAATAATGCCATTTTTTGAAGTATTGAAATTTCATGTTGTATTTCCCTGCCTATAAAAACTTGGTCCACACATTTTGGCTTCAGTAAATGAAGGTCAACAAAACCTAGAGTGTGCCCCACTTAAGAACAACCAGGCAATCAGATTTGGTTCAGACCCTGCACAGGAGATCAATTCACAAGTGGAATGCTCTCGTTCTCCAGATCAGATTCCAAGAGCTTGATCACCCATTTGGGGAGGATCAGACGGTGCACAGGCGATCAAAAAAACAAGTGGGAACACAGAGGGGATCAAGGTGACCCAAGATCAAAGACGTACTTTCACAGTGAAGCTCATCATGCCACACAAACTTGTGTAAACAAATCTGACCTGGACACGTATTTTCAATGAAACAACTCCCTGTTACTTGAACCAGAGGAGGGGGATCAGATCATGCGCTGGTGATCAAATGGGAATACTCTTGTGGTTGGTCACAAAATTTTCTAGTTGATTGAGCTTGTGGTGATCATCATAGGGGTATCAAGTGTGAACATGCCCTTAGATATAGAAGTTGCCCCACTGCTTCACTTTCACATCTCGTAGACAGTGGCACCTCTGATTGGTGCTACTCCTCCTTTGGTTACATTTTCTGCTACAGCTCTGTCTCTTATTGAACTTGTGGTTTGTTGGAAGGTGCTTGAGTGAGTTACAGTAAGCAGGAAGTCAGGTAAAGTTTGATTACCCCACCAAACCTTGCTTTTGATGGGAACTCAGGTGGAATCTTCAATAGGGTAAGAAATTCATAATGTTAGTGGAAGATTAATTATTCACATACTGTACGTGTACAAGTTTGTGTTACAGTATTGTAGTCCCCAATATTGTATGCACAATCTCAAGTAAACACAGATGGCATGAACTTTTCCACAAAATGTTTCACCCTTTTGATGTGTGAGAGATTGCTCAAGTTCTATATCATGGTTTGTTAGTATATTCATATTTACCTGTATGCATTCCAATTGTTTCCCATGGAAATTACTTTAGAACTTGTGATGAGGTGGTACCAGACCATGCATGGGGTAAGTTGATGCTAACTTTTACACCAACATTAAGATGTCCCTTCTTCAATTCCTATTAATACAGTGCAGGTGACAATTGGGGCAACTTTTTTCTGTTAGGTGTAAGCCAAAATGTGTGAGGTGGTCACTTCACAAAAAGACAAAAAGAATGTTGGGGGAAGCCATGCATAAAGGCTCAGTGTGGTTCCATGTGTACTCTAAGCTGCTGTTATGTGATTTCGATGCAATGGCTTGTCAATTTGATGCACTGATGTTTGTGGGAAAAATGAAAAAAAGGAGGGATTAATTTTTCCCAAAATTGATGTGTCTACAGTTCCTCAAAACTGAAATTTCCAATGAGTCAAATTTTCATGTTGCATTGCTGTACATCATGCCTGCATGCTTCAAGTTCATTCTTTGTAGAAAATTTGTCTATTCAATTGCCAATATCTCGAGAACAGAACATGGGAAATTAATAAAAATTTCACCAGAATGCTAAGAATATGTTTCCCCTCAAAATATCAAAACTAATTATGGCTCAGAACTACAGTATTCTTTTAAACTCTCATCCCAAACTACAATTTGTAGTGAACTGTGGAGAAAATTCTTAAGTTGCTCAGCTCTTTGATTGACAGCAATTTTAAAAATGCCAGTGGAGTACTGTACTGTATGCTCATACTACACAGCATGTTTTGTACGGAGGGTGTTTTGATCACACAATGTGATTTTTCTCACCCTAAGGCAGTAAACTGAGATGGTGTCTGGCTGAGGATGAGTTGTAGCAGGGGCTTAAATCTACTTCACTGCTACTTACAGTACCTCACCTGTTCCACAAATGGACTGTCCCATTTACCGCGGAATACTATCTGGCAATGTCTTCTGTAGGTGGCGCTATAGTAAGTAGGGTAGGAGAACTGGAACTGTTTGGAATCGGAGGATTAAGCCTTTAAACAGTTAGTGAGAATGATGTATCATGCAGGGTGTGTATGTACAGTAAATCTTTTTATGCTGTTGATCATTGTACAGTACATAGCCTTTCTACATTAGGCTTTGTTGGTTGAGGGTATATCGTTATATTACCAGTGGTACAGTATTTTGTATGTCTGTCATAAAACTTTGCAGTGTGGTGAAAGCTCAGGTACAGCCTGTAAGTGCAGGGTAATGTAGCAGCTCCAGTTAGTTAAAACCTTGCATATCATGTGCAGCAATCATCCCATGTTCCATTATCACTAAAGACTTAGAATTCACAGTCTGTCAAACCTTATGTTGAAGCAATCTTGAGGAAGTACTGTACCTACCTTCTAAACAGACAATTCAGTAAATTGGAACCAGGATTGATACGAGCATTTATTAACCACCTTGCTCTATTAAATTTTGTAAATTAAAATTGGTGTCAACGAATTAAATTATCAACTCTGTTCACTCTGAGGTGTCTTAGCACTGTTTGCGATTTAAGCATTTAAAATGTCAAATCAAAATGTCGTGTATTTATAACCCTTGAAACTTTTTGTCATGTGCTGAGTTTGCCTCAAATTCAAAAGGTACAGTATTGAAGAAAAGAGTTGAAAGAAGAAGAGTTCTGCTACATAATTCAAAAAGTATAATTTATAGAACATGTTTTTATTAGAGAGCATTATCATTATGTGGCCTGCTTTGTCTGATTAACTTGAAAGCATCAATGAGATGAGAACAGCCACAATTTCCTTCAAACCCATTAACGCTTAACGCTGATTAAAGTTAGAATGATCAGTGTACAGTAGTGCATCATTCCATCATTATTTTGTTTTTAGAGTTTTGTGGTAAATTCAAATTCAAAATTTAATGAAATTTGAATTTGAAAATGCAGTGACTTTCGTTAGAAAGATCCAGAAGGTTATAATTTTAGGCATAAAAGGTTATCTGTTGTACTGTAAGTTGTAAACTAACATAGTTTTGCCTGCCCCAAACTACAGTAACAACCCTGGTGGGGTTTGTCAAATCCTACGTACATTGTAAAACACCAGCATTTACTTTCATTTAACACTAAATGACACAATGTGATGAGAACTGGGCTACAGTAATTTCCTTCAGACATATTTATCAACCTTGAGTAAAGCTGAACTTGAACAATGTACAGCAATGCAACTGTACTGTACAGTAACAAAATTTTACTTGCCCCCCATTAACAAGGTGGGATCGGTCAAATCCTATAGCATTGTCCCGTTTAGGTACAGTGCTGTAGAAAGCATAATTTCTTTTGTTATTTCAGAACATCAGTGATATGTTGTCATATTGTGCACAAATTATATAAAGCCATGGTGTTACTGTAGTTTATAAATGTGTATTAGACCTAAATGTTTCATTATGAACAGAAATGTTGTCATTTGATCGTAATGTTAAATTACCGTATTTACTCTATTAAATGCCCCGGGGGCGTGAAATTTTCGTTAAGGGGGGCGTTTATTAGAGTCAAATTTACGTGACTTCTGATAAACTGCTACATATGGCATATTTGTCCATTTGGTTGTCAGCTTCACAATCAGCTGTGAGCTCCTCCCCAATGATCGGTAACCAAACTTAATTCCCTATAAATATGGTAGCCACGAACAGCACACTGAACTTTGCAAGTGTGATCAACTTTCGCCGACATCTTGATATGTAACGTTACACACAGAAGTGACTTTTTTAAGTGCCTGCTGTGTGATTATTCATAGTTCGCAAATAAAGAACACGATAGACATAAAAGATATTCTTTGTCTTCTGAGTGATTATTTCGTGTTTGGTTCGTACACCATCAAGTAACACTAACAAGTATCATATGGCATTCGATGTAGATCCCTCGTGACGTCATACTCTCAAGTGATTACACCACACCCGTGGCATATGCATTCATGCATGCTGTGAACAGTGTACAGCCAGGCCTCACGGTACTATACTGACCGGCCGGCTATACGCACGTACATACGGTAATTGCATAATCATTACCGTGAGTAGTACCATTAGCAGTACATACGCGTTCACAGCATTTCACTGTTAAACAGTTTTCCTGTGTTGAATTTGGATTTTCATGTTAGGCTGTTCGGATAGGCTAGCGAATATTTGTGTACCTACGGTATGTACAGTACCACTTTCGAACCGCAAACGAAGCAGTACAGGTTCGCGGTATGTGATAACGTGATGGATATCAACAGAAATTAGTTGCAGAAACATGCCTTTTACTTCAGGATACAGTATGGGACTTTACAGTAGGAGATTTCTTGGCTTCAAGGCAGGACTATTTCATTTTCCTTTTACCATATTGTCTTTGGAATTAACAATTTCACTTTATGCAATGTGACGAAAAAGTTGGGGGGCGTTTATTAGAGAGGGGGCGTTTAATAGAGTAAATACGGTATGTATGCAAAAACGGTGTCACATCCTTTGTGAAAGCTTTTCACCATTTTAAAATGGATTCAGCACTAGGTGTTCAGGAAACAGTATTACTGCACTTGAAACCAACAGACTTTTGCAAGGTTATCTCATACAATGGCAAGCATTGCTTTTTTGTGTAATTTGTTTGCAGTCTTTGTGTATACTTTAGGCAAGACCTTAGTGATAGTCCTGTTTGGGATTCAACTCAGCTTTCATCCGTTCCGAATCTCCTACAATTATACAACTCAACTGAATCGTTGCTCGACAAACATGCTCCTGTTACTGAAAAGATTCTGAGGCCCCGGCAAAAGTGTGAGCCATGGTTTGGTCATGACATTGTGTTTGCCAAAAGAGTTAGAAGGCAATGTGAACGTCATTGGCTCAAAAGTGGTTTGACTGTGCATAGGGATTTATTTATTGAACAATGCAAGGTTGTCCGTAATATGATAAGTTTGGCAAGAAAGAACTATTATGCTAACAAAATTGAGAATGCTGCTACCCCAAAAGAATTTTTCCAAACAGTTGACTACATTTCTGGAAGGAGCACACCATCAATTCTGCCTGATCACTCTTGTGACATTGAACTTTCTGAGAGATTCTCTTATTATTTTCGTCAAAAAATAGTTGATATCTGTAATGTACTTGAAGTTCAATGCCTAAACTTATCTTTACCTAATTATTCAACACTATCTTTTGGTGCTACAATGAATTCTTTTTCTATGATCTCTAATGATGACATCTCTAAGATTATCAAGAACTGTCCATTAAAATCTTGTAAATTAGATCCATTACCAACATGGCTGGTCAAGGCTTGTGTACCTGAGCTAGTTCCAATTATCACAAAAATTGTTAATCTCTCTATGTCAGTGGGAAGTTTTCCTGACACATGTAAGGTTGCTCATGTTACTCCAATTTTAAAGAAGAGTACTCTGCAAAAGGATAACCTCAAAAATTACTGTCCTGTTTCAAATTTGAGTTTCATTGCAAAAGTTATTGAAAAAGTTGTTTTGTCTCAGTTAATGGACCATGTATTGAGTGAATGCCTGCTTGAACCTTATTAGTCTGCATACTGTACAAGCCTGGACACAGTACTGAGACTGCCCTACTTCTATACACAGTTTTATTGCATCTCAGCTGGATGAGGGAAGATTTGGTTTTGCTTGTTCTTTTAGATTTGTCCTCGGCATTTGATACCGTGAGTCATGATAGTCTATTGAACACACTGCAGTCAAGGTACAGAATAGGGGGTACCGTTCAGGATTGGTTCAAATCTTATCTCACAGGCAGGCAGCAGCAAGTAAAAATTGGTAATTTTTTTTCCTCCGCAAAGCCTTTAGATACTGGAGTGCCACAGGGCTCAGTTCTTGGTCCTGTTCTGTTTTCAATGTATTTGGCTGGGCTAAGTGATGTTATACGTCATCATGGTATTAATTTTCACCACTATGCTGATGATACTCAATTATATATTTCGTTTGACAAAAACAGCATTCAAGCTGCCTTTCAGGCAATGGAGGCTTGTCTATAGGATGTGAACAAATGGGTCACACCGTCACAATTCACCAGTTGAAACTTAATTGTGATAAGACTGAGTGTATTGTCTTTCGTTCAAAATTTTTGGTTGAAATCCCTGATTTTCCTCCTCTTGCAGTTGGTGATGACCTTATCTTTGCTTCAAAAATTGTAAAAAACTTGGGCATGTATTTTGATCAAAACCTGAATTTGGAAAAACATGTTAATACCTTCTGTGGATCTGCCAATTGGCAGTTGAGAAACATTAGCCTTCTGCGAAAGTACCTTGATGAAAAAACTTGTGAAATTTTAGTTCATGCATTTGTTACTTCCAGGTTCGACTTTCACAATTCTTTGCTTTATGGTCTGCCTGATGTTTCCATAAAGAAACTTCAAAAAATTCAAAACTCCGCAGCACATATTGTCAAAAGGAAAAAGAGACGGTGTCACACAACCCCACTTTTAAAGGAACTTCACTGGCTTCCAATTAGAGAGAGAATCCAATTTTAAATAATGCTGCTTACTTTTCGTGCTCAACATTTAAGGCCGCCTGTTTATATCTCTCAGCTTCTGTGCCTTATACTCCTGCTCGTGTTCTTCGTTCCTCTGAGAAGGCTTTCCTAGCTCTTCCTAATCCACAATTGAAATCATATGGTTACAGATGTTTTGCATACAGTATGCTGCTCCCTACTTGTGGAACCAGTTACCTGACCATATTCGGTTATGTACTAATTTTTTTACATTTAAGAGTAATCTCAAGACTCATTTGTTTGCTTGCTTCTTTGATTGAAATGAATTTGTTGTTTGATTTTATTTTTGTCAAGCGCCTAGAGCAGCTACACTTTTGTTCTGATTTGGCGCTATATAAGTTCAATGTATTATTGTTATTATACTCTGCATCATATCAGTATAGAGTGAAGTAGGGCTGTGAACCTTTAGCAAAATTAATAAACGTTGAACCTCAAAAATTTGCGATCGTTTAGTGATAAATTGCGATTACCTTATCACAAAAAAATTGTTTCAGTATGTAGTGACTGATACTGAATGTAATGCAGAAATAATGAATAGTTGTTATCTTGCATGGTAAAATCCAATTATTCTGAAACTTTGAAGCCTACAAGGTCCACATATGCCCAAAATGTTCCATTTAACTAAAACCAGGGATCATCAGAGTATACAAATGGATAAAAAACTCTCAAAAACAGGTTTTGCAATTAATCTCATGTAGCTTTGTACTAAACGTTTATTCCACATGCGATCGTTTAGCGATTAACCGCTACACGTTCTTAGCCCTAGAGAGAAGAATGAAAATATTATGTCAAAGCTACAGTGTGTTATTGGGTGATGTGCAAGGTGAAGTCCCAGGCTTCACCCACAGTTTCAAAGTCCAAGGTGTTAGTGGGGATCAAGGTTGACATACTGTATTTAACCAGAATGACTAAGTTGCTAGAAGGAAATGACATGCAACTAAGTTTGAATAGCATGAAAGTTTCAAGGTACTTTTGTAGAACAGTTACCTCCATGCATGGTCATGATAGCTCCTAATGTTGCACAGGCCAGTGGTAAATGTTTGTGTGAAGTATTTTACAGCCGCACTTCAGCAATTGAGAAACATGCCAAGCCTTTTTCGTAGTATTCTTTAGCTGCTGTGAAGTAGTCCACACTGTATTGGTGTCATTGCATCGTACAGTACATACTCTAGTAGTCAAATCCTGCAAACATGGCTACTTCCAAAACACAGACTTAATCAAACCTATGCGTATTGTCGATGTGCTCATTGATGTGTGGTATCATACTACTGTATACTGTGCGTTGTAATACTTTACAGTATGGTACACTTTATAGTTACGAAAGTTGCATGCATTTTTAATTTAATCTTAATAGACAGTCAAATGAATAGGTTTTTTTTTTGTAAGTATGGTATAGTATAGACACACATTCCTGTTAGTGTCCAATTTGTGCAGTTGTTGACTCTGTGTGCATGGTTAGGGTTGCTGTGATATCCATAACATGATATGGGCATGACATTGGCCTACAGTAAATTATTAAACCTCAGTGAAATATCTGATCCCTCACTTTTGCTTCTTCACTTTATTAACGTTATCTCACAGTACAGGGTTTGATGTTGGTGCATATTGTGAACATCCTCATGGACTGCATGGCAGATAGAGTAAACCCATTTGTACATGGCTGATTGGGGTTCTGTTGAGTGTACAGTTGCATCTTAGATAGTATGGTTATGGCAGGGTTGTCCAACCTACGGCCCGCGGGCCACGGTCCGGCCCGCGAAAAGGTTGCGTTCGGCCCGTCAGAAATAATCTATATTGCAAAATTATTCAATAAGCAGATTAATTGATGACAACTTTAGACTTCGCCGTCCGCTATGGCATGCTTACTTTTAAATGAAATAATTCATTTCAAATGTCTGCTACATGTAGCTACATTGGAGTGCTGTCCACAGGGGCGGGTTGAGAATGATTCAGGAGGAATAAGAAAAAAATTTGTCCAAATATTCTGCCCAACACCATCATTTTTTGCTAAAATTTATTTATTTGTTCAATCAAAAACGAAAATGAATCAGTGTTCCTTATGCGCAATGATTGCATTTTGTTGCCTTGGGCGTCGGGAAAATTGAGAAAAAGATGAGTATAGAATGCGGCCCCTCATCCATCATAACCATTACATGTGGCCCACCGCTGCGAAAGGTTGGACAACCCTGGGTTATGGCAATGGCAAGTGTTAAGGCCAGAGTAAGTTCATGTTAATAAAGTCCATTTTTACTGGGCTGCAGTGAAGTCCTAATGTAACAGTGAACCCAGTGTATGGTATTACAGTAACACAGTTTTTTATTGTTATGCTGTTTAAGGTATTTGACCTTGACTCATGGATACCATATGAATAGATTCCTTACGAGGACCTTTAAAATGAATGTTCCTACTCTACAGTTTTATATTGTACAGAGTCAAACAAGCTCAACATTGTAGAATGTTTTCTGGTATGATGTTTGGATCCTGCTACAAAACTTATATGACATTTAACAAACAGTCTCTGTTTTCTTTGGCATCAATTACAATAATATGACAATGACCTCAAACCTACAGTACAACATACATGAAAATTCATTGCTTTTTGGAACAATGCCTTTGAAGTTTACAGGTCTATACATCTAGGAAATCAGGAATAATTAAATTGCATTGAACATCAGTGACCAGACACACAGTTTATCAGTTGATACAGCATTGTAGGTTCTATGCACTGTTTATCAAGGAAGTTAAGGTCAGTTCGCTAGTTTGCAATGATTGTACACACCATCACTTTTACATACTGTAGATTTTAAAAATAAATACTGTAGGACTTCTTTCCTGTCCGGTTGTATCCTGTCTAATTGCAATGTTTGCCTTGTTAGTTAACATTTTCCGTTTGAAAAGAAAGCCATTCCATGGAGGATATGAAATAAATGTTTTTACTGTTGTGTTCTGCTACAGTTCATCCTTTGTTGTGAATAAATAGAAAGACTGGTGGTGCAGTACAGCAAAAGGCCTTCTGCTGCATTGTACATTACTGTATGTCAATATTGGGCTGTTTGATTAAAATCACATCAATAAAATTACTTTAATTGAAAAAAAAAAATCATGATTTTAGTAAAATTAATGGTACCAAAATTTTGCATTGATTGAAAATATGTGCAGAGCCATTTTGTCCCAGGAGGGAATTGGTTGATGTTTTTCTCTTCGAGTTTCCTTCATTATATTTTTTCATTAATTAGAGCCAACTACCATGGTGTGTTATTAGTGTGCCAGACAGTAAGTACTGTAGGTATAAAAATGGTATACATAGGGTGATAGGAGGTAAGTATATCACCCCTCACAGAGTCAGAGTTATTCAAAAGAAGGCAGCTTATGGTCCTGTTTTGACCATGCAGTTGCCTGTGCCCTCAGCTACAAGTAGTTGGATGTATATCATTGCAATACTCATTCCCTGCACAGCAGTGTTTACACTAAAGCTGCTGAGACTTGGTTTTGACATAATTGCTTTTCACTTTGACCCACTGATGTTCATTAGAAAAAAAGAAAAAGAAAAAACAAAAAAATTTTCCCACATTTGATGTGTGTAAAGTTCCAAAAAATTGCAATTTTCAGTGAGTCAAATTTTCTCACACTGAGTGTATTGACACAATGTATAATTTGTATAGAGGAAGCAATGCTGCTCAGGTGGTTATTCAGCACAGCATTTCGGTGAACGGTGGTTGTGGAAGGGAAGGAGCTAAAAAAAACCAGAGTCCAAGGGCGGGGGGGGAAGGGGGTATTTAATGAGTTGTGCTCCTTTTGCCAACTACTTCTATACCACAGATCTAGGGCTGCAACAGGTATACAACTTCAAAATTTAGAGTCGCCAAAGCCTACTGTGTCAGCAGATTTATGCAACACAGTGAATATCAGTTTACGGTAGGTTTTCGGTTAAGCTTTCAGTTTCATAACTATGCGTACAGTATCAACTCCTTCCTTAGTACACACACTCACACAGGAAACATTCCCTCAGCATAAAAAAAACAAAATGAGTAATAAGATATGTATGAACTTGTTTATTGGTAATAAAGTTAAAATTTAACTGAAATTGCTTGGGCTGACAGTTGTTGACAAGTCTTTACAAAGGGAAATGTTGTATTAAAAATGTACTTTCTTTGGTATGCAGTGAAAATACAGTCTATTTCGCTCCTCACCTACCTCCTATCACCCTATGTATACCATTTATACCTATACTTACCGTCTGGCAACCTTTGACAACGTGGATTATATCCACATGCAGTGAAAATACATTTCACCATCACTAAAACATTTATATGTCATTCAGCCTTACCACCAAACTTTAATGGCAGCAATTACAGTATCTTTTCAAAATATGATCCATTTTAAGAGTTTGTAGATGGTGCATCATTTGAAAAAAGAGTGTGTGAACTCCCTGAAAACACAACTACAGTATTGCCCTGAGAAACTATCATTCTGTTTATAATAGTTTCATTAATGCTTACTTTCAGTACTTCAAATGCATTATTAATTCCCAGTAAAAAGGGGTTGTACGTTTGTTCGATGAGGTATTACAGTGCAAACTTGCAAAGGAATTTGTGCTTAATTTACATTTGAACTTGCATTTCATTCTTCAAATTTCATCCAACTTGAGTATGGCCAGCCATTCTCAAGATCTAATCCCCTCGCCCTTAAAGTTTTTTCTAGTACTTACTCTTCAGAAATTCCCAATTTGCACAGCCCTTTGATGGACAGGAAGTTCAAAAAATGCAGAGTATTATTGCTCATATTTCACAATGTACTGTATTGTGAATGTTTTGATTATACACTGGAGTCTTGTCCATAAACTGAGATTGTGTCTGGATGAGGATGATTTTGAGACGGCATGTCATGTGACATAAAGGTGAGATGATAGGCAACTTTAAACTGCTTACTTAAGCTCCTCCCACAATTGTCTAATATTCATCCTCATCCAAACACAATCTCAGTTTATTACTTCAGGGTGAGTTAAGAAAAGCTCAGGGTGTATAATTATGGAAGAACTACTGTACCTCGAGTTAGCACTGTAGTCTGTCCATGGTATACAGTAATTAAAACACTCTCAGTACAGTTCAATGCTGTGTTAGATATAAGCTTTGGTACTCTGCATTGTTTGAATAAGCTTTCAATCAGAGCTGAGCCAATTGAGGATTTCTGTCAACCCCTACAGAATTGTAATTTAGGGTGACAGGAACGGCCCTTAGCCCCTTAAGGTAGAGGACGGTATCAGTAGGCCAGTATGTTGTACTGTATGCACAGTATCCTACTGTTCTGTACAGTAATTGTTTGTTGAACCTAAAAGACATCTTCACTGCACTGCAGTTCACACAGTCATAAATATATTGTTACACTGCATGCTGGGTATCATGCTACAGTACAAATACGATTAAAGGAAATGACATGATCTTCAACCATTCAAAACTTGTTAGGAGATAATTCAGTTAACATGAGGCATTATTTTCTAAAAAGTTCAATCATACTTCACTGTGTATGTATGTACACTGCACATATAGTTCTTAGCATAAGATTCAGACCCATGCTTGGCCGGCAAGGGAAATTGTCAGTGGGTGATTTGACAGAATACTGTATAACTAAAGATAGCAAGTTTACATCCATCACAATGTTTACTTTAGCACAAAAATTCTGGGGGGATTCCCCCCCATCTTAATTAGGGATTTTAAAACTATGGGGGGTTGGGGAGACATTTTAAATGTCAAAGTATTTTTTAAAGTTTATGTGCCCTTTTGTTTGGTGTGATGTTATTACTATTTCATAGTGAGTATTACTTCAATTTGTCCAGCTGTACACCTGTGCAGTTGGTGAACTAATGCAGGGCAAACTTGTAAACTTGTACTGTGAGTCTGTATAAGATCTATAGTTGCTGCCTTTGGGAGATGTGCATACAGTATTCACAGCTGCATTGTCACCAATTGGCTACATGCAAATAAGAAAGATGAAAAGGAGCATTGCAGTTTTTTTTTTTTTTTTTTACAGTACTGTATGTTGTTACCATATGTTGTATAGATGTTTGAAGTAATGCCTCAAAGTTTTTCTTATGGTTCATGTGCAAACAGTGAAAGAGGAGGTTACAGTGTCACAACATTGACTGCTGTATGTGGCACACTATATCATTACACCTATGCACTGGGGGTTGTGCAATATGCCCACAGTACAATACTGTATTTCCTGTCTGTTGTAAGAGGCGACTGAAGGGATTCAAGGGAAGGACTCGCACCATAGTTGATATCCTGTTACAGTAAAACGTTTGTGTTGGTTTGTCATTAAATCTCTTCAAACCAGCCAGCCTACACCCTTTGAAAGATGTCAAGCTAAAGTATTGCAGTACAATTCAACGTAGTTCTAGTATACCTGTGAACTGGTATGAACTGTAAGTGTAAAGTACAAGGTCCATTTACAATATATAAGAAGATAGTTTTGATTGCCTATATATATAGAGGTGGGAAGCACTTTGATAAGTGTAGATTGAGAGTATTGCGGAAGAAATACTATTGTACTGTAGGTATGGGAGCTGTACATATGTCTTCTTAAAACATGAGAAAATAAAAGCAAAGTTGGTTACTTTCATGGCCAGGCTATTTCTGTTGACAATCAATAAATAAAATAGCCAATCAATAAATAAAAAAGCACATGGATGCAAACTGCTCCTTTGTTAATGTAAATTGGCGATATGATTACCAGCAGACTTATACCCTTGTAAAAGAGCAATTTGGCAAAATATGAAAACAAAAGTAAAATCACATAACTTTGACTCTTCATGGCTAGACATGGTTTCTACAGTACAGTACTTGCCTTCCATTAGTGTTGTTTTGAGCCATGGCAATACTGTATCTTCACCAATGGCATGGAAAATTTCATGAAGCAGCAGGTGTACATAATACGTTATGTAAGGTACAGTAGGTCAGGCCTATAGCCAAGAGAGGGGGGGGGGCCAAAATCATTTCAACTGCTTAGAAATCGAATGCAAACTTAATTTACATAGCTGTATGTGGATTGGTTGCAGCAAGGCTGTTAATTGTTTATTTAAGAGAAACACTGCTACCATTGTACAAACGGTAAACGGATCGAGTCACAGCGGTCAATGTAATTCGACACCAGTATTACATGGTACCATACAAGCATACACACACAGCACAGCAACAAATTACTAACAACCTTGCACACAGACATGAGGAAACACAGTTCTATATTTTTCAACCAAAGATTATTGTCAGCTTTTAAACCAACTCTTTGATGAAAAGGTTTTATTCTTTGTAAGAGGCTGCCCATGATCAACACTTCCAACTGAATGGAAGCTTTAACGCATGTAATAAGCTTATGTTTTTGTTTGGTTTAAATGACTTTGTGATCAACATAGCATTGCAAAGATCCAGAGATTGAGCACCCCCTACCTCAGGAATAGACTAATTGTGGTGCATGCTCATGAATATTCAGGCCATCAAGTTTTAGGCTCATTGAAAGGAATTTTTGACTATCACCAGCAGGCTTTGGGGGCAGCAGTCTAAGGAGGCTTCAGCCACAGACTCAGAGGTGCTATGCAGACTAAGGGAGGGGGGCATTGCCAGGAGGGTGAATCCCCCTGAAAATGTTTTGGCCTCTGATGAAAACCCTCCCCCATGTTGCTTTGTCCGGCTATGAACAAGCAAAAATCCTGTACATAGCCACATGTGTAGCGTGGGTTTTCCGAGGAACAGCGGAAACATGGTCGGGATTAGACACCAATAAAGTAAGACTGGAGGAGGAATATCGGCTGGGTGCAAGATACAGATTTATTCATACGAGCTCCTCGGCTCCCTCGAGGACAACTAAAAATATACACAACAATATCACGGGTGAAAAACGAATAATAGTTAACATAACAAAGCATAACAGAAATACTAGACTTACTAATTTGCATATACAACATAACACAGATAACTGCTGTACAAACAGACATCGAATGAACTTCGACCTTACATTATTCCCCCTTTTAAATAGAAATGTCCTCATTTCTAAACCTATCCAGTACACTATTGATTTTTTATATATAGTTTCCAATTGCACTTCAACATTCCATTCATTATTTTCAAAATATATTACATTACCAATATATATAGTAATTTCCATTTTCATCTATTCGTTTACCTTAGGCCTATATGCATGTTGCTATAAATATTTCTTTCATTCATATACATTGATTCATTGCATTTCGTCATTAATATTATTCGACATTGTCTGTGCGCAAACAAATGGAAGAAAAATACATAAAGCACAAATTATAATATACATACAATCATACATAAATCAACAGATACAAAACCCAGTAGTCAAATTCGTTCCAGTCGTCATCATTCTTCAATCATAGACCTATAAGTGATGATCAATACAATTTGTAATCAGCGAAACGGGCAGGGAGCTTAGTAGGGCTGTCACGTTTAAACGTTTAAACGTATAAACGAACGGTCGGCCGTTTAAACGGCGCTTTCATAGCCCAAACGTTTAAACGATATGAACGAAGTTTGCTCCCAAACTTCTTCGAGCTAACACCATAACATTAGTGTGACTAGTCAGTGTAGCACACTGCACAATAACTAACGTTAGGCCTAATGCCTAACTACATGCATAGGCCTAGGCCTACAAGTCGAATCTGCCACGTTGATTTTACTTTCAATTTTCATTAAAACTAAATCCTTAAGTCTACAATTACAACACCGAACTTTCGGTAATAATATGCCCGTTAGTGTACGTATAATTTTAATGCCATGATATCGATCACTTAACGTTGCGCGAGCTCAGTTTAGCTCGGCCAGGTATGTAGTCTGTTTAGTGAAGAAGCCTGCGCGGCAGCAGTTAGCTGCCCGTGGACGGCAAAGCCGCCGTGTTCAGACATGCATTTCCTGTACTACATACATAATACATATCGGGTACGCAGGTATCCAAAGAGCCAGCAACGCATGGCCCGGATGTTTTGTGATAATAGAGGGCGGCATGCCAAAAATATTGTCTCAAAGCCAGTACTAGTACATATCATCGTGTTTACGGTAGATTCTAAGGGAAATCAAGGGCGGTTATATTTGGACATCGTTTAAACGGTAAACGAACGTTTATTTTGACCGTTTAAACGTTTAGGCAATTAAACGGAAACTGACAGCCCTAGAGCTTAGTTTGACGCCCACTTCGTGTCTTCGGCTTGTGATAGGGGTCATAAGACCCAATGGGAGCTGCAGATGACTGCTTTTGCCCTTTAAGGCTATAGTACTGTAGTTTAAATTCAAATGATTGTACAGAATAATGTCTTTCAGACTATTCTATCAAAATTATAAATCAGAGCTCATGTTTTTGTTACCATCTGTGGTAACTTTTGCAAGTTTCTGGTTCATACTTTTGCCAAAACTGGAAATACGGCCTTTACTAACATTTTTGCTTTTTAAAAACATAAAAAATATGAAGTCAAATAACTGGTTATGTTGTTGTTTGTAAAAAATGCATCACAGGTTATTCTAACATTGCAATTACATCACACCTATTGTACTGTACATGCTGTAAAATACTGCTTTTAACCTATTATGCTCCCACTAACCTCCCCGATTACTACTATTGGACAGTCCGTCTACTGCTGAATGATCACTGGCGATAAAGTCTTGACTGGTGGTGCAATGCCACTTCCCTTAGCCATGTAGTCTGACTTGCCCTTGTTTCATCGCCAGCGGAATGTTAAACATTGTTATTAGCATATCTCTCCTGTTTTTGCCCTTTTTTTTTGGGTGGTTAATTTATTCTGTATGCATTACTCCATTCTTTCAATCTACTGTACAACCAAGGGATCTCATAGACTGAACCTATGCAGTACTGTGTTTCTGAGTGAAAAGATTGTAGAATAGTGATTTTATCAATGTTCATAGGACATGTGGTGCATATGTTTTGGAGTGGTTTAAATGACCAAAAATTAGGTTCATGGTTCTATATAGGTTTTTTTTTTTTTACAGTTTGTTCAGCCAATACTGTACAATAGAATGTCACTTGTGATAGATCTACAGTATTTATAACTTTGGTAATGTATAGTACTTTGAAGGTTTGTACAGTACAGTACTGTACATGGCAAAGGGTCTCAACCTGTAAATGCACAATTAATTATAGAAGGTTTGTATTCACCCACTGCAGCCTTAAAGTACAGTATTAAAGTACAGTATGAATGCTCACACCCGTACATACCATATTAAACAAGTATATTTACCATACTGTACATGTGCAGTACAATAGAATAGATGCATACTGCTGTAATTGAATAATTACTCTCATACACATCTATCATCTGTTCATTTTTCTGCTGTGTCAGTACTATCATACTGTAAAGTAAGTCATATTTAAACAAAGACTATATACCCAGTCTCAATTTTAGGCTAATGAGTTTCACTTTCACATCCCAGAGTGATGAAAAGACAGTATTTTATGCTCTTTGTGTGGAAGCTTGCCATTGATTAAGTTTTTACTGACTGCACCCAGGACCATAATTATTCAAATTCCAGTTTTGCAAAAAAGTATTCATTGATACTGTATATTAAAGTGATGTCATGAACAGTATCTTACATCCTGCCAAGATGGGTTCTTAGTTCTTAACATCATCTTTATTTTGTACAGCACAAAAGTGTTTCCATTGTATTACAGTACTTTAGGGTACTTATTTTTAGCATGACCAATTGACCACATGGGGAGCTGATTCAGGATACTGTACATGTACAGTAGCTTGATAGGCAAGTATAGTTCAATGACTGAAAAAGGGGGATTTCTCAGCAAGCTTGACAAATTTCCCCCACATATTCCTTTATACTGTTTACCTATCTTGTTCAGTACTACCAAAATATTCCAGCAAGGACCTTCATATACTGTACAGTATTAGCATATGTGTATTCTACATTAGTTTCCTACTTATGGACTGCACTTCTTGGCAAGCAATTCTCTTGTGGTATTATTAAAAGACATTGCACAGTACTGTACTGTACTGTACTGTACTGTACTGTACTGTACTGTACTGTACTGTACTGTACTGTAGTACTTTCACATATTTATTGAAATCCTGTTTCTTTTTCCATAATTTTGAAAATTTTTTAAAAATTTGTCAAATTGTCAGTATCAATATTTGAAACCTGCAGTCTTTACGTCAGGAGTCCTTAAACTTACAGTACAGTATACCTGCTTAAAGGCCCAGTTCTCTCATCCTAAACAGTACCAATTCTCCTAACCATCTTACTGAAGCCCCTCCCACAATTGGCTGAAATTCATCCTCATCCAGACACAATCTCAGTTTATTGCTTCAGGGAGAGTATAGAAAAACTCAATCTATGTAATCAAAACACTCTCAGTACCGTTCATTCTGTGTAATATAAGCTTTAGCACTCTGCATTGTTTGAATTAGCTGTCGATCAAAGAGTTGATAGCCAATGGAGAATTTAGGTACCTGGGTACCCAAATTGTAGTTTGGGGTGAGAGGTTTGGCCCTTTGAGGTTTCTTAATCCTTTGTATGATCTGATATTTCACCAACTTCATTAGAACTGTACATATTTAAGTAGAGGCGCTCACTTCCCCTCTACTGTAGAACTAGGCATTCCTGTACTTTATACAGTGTTATACTACCATTTTGAAAAGTGTACTGTTCAGATTGCAGACATATACTTACCCTTTGCTGCATCAACAGTACACTGTAAATTGCATTGTTCTCGTGCTCCCTGTGCTAATCGGAGAAGTTCTGACACTGGGCCCCTTATTCCGCCAGCTTGGAATATACTGTATGCTCCCCTCATTCTCTTCTGTGCTGAGGCTATCTCTGAAAAATGCAATTTGAATGTAGCAAGGGTATGTATAGTTGCTTGTAAATACACTCACCAGGGAGGTAGGTGAGTACATCCCATATATTTTGCTACTGTACTTACATGCTATGAATGTTGCTGTCTAAAGCCTGAAAGACCTTCAATAATTTTTTTAATTTTCTTCTTTCATACTCTGTACTTTTAATAGCCTATGTACAGTGTACCGTTCCTACTCAGGACTGCTAGAGCTAATTACAGTACTGTAGTTGACAACCATTTGAGTGACCTTTCAGATTCTTGCTGCAATGATTTGCACGCTATTTATTCTTACCCTCCCCCCCCCCCCCTCCCCATTCACTTTTTTTTTTTTTTTTGACATGGACTGAATAATTTTTAAAATGTTTGCTATAGCCTGTATAGTTGGTCATATACTGTACTGTAGGTGCTGAAGTCATTGATGCATACTATAGTCTGAGTAGCTTTATTGCTGTATTATCGTTGCAATCAAGTCATTAACTTGCTTTATTTCTCTTCCTTTCAGTTGGTATGTCGGACATGTCAGACGAAAAGTAACGGAAGATTTCTTGATGAAGCAAATTGAAGATGGAACATTTGTAGTCCGTGACAGTGAAAGTTCACCTGGAGACTTTTCTCTATCTGTGAAGTACGTGTCTAATATGTATGAAGTGATGTCTCATTTAGTGATGCATTTATATCTCTCTCCTTTAATCTTTTAAATTCTTTGCTTACCTGTACCATGGAGGGTTGTTTAGTGAAATATCTCTTGATTCCCTCAATTTCTTTGAGACAGAGGGTTTAGAATTGCATGTAGGCAATAAACTGAGATAATTTCAGGCTGATGAACTCCACTAATGGCAGACTTAACCAGCTGCTCGAATTTGTCTGTAAGTGTAGGTACTGCCAAATAATGGTTTACATAAAACAGCTCTCTACCTTACTTTGCAGTAATTGTTGCAGCTGTGTTTATTATTGTAAGTGCATCTGGTACCTTTTTAAAGTCCTTTACAATAAACACAAACATAAATTTTAATGACTTACATCTCATCTGCTTGGCACAAAAATGCAAAAGTCCTGTACTTTGCCCTATGGCTCTTCTATGCAAAGCTGATGCATAGGAATGAGCAGGTCCGCTTATACTTCAAAATAAGAATGTGCTCTTTTGAGTAGGAAATTGGCGTCACTGACAGTTATACAGGTTTGTGCTTTTGAGATTAGAATTTCCCCAGTCTGGGTACTCTTGGAATGTAATATTGAGGTGGTAAAAGAGTTTGAAATTAGATGTAGGCGTATTGAGATTGAGATTGTTGCTCTCTTGCAGGGTAGGTTTTTTAATCTTACAGCTGATTCATGGAGAGGCAGATTTTGTAGATGACATAAAAAAAATTGTTAGATTCTTTTATTTAGGTTATCAGAAGCTTGGTGTAAAAATTGAAGTTTGGTTTTCATGATAATGAAAGCTGGATGATCAACTTGATGGAATGTGTTCCCTGCATTCATGGCACAGACATTAGCTGTGGTTTCCCTGCAACATGTGATATGCATAACTTTCATGATGTTAATTACTACGCAGAGTAGTTTTAACATCCTGTTCTCATGATGTTTTCCAGCTTGGTTCATCCTCATAACTCTTCCACTGCAAAGCTATTAGCCTAAACCTGTACAACAGAAGTTCAAATTTAATGACTCAAAAAGTCTACATTGTCCAAAAGGATGGAAACATTGTGCAAAACCATATCTAAAAAATGAAAGTCAAGTTTTTGGCTGCATGATCTGTGAAATTATATTTTACAGAAGTCCTTATATGCTCACATTTGGATAATTGATTGATAAAATTCCTCACTACATATGCAAAGCACTACTTTGCCTTCAAGTTTGAATGCAGTATGCTTAAATATGTAGGCCTATCTTGAAACCTGAAAAGTTGGAACACTCCAGAGGTTGCTTGTTTTTAAAAACTTTTCCCCATCTTGTGATGATTGCTTGTTGTAATAATGAAAGAGTGTTGAGGTAAGTGCCACCCTAGTTGAGCAAACATGAAGTCCAAAGATGAAAAAAGTACCTTGAGAGTAGTAATTTCAGGGTATACAGTAGTACAAACTTGGGCAGATATTCTGTATGATGCTTCAGTTGAAGTGGAATATGGGCTCTCTAGTGATCAAACTATGTTGTAGCTGTGTACTGATCATTTATGGAATCCAAAAGTGGTGACATCCATCATCTTTAAAGAGCTTTCATTTAATGAGTTATTCTTCTCTCTATCTCTAGGTATGCAGGGCAAGTGCAGCATTTCAAAGTATTAGTAGATGGTGCTGGCAAATACTTTATATGGGTCGTCAAATTCAACTCATTGAATGAATTGGTAGAATATCACCGCACGAATAGCATAAGTAGAACAGCTAAAATATTTCTCAAAGATGTTGATGCATTTGCCTTACAGGTGAGTATTAATTAGTAAAAGTTGAAGCTGGTAGATTTTTATGGAGTTTAAACGATTTCAAAGATCACTAAAAAGTTGAGGTTTAGTACAGTATGAGTCACTTTCTTCCAGTGATGGTGTATATAGGTAGGTCTGTATGTAAATTATGCTGTAATTGTAAAGGAAATGAGATTGGGGAATTTGCATACTCCTGCACTGACCACTAACAACCAAGGTAGTTTTAACACTGCATCCTCATGTTGCACCATGCCTGATGCTCTGTATAAGCAAGGAGTAGGGAAAACAAACCAGTAAGCCACAACTGGAAAAAAAGGCTGTGGCCGGCTTAACTTGAACCAATAGGTTGGAAACTGGGCCATAAAACTCCATCTAACTATCTCACTAACTGATGTTGCCTGGAACAGCAGTGTCAAGTTGTTACTGTAAGAACTTGTAACCAGGAGATCTGGAGTTTGATTCCTGTATGGGTCAGATGGAAAGCTTAAGGAATGGAACCTAATGCCATTCTGCTTGGTGCTTAGCAATAGAAGTGTACTAGGAGAAACTAGCAAGTAAGCCACATCTGGAAAAAAAGCTGTGATCGGCCTGACTTAAATGAATTGGTTGGAAACTGAGCTGTAAAATCCATCTAAATAACTTGTGCTGCCCTGATGGACTTAAAGTGTGTGTACCTCAAGTCAAAAATTGAAAATATATATTTAGGAGCATGTAAAAGGAATTATCACAGTCCACTCCCATCTTTTTAGGACATTCCTGAGCTAGGGTTTCACGGTACCACTGATAATTGGTACCGTCGGTACCACCACAAATGGTACCTGTATTACCGTAGTACCGGTACCAGAAGAGTAAAAAAGTAGGATTTGTATCACATGCAAAATATCCATAAAAATACCATGCATTGACATAAGTGAAGTCTTCTGATAATCCCTGCCTCCCGTTTCAGTATTTTTTATAACATTTAGTCACCCCACACTAAGCAAATCGGTAAACAAAAAAAGAAGTAACCTCTCTGCAAATTTAGCGTCCGATAATTTCGGGACACACAATAAATCAGCGCCGCACGTCCGCACTGGAGCTAGACCCCACAAGATGACAAGAGCACTCAGGATTGTAATGAAGATTGCAAAATTAATTTCTGCAAATAATAACAACCCCCCTCCTGAAGTATAACCAAAAGTTATTAAGTAGAACTTTACAAAAATATTTCCATAAAAGACTGATTCATCAAGCTTTCTTCCCGCAGAGTTTTCGCTATCAAAACTAAATCAAAGTGCTTCAAGACTGAATTTACGAATGCATCGCGCAGCAATCCGTTGTACAATAACACTATACTGTTCTTCAGTACCTAGAGCAATACAACAAAGCAAGTGAGTTGATCAGTTGAACTGAACACGCAAGCCAATGATTTAAGCTGGATTTACTGTGTGTTCAGTCCCATTGCTTCACCGTGTTACAGTAATTTCTGAAAGAACGTTCGTTGCGTTCGTACAAAAGTTTTTCTCCCACAGACATAGACAGTGGATGTAATGGAACGGTCCCACTGAATCACTGTGTTAAAATCAGAAATCGTCGTTGCAACGTTGATGTCAGAGCTTGCAATGCTATGATTCTTTGTCTGCTTACAACGAATTTCGCACTCGTATAATGTTGTGTGCTATCGTAATCAAAGTGAATTTTATCAATCAACGCATGGTATCTATTCGCAATACACCATGTGAAAGCATTTGCTGATGAGCAGCGATCGTTCGGGGGTTGCGCAGAATGTCAAAAGAAAGCAAGGGCCCTGTTAGTGTGGAAGGTACTAGTTCTGCGAAAGTAACGTTAAACAGCGCTTTCCGAAATTCGTAGGGGGATTTGTGACTGAAATAGCCCAAAACGATTATCAAGTGAATGTTCCCTGTTTGTATTGCAATCCTTAGAGACAGGGCGCATTTATCAAATGGGTTTTTGTTTCATTCAAGTATCATTCAAATTCAATGCTTTATTTTTAAGAAAAGATTTTCACCGCAAAGTTGACTAATCGTGTCCGTCTAAATACACAATGTGAAGGAGCGGGCGAAGCTAGCGCTGGCAGGGATCGTTCTGAGACTGCGCAGAATGTCGATTGAAAGCAAGTCCCTTTTTAGTGTGGATGGTGCTAGTTCTGCGAAAGTAACGTTAAACGGCAATTTCCGAAATTCTTAGGGGGGATTTGTAACTGAAATGGTGCGAAATGATTATCAAGTGACTATTCCCTGTTTATATTATAATGTTTAGAGACACGGGGCATTTATCAAATGGACGTTTGTTACATTTAAGTATCATTCTAATTTAAATGCTATAATTTTGAGAAAAGATTTTCACCTTTCAGTTGAGTACCGAGTCTCCACGATACTTCGGTACCTTTAGGTTGGTGGTACCGTACCGTACTGGTACCGGTACGTACGGTACTTACGGAAAGACCGGTATACCGTGAAACCTTATCCTGAGCTGAGATATCAATGTAAAATGTTGAAGTATATTCACTTAAAACAAAGTGGTCCATTGTGCAATAATTTGTGACTTTCTTGTTGTACAACTCATAATTACCTGCTTTGTTTCCCTTTAAAACTAAAAATGTTTTTATGACCTTGAACACTTCCTGTTTACTTGTATACAGTAGCATGTTGTACAGAGAGGGCTCAATTGATTACATCACCCCATAAGAACATCAGTATCTATTAACTTGCTACAAGGTGCAGTAGATTGTATTCTGAGTAGTACAACAATGACATCACAAATTATTGCACAATATATCATTTTAAGTTGAGTGAATAAACTTCAACATTTTTTTTATGTCTCAGCTCAGGAATGTCCTATAAAGATGAGAGTTGGACTGTTAGAAATCATTTTCGTGCTCTTTAATATATATTTTTGAATTTTTTGACTTGGGGTACACTTAAATTTCAGTCACGGGTGCCCAGACTCTGTTAACCAGTGATCTACTTTACAAGTAGCCAACAGACTGTCCAAGATATACCAGTTCAGTGTCATGTCATGTCATGGTTTTATGTTCATTTTCCTTTTTTCGTACACCCCCATGTTTGACATGTGATTGATCAGTCTTGTATCTGTCAGAAGGCTGCAATCTGCTGCGCTCCTGGCCAGAGTATTGTATATGGTTCCTTCCCCCTTGATCAACTCAGTTTTGTATGTTTACTCATACATAAAATTAGAAATGATGTGTTGCTCAATATATCAGTGTAAGGGATCTATTTGATACATTTTTATTTTTCAATGTTTTCAGGTTTGAATTTGAATTTTAGAGGTATAGGTTCCGTCCCCTTAAAAAGAGGCTTTTTAATTTGTATTTGTGAAAGAAGAGATTACTCACTGATAGTTCAAAACATTGCTCAAAATTTAAGGTAGATCACAAATATTGTTTTATTACAAGGAGGCATACATACCATTCTACCAGGTTGTACAGTTGTAAAACAATTTCATGTTGGTATATTGCAGTGATTCTAACTATGGACCTCTTATATGAAGGGAATTCCCATTGGCCAATGGTGTCTGGTGTGTGTGGTTAATCTACAGTGACCCTCAATTTCCTATCTGTAGTACATTTGTAACCCTCATTAAGGTCTTGGTAAATCTTGATCACACAGTGGAAGAGGGCACCCTCACCACATTTTCCAATTAACAAGCTAACCACACAATTTGTTTTCTGGTGTACAGTACTTTGTTTTGACTCTGCTGGAGGACGCCCTCCTCCATTGTGCAATCAAGATTTGCTAAAACCGTAGTATTGAAAATACTAGTGAGGGTGTAGGGGAGAGTCATTTATCTAATCCGCCAGTATGGACAGGTGGGCAAAGGAAATACATAAGTGACTTGGCCATAGCCTTCAGTTAGGTAAATGACTCTGCCCTTAAAAGCTAGTAGGAGGCTGGTATGAGCTTGTGCTAGTAGATTTACAGTGAAGTAGTTTTGGGGATTCCACTAAATGCTAGGAGTGCCATTGGATCCTCAAAGTTATGACACAAATTTGGCTTGGAAGAACAGGATTGAGATTTATTATATCCCACTGGCCTCCTATGGTCAGTTTTTGTCTCAGTATCCTACATAACATGTATTGAGATATTGTTACACAAGCAGGTTGCTAGCCATAACTAAATTTCCTTGACAGTTGTTTAATCTTCTGTGCTGTAGTTGGAGAGATTATTTTCCTTGCATGTTTTTTATTTTGATTTGGACTTCAGGATTTTACTATGCTCGTTTACTTGTATATATCTTTCTTTTCCCATTATCTCCAACAACCAGTCATTCAAGAGTGGTCAAGGTGATTCTACTGGCATGAGAGTAAGAGCCAAGTATGACTTTGATCCCCAGGAGCAGGGAGAGTTGTCCTTCCGATTTGGAGACACTATTAGGGTGCTGGAACAAACAGATGCGAATTGGTGGAAAGGAGAATGCAGAGGCAGAACTGGCATGTTTCCCACTCCTTATGTAGAAGTTTTGAATGACTATTAAGGTTTTCTTGTAAGGAAATAGTAAGTTGTTGGGCACAGAGATGAGAAACCCAGTAATCCGTCAGAACTCTTGGCAATACTGGAAAGAATTGTGTGTTTGATTTGTTAACATTGCATTAAGCAGATGTCTCCTTATTAAGTTGAGCTGCAGCAATGGACAGCGGAAGAAACTTGGGCCATCTATTTTATTAGAACCGCTTTCCTTCCCACCCGATCCCCCACCTGCAGCTGGAAATTGAATCATGATCAGGGGGGATTTATTTTTCTGAATATCAAAATACTGCAGCTCAGCTTCATGTTCCCATTACTATTAACCTAAAGCTTAAAAATGTAGTGAGTAAAGTGAGGGGATTTTTTTCACCTCACAGATTTATTTGGCATGCTTGATTAAATAGACAGGGATGTCATGTCCCATTTACTTCGTATTCTTAACAAGATAAATGCTTATCTTACTATGTTGACATTAATTTCATCAAGTAAAATCTATGCAAAAGGTTACTCGGTCAGGAAAATTAGCCTAATGTTTGAATTAACTTGATCTCAATTCCAACAATGTCCTTAATTGTGTAGAATGTTGCATATTTTCATAATTTCAACCAACTTAAGCTGATTTAAAAATGGTCCGGAAGCACAAGAATTATGTATCTTTCAAGTGGCTGCTTGGCCGATCCATCGCTAGATTAATCATTTCCATAATCATGACCAAAAGTTTGTACTGCTCATGATACTCAGCAGGTTCTTTCTTTTCAAAACATAAGAATTTTTAAAAACAGAAGGGTGAGCCACCTATACTGCTTATTTGTGGTTTCTGTCTGAAGACAGTTCCATTATTGACTCATCGCACATTGGTACCTAGTTTTAGTTCTGCAGTGTGTAGAAGATAATGCCAGTCATTTCAGAGACTTAAATGTAGTATACAAACAACCTGAAACACAATATATGGAAAAGAGTAGCATCTAGATGGACAGTTGCAAAACATTCAGTGCTTAAAAGTCTTAAATGAGAATACTAGATGATCATCTCAGGCATGTAAAAAAAATTATATTTAGATTGTGTGAGGTTGTTTCTGTCCTTGCCAGAATTATCTTCCTTACATTGTAAAGACTTTGGTAATTTTTGTGAGAATGTGAAATTCTTGAGGTCAGTATATTATCAACTGCAAGTGCCCCTTAGTGATATCATTTTTGGAAACTACTTTATCCTGTTAAAGACTTAAAACTATTTAGACATCACTGTCTTCACAGTTTATTGTTACCTGATTTGTATGATAAGAGTGTGCATTGATCTGGTTTGGGATATCCAGACCAACGAATTGACAGGTTGTGCCGCTCCAGACAGATTATGTATAGACAATCAACTTATTTTTACTTGGGATTAGCTGAATTTTGCAAAACAGACAAAGATATTAGACTACCTGGGACAATCCCAAAATTTTGAAGTATAGGATGTACAGCTGGTGAGATCATTTTCATGGTGTACAGTTTAAAGGATAAATACACACTGAAAATTAAGCCGGGGAGATTTTAGTAGTCCAGCTGAGATTCATAGCGTGTTCGATTTGCTTCCCTTGACTTACTCAAGCCTCGAGCTAGGGCTGCGATGGTCATGCACAGTTGGGTGAAATAAACGAATGTTTTACAGTAATTATTGGAGAAGTTGGTTCACAATAGCCAATGACAGAGCCCGTTGCTGGATGGCAGAGCGAACTCTGGTACATACGTATTACATGCGGTTCGCTTGTACGATGAACGTAGACTCGAAACAATGCCCATTTAGAAAATTCTCGAGAAATAACACTTGAGTGACTTCCTTAATTCTGACATCAACCACTTTTCACAAGTCAGAAGTTTCATGTTTACCCCACTGTATTTACATGCTCAGAAATTGTTCATGAATGCATGTTGTTCGTTTAGCTGCCATGTTCTCCCAAAGTACGATGGGATATTTACCTAAGTAACCGACTCGAAGGGTCGCTCACTTGGGCCTGGCGCGAGTAAGCGAGAACACTGACGTCATTAGCTAATCGAACGTAGTCGTGCCAGACACGAGTTAACTCGGGCGAGTAATCGAACACGCTATTAATGGAAGTGTCTTAAATGCACAGAGGTAACACTCAATATGGTTTAGGCATGTCTTTTTTTACTATGATAATGGTATTTGCTCCTTGGGATTAACAGCTTTAATTTTACAACATGAAGACAGCAGACATGCCACCAAATATGGAAATAATGTTGGATTTATGAAAAATAAGACAACCCAACCATTCATCCCATATAGCCAGTACCCCAAAATTGGTTTTGGGTGATTTTGGTTGTTCTGGTTTGAGTTGGTGTATGTACAACTTTAGGTACATCATTCTGTAGCCATTTGCAATAGCAGTGACACCAGTAACCAAAGTTAGGGGGGAGCCAGACAGGAATTAATCCACACATCGGTCTGGACACTACCATTGTATATACTCCTTCTTCAGTGGTTGAGATATGTGCATACTGGTTAAAAGAGCTTCTCATGATTGCCAGTCTATTGCAGGTAACACCTCTGAAATGAAAACCATTACTTGCTTTATAAAGGCAACTGGGAGGAGGAATAATTCTTCCTTGTCAAACTATTTAGAGGGGGGGGGTATTTTGCTCAAAGAGGCAATCTTGATGTAAAAATAATGCAGTGTAAAAATAAGTTGCCTTAAAGTGGGTGCAGAACTTCCCACCAGCAATTTCCAGTAGAAATTCAGGTGATTTTTAAGGATAGTCTGGGAATGGAGGGATCCTGCCACCTAGTGTTTTCATTGGCTCATGTGCATCATGAATTTTGCATATTTTCAAAGCAGTAAATTATTATGTGCATGGGAGTAATGTGATTAGTCCAGCAAAATGTATGTGACTTCCAGGGGGTGTACACACTCACTTGAATTTAGAGCTAGTCATCCCACCTACCATTCCCATTGTCAGAGGTATACACGTAGGCATACAAGGGGGGTGCAGGAGGGGCACTGGCCGTCCCAATTTGGGCAAAGACAGCTGGTCCATTTGGGCAAAACATTATAAATGGTGCCATTATTTGGGCAAAAATTGCTCTTGCCACCTCAAAAAAAATTACCTCCTGTATGCCTATGGGTATACATAAAAAATGTGAAATAGGAACCTTGATAAGACTAAAGTGGTGCCATGTTTTTAATCTTTAAGCATTCAAATTGTATTGCATTTTAATGAATAGTTATTACTTTGATGCACATTGCCGATACAATAAGTATCATTATTGCAACTAGGGTTTAGTTAATATTTCATAATTCACAGGTCAGGATGAAAATGTTTTAGCAGAGGTCTGTTTAATTTGCCAGAAATGCATCCATTAATGAGGCATGTGGTGTGTAACTGATTACCATGTATTGCTTAAAATATTAGCAATGTAAATAGCATTAATCCAGTGTGACCATTCTTGGCTTTTAACCAATATTAAATTTTTTCAAGTACTGTATCTATATTTGGTTCTAACACAAATGTGATTTCAGTATACTTAAAAAGACCAAAACATAATTCCATAGGCTCCATGCGCCATGTGTGCCATTTCAGATTTTCTGTACCATGTGCTACTTTTACAGTTCAATCCGGAAGAAGGGCACTTATAGAGGCTTTTCACATGACGTCATAATACTCTCCAGCGGCCATGTTGGTGTACATGTAACTACGTAGTAAACCATACAGGACACGCTTGCTCGTTGAATTTGTACACACCGTGCATATCACAGTGCACACTGTGCAGTGCGTTCGGCACAAAGCCACGTGTATTTGGCATAATGTCCTCCAGCATGGCGGTTCCGTGACACAATTGCAAAGCTTCTATAGAAGTTAACAAAATGTGTAGACACAATTTGTTTGCGGTGTGAAGTTTCGGCGCTAATAAATGTTGTATAAATAGAGTAAAATATCTCTTAGTGAGCATGAAGGAAGAACAAACTTCTTTGCTTAAAATTGTTGGGGTGTTTGTGTAATCATACCAGCTTCTACTTTTACCTAAATTAGGCAGGTAAGAATGAATTTTGACTGATAAAAAGGCCCAGCACTCGAAATTTCCTAGTAATGATATAGTCGCTGTCCAGAACATAATTTAAATAGACTTCAAAATGACTTCATTTTTTTGCTGCATTTTTTTTTTCCACTCACAGCAGCTCAAGCAACCAAGTGTAAATAATGTACATGAAATTGCCAGCATGAATTATATTTTGTTTCCTTTGATTTTTTTCTTATAGGGCTTTACTCAGATTATTCCCAGATGTGTACCCTGGGCGTTTCTGGGAATTTGGAGAAGATATTGTGTATACAATCCTTTTTCTACAATATACATCTCTCTGTGACAGTTTGCTTTCAATTTTTAATGGGAAAGACTGATTTCACATGGTAAAGTATGTTGGTAGTAATAGCGGCCGTATTATAATTATACAGAGAGATTTATTTCCTCCATCTTTGGTTGTTTTTTATTCAGTAGTTCTTAAGTTTGCTATACCTCATGGGGTGTCAAGTTTATAATTTGAGGAGTTTTCAGATTATATCATGATTACATATGAAGAGAAATTGTTCACAATCTATGTAGATCATTTAAATTCTCTTAAATGTTCACTTGCTACAACATTTGTCACCAAAACTTGATCAAATGGTGAGATTTCTTATGCTCAAGTTGTTCGCAATAGAAATGTTCTGTTAGTTATTGCATGCATTATTTATGACCATTTCCAGTCCCAGGGAAGTCTGGGATGAGAAAATGGAAGAATCTAAGGAAATTTTTGTAAGTATTGTGAGGTATATTAAGGTCGCTATTCTTAAAGGGGACATGACAATTCCCCCTTGGAGTTGCGTGTACTTTCCTGCCCCAAAAGAGTAGCTCTACATTTCTAAATACTGAAATACCGATGACTGTGCTTTGATTGGCGTACAGTCAAAAAATGAAGTGGGAAGGAATGTAAGTAGAATGAGCTACTGTCTAGGGTAAGATATGAGAGCAAGTTTGACAGTCCTCAGATATGTATTTCAGTGAATTGTATGCAGGAGTTTCCATTATTGGTCATAGACAAAGAAAGGGGGAAGGAGACATGAACATTATGTATTGTTTTTATATATGAGTGAATTTTCTGTTGCTGCATTAATGTCATTGTAAGGTATTAATGGTTGCGATGTGGTAAAGAATTCATCGCATGGAATCCTGTATGCTGTACATTTTGTGCATATCAGCATTTAAAACAAATTTTGTTAAACCTCACTTTAATGTTTCCAAGGTCACATTTACAAATTTGTTATTTACTCTTTGTCATCTACTTTTCACCTTACAAAGGAGGAAATGAAAGCAAATGGAATCCAGTTGAATTTTGTTTTCCAGTATATGATGCTAAATGGTATAAATAATACTTCTGCTACTAATTTGATGATGGTGTGAGATCATCAGCTTTTACAGATATTTTCCCCTTAACATATTAGCCAAATATATGAGCAACCTAAGGAGTTAAAATGTATTTGATAATTATGTACAGCAATTAATACTAAGTCTAATCTCTCTCTCCTCTATCTTTCATTCATTTATTCACTTTTTTTTTTTTAGGGGGGGGGGGGTTGGGGTCATGTGAGGGAGGGGAGATCAAAGGAGCAAAAAGACTATGGATGACATTATACTCCACTTTGCAAGTTAGTGGACCACATTTGGAAAAAAAGGCAGTGCAGGCCTGACTTGAACCAAGTGATTGGAAACTGAGCAGTAAAACCTCTTTTACCCAAATCATCTAAAATATTATGTTCTCTTTACCCATGGCCATTTGATTTTTAGTTTAACAACTGGATTTCTTTTATTTTAAAATGAATTTTGTTTTGGTGTACCATGGAAAGATAGTGGCGTGGCAAACACTGGTGGACACACAATGACTCCAGCAGAATGTACAAAATAAAAAAAAAGCAGGTATAACATCTGTCAAAGGGTACTGTCCAATGAAAGAGGGGGATTGGATACATGAATCCACTGACAGTATGATAATTGAATTATATATAATGAGCATGTGTTCATGTGTACAAAACAGATTCAGATTAAATTCTACAAGCAATATGGCACTTTAGACATTACTAGCTTACCTTTAGTCTTGAATTGACAAAAAATGAAATACCAAGTGTTCTTCCCCAGTCTGTTTAGGTTTAATCTTGTTCAAGGAATGAATGTGCTTTAATTTTGTTTGATGTTTGGAAGGAGAAATAAAGTTTGTTTAAACTACTGATAGTGTTATGAATGGTTGATAACTCATCAGTTTAATCTTAAACCTGTCTTTGCCCAGAGCTGTTAAGATACTTGCATATACTTGCAGTGTGTAATGGTCATGGAAGGTTTCTCAATGTTGTATCAGTAAAATTATGTTCTTTTAGAAAATCACATTCTCATAGGGAAATTTCAAATTGCTCTGTTTTTCCTTGTCTTTTCTTTTTTGGTTTGGGGCAGGGGACTTATTTGAACTCTTAACGTCAACAAATTTGGCAAATTCTACATACGAAGGTTATTGATATTTCAAAATTTGTTGATGAAAACATTTTAGTTTTTTGACCTTATGGTGCAATGGACCTTGCATGCTGGAGTTTGTAATGAACAAAAGCAAACACAGGTGTGTCTAAGATAACAATAGTGTATGGTTTACTAGTATGCCCACTTTAACACTTCAGGTAAGTTCACATGGTCTTTGCCTGCTAGTCTGTCAAACAGATACATATTCTGTACAATTTATTTTGTTTTTATATCACGATTTGATTTTATCTGAAAAGATTTATGTAAGCATTTCTTTAGAGTATTATTTTTTCAGTTATATTAGCATTGACAAATTCAAAGTTGCCTCCATAGAATACTATCAGTTTAACCTCCTCGTTCAAAGAAGCATTCAGTCATGTTTCCCCAGAGACATTATGATACAGCACAATGTTGTTATAACAAAATTTAAATTAGCTGAGAGCAAAAACAAATAATGGACATATTGAAATTCAACAGAGCTGATTGTCACAGAAAATCATGTTTATTCCAAATACTTGCTCACAAATGTAGCATCAATATCATATTTCAGTATGGTTCATAGAAAGTGCATTCATTTTGATATCTGTATATTCTTTAAGATATTTTGGTAAAAGCTCTTAATTGATTGTGCATCAAAGAAGTGAGTGTCACTCTCCTGGCAGAGAGTGAGAGAAAGGTTTACCATATTTGGCAGAAGTATCTGTTCCAAAATGATACCAGCCTAGCCTTACACTCACTAAAATGCATCCATATTATGCTTTCAGAGCATAAAATTTGATCTTAGGTATAAAGCAGATGTATGTGGGGAGGGATTTTTTTTTCGTTTGTTGCTGTTTGTTTTGTTCTTTTGTTTTGTTTGTTTTAAAGAGAAATGGTTCAGCAAAAATTTATTTGACTCTTACACTAAATGTGCTCAATTTGAGGTGTGCTGCTTCCTTTAATCAGTCACGCCCTCTTACCCACTTTATTCAGATTTCCAAAGTCGTGAAAGTACAAGCAGCAATACTGTATAAAGTTGAAATGTGAAGATAATTGTCAACAACAGAAGAAGCACATCAAAATAAATGTTTGGGTCATAAATCCCTTTCTTTAGCAGATATATGACGTACTTTTTTGTTCTGAAATGATGGTAGACTTACTAAAAAGAAAATGTTTTGTCATCTTTGAGATGTTATTCTATTTTAATGGCTGCAGTCGTAAAGCATTGTGACAGTTAATCTTCCCATTGGTTGAAATACACAGTAAATACATTAGTGATATTGGTTCCCCATATTTTGTGTTTTGTAATGAGCTACTTTACACATGAAAAGGCTTTTTAGCTTTCAGAATATTCCATTATGGAATATCATGCGTAATGCTGAAATCATATGATAATAAAGCTTGCATTGTAAAAAGAAAAACTGCCATTCCTAGAATCGTTTCATGTTTTGCTGCTCAATGTAAATTCTTGGGCTGCTTCATTTCTGACCCCTAACATATTCAGGAATGTCCTGAAGTGAACATCTGTACGAAACAATTGTGGCTGCTCTTGAATTTAAGACCCACAGATAAAAAATACTTGTTTATCAATGGTGCAGTTTGACCAGGGACATATTTTACCCATTGCACACAGTAGGGGGACACCATACCGACACAGAAGTTTGTAAATCCAGTGCAGGCTTCTGTAGTTTTGATGGGATGAAGGTAGTTCACAGAGTTCTTTTTGGGAGACAACACAAAAATTCAAGTTGAGAAAATTTTAGGCCTGTACCCCGACATTGTACTGAAGGGGGAGGGGTGTCGAATTTGTACAAATTTATAAGTCTATGGCAAGCTTTAAACTGTAGGGAGTAAAAATGTTTCAGTTGATCTCGACTTGGCTTGGGGAATTTTATTTATCCTCACGGGACAAGATTGTCTACCCTTAAGGAAAGTTTAAATTTCAGTGTAAGATATAATCTTTAAGATAAAAAAAAATGTCGTGTTAGCTGATAGCTATGCATAATAGCTACACTTTCTGATGAACAAGATCAACATACACCCTCCTTATCGTGTAGAGACTATTCATGGCAAGGAAAGAATGAGGGGCGCCCTTTATGTCCACCCCATAACTAGTTGACTTGTAATAATTACTACAGGTAAGTAGGGTTACATATGTAAATAGGAGCAGGGAGCTATTACGGAACAGCTCCCCGATAGGAGGTAAGTATCGGGGCTCATGTATCCTCAGACCATAGAGTTTTGGGGAATTCATTGAATGAAATCCGTGGTCAAATTTTAGAAATCTTGGCAGTCGAGCTGTGATAATTTTGTTGTGATTTTGACGATTATTATTTTCGCCAAACGGTCACACGGGGTCTTTATGAACCTTAAACTTGGGTAAGTCCAGATGTTATTCAGAGGTGGCGTTTGAGATGACTGTTTTGAATTCCTTTAAGTTTTGTTCTGCAAATGTCCCTCCAATTTGAGTAAAAGAATATTTGGGAAATGGTTTGCAGTGCTTACTACACTGAACATTTACGTACGTCAGGTCATTCAGGGATCTTTTGAGGACTGACTTGAACTTGGAACATGACGTTCATTGTTTCTCAAATCAGGGAGCTGTTACGGAATAGCTGCTGCTCAACAAAAAATCCCAGTTGAGTCCTTCCAACCCAAAATGTGATTGCACGAGATGTGAGTATGGGCGTCCTCCCCCAAAATGAAAAAAGAAGAAAAAAACGTCGAAGGTCTATAATACATGCCCTTTAAAAAAGTTTGGAAAATTTGGATGCATTCATACAGGACCTAAATGGTTAAAGGTAGTGTGGCATGAAAATGACAAAATTGGGCGTTGGATGTAAAAAGCATTAAAAACCATGAAAAAAGTCACAATTTCCATCAAAATCCATCAAAAATTGACCATTTTACAGGACAATTTCTGATTTTCACTTAATCATTAATAAATATGAGCTCAACATGCAAATCTTGTGATGTCATGGGAGGGACATACCATTTATGGCTAATGTTATCCTTTGTTTTTACAATCTTCCTTTCAAGGACAGTTGTAACATTTGTTTGCCCTGAGGGTTTTATTTTGGAAGTTTAATTTGTGTCCTTAAAAATCATCAGTATCAATTACCAAACCACAAACTATCTGGTGAGTAAATAAGAGATAATTTATATAGGGTTAACAAAAGAAATGTCAATACTACGCAACACTGCACATCATTATTTTTGTCATAAGCAACAAGTTTCTTCAGAAGCATTCGAACTTTGAAGAGGTATATCTGGATCACCGTAAAAGATATTGAAATAATTCCAACGGAGTTTTCCTTAGAACAGTTCACTCCATAACTGCCAAGTGAAGTCAGGTCAATTTGCTGACGTGTCACACTACCTTTAAGTCTTCAGTGGATCTGACTGGGTCAGTTGTTCCTCCAAAAGCACCATCAAGGCTATAAAAAAGCTACAGAATTTGGGTGTATTATATACTTTTCCCACATTACAGTTGGCCTTTCAGTCGTCTCGACTGAGCTTGCGCACATCATAAATAATTTGAAATGTACCGTGACACACTACCGTAACTGCAACACGTGCCAAGATGTATATATTTTGTGAAAAAAAAACATTCCCTTTTAATTGTAAATCTTTCAATAACGCTCACCATTATATAACTGACACGAATTAAAATGTTCAGATTTAACTAAGCGCGGACAACTAAAAAGCGAAGAAAGTGCGAAATCTGGTAAAAATCAAAATATTGAATCTCCCAGTTTACTTCATTGTCAGGTTGATTACCAAGATCGAAGTGTGGTAGTGGGGAGGGATGTAAGATTTCTGATATTGATATTACGGAAGGGAACGACCACGCCGCAGACTCGATTTTTTCGATCTTGACTCCATCGCCTTACTGCACCGAAAACATCAGATTTCGGATCAATCTGATATTGCTGACTTAAATGTGAGTAACAAAAAATATTTAAAGAAAAGGGAAGGAATCGACAAAAACAACAACAACTTCAAAACTACATCAACACTAAATTCGACAACGGCGAAAACTTGATGTTTGACTGAACCAATGGCGTAACTAGGATCTTCTTGATTGGCGGGGAAAGTACAGAAAACTTAAATCGCGACCTCTCAGATAGTCAGGAACGGCATTCCCATGCCTTTAAGAAGAATGGGAAGTCGTTATTTGGAGCTTTTGTTTTCTACATATCTACATTTTTTGCCCAGGTGTTTCCGATCTTGAACGCTGTCATAACGGTTTGAGTGTAAGTATATATTAGTTCTGCAACTTAGTTGTTTTAATGTACATTCGGGTCTTGTATTTTGTTTGACGACACATTTAGCTCTTGCAAAACTAAGTAAGGATGTATATCCCATGCCTTACTTAAAATACCTTCTCCTGGGCAGAATGACCAATGCAACAATTAGGACCAATTTCGTGCCTTTGAGAAAGTCGGTAAAAAAGTAGATTTTCCCTCTGGATGAAACATCGTGTTACTGTCGAATCCGAATGCTCTGGCACCGTCTTAATTTACTCCCTGAATGCCACCGACTTCATCCACAGACCTACAGCACGGAAGAGACTTAAGCCGAAGTATCTAGTACTCCGATCCCCATCTTCCCAGGCTTCAGTTCCAAGTTCATGTCTTCATATTTCATCACAAACAATAAGCAGACGTTGATGTTGCATTTTTGGTATCTTCCTCCTCCCTGCTTACTCTGGTTTCTAACCTACAGGGAGCTGATCCATGATGTAAGAGTCGGGAAGTTTCAAGTTTGTCACACGATTTGTGGCGATTGTGTGAAGTAGACATTTTTGAGGCTTCGCACCAAGAATCGAAGCTATCGCTTAGGAAAGAAGAGACAGATGTAACCTCAGTAAGAGATGAAGAGAGCGAACCGGAATCTGCTGATATGTCACTCATTCTTGTACATTTTGGAGAGTCGGGTATTTCACCCACGTTGAACTGTCTTGTTACGTCAGGACTTCTAGGTGACAGGGTTAAGAAGCTATCAGTGTCCTCGTAATCTGAAGTGAGAAGATGCAAAATGAGGCCTGATTTTTGTGTGAAGTAGACACAAATTTTATGCAAATGTAAAGAACAATAATATAAGTAATTTTATAGCCCAAATAACAGTGGCGTATTGCTAAATGGGGCACAGCTGATTGTAGCTATGAAAAATGAAAATTTCGGAAAGTTGCCCATGCATTCTTGAGAATACCTTCAATACTTTGAATGTTTATTTTGCAATGTCGGTAGGGCTGATCCTGTTAATATTGGGATAAATTAGCGTGAACCTACAATTACAGTGATCTGGGGGTATGTGCAGCAAAAATTTTCTTGCGGTCCACGTCATGGTGTAACGTGAAGGGATGAGAGGGCTCCTTGTACTCCTTGACAGATTCCTCGCTATGAATTTGCTGTAGTGTGACACCAGATCATCAAGTGACCCCGGCCAACTGCAGTATGGTTGCCCCAATTTTTTTTAATGGAAACCCCAATTTTCTTCTGTAAAATCTCCCACTGCTTTTAAAAGGGCAAAAAAGTCTCCGAAATTTCTCAATTTCTTCGGAGATCCTCAATCTGCAGTCATAAAATAATATTATGTAATATCAAGGATCTGCAGTCGAACTTGTCTGATTTCTTACACTAGAAGCCCAATTTCTTGGAAATAAATCCAAAATACCCCCAATACAAAATGTACTTTCAAGTAATTTGAGAAATGATAAAGAAAATTGGAGGACAGACTGAATAGAAAAACGAAGTATAAAATGTTAGTGTAGGCCTACATCCTGACATCTGCATGACAACAAAAAGACGACAAATAGATTTCCAAAGTCCATGTCTTCTCACAATTTCTTTGGGACTCATTTTGACAATACCCAGAAAAAGTGCCACTTGTGGCAATAATCCGTGACTATTTTTCGCACGTACAACAAGTAGTTAGTCGGTTCATCCTAACTACTTTTCACACTTGCGACAATGAGTCTGTCGTTGTCGCTGAGAATGCCATTTTTGGAAACAATCGGCGACTCCTATAGTCACACATGTGACATGAAGTCGGTCCTTTTACTATGGAATAACGTATGCGGATCTCGTATTGGGCTACAATATTGTTAAAAAAGAGGAAAAGTTATCAGGTTATGCATTTTGAAAATGGAACTTGTGAATATGATTTCACCTCGTATTAGGGCCCGGATCTAGGAGAAGGGGGTATATCCGGTCCGACAGATTTGTGAAAATTTGGTGTTGAAGAAAGTGAAAGCATACCTTTACAAATAGATGTTTTACAGTCGATATCTGTATGAAGAGATACTTCTGGAAGAATTAAAAGGGCCGACTGTCCAGGACTTTCATCTCTGCCCGTATAGAGGGCATTGTCATCCTCCATGAATCGATCGTAGGACCGTCTGAAGTAAACGTGTTCGTACAAAAAACTCATGCAACACTGGACATGCCTGTTGTGAAAGATGTTGCACTAGGTAAAGAAAGAAAATGAGTGTAAGCTATATGTATATATGCTACGTGCATGAAAAGAATGGTATTACATAACAATATTAGTATCATAAACATATAACATGATAGCTAACAATTTCGTACCACAAGAAGCAGATGAGTTGTAGAAACTGCCGTACAGCTTTGCAAAATATGAATTAAATCGGTAGTTTAAAGGGAAATATTGCGCTGTTTTACGAGAAAATTTCATCCTTTTTAAACCGATTTATTGACACAGAGTGATAAATTATTAAAAAATAATGCAGTATGTTGGTCTTCTTTTCAAAACAATGAATGGTTTAATGATGTTTTGAGCTATTTTTGAAAACTGCGTTGGCATATTTTAAACGCAGTATTTCCCTTCGAGTCTCAATGTTCACCTTATGTTAACATATGTGACAATACTAAAATTGGGTAAAAGTTTCCAATAAGTCAGTTGGTCATCAAAGTGGTAGGTTACCTAAGATAGTGCTATCTAACCACATTATTCTTTCGTATTCACTTCAGCATGTTCGTATTTTTTGTTGTGAGTTATTTCGTGAATTTTTGACAAAGCTGATTAAATGACGAAAGAAGTTGTTACTGGGGCATGCCGAGTGAGGAACGTTGCCTGGTGAAGCTGTTGCAGAATATATTGTAGCATACCGGTACATATTGTATTGGTACTGGTATATTATTAGATGCTTTCCCTAAAGGTGTATTGGGTCTCTTTTTATGTTTTCATTGATGTGTCATTGCTTTCAATGAAAACAAATTGATCGTGTTATTTTTAGGCCTGATTAAAGCAAAATATTGACAAGGCAATTACTAGGCTCGTGTATTGGAGTTTCATTTTCGACGAGTTATGTATTGAGAAAAATTTATCAATTCCTACATAATATGGTGGTGGATCCCATACCATATTACCTAGCCGGGTCGTAGCTGAAATAAGGATGTGGACGGTATAATCTGGGTAGACCTAGCGCGAGTCCGGTTAATTCGCAACTTGCAGTCCTTGTTGTCTTAAATGTAAAGAGCACTCCCCCAAAACTTATTTTGAAGGAAAAGCTAAAGAACACAATTTTCATCTTATTTCTTTTAAAAGTATCTTTCATTACCTTTTATTACTTTACTGTTGCATATTCAAGGTAAACCACACAGTTATTTCTGGTAAATTTCACATTTGAAGAGAAAAAACATTGTCACATGACTCCCAACAGCCATGATCATGAAACTGGACAGTCTACTACACTTCTTCAATTTGGGATGACTGCTCCTGCCCTTTAATTGTTTTCAAGCATGACTTACCACCAAAGGTGTTAGATTCATCACAACACAAAGTCAATTATGAATAAATGAATACAGAAAAAAAAATAAAATTCCGAGATTGCACGGCGACTGAAGATCGTTGTTTTCAAATAATGTTGGGTCATTGGCCTGTTGACCTGTGGATTGAGGCCCGATGCAAGTTTCTAAAAATTTGTTGCCCTTTTAGACAAATTTTTGTAAACGAAGGTTCGATTTTGTCATTTCTTTGTTTGCCAAATTCCTTGATTCGTTATCACTGTTTTATTTGTTGCTAGGTAGACGACCAGTCCTCCTTAAGAACCAATTCTTGGCTTTACTTTTCTCTCTTACAGAGTAAAATGATATATTTTTGATGGATTTTGATGGCAATTATAAGTACTTTCTTAATCTTTAATCCTTTTAAGTTTTCCCCAACTTTGTTCTTCTTCTTAATGTCACCAGACCTTTAATAAGAAAGTTTGGAAAGTTGGGAAATTTGGGAAAGTTCCAATTCGTTTCGTTTATTTTCACTTTTCATGGCAATTAAGCCAATTACCAAGGAACATTAACAACATCAGAAAGGTGAGGAAGATCTGAAAAGGGCAAAGGTTATGTAAGGCAAATGCAGGGGAAAAAATAAAAAAAAATGTACATTTACATACAGGAGAAGCAAAGGACAGATAAGAAGAAATTCAGAATTGGCAGAGAAAAGAAGGAAAGATTTTATCAACATAAAGGGAGAATTAATTCACATGAAACCACTTAGAAATCATGCCTACATCATTATTAATCGTATATTCAAAGGACGATTTATGAAATCTATATGCATGTTTTGGCTCCTACATCTGTATACTGAATACCCGGACGAGCTGTTAGTCTGTTAATTAAAAGTATGGATATTGGCGTAACAATTACTGAGTAACTTGCCGTTCGCCCCAATAGTTGCAAGTTCAACTACAGGAGGCCTTACTTATACCACTTTTCACGCGTTTGCAGGCGAAACTTGCATGGGGATTTATTATCTTCAATCTTAGCACGTAATGATGAAAAACAGAGGTTCTAAGCTGAAAGTCCAGTTCTTTCCTGCTTACACAAATATTTGAAGTAGGTCTTACAAGCTGTGCATGGGTTCCCCATTCTGGGTGGGGTTAAATTTATAATTCATGAAGGAAACAAGGACAAGATGATAAGTTGAAAGGACTTTATTAGAAGTTTATTTTGAAGCAATCTTCCGACAGTCTAATTTTTACAAAATATATTAACCGGCTGTGTAAAACCAACTTTAATTGGCCCGTATAATAGTCCCAGCAATGAGTAATATCATTACACCTGAGACCGAAATGGCTCTCCCTTTCTTAAAAGTTATGGGTCAGCAATAATAAAAAAACAATGAACTCACACTCCCTCCTGCCTGAAGTCAGATTAAAAACTGGTGACGAAAAGCCATAAAGAAATACAGGCTGGTTGGGTGGTTATTTCTTAGATTCGTTACGGCAGCAGGCTGGGCAACTTATGATCAAAGACAACTGAAACACTGCATTAGCATTCTGCCCGCATGCAAGATTCAGAAAACGTATTCTTCTTGTCTTCGATCGTTAAGTAACCCACTTTTCGAAGGCCCTTTAAATTGAGATGAGCAGATGTCTACCCAAAAGACGGGATATAGCTCAACACAGAAAGGAATTTCAACTTGTATCAGACAATCAAACTTATGGCTTATTCCAAAGAGAGTTGAATTCGGACTTCATGACTTCAAAATATCCTTCCCACGAGAGTCAGGGTTTCCATCGTTTTGACAAGACTTTCCATTCAGGGCTGTAACGCACGAGTTTGTACTCGTACTCAATTATGGGACCCGAATTCATCTTTTCCTGAACTAGACATTGGTCAGAAATTGGAGTTCTGGCCCTGGAATCCGACTCCTCTTGGAATGGACGGCAACTTGAGTCGGTCTCGGAGTCGAGTCCATTCAAATGAAAGATTAGTTTAAGAGGGTTACAGGTTTCTTTTTTCGTATACCTTAAAACTGGTTAAAAATGGTTCATTTTCGATTAACTGTTCCACTGACAGCTTCAAAAGTAGTTGGTTAGTACATTTGAAAGTAAACGTTGCCTATACCCTATTACTATCTTTCCAATGATTTTGGGGGTCTGGACTCGGAAACGGTTTGGACCCGTGGGAGAGGTACTGGACGAACTTAGAATTGACCTGAAATTGGAGTCACTTGAATTGGAATTCAAGGGAATTGGGCTCGAACGCGGAGAACATAGGTGGACTTGGTTACACCTACCGCCCTGGCTTAAGGACTTGACTTAAATTTCTGGAGAATTAATAATACTTAAGTCATGCATTGCATACAGACCTAAGCCATTGCAGGTACTAGAGGGGAGGGGGGAGGGGGTTGAGTCAAGATGTGTATGCCAATAGCGATTTTCTAGGACGTTACAGGGACATCAAAGGTGTCTTTTGTGGTTGTCCCTAACAAAAGCGAAGAAACCCTCGTTCTGGCAATTTTGTTGTAAATGAGTTTAACAGCTTAGTTTCTAACTCAATTGGTTTAACTTAGTCCGGCCGACTATGGCCTTTTTCAAGTTGTGGTTCTCTTGTTTATTTTCCTACTCCATTGATTTTGCTGAGCACCAGCTTTAATACACAGTATAGGTTACGGTCTACGAGACACAGTTTGAATACACTTGCATAAACACGGAGGCTAGTATGATAAAAGAAAATGAATAACTATAATCATATAATAAAAAAATTTAAAGGGTGTTGGTTTTTCCCCTCATTCTGAGCTTCCATTTCGTAGTATGATAATTTCCTTGCTTGGCCTATGCCACACCTGATAAGAGCCATCCTCCACCATTTGACTTGCGCCATACCAATTAACAAGAATTGTAGTACCACTAAGAAATGACAATTTGTAACTTAAAAATATCCAAGCTTTACCAACGACTTACTCGATATTCAGATTGGCCTATCATAAACCTCTTCTATATTATTCCCAAACGGACGACGCTCATTCACATGGTGGTTAATTGACTGCATGATCAAGTAGCTAGAGTATCAGACTTGCAGTTGGGAGGTCTGAAGTTCAAGTCCTGGCCGGGTCATACCGAAGACTTTAACTAGAAAGCCAAAGGCTAAGTGATTCCTTGCCATAAGATATATATTGTAACAAACATGACAAACCAGTGGCGGAGCTGCCATATGGTCGGGGGGGGGGCGGTCCCCTTTCAGCTTTCTATTAATATTGGTGTGCCATTTATGACTCTGCTTGGACAGTTCTTATTACCACCTCCCCCCAAACACACGCCTTGAGATTTCGCGAAGGTAATTTCCCTGTGTACTAAATATCAGTGTGGGTCAAAGTCCATGATGAATTCGTCATGGTAAAAATATATACTGTACATGGTTTCCTTCCTTGCCCATTACAAAATTTGATGATTGACAGACAATAATACCCTATTCATAGACATTTAATCCTCCTCAAGAAACCTTAGCCACAGCATGCAGTGCATACAGAGGGAGTTTTCATTACACTCCTGCCCAAAGTATTGTGTAATTTTTTGCAACCAAAGTGGAACAGAAGCTTCATGAAGTGATGATAATAGACCTCCAGCGGTGGGTTTGGAAACTGGATGTACCTCACTTGGACAATAGATAACTGAGGTTAGAAAATCAACTTTTTTACCGGGATCAAAACCGCATGTTTGCCATGAGAAGTTATGTCACTCTCAATTAATTTATCGTCTTCTTCAAGTGGGTATACGGTTTGTCAACTGCTATTTCCTGAGAGCAAGGTGCTGCTATTCCCGCTCGTAGTTTACCCTCAATTAAACTTCTATGTAACTATGGCTGTTGTAGGCTGCAAAGCCAAAGCATGAAGTTCGACTTTAAACACCACTGTGCTTTTCATTAACTTAGTTGGCTGGTTATATAGATTTGTTCATGTGGATAATAGCTCCCTGATATTAGCAAGTAATTCGGTTACAGTGTATGATATACGGCCACTGCGATATCGTTTCCGATTAGGTTCATTTACCGTAACGGTATAAAACCCTTATTCTTAGTCTAATCAACTATCCGTCGACCGGTATGGGTCGAAGAAGTAACGTCTCCGATAGGACAACACACTTGGCTGACCAGCTTCTCAACCGTCAGATCGCTATGGGTCTGCAAGTGCGGCGATTTCTTCTCAATATTGGCGGGGATGGGCATTTTCACCCATTGCCAAAACTACTGTGTAGTGACATATCAAAGTCAATGGATGGTTTCTCAACTTTACATATAGTGGCGTATCCTTGATTTCGTAAAGTTCCATAAAGTTCATTGACTGAGGACGGGTTGACCAATGAATGTGGGACTGACCTTGGCCTATGTGATTTCTTTCGTCTAGAAAATTACACCCGGCTAATAAATGAGTTACAGATATTTTACTAGCACGGGATAGCAGGGGCGCCGGGGGGGGGGGGGGAGGCAGGGAAAGAAAAAACGTAGCACTCAACTCATGTTTTGCGCCCGGTCCCTATCAAAATACCCTGGACCCCCTCCCCCTTGTGAGCGATAGTGGACATGCACATAGGGCATAGTATGTGAAAAACCCAAATTGGGTCAAGTTTGCCAAACATTGTGATCAACCTAGTGGTTTTGCCGAAACCTAGTCTAGGTAGTTTAGCTGACCTTGTTACACCTGCTAATTGCACATCCAATTTTAGAACTTTAGATCACCTTAGAACTAAGCATTACTGAATTCATCCAACTGTTTCAGTCTGATATAGCCACAGGACCTATCGCCAGTAACTTTCATGATTCCGGATGTGACACCTCCGGTAAACTTTTTCTATGTTACTGCTGCATAATGTTTATCAAAAAAAAAAAAAAAACATCATAGGCCTACATGTGAATACTCTATCTAATATACAATTTGTAACTTACACATCTGGATAACTTTCGCATAATCCACCATGTCACCACGTGACAACAACTATTTTTCTGATTAGTAGATTGGCAGTCATCGTCGATTTCTATCTTCATGGACATTTGACAGATACAAGGCTCAAGGTTCTGCTCAGCTTTAGTAGTCCGATCCTATGGTGTCATGACACACTAATTACAATATACAGGTCAAACACTATTTAAAATCCGCTTACCGTTTACACGCTTGCTTCGAGTCAGATGAGTGATCTTTTTACATATATGACTATCCCCTGGCTACTGCTTTTACACTAAGCCTTTTCTCTGCATGCCCTAACAGCTGAAGTTCACCATGAATCTTTAACTTTTGTTTTTACTTTCATTGTATAGCATTTTTGTTAATGAAATTATATTTCTGTTCATGTAGCATGACGTTAGAATATTTAAATTGAAAGTGTGTATTCAGCAATGACAAAGAAGCCTGGCGTGATAGTCTTCGACTGTGTCCTTAAAGTTTTGTTCCCAGAATAAAAGCTTCAATTTCAAATGACTGTAATTAATGCAGGCATAGTAGTTCAAAAGAGACTTGTTCTTAAGCTCAATCTGCTAATCGGTAATTAGAAAATGAAAGAAGAACGAAATGAAAGTAATCATCGTTGCCTCTGCCGGCCTTCAACTACTAGTCTTCAAGTTCTGTCAAGGCCTAGACAGGCAATAGAAAGTGACCCTATGACACACCCCTGAGGACGTTTTGAAAAAAAAACTTTTCAAAAAATAAATAAATAAGCAGAGACTTACCCATCCCTAAATTTAACAAATATTTAAGAAATTATTCTCATGTGATTGAAAGGAGGCACCATGAATAAGTATGACTTGAACTGCTAATAAAAATGAGGGCGACTGCAAGGCTAGACAATTATCATGTTTTTCTGAGCCGCCTCTTACTGATAATGGGCAACAACCAAGAGATAGTCCCATTGACCGCAATACGGCATTGACGTGGTCCAGCAATTCTCTCACACAAACAGTTATAATTCTCCTAACCTACTTGCTGAAGCCCCTCCCACAACTGTTTAAAATTCATCCTCATCCAGACACAACCTCAGTTTATTGCTTCAGGGTGAGTTTACAAGACCCCAATGTGTAATCAAAAACAATCTCCTCTCAGTAAAGTACAGGTTGTGTAACATGAGCTCTGGTACTTTGCATTGTTTGAACCAGCTGTAAATCAAAGAGCTGACCCAATTGAGAATTTCTGTTAACCCCTGCAAAAATTGTAGCTTCGGGTGAGAGGATTGGCCCTTTAATATGGTGTCCACGAAGAATCTCCCCTGAAAGCTGCAGTGTAGAATTTTCATAATTATGAGCCTTCTAACTGACGACCAAGCCAAATGACGCCGAGGTATGTAATTTTACGACACTAAAGGAACAAAGTCAAAACAGAAATGGGAGCTAACGTTTAACATAGAACAAAATGATATGAAGAGCTAACTAAGTTCTTGAGTTGCATTCACACCGCAGGCCTCGCAAGTTCGAGCGTACGTGTGCAAATGATAATGCTTGATCTTCGCTCGGACGCTCGGTGACACTCATTTTTACCACTGATTAAATGCGGGAGAGCGAGTTAGCGTATGAACAGGAGATAAAGTTTTACGGCCAGGTTTCTGCAGTAGTGTAACCAGGGTTTTTTGATGAGGGGAACTGCATATTTTGTGAGGTGCCTGGTTGTCTACTATCTAAAGCGCCACCATCAAGCGTACACAAAATTTTGAAAATCTAAACCCCTCAGACGGCCCTGGAAATCACATTTTCCAGTCATGTTTGTAGAATCTGAACAGTGGTTCTTTTGAGCTTTTGTTTGCAATAAAATCTTACCTTCCAAAAAATTGAGCATATTGGATGGTAATACCAAACTAGTACACAAAATTGTGCCACCGCCATTTTGGGGGCAAAATTTTGGCACTCCTTTCGCCTGTGCATTCTGCCATACAAAGAAAGAAGGGGCGTGGCTGCTTTCATTTTGTTGGATATTGACTCTTTGTGCAAATCTTTTGGTTATATTTTCCTTGTTTTGAGCGAAAAGTGGCACACATGTCCCCTGTGTCTCAGGATCAACGCTCGTGACATTTACTTCATTCTACTGATATGGACTGAACTACACATTGTTCAAAATCACTTTAATTTACGTAACAAAAAGTACAGAGATACATGAGGATCACAAAAAAATACTGGCAAATATTTTGTCAGTATTTTTCTGTGATCTTTTTTTTTTAATTTTCAACTAATTTTAACAGTTAACATTCGATATGAAGTGAGGGTATTAAAGCACACTCTCCTATAATAACTGTGATAAGGCGGTAGGGGGCAGGGGTGGCCACGTGGTTGGGATTTTCACCACGGAGGCCATCTAGGACAGGAAAGTTTCCTGCTTATTCCAGAAATGGCCCACTGGCATTGTTTTTTTTTTTTTTTTTATTTTTATTTTTTAACCCCAAGCCTTCTAAACCCTAACCCTAACCTCATTTTTTAAATGAGATAATGTCTCCCATCAAAATACTCAGAACAAATCCCCGCCTTTGACTTTCACCTTTCACCCGACAAGATTTGGTTAGTATTCTACCCGCCTGGCTGTCTCTTTGTACCCTTGAACTCTGTCTAGGGGCTTAGCTAGCGGTTTTATACGTTATTTCAATATGTAAAGATTGGTAAAATTTTCTGTCTTTGAAAGTTATGTCATTATATGCCTCTGTCAGAGGCGGATCCAGGGCAAGAGGGTTTTTCTGGCACCAGTACCCTTTCTTGCCACATCAACAATAAATTAAATCAGTCAATAGTACGCAAAAAAAGCAAAAAAATATAACTACATAATAATAACTATATAATATGTAACTACTTTCAGCATTTACCCAGTATATTTATGAAGTAGCTGAACCCTTCTTCAAAGTGGCGGATCCAGGAATTTTCGGTGGGGGGGTCTGCATGTGGTTGGGTATCAAATGTACACTGAGCGATGGGCCACCATATGTATGTCTGTTGTTTAGTCTCTGATGCCTATAAGAATTCAGGAAATGGGAAATGGGTGTAGCAGGCAAGCATCCAAATTTTACCTTATTTTTTAATGTGATTACCACTGTACTAAGGGCGTAATTTGCAGCGCGCAGAGAACGGTGAAATTTTCGCCCGTTTCAAATATTTGAAAATACGGAGCTTGTGTTGCAGAAAAGTTTGGATGCTCCATGTTTCCTGCAAGGGAAATTTGAACAGTTGGGGGATTACTGAAGAATTTGCATTTTCTATCGACAAATCTGAGGTTGGGCGGCGACCAAAGATCGTTGTTGCATAATGTGATCCAACGCCTAAATAACGGGGCTCTCCGACGAAATCTTTTGAGCTTATAATGGAGAAAGTATGGAATTTTATGAAATAAAATTCATGAAAACAGCACTGTATATAGGTAACAATGTCATTTGGTGATCTGGTGTCACAAGTGTAGCAAATTTCCGATTTTGTCACATCCAGAGCTCGGAAAATTTACCAAATCGAAGGTATGAGCGAGCACTTCTGCTAAGGAATTGCAATTTGCGGCGCTCGAAGCGCGCGGAAAATTTTGCTTTCTTGAATCAAATAAAAACGAATATGGAGCTTTTATTAAGAAAATTGATTGGGAATTTCGTAATTTCATGAGTTGTCAAAACTACACAGTAGACTGGTCTCACAATTGGCAAATTCCGAATTCTTCATTTTCAGACCCTCGTGCCCCGCCTGGGTGTCTAAGTAAAGGGGGGGGGGCGAGATGCAACATGGTGCTAAATGTTTCAATATATTAAGCTACTATGAAACTCCTAAGCTATAACGTCAACGTGAATTCTATTACCGCCACACGGTTTTAGGCTATATCATCTGTACGCAGTGACATGTAGTATGTACCCTCCTTGACCTTTAACAGGAACGCCATCTTGTTATTTACGAGCAATTCTCCCTCCTCTTGTCCTAGATTCCCAGGGCCCTTCCTGTTTCCCGCCACATGTTACCGGTGAACGTGACAAACTACCATACCTTAGTTCCACGTGTATGCTGTATCCCATATTATCAAGGTGTGGCCAATTTCCCCTGTACAGCCTACTCATTGATCATTTCGATCAGCACATTCCTTAATATTTATGTAATTTGGTGCGTCACAACTTTTAACCAATCAGGGGACTGCATGTATGTGTTACGATCTCCCGAGACATGAAAGCTCCGAGCTTGCAAGTTTTGGTCACACACACACACTGGTGCAGCAGACCTCAGACGAAGAGCACCTGGGTCAATCTGTATATAGTTAAATTGTAGTAATTCTTTTTTTTTTTTCCGGCAGTTAATCGAACGGAATAAAACCGCTAATCATCTTGAACCAGAACAAAATCTTCTTCCCATCTGTTTATTCATATCTCAACTCGCATCTCCTACACACTCTGCAACATCCCCGTACAAGCCTTCGTATCAACGATTGTCCCATTATCCGACAGTAGTCGTAGCCCCTCGTATTGATATAGACACACATGCGATGTCACAAACAGCGTTACCAAGGGCCGTTGGCGGAAAATGCTAGATTTAGAATTCGTCATTGCGCAATGTGTAAACAAAACGGGAATTTAACAAATGATACGGAAGATAGATACATTATAACTTACATTTTTCATTTTTTTTTTTTGAAGAATATGACACAAAAATACTGTTATTAAATAATGTAACAACTACCACTGTATTTTCAAAAAGTAATTGGGCCTAGGTTACAATTAGCCTAGCTATCTATACAATTTTTTACCATCCCGGTTGGGAGGGGGGTATGCATACCCCCATCACCCCCGCCCCTCTAGATCCGTCACTGCTTCTTCAAGTTTGTTTAAGTGCGTAGTTCCTGAAAATCTTAAAGTTGCAAAAGTTATACCTCTTTTCAAAACTGGAAATGCACGAATCTCCACTCTAAATTTTCGCCTAATTTCAGTTTTCACCTTTCTGTCAAAAATTCTAGAGAAACTGGTATTTAATTGTTTGAATTCTTACCTTTTAAAAAATAGCATTCTAAGCGATAGTCAGTACGGCTTTCGTCCAAGTTCTTCTACTCAATTTGCTATTCTAGGTTAGTTGATAAAGTTGCAGATACTTTTAGCAATAAACAGTATGGTCTAGGTGTCTTTCTTGACCTGCCAAAAGCCCATGACACTGTCAATCACAATATTTTACGGTACTTAAAAATTAGGGCATTAGGGCGGCTTGCTTTGGAATTGTCTACAAGCAATTTACAAAAAAAACTTCTAGTACTGTGTCTTTCATTCTATTTGCTGATGACACTAATATTTTCCTCCGTTATTCTGACCTGCACAGTGCTGCTGAAATAGTCAACTGGTCAACAAAGAATTAAAAAATGTTTCTGCATAGCTCAGGGCTAATAACCTTTCATTAAATATTGATAAGACACATTTTATGGTTTCCCACCTCTATCAGAGAGCAATTTGTAACATTGAGCTTTGTATAGATGACAAGAATATTTCTTCTGTTAGTTCTACTAAGTTCCTTGGTGTAATAATTGATAAAAAATATTAAATGGAACTCTCATATTCCGAAAGTTAAAACAACAGATTCTAAAAATATCGGTGTAATGTATAGAATTCAGTCTTATTGTCCCCAAAAGTGTCTTGCTCTCTATGTATAAAACCCTTGTTCTAACACATCTTCATTATTGTGCTATTTTGTGGAGTAATGCCTCGATGTATTTACTTCACTTCCTCCTGATGCTACAAGAAAGGGTTGTCAGAATTGTGTGTAAAGCTGCTCGTTTCCATTATACAACACTTTTATTTCCCGAGTTAAAACTGTTCACAATATTTGTTATTCATAAGATCCAATTAGGAATATTTTTGTTAAAATGGTGTAAGAATTTACTACCCTCCAACTTTTCCAATCTATTTACCTTTGCTAGACATATCCACTTGCATTCTACGCGAAATAATTTGTCAATCTATGTACCATACTCTCCTCCGTAGCTTCCTCTACAGTGCGGTATTATGGCCCTAAATTTTGGAATTCCCTCGACTCCGGAAGTTGATTTATCTAAGTCTCTATGAAGGTTTAAGAATAATGTTAAGATGTATCTTCTACGATAGATTAGATATCCCTCTATCTGTCCTCCCTTTCTCCTTCCATCTCCCTCTTTCTTTTTTTGTGTCATCCTTGTTCCCTCTTCTTCGCTTACAACTTCCCTGTCTATCGCTTATTTGTTGTGTTTGTAGTTCAAGTGCTTATTGCTGTTTTTTTTCTTTTTCTTTTTTAAGGTGGTCCAGCCTCGATAAGCTTTACTTCTGCTGGCCCTCCTCCACTTCATCTTGTATATGTAATTTATGTGATGTTATTATGTTTTGTATGATGTTTCAGAGGAAATAAAAAACTTCAGACTTCAAATATAAAAGTGGTATGTTTTATTTGTTAATTTTCTGTTGATTGTGCAATTTGCTAATTTCATTGAAGTATAAATGTTATTGCAAAATTGCTCAAAATAATGACTGCTTAGACTATTAAACGGGCCTGCCTGGGAAATGCTATTTCCTGCTGTCCGTAGGGTAGATTTAAAAAAAAATCCGTACCATACTGCACTCCGCACCAACTCAGGATGGCGCTCAACTTCAAGAGTGTTTCTGACGTTTAGCCCTTCCCTCCTTTTTTAAAAGCCTCGATCTGCTTTGATACAGTAAAATAATGGAATGGAAAAGAAGAACAGCAAACAGTTTGTATATGGTAATAGTGCAATCAATATATGAAACAATAACGCACGTTTCCCAGTGACCTAATTTTCTTCGGCATTCCATCTTTACTTAGGCAAGTTCATCTACAAGTTTGTATGAAGAAGTTTGTGTGGAAACATACACTTTTGTACAAAGAAGTTTGCGTGAGAAGAATTTTTCCTAAAAATCACTGACGAGGAAAAATACAGGCAAATAGCACATGTTAGTTTTTTAGGAAAATATCTTAAGATAGCCATTTTGAATTGGCAATCTACTTAGAGAAATGGAATAGCAACTAAACATCCTTTGTGTTGATGAATCTATGCCCTTCTTCTATCACATTACTGAAACTGAGAAACAAAAATTAAGAGACACTTCCAAATGAACAAACCTAATATGTTAAATTTTTACAACCAACAAATATTTGTGCCAAAAACATTTAAACTAACTTTGTTGCTCATTTGTAACGTAACCTTTGCCCATTCCCTCAATAACTTTGGGCAGGTTCCACAAAACCCGCTCTGGCCCCACGATTTGGATGTAGTAGGATAAAAACCGTTCTTAAAATGGGCACAATAGTTTTCCCGAACTCCGCGTGTGTAGCAAGCACTTTTGCCACAGCTCACAACTTTTGCCTCAGTTTTTCACAGGTTATCGCTTTTGTCACAAAAATCAACCGATTTTGTGACAAATGTCCCCATAACCACGTTTAATCTATTATTGGTTTCGATGAAAGAGAAACCTATGCATTCATGATGGCGTGTGTGTGTGTGTGTGTGTGTGTGTGCGTGTGTGGATGTGTGTGTGTTTGTGACACTTTGCTCGTTAACACAATATCTCAAGATAGGAATGTCTGGCAGTTTTCAAACTTGGTACATAGATGCGCCATATTGAGAGGAAGAACCCTATTGTTTTTGACAAAGGTCAAATTTCATTTGGGGTCACCGGGGATCAAAGTCTGAAAATCTCGTTAACACGATATCTCAAGATAGGAAGCTTGGGGAGATTTCATATTTGGGTATGTTGATGCGTTATAGTCAGGAGATGGTCCCTATTGTTTTTCGTGGAGGTCAAAGGTCATCTGGGGTCACCACGGGTCAAAGTCTGAAAATCTCGTTAACACGATATCTCAAGATAGGAAGCTTGAGTAGATTTTATATTAGCTGTGTGGATGGGTTGTAGTTAGGAGATGGTCCCTATTGTTTTGGTGGAGGTCAAAGGTCATCTTGAGTCACTGGGGGTCAAAGCCTGAAAAATTTGTTAACACGATATCTCAAGATTGGAAACTTGGTTAGATTTTATATTTGGTATATTGATGGGTTATGGTCAGGAGACGGTCCCTGTAACTAGTCTTTGGCGGAGGTCAAACGTCATCTCGGGTCACGAGCGGTCAAAGGCTGAAAATCTCGTAAACACGATATCTCAGATAGAAGCAAGATAGGAAACTTGGATAGATTTTATATTTGGTATGTTGATGGGTTATGGTCAGGAGATGGTCCCCGTTTTTTTTTTTTTTTTGCGGATTTCATAGGTCATCTGGGCTCCCCGGGGGTCAAAATCTGAAAATCTTGTTAAAAAAGATATCTCAAGATGTATATCTATCTATGTGTTGCTTTTGTTGAGGTCAAACGAACATCTGGAATAACAAAACTCATCTTTTGAACATGCTAGTGTAACATTTGAATGTGAAGATAATGGTGCATAATGGCAAATTTGAAACGGTGAACTTATGTATCATCGAAACCTTAATGCATTTTTGCATTCTGGTTATTATTATTCATTCATTCATTCATTCATTCATTCATTCATTCATTCATTCATTCATTTATTTGTTTTTTTCACTACAATGTACAATATTACATAATATAACAGTTACATAGTAACGATATAGAATAGACAGAGTAGCGAAAGAAAGTGAGCTACAAAAATGGGGGCTTAACATTAAAGGCAGAACACTCCCTTGAAAGAAATGGTGTAAAGTACAAAAACAAAACAACTTAAGAAATTATGATGATGTCGTCGTCGACGATGACGACGACTATGATTATTATTACTACACCTGTGTACAGCCCAAGGTTTAATGTACTCATGAAATGCAAGTATAAGTTAGTTAGATGGAGTTTTACGGCACAGTTCCTAACCTATTGGTTCAAGTCGAGCCGGTCAAGGCCTTTTTTGCAGTCGTGGCTCAGTGGCTTGTTTTCCATACCCCATTGCTTATGCAGAGCATCACACAAAACTGCACTAGGTTTCATTCTTGAGTCTTTGGTATAACTCGACCTGGGAATAGAACCCGAGCCTTCCGCAGGAGAGGCAGATTCTCTTACCGTTAGACCAAACACGCGGCCCCTACAAGTATTAAGATACCAGTGCTTTGAGTAGAGGAATTTTTCATTATGTCGTTGCAATCTATAACCCTACCTACCAAATATATCGAGGAGTTTATAATATTATTTGGGAGAAATTGGAGCAGAAAATGTCTCATCCACATCCATCAGATGGCATTTGCTCAGTCTTTGATTTGCCCAAACATAATACACATAGTTGACAGGTAATATATGCAAAGCGATACATGTTTGCTTCCACTCATAATTTCAATGCTTCTCTCAGTTTTCAGACTCTCTATTATTCCTCCTTCACCTTGTACCAGGCGCGTAGCCAGGATTGTGAAATTTTAGGGGTGCGGTTGGTGTCATGGGGTGTTGGGCCCGTCATGGAGGAAAAGTCTAAGGACAGAGTGATAGGTTGGGTCATTGGGGGTTCTTAACCCCGCCCCCTCCCTTGGCTACGCCACTGCCTACCGCCTACCGCCTTCACTCCTCCCCCTGCCAACATGCACGACGTCACCACCCAAATGCAAGTTAGAATCTCCCACAGAATCTCATACTGGATCCCATAAAAAGTGTTTCTAGTAAATTTCCCCTCCTATACCCTTTTACCATTCCTTTTCCCTACAAGCTACACGACACCGTTTCTTATTGGTATACAAGTTAGAAATACCAGACTGGCTCGCTCATGACAAAGATACAGCAGCTAGCTATGTCCATGTGAAAATTTCCTCGAAATTTCCATTCCCAGCTCTCCCTGTCCCCTTTCCCCAAATTCCCAATCCTTCTTCCTTGCGCCTTACAATGCATGTAGGTTCGCCATCTCCAGAACTACGCATTCATCACCGCTAGGGGTTTAGAAAAAATAGCCCTCAACCGACGTGTGTCACATCCTCTCCGGCGCTATTAACATACACCACGCATACGCAGTGTATTATAGCACTGGCCCCCCAAATGACACCTATGCATCACGTGACCGATTTTTCGGAACCTAAGTCATTGTCGCAACGTTCAGTGTAGAGGTGGTAGAGGGCACTAATACTAATAATAATCAGTGAAGAGTGGAGATGGGGACATTTTTGCCAAAAGTGTTCACCTAGTCAGTTGTCACAAAAGTGGTAACCTCTGTTCTTACAAACTGGGGGCTAGTTATGACAAAAGTGGTAACCTGTGACAAAATCATGACAAAAGTGGTGAGCTGTGACAGCAATGGTTGATTGTGACATGGTTGCCATACACATGGACTTGAATGTCACGACGTTCAAAGACGAGTGTTTCGAGAGTATACAGAGGGGTCGACCCACTCGGCCAATGCACCACCTCCCCACATTTTGTCACATGGTTTTGACTGACAATGCGTTTGAAAGAACATTTTTCCATTTATGTGAGTCGAAATGAAAAGATAATTTTCTGTTTCGAAAAGTAAATAGGGGGAGCTACACTCTGTAAGAAGCTGAATAAACTTATATTCAAGGTTGGTTCGGTCTGCTACCACCCAAATTGTTTGATTAGAAACTATATAAGTTAATTACTGCAGAACTGAGAGGGTGGTCCTTCCGGAGTTCATCATTTAACATCTTTTTTTTTGGGGGGGGGGGGCAAAAGAATATAGACAAAAATGGTAAAATATTTGTTTCAAATTAGTCACGGCATCCCGCTCAAACTTCTTTGTAATGATTGTTACCCAAATTCCACACATAAATGCATCAAATGATGACAGGGGTAGCCCACCCGAGATTTTAGTTAAAATAAAAAATACACCGCGTGCTAAGTGATGGTGGCGTTCTAGGCAATAATTGAAATTTCCCCTCCCAGGGATTTTGTCCAGTCTCTGGAACTGCCTGGGTTTCAAAATCGATTTCTAACCCAACAAGGCAATTTGACTGACGTCATTTGACGGGCAAGCGTCTATTTTATCAACACGCGCAGTAAGAGTACTTGCAACACGCAAAATATATGTCACAGTTACGTTTCTGTGGGAATACCGTGTGCTTCTGCTGTAAATACGCTTACCGTATGCGTGTTTTGCCCTTCAATGCCGCGCAAATTCAATCGCGTGACGCAAAAAGAAATTTCCATTGGTGAGGTCATAGGTAAGATCAGAAAAGACTTTATAGTTCTTTTTCATGAATGGAAAATTAATTTTGTAGGCTGACAATCAAGGGGTGTATATATTTCCTAGCACGGACGGTTCCACTGCAAACTGAGCGTCTGCAATACATTAAATATGTTTGAGCTGCTCCTGAAGTTGATGTGTGTACTGGAGGAAGGCATGTGACTGCCCGGAAAGATGATGCTGATTTTAGCTACGCAACCTAAACTTATACACGAATCCGGACAGCGAGTAATGGTCTGATTTCAGTCGGCCATAACTGGGGTCCGTTAAAATTCATGTAAACAATAAATAAAGACGATTTAAGGCTGATGGACCCCACTAATGGCGGCCTACAGTCACTAAAAACAAACGCTAATCGGATTCGTCTATACATAAAGTACAGAAATATCAAATAAAAATGGATATAGCAGAGACTATGAGAGACTAAGCAGACAGTCATGAGTGATAAAAACAATAGCAAAACTTTGGTAATGGTAAAGCAAAATGAATTGTCTTCGTAATCTGTTTTTAGTCTTCGAAAAATTTCATGACTCATAATTGAATCCATAGAGCAGGATAATAAGTTCCTATTATCCTGCTCTATGATTGAATCATAGTAAAAATGGTAGAGGTTTTCATGTGAGAACTATTAACTATTAAAGGACCAGTCACCTTTCTTTCTAGTTGTGGCTCACTGGCTTTTTACCTCTATACTTCCCAGCAGCCACGTTGGGGTACACGTTACTAGATCACACTCGATACGCTTGCTCGTTGAATGTGTACAAACCGCGCAGTGCACAAAGCGCACTTGTGTTTGACATGGTTGTCTTGGAGTATGTAGGATCCGTGACGTGCCGTTATTACAAAACGAACTATTAACTGAACCACAAGAAGCAGTTTGCTTTGTCCTGAAAATCTCGTCAGAGAATAATTTCATTTGCCAATTTTAAGAATTGCCTTCCAGACACGGTTTCATTTACCAGAGTTCGTCATTTTCATGATTTTGATCACGGGCCATGAGGGCTAGCTAGGGATCACCTTGAAATTAAAAATTTTAGCCTTTAACTCGTCTAGTTGGCGACCGTATTTCGTTTGATACCTTTCATAATCAATTGGTTTGAGTCGGACCAGTCACGTTCGTTTCTAGTTGTGGCTCACTGGCTTTTTGCCCTACTCTATTGCTTATGTTGATAAGCAACAAGCACATTGGCACTTATTTCATTTTTTAAGTCTTTCAGTTGGTATGTCCTGGTAGAGAGATAGCGAGATAGATAGAGACCCATCCGGGCTACCATTGTCATGATCCCAATATATGACGTACAACAACAGTTTTACCATAGATCACTGAAAGATGCTGACATAAACAGTCTGGAATTGCTTTGGTTTGGCTTTTCCTGACTCCACATATTACTTGGTCATCTCGGTCAATCTGTCTATTATTAATGAATTCTCTGTATTTGAGACAGGTTTTTTACACCATGTGAGCATTAAATTCTTCCCAAAAAGTATAATCTGATAAGCACATAATGTATACAAGTTACCGAAGTCAAGTCAGCAACTAAAAGTAATGGTAAATGTTGGTAGCTCGACTCTTGTCTTATCCGTATCCCTAACCAATTTGACTCAGGTCACCGAATAATTCGGCCTACGTTTTTGAAGGTTCTGCATTTGAGACACCCTCAGCCTTTGGGTAACACATTACTTTACCTTCCTTTTGTTCACCCTACAAACAGCATCGCTTTCAATGAAGTGTTTTATTTTACTGTCCGGTACAAAATAGCTCAGGTGACTTTAATCTTTTTCCATGTGTTTAAGTTTACCCAATGCCCAATGCCCTATACTAAAATAGCGGTATGTCTTCCATACTGTTTGAAATGACCATGCAAACATATTTTCTGTGAAGAAGAGTTATCATGAAGATGAACTAGTTCTGTCGCGACAAGACTTCAAAATGACGAAATAGTAAACGTTAAGGTTGAATAACCAGCAACTCCTGTATAGAGCTGCCAATCTATGTAAATTCACTTGAACCCGTTGGAAAATTCACGTACATCGGGCACAATGACTGCGTTTCTTTTAACTTCATATGCATCATGATTCGACCAACTTCCTTCGAGACAGACCAATTTACCCAACCCCACCTCCTACCGTACCCCAATAATAACCATACTTGAAATTCCTGAAGGAACCTTCAGCAAAAAGTTCACAAGTTTAGCATCCTGTTGGTAACTCTGTCTACCAAGTGTTCTCTCAGCCTGTGCCGTCCTCATGTTGAAACAACTCAATTACATGAATAAACAGCTGTGCCCTTTACTGCAGATCCCGCCCCACCCATGTTGTATTTATTCTGCTTGTAATAGACTCAAACAAACGTTTTATCTAGGATCGTTGTGGGAGTGACTATAAATATTCAAATCACAGGCTTTCTAAAGGGTTGGAATCTCTCCAAAGTAATATGTCGCTTTAAACTTTTATTTCGAAGGTTACAATTGAAAAATTTACACACTGCAATTGCTAATAGTTTAGGTTTTCTTCTTCTTTTTTTTTTTTTTTAATTTTGAAAAGTCCCATTTGTTTGCCTTTAGATCTTTTCATGAAAAGCACACCGCAATATTTCTGTAACTTTCCCTTCATATGTTAAGGCAGACCTATCACTTATCTGGGAATATCTTTTACTCATCACGAGGATGACTTCTTTAGATTAAATTCCTTGCCTAAACTTTCTAGAACTAAGTCATTGTTAAACGTTTGGTCGTCAACATATTTGACACCGATTGGAAAAATTTTGTCAATAAAAAAGTTTGCTTAATCTCAGTTAGTTTATTTTTTACCGTTCTCCCCTATCCCCGTGTCTTTTTTTTTTTTTATTTTTCCCGTCATGCATATGTTCTGAAGGCTAGGCACCATCCTCCAGGGCATGTACAGTATTATAATAAATCTGCAACAGTAACCGTTATGTACATACAGTGATATATAAATATATACAAATTGGGACATTTAAACGAAAGGTGAGAAAAAAAAAGGTGGAAAAGGTGCAAAAAAAAAAAAACATCCAAAATACAACGCAATTGGTGCCCATTAAACAGTTAACTAGTGTCAATAGTACGAAGCATGTATTTTACGTCAAACGATAAAAGGGTCATATACTGGTTTCGGTTTTCTCCTATTTTGTGTAACCAACGCAAAATATCTACTGTACTCTTACTTCCTTCCCATATATTAACGTACCAAAGACAGTAGCTCTACGATTACATTCGTTAAAATATTCGGTGGTCGGTAAAGCTTCAGGGCATACATGAACGTTGTACCATGGGTCTTTATTTGAATTCCAAGAAGTAATAGGAAATAAATATATTATTAATGGAAAATGTACCCCACCATTAACAGCTCATGTCAGAACCATCCTCCTTCTATGTTAATAAATAAATAAGCACTTCTTGTCATTAATTAATCATTTGTGAAACTTCGAGCAGTCCGTGCTGGTTTCCAAGCAGTTTCCGATGATTCATCAACAAACAGATGCAGCAAGAAGAAAGATTTGAAAACATCATAAAATTGACTATCTTGAGCTAATTATCGGAAGTATATCATGCAATTGTCAAGAACTGAAATGACCTGAAGCATTGAACTTCGTAGGCGGTACGTGTATGTTTGAAGTAAAGTTGCATGGGGACCGCTAGTGTACTGTGCTTGGGCTGATCTAGGATTCTTCGTTAGGAGGACGTCCATCGTCCGATGATCAGCATGTGTCTGTATCTTAAAGGCCCAATTCTCTCACCCCCAGCAGTGTCAATTCCCCTAACCTTCTTACAATTTTCTAAGATTCATCCTCATCCAGATACAATCAGTGGCGGAGCTGCCATACGGTCAAAATCGTCTGTCGGTGCCCTTTTTAGGTTTTTAACATACTTTACTCTTGCACCATTTTTGGCAAAAGACATAATTTACATAGCTTTGTTTTAAGGCCTATAGATAAACAAATGCCCAAACAGCCATCAGTAACTGTACTATTTGCACTTTATTCTGATGAAAAGGTTCATCTTCTGTAATATAGGAATAGGTTTTGCCTAGACGAATGCTTTATACGCACTAATGAACATTGTTGCTGCGCTAAGTTAATTGCTTCCACATCAAGCGTGTTTATAAGCTTACAAAATACACAGACTGACATTAAAGTGTACCTCAAGCCAAAAAATCAAAAATGTATATTTAAGAGAATGAAGAATGAATTCTAACAGTTCAACTCCCATCTTAATATGACATTTCTGAGCTGAGATATAAAATGTTGAAGATTATTCACTTTAAACAAATTGGTCGATTGCGCAATAATTTGTAACTTTCTTCTTGTACAACTTTCATAACATGCTTTGTTTCCCTTTAAAATTGAAAATGTTTTTATGACCTTGAACACTTCCTGTTTGCTTGCATTGCATGTTGCACAAGGAGGGCTCAATTAATGACACCATCTCATAAGAGTAAGAGTGCTATCGCACCTTGGTACAAGGCGCAGTAATGTTCGGAAAAACAAAGAAATACAAAGATTGTAATTTGAGTAGTACAAGAATGACATCACAGATTATTGCGCAATGTACCATTTTAATTTGAGTGAATAAACTTCAGCATTTTATATCTCAGCTCAGGAATGCACTATGAAGAAGATGGGAGTTGGACTGTTAGAATTAATTTTTCATGGTCTTTCATATATATTTTTGAATTTTTTGACTTGAGGTACACTTTAAATTCACCTTGGCCAATAAAAGATGTTGCTAAGGATGTAACAATAATTGCAGCGCAAATAGTTCTCTTGTTGTCGGGGATGATTGTCAACATAGATTTTTTAAAGATACCAAAATAGCTTCCACAACATTTTTAAAAATCATTGGAAGAGAACATTCAGGTTTAAATAAAATATAACTGTTATCATTGTGGTAATGGTTTAAGAGTTTCAATGAGCAGTTTCCATTTTGCTTTTCTTCAAGTGAACATTCTCATGATAAATGGCTATCTCTGACACTGTACGATAATCCCATAAAAAATACTTCTTTCTGTACTTTCGTGGTCTCAAAAGCCAGAAAATTGCATCTTATAAGCATTGGTTTAGGCTACTTTTATTTATAATGAATTCGGTATCTAGAGAGCCAAGCAGACCTTTTGTCTTGGCTATTTCTTGCAATGTACTCAATTAATGGCTATTTCAGAGTGGTCACATGATGTAAATTACGTCAATTAATGTTTCTTCGTGTGCTTATCTTGATTTTCATATACCAAAAATGTACACCTTACGGTGATTAATTTCCATAACTTTTCCCCTTGTAAGATTGCTTGCTACTTGGCTCTAGCAGGTATATTCTTTATCTTCACAAAGTAGCCCATTATTACATTAGAATCTTAAAGGGGCTATTGAGTTGATATTCATAACTTAATGAGACTGATAAATGGTTACCACATCATGACAATGCTTATAGGTAGCATAAAAAGTCAGGTTTCATATCCAGTAGTTACGGGAAAAGCTACAATTTGAAATTTTGTAATGTCCTGACTTGTAACGGTTTTGTGCACAATTTTAATAAGTGTCTGGTCACGAATTTTTGAAAACCGAATTGAACCGTTAACTGGTTAATTACTCACACATAAACTGCTATTTGTTTGTAGGATATGGGGATTGTATAAGATTGACCATTTGTCATTGGTATATGAAGAAAACTCAACGGGTTGGGAAAAATTTGTAGAATTTCGTGAAGCAACTCAACGAGCCGCTTCAAATAGAGACCTGACAATAACACAAAATATAATGACGTCCTCCATCAGTTCATACTTGAATGTGAAAGAGAGGGATAGAAACATGAGCGTCCGCAGGTGTGGCCAAGGGGGAAACTTGCCCTCCTCTGGAAAATAAAAAATCTGAAAAAACGAAGAAAACGTAAAGAAAAAGACGAAGAAAAAATTAACATCGACATTTCTTAGCAGTTCACCCAGCGTTTTTCATATTTATATGCGGTAAGTGGGATTTAGAAATGCCATTTCCAGCGGTCAAGGCATTTTGGGCCAAAATTTTCTTGTACTTCGTGTCAACTCATGGTGGCCCGGCTCCTCCCCCCTAAATTTTATTTTGCCTAAAAGAATTTCGTCCCCCCCCCCCCAAAAAAAAAAAAAAATCTTCTGCGGAGGCCCATGGATAGAAAATTTAAACATGTTTTAATAGAAAAACTTGCTGGGGAGAAACGGCAATGTAGTCTTGTATCAGATGCGGAAAATCAAATGGAAAGTCTGAAAAGCCGTGACTCTGATCGTGCTGAGGCTCAGGGTATATATTTACTCTCTCGAAGCGCCCCTGCAGGACCATTTTCTCCCCCCTCGACCGAAATCCCTAGCTCCGCCACTGCATACAATCTCAGTTTATTGCTTCAGGGTGAGTATAAAAAAGCTCAATGTGTAATATCAAAACACTCTCAGTACAGTTCATGTTGCGTAAGTTAAGCTTTGGTACTTTGCATTGTTTGAATCAGATGTCAATCAAAGAGCTGAGAAAATTGGGAATTTCGGTAAACCCCTACAAGAATTGCAGTTTGGGGGGGGGGGGAAGATTGGTTCTTTAGCTTTCCAGCGTTTAAGAGTACTCTAACCAGGGGCACAAATCCCGGGGGGCAAGGGGTCTTCGCCCCCTAAAGTGAAAAAGTGGGGGGCCAAATCGTAATTTGCCCCCTCCAAAAAAAATTGAGTAGACCTAAAAATACGGTCACATTTTTACTTTTTTTTTCTTTCAAAACAGTTTTTCTAAAAGCTTCGGAAATGCTAGAACAAAAGAGCTTCCGGGAGCTTCTCCCCCTGGACCCCCACAGGGTTTTGCCCCTGGTTCCCACCAGGGGGTCTTTGGGGGTTCACGCTCGCGGTGCCCGCCACGCGTGCACAGTTTAATACTCATGGACACATCATAAGCATCCCCCCTACTCTCAAACAGAGATTTGCGCCCTGACTTTAACCAAGGGCAGATCCCACCTCTGGTTCATGTGCAACTTGAAAGGTAAATGGCAACATCTTTGGCTGGGGCAGGACTGAAGTTTTTATGCTGCCCGAAAGGCTATCTAAGCGAAGCTTCACAATTAGTTGGCAGGAAGCGATAAGAAAATTTTGAAAGTCGCGACCTCATACAACCGGAAATGGCATTTCAATTTAATTTAATTTAATTCAATTCATTTTATTTTCCACAAAAATCATAAATAGTAGAAGCAAATATAAAATAACAGAAAGCGGTGGAGAAAGCCTGAAAAAGCAAAAAGCTTTTACTAAGCAGGCCACCTTTACAAGAAATAGAATATATAAAAAAGACAAAAAGAAGAAAAAAGATTTCCCATGTTTGTTAGCAAAATCAAATCAACTGTAAGCAAGTTCAAATTTTGTTTGCAAAAATGTTCATTTGAACAGTAACTCATGATAAAATTGCAAAATGATCAGAAGATTTATCAAATAAAATATACCACTAACATTTTGGAACTGTCACACATGGGGTTGCCGCAATGGTCCAGTCAATTCCATATTTTCCTACCTACCGGTGTTTCTTTTGTAGGACATATACTAATCTACAGGGGTGAGCTACAATCTCAGATAATTTTTTCCGTTGAAAATTTCTTCCAGATTATCGGAAACGACATTTCCGAGCCCGTTTGAATTGATTTTCTGTTTATTTATACCTCACACCAACCCTATGAATACATGTCATTTAATTACTTTGACTCAATTTATCGTGATTCGAGTGATTTCGTTTCTGCTTTTTCATATCTCACGCCACAGATACAATTATAAGTCGCTGAAATAAGAGTAAATTTATATTTGGGTTGAACTTTTTTGCGGGGGCACCCTGATGTGTAAAGGTATGTTATGAAAGTGTACAGGTGTGTAAAGAGTATAGAAGGCATCATGTGACGCATTCCCCTGCCCTGTACCAACAGGTCCCATTCTTTACACACCTGTACACTCTTCCGACTGTTGACAGCGTAATCTGGCAATTGAAAACAACCCTGAACTCCTTTGCGCAACTTTGGCCCGAATATCCCACCAATTTGGGCTGTTTGGCAAAGTGTGCAAGACTTACCTACAGAAGTGAGTATTGCTTTCTCCGTACTTATGCTATTAGAATGCTGAGGCTTACCGATTTTTTTCAATGTGATCCTTTCGAATTTTCATCGAAATTTTGCCGTGACAATGTTCATATGTATATTTTCGAGAATAATAATGTTTGAAAGAATTTTTTTATGTTTTATGTGTTGCAAAAACATATACGGTAAATAGTTTCCCGAAATTTTTCCTCGCCCTGCTGCAAAATTCAGGTGTTGTGAAAATTTCAGGGAGTCAGTATCTGCCCCTTTAACTCTGTCTCGTACGCCAGTGTGGTAGTCAGAGGGGTGCCTCAAGGGTTGCGCCAGCGGGGACCGTGGGTCGACGGAACACTGGCCCCCGTCGGGGAAGGTCGACGTTTTCGTTGAGGAGGCCTCAAAAAATAAATAAATAAATAATTTCTTTTTTTTTACTCCATCTTTATTGTTCATTCTCTTTTGTAATTTTGAAATCAATTTGTAAATTTATTAACATTTTATTAACATAATAATACTCTTCTACATTCAAACAATCATCCATTGTTTTTTCTATCTATCATCTTTCTGCATTGAGCACTGGGTTCTTAACAAACTAATAACTATATACAACATGAAATCGTAGACTACCTTGTCACAATTTTCCTTACAAAACACTTCTCTATTAAGTTATATATTCACTCACATCACAATCAAGTTAAGAGACAACAAATAAATAAATAAATAAATAAATAAATAAATAAATAAATAAATAAATAAATAAATAAATAAAATAAAATGAATAAATAAATAAATAAAAAAGCAATTAAAAACCCTATATACTAGGAATAAACTGTTATACTGAATGGGTGATCTTGAACATATTTTGTTGTAATACATATCGGAACAAATTTTCGATCATTTCTTCGTAGCCCTGTTATACCTCACTCCATGTACCTTGTCCTATCTCCTCAGCCTCCCCTCGGGGGAAGGATGTCCATTTTGGGGGAATGGTCTTAAAATGAAAAACGTAAAGGACTGAAGTACTGGGTGGATGATCTTCAACTGTTTTTTTTTTCATTTGTATAAACGTTATTTTAATGCATTTCAGAACCGGTTTTTAATCACTCCTTACTAGCTATGCTACCTCTCGTCCCATCTTTAGTCCGTGAGCGCAAGGTCATGCCCCCGTTCAGCCGTTGGCAAAGGCTGACCTCCCCCTGTTGTTCAGAAAATCCGATTTCGTTGCGGAGCCTTCATCTACAGGCCCACGATGAAAGATGTGGGCCTAATAAACTTTAGTCATTAGGACGATCTTCACGATTTTGCTTAATACAAGACCGTATTCTTCAAGGAAACTCACAATTCCGAATTTTCCTTACAAAAACGGATGAGAAGTTGTTCATGTGCATGCAGTGCCCAATGGACTGCCATCTGGCTTGCCAACACAGGCGAATTCTGTCAACGGTGAAAATCGGCCTTGCCGTTTTCAACTTCACATGATGAACAGTGGTAAGTCTGACTGAAAAAATCATTTGAAGCCACCTTGTAACTAGGTAACGTGACATATTCAAATACGTTGGAAGTAAAATCATTTCATACTCTGGAGTTCGGACAGTCACGTAAGAAAATTTCACCTATTTAGTGGACCGGTGCCTCGCAATTGAATAAGTCAAAACAATGTTTTCCAATTCCTTTGCACAGTTTTGAACCGAAAAGAAACAAGTCCATTACATCTACTTGTAACAGTATCTTTTATCTGGTAATTTTCTGAGACACTAAGCAAGTTGGTTTTTTTCTATTGAAGTGAAACTTTCGTTCCAAAAGAAAGCTCAAAATATCGACTGCTTCATTTCAAGCTAGAAGACTGGTAAATGCCATTTCCGACTATCTGAGGGGATAGATTTTCCACAAATTTCTGTACGCTCAGCTCCAACTGATGGTGGCGCTCCGTTTATAGTGTTTTGGTTGAATAAATAATTTAGTAAAACAATGCAAGCGTGCAAATTATTCTTCGTTTTTGGACAATATTATGAAATGAAAATTTTATTGCGAAAGAATGCTCAAAGTAATGACTGCTTTATGAGCCATGGAAATGCCTACTGTCTGAGGGTTCTCAACTTTAAAAAAAAATCTCGCCTATGTCAATATATGTAAATATATAAAATATAATTTTCCAAATATATGGGAAGAGAAAATTTTTCCGCTGGAAAATTTTCGAGCTATGGTCCGAGGGCCTTCAAGTTAATTTTGTTCTTTTGATTTTTCTCTTGAAGTTGAAAGGCATATCACTAAATAAAACACCGAAAACTTTCATTATGACCGTACCAAAAAATATCTTTCATTTCATTTCTTAATTTCTTCAACATAATAAACAATTAGTTTTCAAATCTTCGTTTAAGATTTGGAAAAACTTTTCGGACAAACTTCTAGTCTCGTCTTGAAGTCTTAGTGCGATCAAATTGAACAGTTTTGTCTCATTTTGAGAGCGCCCTCACTTTTTTCGTAGATTTTCTACCACAGTGTATCTATAGGGGTTTCATAGAAACCGTTAATACTGTTTTTTTCTAAAAGTCCCCACGACTCTCTGGCGAAGAGCCAAGGGGCGAAAACCAAACGATACTGTATGTCACTTCAATAAATACAGTTTGTTCAGTCATTAATACATTCCTCATTATGCCTTAGCTCATATAAAGTTAACTTGTCCGTACAAAACTCACTGAAGAGCCACCGTTCCAGGCCAGAAAACAACCAGCTAAGGTTCTGTACTAATTCAATAGCAAATTAAGGACAACGAGGACAATTTTGTCAATCCATGTCTTAACAACATCTTTCACCGGTCAAAAATATCCGTTGCACACTTTTCCCCACCGTACTTTCTTGGTTAAAAAACCCCTTGTGAATTGGTTTCTACGAAGCAGTGGGTATGTTTATTCATTTGATTCCTCCACTATTTAGAAGGGGAACAGATAGTTTCTCACTGAATATTAACACTGTACAGAATCCGTTGTTTACAAAAAATATCATTGTTTGATTTTATAAACAACAGTTTGTTTAAAATGTAGTAATACATTTATTATACATTCAATTTGATTCAATATTAAACATTTTTACCAAGGCTAGATATTAAGCTTCCACACAAAAACGGACTCTTCCAAAGCACAAAAGTCAGAAAAAGGGCATGGAAAGGCTCAAAGTTGCATTTGCAAGCATTTTAGGTTTCCTTTCCTAATAATTTCTTTGGAATCATGTTAGTAAAATGATTGTCATTCGATTTTGTTTCATATAAGAGGTAAATTTTTAATTAAGATACAAATTGTCAAGTAAATTCATACAAAAAGTGGGCGGTACCTTGACTTGTTCACTACGGCGGTCATTTTAGAATCTAAGCGGAGTTTTCACATAAGCGAAAATGAGACAACTGCTCAATATGTAAATAAGTAACCCCAAAAGAATTTCAGCTGTCGCCAACTTAACGTTTTTGATTTTGCCTATATGAAGAACATATTTTTCAATAGATACCCTAACTTTTTAATGGTCCTTACAAAAGCCAAATTTCAAAAGCCAAGTTAATACGAAATTAAAGCTTATTCATCACATTGTGTCTCGTGATTATTGTATTGATCGAATCTTTCCATCATATAGTTAGCAAACTTCAATGGAACGGGGGTGGGGTTCTTATTTTAAGAAACCCCATCCCCCGTTCCATTGAAGTTTGCTAGCTACATGATGGAAAGACTCGATCAATACAATAATTACGAGACATAATGTGATGAATAAGCTTTAATTTCGTGGTAACTTGCCATTTGCCTTGGAAACATGAAATCATGTGAAACAGTTTCCACGAAAAACGGAACCAGTCGTATCAGGCGGCGGCGCACGTTAACATGACCATGTGCATGTGTGTGAGTCAGATTGAGACGTAGTGTAGTATAGTACGAGTATGTCTTTCGGTGTCCACTGATCTATATAAATATATTCTTCATGATGTACTGCTGTGATGTGTCCGTATTTCGGTATACTGTATTTCTGCATGCTATATTTTTTCCTTACCACATATAGGGCAATGACCAATAAAGTGAAACATGTCTCAAAGAACTGTTTCTCGCATCGTCAAGGTTGTGGTTACAAAGTGATGGATATTTGACATACTTTTTCCAAATCCGATTTCAAAGTAGAGCTAAACAGAGTGAAAAGCAGGCATTTTGGAATGACTTATTAACTAACTTCGACATATTTGCTTAGAAGCTTACCTCCATTAACAAGATTCGTCTAAAACGTAATGAGAAAAAAAATCTAGCGAATCGCATGCGTATATGATTGAGTGGAATAGCTGGAGGCGTGTTGCCAAGCGCAAGTCAGCTGGATGTGACTACTGCAGTAGCGTTCGCGTCATACTGCATACATGTGTACTAGCGCTCCAGCAGTAGATGAGACATTTCGGCCGAGCGATGTTAAATGGTAACAACGATACAGGCTGAGGGCCTAACGTTACATCAAACCAGGACAGCAGGCGATCTAAGAACGCGGTCGTTTTTGAAGCAGCCTAAAGCGGTGCAGAAAATTGGAATACTGTACTTAGTCAGACTCCTATACATCTTTATGTTGTAGCAAACTCCACTGTTATCATTGACGACGATTCTACCAGCAGGTAGGCCTAGCCTAGGCCTAGGCCTATATATAACCTAGTCTAGCGTTAGGCCTCTGTTTAACATAATTACATAACATAACAGGTTGAAGGGCAATGGAGGGCCAAGGCCACATACGGCATAAGATGCCCTGAAGTCCAAGCCCTAATTAAAAGTCAAACCACCACAGCTTGATAACAGCCACACACAATCAGATTCTACCACAGTCATGGAAAAACTTGTCACCTTAAAGCAGTGAACTGATGGGGAGTTAGAGGCCCAGTTCTCTCACCCCAAACAATACCAATTCTCCTACCCTTCTTCCCACCATTTTCTGAAATTCATCCTCATCCAGACACTGTCTCAGTTTATTGCTTCAGGGTGAGTAAAGAAAAACTCAATTTTTTATATAATGAAAATACTCGCAGTACTGTTCATTCCACTAATAGGCCTACAGTATGCTTTGGCACTCTGCATTGTTTGAATCAGCTGTCAATCAAAGAGCCGAGCCAATTGAGAATTTTGGTACCCTGGTACCAAAATTGTACTTAAGGGCGAGAGGTTTGGCCCTTTAACTACTCAATCTGGCAGACAACTCCACTCATTGACAACTCTATTCGATTAACTAAACTTCCTAATGTCAAGCCTTGCAAAAGGTTTTTCCAGCTTTTTAAAATGCCCACGCACCCGAGAATTACTTTAAAACCCTTAAATGACTACAAGTCAGAAGGGGATTCCTTTCACAAAGAAACTTGTAAACCTGGAGCATGTCCCCCTAATCCTTCTCAGCTCTAAAGTGGTACTGTAAGCCCAAGATGCTTAAGCCTAGCATGATAAGGTAAATTTCTCACCTCAGGTATAAGGAGAGTGTCTCTCCTCTGAACTTGCTCTAAAAAAAACTTGTCTTGTTCATAGGGGCTCCAAGCCTGAGCTGCATAGTCAAGATGGGGTCTTACCAACTGCTTATACAAATTTAGTACAATACCTTTACTAAAATTGATGAAATTCCTCTTGATCAATCCAAACACTCTATTAGCCTTTGCAGCAATGGCTGCACACTGCATTGATACAAATCCCCAGTAATTACAACACCCAGATCTTTCTTGAAGGTGACATTACTTAAAACAATACCATTATGTTATAATCATAGCTAAAACTTATAGAGCTAAAGTGAAGGACCTTACACTTATCTGCATTAAAAAACATTTGCCAGGTCTGAGACCAAGAAAATAACCTATCCAGATCTTTCTGCAGCAGTAAGGCATCATCCAAAATGCCAATCTTCCTATAAAGCTTAGTATCATCTGCAAACTTACTTACAGAGATGTAAGAGAACTATCAATATCACTGATGAAGATTAAGAAAAGAAGTCCGCCAAGGACAGGACCCCGTGGTACTCCACTTGTGACTACTTTCCAAGAGGAGAAGTTAACATTGACAGCACCTCTCTGGGATCTACAGTACCATGAAGCCACGAATTAATCCAATCAGCACAATTGCCCTGAACCCCTAACCTATGCAATTTAACCATTAGCCTACCTAATGGAACTTTATCAAAAACCTTTGAAAAGTCAATGTAAATGACATCAACACCATACCCAAAATCAAGAGATGAAGAGACATCTTCAAGAAAGCTCAGTAAGTTAGTAACACAAGATCTACTTGGCAGGAAACCATGGTGTGACAAATAAAGGAACTCATTGTCTAAAAGATGGTTTGAGTAAACTATCCTTAATTAAAGATTCGATAACTTTGCACACAACACTGGTTAAATTGACAGGCTTGTAATTGCAAGGCATAATTCGATCCCCCTTCTTAAAAATTGGAGTAACATTTGCTATCTATACAAAACTTGAATCCAGACACTTCTGAAAATGATGGAAAGAGGAACTGACAAAATCTCATCGGCATTCATGTAAAATGGCTGGGTGGACCCCATCTGGCCCAGGGGACTTACTAGCCTTCAAACTCTTTAACTTTCTACAAACCTGTTCCTTTAAAAAAATGACATAACTGATTGAAGAAGAGATATCAGAACCCCTACAAGTCCCCAACAAAGATGATCCCTTGGTAAAAACGGATACAAAAAAGTCACTCAACAAGTTAGTCATACCCTGATGGTCACTATTAGCCAAAGTATTATCAATACCTTTAAGAGGCCCCACAACCTCCTTAAGTTTCTGCTTAGAACCCACATAGGCATGAAAAGATTTGGGGTTAATCTTAAAGGCATATTTTCATCAACCCAAACAGTTCCAATTCTCCCAACCTACTTACTTCTAGCCCCTCCCACATTTATCTACAGTGTAAAACTCATCTTTATCCTCACACAATCCTAGTTTATTGCTTCATGGCTTGTCCCAGTAGCCATACAAGTCCATAATGTGTAATCAAGACACTCTCAGTGCCCATGCTGTGTAATTTAGCTATGATGCATTGTTTGAATGTGATGCCAATCAAAGAGCTGTACCAATTGAGAGTTAAAGATGTATGTATACTGAAACTGTAGTTTAGGATGATGAATGACTGCCTTTAACCTCCTTGGCCAACTTCTTTTCAAACCTAATTTTAGTTCCATTTACCAAATTTTTAACTAAGTGTTCCTGCTTCTTGTAAGCTGCTACAGTAGGTTACCTGGGCTTTCACTGGCCTCATATTGGCGCTAACACTTACGTTTCTTCCCAGTTGCTCTAAGATCCTCTCTAGAAATCCAAATACGGTAGGTCTATTTTTAACCACAGCTTTCTTAAGTGGGATGCACAACATTGTTGTGTCAGAAACAACATCCCAGAAAACACTCCACGCCTCAGCAGGGCCTTAGTGAGACAAACCGGCTGCCCAATATATGGTTCAAAGCTCCTTAGCACGAGTAAAGTTAGCCTTGCTGAAATCTAGAATTGTCTTGTTACTACCATTATGATTGCTGAAACAAGATACAGTAACTCTTGAAAACAAATAAGGTCATGGTCACTAGACCCTACCTTACCACCATTAGCTACAGTACATTTCTTTAAAGCCATGTTTTCATCAGTACTTAACAACAAATCAAGACAATTATTCTCACGAGTGGGAAACAGAACATGCTGAGTGAAGAAACCATCATGCACAACCTCTAGAAAATCCCTCCCATTCAACCCACTAGTACAGGAATACCATTCAATATCAGGAAAACTAAAATCCCCAAATCCAACAGCCCTTTGGGTAGAAATTTTCCTAAAAATTTGAAACAATCTGTGATTATTCTCAGCGCAAGAATTTGGTGAATGGTAAACAATACTGACAAGCAAGTGAATGTAATACTCATTGCTAAAGCTAAGTTCACACCACAAGCAGTTAGAAAACCCACAGGAAAACTTGCTGGTGACTTCAACACAATTTATACTATCCTTGGCAAACAGTTTTTAACCCCTCTGCCTCTACCACAGATAGTATCAGTCCTACTGTATCTTTCCTGAAAATTTTGTACCCAGGAACCTGAACTTCAGAGTTGCTGACCTCACTATGGAGCCATGTTTCTGTAACTCCAACAATGTCTGGACTGTCAATGGAAATCTGTGCTAGAAATTCATCGAATTTTTAAGAATGCTCTGTCGATTAGCAAACATAACTTTGATCCCACAAACTGCCCTGTCACTGTCAGTTGGGGTATGATTTAAATCTCTCTGAGCTTGGATAGGAACCTCAACACAACTGACATCAGAGATACTCCTAGAACTGTAATCCCTCACCCCTGAAACTATGATGGAACTGGTTAGAAAGTTTCTTTCTTGTAAGACTGATCTCCATCTAGCTGGATAATTAGTTGTGCTTTGAAGTGCAAGTTTACTTTACAAAGATTTTTTAGTTTAAAAGTATCTTTATTGATTTTTTTTTGTTTTAATTGATAACCTTTTTGATCCTTACAGTAGCATAAAAATGTATGGTATTGGGATATTATAAATCTCAGCTATAAATATTTGAATGACAACAGTGCACCACAATAGCTTAACCACCTGTACTATAGACTATGTGATATGGAAAGTTTGTGTCATATTTCATTCTTATGTATGGTACTGTACATGATCACCAAAAGGATGTTTGCTATTTACTGTTGTATCATAAAAAAAATTAAACACATCATTCCACTGCTTCATGATTACCATTGATCATGCCTACAGTAAAAGTATTGAGAATTTGCAGCATAGCTGCTGCTCTACTTGTAGTTATTTTTGTACCAATCAAGCTTGTAAATTTTTAGGAATTATGAAACTGAAACATACTCATTCTGTAATAAAATTCAAATCCCAAGAATAAGTCTGTAGACACACCTTCATTCCTGCTACAGCTTTTATTGACTATTTGGAATGGATTTATGTACATCTACAATAGGATTAGGGATATAGTATTAACTATTAGAAGAACTTCCATGTTTGGTAGGTTTTACTTTTTTATCATAATATCTTGTAGAGCATACCATGGTATAATTATTGAAGCAGTCAGAATTTTCACTTGATAATCTCAAAGGTAGCTTGCTGTAAGTAAGCTATTGTGTGTGTGTTTCATTAGATTCTACTTCAACATACAAAAATCAAAATTCCTCTTTTCGCAGCTATAAGTAATACTACAGTATGAGTCTTTCAACAGCTTCACTGCTGAGCAGAGAATGTTTCCAACCAAATTACATGGCATTTTTTCTCTGAAAAGTGGTTAAGAAGTTGTGCAAAAGAAAAGTGTTATGTCAGTCCATTGTTTATACTCATTTTTTTCCCATAATGCAATGGTATGTATTCAGTCTATTATTTCATCTTTGGCTTCAAGCTGCTGCTACAGTAAATCAAGCATGCAGTAAGTTAACTGTTAAGATGATCTACAGTATTGTACTCTTCACCAACAGGTTTCAATGAGATAACAAGAGAAATAGGAAAACTACTGTAGGTAGGATTGGTAGGAAGTAGTAGTTGGAAAACTAGTTTTGTTGGAACTGGTTTAGAAAGTTGTTATTATTATTTTTTTTTTTATAAGAGTTATCTCCATTCAGCTACATAATTGCTGATGCTTTGTACAATAGTTTGAATATGCTTAACAATGATTATTTTTTTGGCATAACAGTATCATTATTGATTTTTTGTTTTGATATTTGATAACCATTTGAAATTTTTAGCATAAAGTGTACAATATCAGGGTATTTTACTGTAACTCTGTGCTACAAACATTGGAATGACCACAGTGCACCACAATACTGTAGCTTAACCAACTTTGCACTGTATTTGATAATGGAAGTTTCTTTCATTTTTATGCATGATACTGAAACTGATCACCAAAAGGATGTTGCTCTTTTCTGTCGTATCATGAAAAACTGAAACACACCATTCGACTGCTCCATGATTACCATTGATCCTGCTTAAAAGTATTGAAATTCTGCAGCATACAGTAGCTGCTCTAGTTTCCTTTGTGAAATGAAAGCTGGAGGAAAAATTGCTGCCAAATATTTCATATTTAGAGGTTGGTTGTGATGCCAGGGTACAGAGTTAGTTTAGTTAGATGTAGTTTTACGGCCCAGTTTCCAACCTATTGGTTCAAGTCCAGCCGGCCACTTCCTTTTTTCCAGTTGTGGCTCACTGGCTTGTTTTCCCTACTCCATTGCTTATGCGGAGCATCACTCACAACGGCAGTAGGTTCTAGGGTACAGTAGATGAGAGACTGAGAGTACTTAACATGTTTTAACATGATCTTTGTTTCATATTGACAACATGGCAAAATTATGAAGCCACAAGACTTGATGCCATTATTAAGCTAGAGTACCATTAAATTTGAAGCAGTATTTTATAATGTCATCCACAGCTGCTGTGCAGATCTTGATCACACAGTGTTGGCATGGGATTTCTATTCTTGAACTTTGACTGTATCACTTGGCATAGGAAATGGCAAAAGATGCACCATTTTGCATGCTAAGCATTTATACTTTTCCAGAAACTTGCAGTACTGTAGGCCCCTCCCACAGGATGGCAATCATTACTGTACTTTTGGAGGTTGTACTGTACTGCCTCCACATAATGTAGCACTTGGGTTGCTGAAGAATGCCAAAATGAAATTTGGGTTGCTTGAAAAAATTGGTGGGAATCACTTGTTCTACAGTATACTCTACAGTAGCTGCTACTCTCATTTCTTGTTTAATTAAGGGTAATCCAGTTTGTGTTTAATCTCAACCTTTACACTCTCATCCATACAATTTCCTGCATGGAACTGCTTACTTGGATTAGTCTACAAACAACAGTGGTACTGTTTATGCTGTGTACTTTTAAGTAGCTGTTAAAATCCCTTCTCTCCAACATTTTTGAGTAGGGGAATCTTCAGGTTCTTCCATATTTGAAACATCTCTTCACTGCAAAACTGAAAGTTGTAAAGCTGCTTTCAAATCGCTCTAGTTTTTTTTTTTTCCAAAATGTAGTGTATGGTAGAATGTACAGGAGTTATTACAAGCACTGTACCCTGTTGTACATATGCGGTATTGAAGTTATCTCTACTATGTTACTTATTAGCCACACTTTAGGAAAGAACTGAAGGAAACAGTTGTGTCATCTCAATGAAACAAGGCTGAAGAACTGTCCATGAAGGAAGGTTACTGTTCTTAAAGTACAGTATGTCACAGAGAAATTTTTCACTGTTTGACAAAAAGTTTCAAGAGTAGGGCCTAGTTCATGACATTGTGGTGTCAAATTTGATTTTGTTTTTTTTTTTTTATTCAGAGTTGTGCATCAGTATGGTAGAGGCTGACGCAAAGTTCGACTTTACATCCACAGAAGAAGACGAGCTCTGCTTTCGTAAAGGAGACGTTCTAAAGGTGAGAGTGAAAGAAATGAGTTTCTTAAGTATGGGAGAAATCATTTAAAAGATAATAGTAGATAAAACAACAAAAGCTTAAGTATGGTGAGAAACTGTATATTCTTGCATATGATTCAGATGTGCCAACCTCCAAATTAGCAAACCCTGAGATTCACATGAAGAAACCTGAAGATTGGTAGGTTCTCAAAACTGGAGATTTTTAAAACCTTCTTCTGTATGCACCTGCCCGGCAGGCTGTGACTGAACGATTTGCTTGTGCATATGCCAGGGTTGCCAAATCAAGGGATGGATCAGGATTTACCCAACACATGGGTCGAGTCCCCTGGCAGCATTTCCATGTCCAGATGCAGGCCTTAGAATCAGTGTTGGCGAAATGGAGGAGAGGCACACTTTACAAATTTTTTGCCTTTTATATGAAATATTAGTCATAAATGTAGTTACCTTCAATAAAATGGGTTTTATTTATAAAGGCTGAGGATATTTGAAAAAAGTTGGGTTTTTATTGCAACATCTGCCCTTTCTATGAATTACAGTAAAGTAAGTACATTGTTGGAAATAAATATTCGAATAATACTCGATGCCACATATGATGAGAGATCTGAAGACCTTTTTAGGAAACTAGGTTGGAAAACATTCTCACAGACTTTAAGAAAAAGTGTTTTGTAATGGTATGCAAATCTACAAACAGCCATACCCCTCCTTACATGAAAGATATGTTCAAATTTACATACTCTGTTCACGACCATGGCCTACGGTTAACTTCCTTGCAAGCATTATACCTGACCAGAGGCAGAACTAATTTTATTAATAAAAGGTTTTCTTTTATTGGGGCGAAGGATTGGAACAACTTTCCTAGCAATATAAAGCATGCAACAACTTTAAATCGTCTTTAAGCTTTAATCAAGGATATTTCATGATGTTACTGACCTTTTATTCTGTCTTAGCCGTGTGTAAGTCTCTTTCATGATTTTTTTTTTTTTTTTTTTAACTGTTTAAATGGTGTTCTTTATTGTTTGTTTTGATGTTCCCCCTTTTCCAGTCTAAGTAATGTTTTAACATGCTTTTTACTGCTTTATGTGTATAGGTCTATATATGTGGTTGTTTTGCTCTTTTCAATTTTTAGGATTCTGTAGCATTTTAATTTTGGATTTATTTTCTAAGTTTTTAGGTTTTTACATTTCAATTTTTTAAGTTTTCTACAATTTTTTTTTTTTTTGTGTCTTTACTTCATTTTATAGTTCAGGGCCTCGGGGAAGATTAGCTTTGGCTAACCTAGTTTTCTCACCCTCTTCTATGCAAAGTTGAAATAAATAAATAAATAAATAAATAAATAAATAACTAAAGATCATTTAGGTTAGACCTACGCATTTTATCTCAAAACAGTTTGATAAGTTGATGCATTTTGATAAGTTGCAGCATTTTCAATTAAAGATTTCAATATCAAAAGGCTACAAAGAAGAAATTTGCAAATTTATGAAAAAAATATTAGGTACAGTGTTTTGTGGGAAGAAGTGAAGAGTTTCATTGAAGAACTGCAAATTCAAGAAAGTCAGTGGCTCTATAATTCTGATAATTGCTGTGTGGCTTAGTAGCGTTTTTATCTGTTTGAATAATGTCAGGCCTATTTCACTGCTAGATCTGAAAATTGACCGTCAGACAACATCTGAAACTGTGACAGTTGGCAGGTAAAAAGATTGGGAATAAAGGTATTCATTATTGCATCATAGAGGTCTGGGTTGTAGCAAGAAAGGTCTGAATGTTGGATGCAAATTGAATTAATGACTCTGTCAGCATAGCGCCACCATCAGTTGGTGCAGAGCATACACACATTTTGTCCAAAACATGCTTCCCAGATGGCAGGAAAAAGCACTTTCTGTAATTTTTTCTCACATAATTGCAATTAAGCATAGCGTCTGTCAATTAGGGATAACATCTTGGACAAGTTTACACTTAGAATGGCTGGAAGAGATTGGGTAAATTCATATCTGATTTATGGAAATAAGTAGGAATTTGTGACGGTCAGAGAGGCTGCATTTAATTATGAGTATGGATCAGCAAATACCAATTTGAGGTGTTACCATCCCTTGCCAGAAGTTGCCAACCCTTGTTACAGTACCTTGAACTTGTAGTTACAAGCCTGATAGAGATGTACTTAGACTGTCATTGAGAACATTTTGATTAAAATCAATTACAGTGATGGTTTTCATGATTGATACAAGGTCTCATTCAACCATTCATCTGTAAAAAGGCAATGAGCTACAACTGAAATATCAGGTCTTAACTGGCCCGACTTTAAACAATTGGTAGAAACTGAGCGCTAAAACTGCATCTTAATTACAGTAACTCAAAATAGGAGGTACAATAAGTGATGGGTCATTTAGATTCCCACACCCATGGCCATACAGGGCGGAGGGCTAGGGTGACTGCAGCTACTGTACCTAATGGGCCAAAACTCTTCTGAAGGGTTCAGACTTTGCCTCAATCAGACAGAGATTATGCCATGATGTGCAATCTGGAGTTGGAAACAAGTTGCTGCCCATCCTCCCCACCCAGGGAGAAACCTTCCCGTACAGCCTGCCTAAACCTGGAAGTTTGGGGAATGATGAAGCTTGACAGCATAGACATCTAACCTTTTCTAAATTACATTGCAGATTTTAAACAAAGACACAGATCAATATTGGTACAAAGCTGAGCTAAATGGAAAGGAAGGATTCATTCCAAAGACTTACGTTCAATTGAGACCACACAAGTGAGTAATCAGTTAAGCTGTATTTACGTACAGTCGTTTTGGTTCACTAACATGAAAATTCTTGAAAACAGATACCAATGCCCCTCAAGTCTTCTATTCCTTAGCACATGCCAAAATGTAGAAATGCCAAAGTCACAAAAATGGGTACAAATAATTAAAAGGGTACAGTATGTCTGGTGTGAAAATAGGAATTCCAAAGCTAGAATGTCTTACTAACACTGCTTTCATTTAGGGGTTTTACTTTACAAATTTTTGTGGACGAAAGTTGCACACATGTTCAAAATTATTGGCAATGTTTTTATGATTCATGTGAATTTAGCAGACAGGTTTGCTTCTGTTTAAATACAATAATGCCTGGCTAAACTGCAAAGTTCTGTCACAGGCCATATGCAAGTGAAATCCCCCTTTATTTTATTTGCTTGTTTACAGGAGAATGAAATACTTCCATAGCACTCGCCTTTTCAAGGCATCTGTATCATAGTGTACACAATTTATTCCCTTGAGTTTCCCATAAGCAATCAGTGATGAAGTGGAAAACGAGAAAGTAAAGGATGAAATCATTCGATGCATTAAAAGAGTTTGACTTGATAGATTCAACCTTTTTTTATTTGGGTTCTACTGTGCCCTCTAAATTTTGATGTCATCAGACTCCTCATATCTCCCTCTATTTCAGTAATTTAACCAGTATTACTTGCATTGTACATGTTACTGCCAATAGTAGTACTGTGTGCACTAAGTGTACTGTAGGCCAGTACAGGACTGATGAGTTAACTTCCACATGAGGAATTTCTTACCCCATTAGTTATTTCACCCGAGTCTCCACCAGAAGGGAGGTTTGGTGGGGTAATCAAATTTTACCCGACTTCCTGCTTAACTCATTCAAGCAAGCTCCAAGAAACCACAAACTTGATAAGAGGCAGCTAGAGGAAGATGTGAACAAAGGCTGAGTTATACCAACCAGATGTGCCAATGTTTTCGAGGTGTGAAAGGCAAGCGGTAGGGCCATTTCTTATCTGGTTTTTAATTGACCTTCGTTCACTGAAGCAAAAAGGTGTGGACAGAGTTTTTATAGGCAGAGAAATTCAACATGCAGCTTGAAAGAAAATGCTGGAATACCAACGATTTGGCCAAAATAATTATCATGGAGCCATACAGTATGAGAAGAAAAAGGCCCTTGTCTTCATTACAAATCCTGGCAAACACCTGAAAAATGACAACTAGCAGAAATTAAGTAACACTGGCTGTTGGCTACCATATAAAAGTTTCATTTGATCTAAGCAAACATGGTTGCACAAATTCTTTTGAAATGACATGTTTAGAGGACATTGAAGCAAAAATATTGGGAATTACAGTAAGAGAATGACTATGGGTGACACTGGATTGTCACATGAACCAGCAGTTAAACACAAGGGATCAGAGCATTGTATGAAAACTTAGGGCTAAAAAGGCATGGATAGTACTGTAACATAGTTTCAGACCTATAGGCTAGGCAGTGCTGTATTTACACTTACTGTTGCATGTGAAGCATAGGTAGTGCTCTATGCTGTTAGGCTAGACAACAATGTTTTGCTGCAGAAATAAATGCGATCAGTTGAAAAGGAACAGTCCATAAAGGATCATAAAGAAATTTGAGAATTGAATTTTATTTTTTACAATGCGATGAAATTTCACACAAAAACTTCCAAAAATACTGTTAAAAATATACAGTAAAAGTCTTTAGAAAGAAAGATTTTGGAGCCAAATTTCAACAAGTGTTCCCCAAGAAATTCAAATATATTGTCAAAGAAAGATTGGTCATACAACATTAAGCCCTTGTCACCACTCAAGCTTGGCAAAACACATGCATTACACTGTTACAGGGGTGTAGATCTGAATTGTGGCTGAAAATTTCCAACAGATGGAACCTCAGACTGTGTCCATGACCGGACTCATCTATAAGCAGTCCAACTAATGTGAGCACACATGTAGAAACACACAAAAAATGTAGACGGAGCATTCTAAATACTGTACAGTAATATTGCTTTAAAATAGGCTCAAATTGACATTTTTTAGAAGCCCTTAATTAAGTCATCTATACACCACAATGTTACATTTTGTTTATTCTGACATGTTTTATTAAATATGTCTGAGGTGTTTAGGGGCAAGACAATTGTCTGCCTCCCCAATATTTTTATTGGTGGGTTGATTGCCCCCCAGCAAAGATGAAGGGCCCTTTATACATCAAATGACCAAATAATCCATTCTGTCCCAGATGGATGCATTTAGGGTACTGTAACTTAGGTATTCATTTTCCAGTCACAGATTTCATTAAAGTGAGCTTATAATTCTTCATTTAGGAAGTGTACAGAGCTACAGTAATGTTTATCTCAAACAGTTCTGTTCATACATACGGTACCACATGCTTCTGGTTGAAGCTCACAGTGTGGAACCTTTCAAATCTGTATACCATGACAATTTTTAGCTTAAACTGCTTCAATAATATTGTGCTATACTGTAGGTGCATGCCTTTCCTACCTGATTAGAATTGAGTTGACTGCACTTCAGAGAACTGGGTATTAAAATGCCAGTAAGGTTGGTAAATTTGCCTTATTTCAGAGTGAAAACCAAGTTTTTTACAACATAAAAAATTGATGTTATAATATTTCGAAAGAAACTTGGTCAAAAGCAAGTTCCCCCAAATTTGTAAAGGATTAGACTTGTCAGGTTAGGTTAGGTTAAATGGAGTTTTACTGCCCAATTTCCAACCAATTAGTTCAAGTCAAGCCGGCCATGGCCTTCTTCCAGTTGTGGCTCACTGGCTTGTTTTCCCTACTCCATGCTGAGCACCAAGCACAATGGCAGTAGGTTCCATTTTTAAACATCTTTGGTACAGTATGACCATGCCAGGACTCAAACTCTCGACCTCCCAACTGCAAGTCTGATGCCCTAACCACTTGACCGTGCAGTCAGGTCTCGGATAGTATTTTTCTGCATCATAAAAGCATGGATTAGTTGTCCAGTTACTACAGTACTGAAAGATAAAATCCAAATGATGTCCAGCTGGCAGGAAATTTATTGATGCAGTGTGCCATGCAACAGTTTTTCAGTCTTTTATCACAGCTGGCTAACCTCTGGATTGATTTTATAGTGTACATTTGTCTCTTGTAGTTCTGATGGAATTAATATACTGTACATGCTGTGATTTTTTGTCCCTTCCTGCAAAATTCTCTGAAAGAACACAGATTTCTGCATCATTTTCTCATGCAAGTACTTTTGCTCATCATATTCTTCTATTTTCCTTTTGTATTCAGTTGGTTTCATGGGAAAATATCCAGAAAGCAGGCTGAAGAACTTATTATGCTGGAACCTCACAATGGTGCATTCTTGCTGAGAGAAAGCGAAAGTATGCCTGGGGATTTTTCCCTATCAGTAAAGTAAGAATTAATTTCCTGTTATAACTCTGGTCTTTAGCTTGATACTTTTTTGGAAGGTAGTTTAAATTTGAAATTCATCTGTGCTCATCAACTGCTTCCAAACTGTAAAATGTTTCTTATCACTTTGTAAAATAAAACCAAAATCTAAAAGCCATATCCTAAAAGAGAACAAAGAGGTGTCTGGTATCATAACTCCAATTAAATTTATTTATGTGAAAATTAATCCTTTATTTTAGTGTCATAAGAGTCCATGACCTCATAGTAGTAAGACCTGCATTTCAGCAGTTTTCTTCTGTTAGACCTTTCTAGTCTTCCAAAGGAAACTGATATAAGTGGTTGAAGTAGAAAAAGCAATTGATAGTGACCTTGTTATGGGTGCCTTGCATTAGCCAAAGGAACCTTTGAGATTATGCACTGACGTCAGCGTGTTTCAATATGGCATACTGGATGAAAATTATCATGCACAGTTTGTGTGTTACCAACAGGGTTGTCACCAGACCATTTTGAGAGGGGGGTAAATTGTGGTCACTGTACTGAGGAAGCAGTCTAGGGTGAGTCACTGTCCTACTCCCCTTTGAAAAATTTTTGCAGATTGGAGAGTGCTTACAAAAAATGAAGAATTATCATTCAGCAACTGAGTAACAATTGTTGTACAATGTACACCTGGATAGAAAAAAATGCAAAATGCAGTGATGTTGGTGCATAATCTACATAGTCAGGTTGGTATGTGTGTCTGTGTGTCTGTGATGCTAGCTTAGGTACACTGTTACTCAAGCAGGGAAAGTTTGACCTGAATGAAACTTGGTATATAGACCACCATAGTGAGAAGGTGTGCCCTATTGTTTTTGGTGGAGGTCAAAGGTCATTTGGGGTCACCTTGGATCAAACACTGAAAAACATTTTTAAGTTATATCACAAGTTAGGAAGCATCTCATATGTAGTATGTAGAAGCATTAGGTCGAGAAGAGGAACCATATGCTGATATTGTGAGGGTCAGAGGACATTTGGGGTCACAAGAGGTCAAACATTGAAAAACCTTGTAAACAAAATATCTCAACTCAGGAAGCTTCGGAAGATTTCATATTTGGTGTGTGGGAGTGTTTTGGCAGAAAGATGAGATGTTTTGTTTTTGGGTGGAGGTGAAAGGTCATCAGGGGTCATTTAAAACCTTTCAAACACTGGAAACCTTGTGAACAAGATATAAATTATCTCAAGATTTGAAACTTGATTGATGTACAGTAGGCAAGGGACTGTCTCCAACTCTTCCTGTGGTTTCCTGACAGGCAAAACTCCAAGCCATTGTTCAGCCTGTGCACTCTTCAGTGAACACAGGCAAGTCCACACACAGCTTAATGAGCTAGCAGGAGAGCTGTGAGTCGTTTTCAATAACAAAAGCTTTCCTTAGTAACTGCTTTGAGTGGCAGACTGGTATGAAAAGAAGTAGCTCTCCATGCATGGTTAAATTCAGTAAAAGAGCTACACTGACTGAAACTGCATCCCAAATAAGGCACAGTTAATCAATAATCCATTGAAGGTTTTCTAAGCAGCTCCTTTTGTTACCATAACAAAAGGACGTTACAACCGTTGCTGAAAGATGAGCCTTTACTGTCCACAGAGTCACTGAAGTGTAGTCTTAAGCCACTCCCCTTTTGCATATGCTGTGGCTGTGAAGAGGAGAGCCAGCCACACACTTGATACACACTCTGAATAGACCCATTGTTGTGCTTGCCTGCCAGCAACCATCAGTAAGATAAGTCTACAACCCCTAACATTCAGTGCCAACAACTTTGAAGGTCACATTGGCCTACTTCATCAGAGTAACAGGCAAACTTCTTCTAATTTAGCTAAATTTGATGTTTGCTAGTGGGGTAGTGGCTCAGTTCATGACATTCAGTAAGGAAACTCAATGGCTAATAGGCTCTTTTTGTAGTTATTGTGATTAAACTATAAATGGTATTGGTATAATTGGAGTTATCAAGATCACAACAGCTCAGCTTAACAATAAAACTTGTTTTACCAAAACTCTTAAAATCCAAAACTCATTTAATCCAAACTTGCCTGACAATTTCATTGAAAGGTGGTTGTAAATATTCAAAACAATTTAGGCCCTTTTTGCTTCCATTGCATCAAAAAGGCAAAAAACAATGAAGTTCCAGCAGAAATACAGTTACATTTTCACTCCTGTAGGAAATGTACAGTACTTGCTGTAAAAATGTTGGTCATAATACTGTATCTAACATACAGTAATATAAGTCTTTGTAAGGTCTTATTCACTCTTAGAGCTTGCTAATTAAATTTGAACTGGTGCAAATCAATATGGTTTTTGCTCCAACTCCATAGAATATCTGAGTTTGAAACAGTTGAAAAGCATTGCATTAGTTATCCAGAAACTACATGTGGAATAGATCATTTTAATATTTTCGTTGAATATTTTTAAAATCATTTTTTGAGCTCACATTCAGAATGATTGTGGCTTTTCAGATGACTGTAGTGTATTACTTGCAACAGCTACTGTAGTAGATGAAATAGTTAAGGGCAGAATTTCAAAACAACAATCAAAGATAAGAGCAACAGCATCTTTGTAACCATACATAGGTATTGCTGTCATCCATTAAACTTAAAAACTTTGCTACAATTGTCAAATTTTGGGCTCTGAAGCTGGAAAAGATGTATGTCTAAAATAATTGTAATTTGTACAGTACCAATCAAGTTTACAGTATCACCTTTAGGCATGTATCATTTGTGATTGTACTTAGAAAACATCTATGTCCTATTGTTTGTAATCGGTGATTAAAAGAGACTTAACTACATTCAACCATGGGTGACCATACTTCCTTGTCAGAATTTACAACGCTGAGATCTTTCTTTCTTTTTATAGGTTTAAAGAGAAAGTACAACACTTTAAAGTGCTGAGAGATGGAGCTGGAAAATATTTTTTGTATGTTTGTAAATTTAATTCTTTGAATGAACTTGTGGAATACTACAGGAGTTATAGCGTCAGTAAAACAGAAACCATTATGCTACAGGATATGACTCAAACGGTGAGATAAAAAATGTTGTTTTATCATCTGTTATATCTATTAATATCTACAGCAAGATTATACTCAGGGCAGTACCTCAATATGAAAATACCTTCAGGCGTGCCCTGAAATAGAATATTAAAAGTGTTATGTATGGATGAAAGTGTTCAACTGCAACAAAAGATCCTTGATTTGCCTTAGGTTAGTAATCACTTTTACTGAAAAGTGTACTTTTACTGAAATACTGTACTGTGTACTTTATAAAACGGTTGAGTGATTTTGACAGCAAAATATTAACATGAATATTTTGGATGACATTTTTGTGGCAGAACATTCCGTTAAGTGTAAATAAAGTGTAGGATTTCTAAAAAGTATACTGTAGAGGTTGAAAAATGAATCTCATTCATCCAGCTCCCATTGTAATAGCTTGTTCCATGTTGAGACATGATAATTGGATAATGAAATTTATTCTTCAAAATCCAAATAGTCCATTGCGTATTATAACATTCTTGTTGTACATCTCACATTATCTGCTTTGCTTTCCATTTGAAATGTAAAAAAAATGTATACATGACCTTGAACCCTTCCTGTTTCCTTGCATGGCCAGTTGTTCAAAGAGGGCTTGTTTAATCATATCACACCTTACAAACAGTAAGATTGCTACAACACATTGGCACAAGGTGCAGTACTTTTCACAAAAACAAAGAAATACAAACGCAATAATTGAGTGTACAACAAGGACATCACAAATTATTGCACAATGTGCTGTTGTGATTTAAGAGAATAACCCTCAGCCTCAAGCATGTCTTAAGAAAATGGGAATTGGACTTTTTTTTATTAGTTTTCCATGTTCTATAATATATTTTTGAGAATTTTTGACTTGATATACACCTCAATGTTCAATCATTGCTGACATGTATGATATCTTGAATTGAATTGTTATCTTCATTAAGAAATCTTACTGTACATGAAAGGCTTTTTAAAGTGAAGAATGAAAAAATTGAATAAAATAGTAGTAAGTATGACACAATCCTTCTTAAAATTTGCTGAAGATTGTGTTTACCTCCAGTTGAGTCGCAATGAATTTTTCATCTGAAAGTAAATGGCTTTCCAATTGTTTCTTTCTCTTTAGCGACAGTTCACGGTGAGAGCAAAGTATGACTTTGAAGCTCAAGATGTTGGGGAACTTTCGATCAAGAGGGGAGAAATTATCACTGTTTTGAACAACTCCGATCAGAATTGGTGGACAGGAAGGTGTCAAGGCAGGGAGGGTCTCTTTCCTGCCCCTTATGTGGAATGTTTGTGATATTTCATTTCAGAAATAACCATATATCCTTAACTGAAAAAATGGTGTTCTTTAGCCGTTACCACCCAATCAATGTTTTCATCAATTAATTGATGTCAATTAATTGATTAAAACAAATTAATATATAATCGTGTGTGGGGACATTGATGGTGAATTAATTGAATCAATTTCATTGAAACAACTATTGAGGGATCAAAGTTTCTTTGATATTTATTGATTACTTGTCAATTTTTTCAACCACTTCCACTTCTTTATACAGTTTGGAGTAGCTCCCAGAGCTAGAACTAAATTTTGATAGATCCTTGCATTTCACAGATTTTGATCAGAATGAAAGTTGACTCTCAGGTTGAAAAAACGTTGATCGCGTGTGAGGAACGTCAATTACTTGACATGAGTCAATTGACAAAAAAATTGATCATGTATGGGGGTCTTAATGTTTTCAAAGGTTCATAGTAATTTTACAACCTTGCCAATTTATCCTCATACGTTCAGTTTGCTAAAAACTTTAGATCAATCCAACCTCAGGTAATGACTAGTCTGCCTTCCAAAATCTGTGCCCAAATAAAGCAAGCAGGAGATTGTGTGTCTTTCCAAAGCGTAGAGGACTTTTGTTAGTAATTTAGTTGTTAAAATGTTCCACAGTTCGTGGTATGAAAAGCATGGAGTTATAAAAATTTGCCTTAGGTTACCATTGAAGTCCATCATTTGATTCATTTCTGTATTGAAACTTCTTTTAAGGCATATTGGGTAACCCCCCCCCCAGACATTTTTGTGAGTTCGCTGTTGGTTTTAAAACTCCTTTCTGCACCCTACCATCCCCCCCCCCCAACATTTTGCCCTACCTCACTCCCTACAAGCTATTTTACATCCTTTATCATGCCCCCAACCTATGAATGGTAAGGGGGGCTGTTGGGGTCACTAGAGGATGAAGTGGTAAAGGGTGAACTAATGACATGGTGGTAAACAAACAGTTTCTAGTGCAGGCATCACCTTTCTCTCAAACTGGATGTAATGAGACTCTTAAGATATAGTATACAAGTGATTAGCTAGTTATTTGTGCAATGCTGTTTATTACTCCTTTTAATAGAACCTGTTTTACAACTTTGATAACACACTACTAAGAGAATAACATGCCATAATTCATCAAGTAACTAGTACTATATTAAATTTTAGTTTTGTTTTTGTATGCATCAGGTCAAAACAGCAAGGTTTGTCACTTTTAGATCAAGATATACTTTGTCATTCATTTATTTCAGACATAAATCATCAGAATTACATTTTGTATTAACCATGCAATATTGCATATATACACAAATCATGATATTTAGAAGGAAATAATTTTGCTGTAAATTTTTTGCTATTTACTTTTGTTTAATATATAATGAGGTGCAGCTGAACTATAACTCATTCATTAATTGCAAAAGCTATGCAGCTCGAGTTCTATTTTAGAGAAGCATTTTACACACTCCTTGGAGAAAACCAGATGTTTATTCTTTTCCCAATCCATAAAATGGTGTAAATATGCTGAAAAGCAATGAAAAAAAATTGCAAGTGAAGGAAATTTTTTCTTCAAGTACTGTACTGTCTTTGAACTGTTTTCAACCTAACTTTTTTTAGTTGATTACAACTCGGATTAGTGCCTTTGTGATTGATTAAGCAAAGGTGATGTCAGCAAAGAGCAAAATCTTGCCATCATTAAAACTTTACTTAGATAGAGTGAACAAATTGAGATTTTTGAATATTCACATTTAGATCTAGGCTTACCCATTACTTCCTGTTTGCATTTCTTTCATAAATTGAAGTGTACTTTAAATTTGGTGGTGCAAAATTGCAAGTAGCTCTTACTATCATTGGTATGTTGATTGGATGTATTTTAGGTCTGAAGCTGTGTCCCTCAAAATGTATGATGTTTCCCCCTCCTTTTGAATGATATTGTTTAGCATGAGGAGTGGTAAAAAGAGCAGTAGGGGAGGAAGATAAATGGTGCAACCTATTGTTTTTCAAATGTTGAGGAGAACTCTTCAGAAAAAAAAAAATGTGAGGAGTTTTGGATGAATTTTTAATTTCTACAATGTTGATATTGACTTGCCTTGGGTTACTGTTTTTATGTTAGGGTATTTTTGTATGCGTTGTAACCTCATATTCAGTATTGAATGATTATATATACTTAACTGATGTACTGTATTCAAATAGTGAACTACTGTATGTATGGCACACAATGGTGCCAGTGCTTCCCCCAATTTAAACCTGAATCATACCTTGTTTTTTGTTGTACTTATATCATTAGTCATATTTAAAACTGAAATATTTCAAGGGTAGCTAAACAAATTTTTTTTACTGAAATTGAATGGGTTATAAATAATGCATTTAAATATTTTGGAGTAAATTGAAATTGGCCTTTCTAAACCAGCAGGGTGGTCTGTGTCTGAGATTACCATGTAGGACACTAACTTTTCAAAATTTGTATAGAAGACTTCTGGAAAATCCTTGAAATGAGTTGGAAAGTCCAATAAATTAGTGTTTTAAAAGAATATGTTTGTGTTTAGAAAAAATCCATCTTATTTTACCCACCTCTGTACCAATATCACCTTGGTAACAGCTTCATAGCTTCTTAACACCACCCCTCCCCCCCCCCCCCCCATAAGTCACATACTGATTGATATGGGTATCATATAGGTTTGATTAAAAAAGGATAAGAGAATGAGATAGTTCTGACTTGAAATGACATCTGAAACAGTAAACTTGTTTTTATGACAGGCAGTGTGCAGAAAATATACTTATTGATATGTTTATATGAATTTATTACAAGTTGTCACCATATTACTATTCCAGTGTGTTTATATTTGAAGTTTGTATAAATTTGTTGTGGCTTTTAAAATCCTTTTATCAGTATTTGAGTGCTATTTCTGTCATGCAATTTTTGAAGTATAACTTGTTTATTGCTTTGTCCATTATATAGCCAGAGAAGATAAATTTATTGTGAACTCTTTAGATGAATGTAACAAGTGCAGTGAAATCTGAAGTCCTGACCTTTAATGAAAGAATTTTACCCATTTATATGTGAAAACATTGGAATGAAATACTGTTTGCCATGAAATGATATTGTTCATAGTATGATGAATTATAAGTCGGAGAGGTTTAAAGAACAGTAGAAGTAATAAAATCCTAGCCAGTTTTAGTGGTTTTTAGGAGGTTACAGGCCTTGAGTTTTTAATTTTCCAGGTCTTCTACAATTCACACTTCACGGGAAATTACGAGTGCTGTTTTAAAAAATTGAGAAACATTTTCCTTAGCTTCCTGTCCTCATCTAGTGTTGCAAAAAACAGACATTTCTCACAGTGGTTTTAAGGTTGAGCAGTGGGGTGTTACCCAAAGAAATGTTTGCTCCTAGGTGTTGCTAGGTGCTGTAAATGAGAGGAGATCAACTTAATTTTACCTGAAATTGTGAATGTTGATTCATGTCCAGTTTTTTCAGGGATTTTTTCAGAATGCAGGAAAGACTTAATCTTGCATATGTCTCTTTATATGGAATAGCAGCATTTGTATTGGTCGATTTCTAATTCACATTCATTTTTTTATTTCAAGACCAGTCATTACAATGTTGGCAGTAACCATTTACACAATATCAAAATATTCTTTTATTTAAGCACTTTGTTAAGAAAAAATGTAATGCAATAAAAGTAACATAATTCTCATCTCCAGTCAGGCGAATTGTGGACACCAAAAACTAAAACCCTCCCAGGCTGAGATGATCATTTTCATGTGATTTCTTTTTCGAAAGAAAATTTAATCATTGACATCATTTTGGACAGTTATGGGAGAAACAGATTGCCCCAAACCACTCTGGCCCAATTCCACGGATAAATCTTTTGTCATTCCTGATGCCCAGAGACTGGTGTGACTTGACAAAGACAACCCAGATACACAAAGTAATATAAATGAGGGGCCAGGAAGAATATTCTCAAAAATTGATTTGGAATAGAAATAGACCTGGCAAAGGATTTTTTTCGAAGTAGTTGATGAGAATTAAGTTATTTTTTACGTGGCTGCACAAGTAAATGATGTCGCTAGGAGAGAGACATGAAAATGGAAGCGTTATGGTGGTGTGCCCTTCAAAACACTCATGAGGCCTTACAGTTTTAGCATAGTTAAGGAGGAAATGGATTCACCCCAACTTGAAGTGGCTTAGTGCACTTTTCTGTAAGGAGTTGGTGCTTAGTTTACCTTGGAAATATGCGATGATGAATTCCTAAAACATTACGAAAGATACTTTGAAGAGAAATAAGAAGAAACTGTAAGATTTAGCAACTGCTTCAAAATAAGTTTAAGCTTCCTCCGTTTATTTCAGAAGGAACTCCCAAGCTACAGTACCCAGTCATTAATGGTTGTATTAAACTCAGTGTTTAACTGGCACTCAGTGTGTTGTATTTGTGTTAAATTATAGATTGTTGGTTTATCTTTATGTGAATTTCTGTACTAATGTAGTTTATCTGACTGTAAATTTGTTCATTGTAAAGCACTTTAGTCAAATTTTATATATGCAATATATCACAATATATCAGAGAGAGTAATTACTTTGAAAAAAAAATGACTTGTATGCATTATTTATTAATTTAGTTGCATAGCCAGCAGGTTTTTTTTTTTTTTTTTTTTCTGAGGGGAGCTGTCCCTGAGTAGACTCTCAGTGGGCAGCCCCTCTTGGGCTAGCACGGATAGCAAGAAAATTTTGGCCCCAAATGCCTCCCAGATGGCTGGAAATATCACTTCCCACGCATGTTTCTCTTCGTCCCCTTCCCTCCTAGCTGCCCAACACAGCTGAGCAAATTTCCGAATTTCTCAGCTTTCAGAGTCAGGAGTTGCAACCCTGTTGGTACATGTAGCTACACCACTGACGTAACCCTAACGATCTTCAATCACCTCTTAAATCTCTGCTTTTGCTATAGTTGTAGGGAGGGCAGGTTTTTTTTTCAGTTTACTACGTTTAAAGTTCGGCTTCAAATAAAGTTCCAACGCGGTGCAATTCCTTCCCGTTTGTCGCCTCTTACGTCAAGGCTTGTAAATACGCTCGACATATTCTACATGCAACCCCCGTAAACACACCCATACTTCCATAGCGGTTGAAGGCATGGATTTCCGAGGTACAATTCGTTCTCTGGAAATCTCTTTTGAAGACTCTAAAACGGTACCCGGTCGCCCCTCCCCCCCCCCCCCTCCCTTGCCAGTTTGCCCCAACCAGTTCGCCCCGAAAATATCAGTTTGCCCCAAGCGTTTACCAGTTCACCCCAAAACCTGTCCGTTCACCCCAAGCACTAACCAGTTCGCTCCTTAACCCGGCAGCAATGGCCTTTCCAAAAATTGATTGTTATTGACAAAACGTTGTCAATGAATTAAAATATTCTTATCTGATTCTCTTTCAGTATGAAATAAAGTTGTTTAAAAAGATGGTAAAGGAGTTCGTGCGCGATTGTTTTGAATGTTGACATAGTTGGTTTTCATCTTGTTGACTAGGCCAGCTACACGGCACATCGTTCATGTAGGCCTACTTTCTTCTAACAGTTCTGCCCCAAGGAAGTAGCAACAAGAGCAGAAACTTAAATCATAACATCAATCAGTGCATTAACTCTTTTAGAACTAAAAAATTATGCGAACGAAATTGGTGGAGTTGCATGTTAGGCGTAATTCATTTTGGATGTGCAAGAAACTACCAGGTCAATTCGACGGACATTTGATTGATCGGTTGGCATTGTCGATTCAAAAGCAACTTTCCTGCAGAGTTGTTGATTTAAGCTTTCGTCATAATTTCCCCAATTACAGTTTCATAGTATATTTTTTACTTTATAAATGCAACAATAGTTTGATGTACTACGTCATGGTAATTTTAGTAGAATAACGTGTATGGGGGGGGGGGGACTTCCACTTTTGGGGGGAAACGACTTCCTCTTGAGGAGGAAATGGCAAGGGTGAAACGACTGGTAACCCTCTAATACCTAGTTGGATGTAACATTTGCGAGTATTCTGAGTACACCCTCAGCACCTTCAGACATCCTCACCTCAGTTTTACACTTCCTGAAGCAGAAGAAGTAAATCTATATACCAACTACAGAGCCATATAATATACGGCTCTGACCAACGAGTTTGAAGCGCGCCCTCGATATTGTTTTTTAAGCAGCAAAATGTGTAATATCATCTTGACAAAGACTAATCCTCTGGTCAGGTGGCAGAAACGGTCGAGTGCCGTCTGTTTCGTCGAACGTAAAAAGTAGAAGCCGAGTACTATCACCTCTATTGTAAAGGTAAATCAGTATTGACTACTACTGAACAACTAACCGAATCGAAATTTACAGAGTACGTCACCTTAAATGTTTCTACATATATTCTTCAAAAACAGCACTTGCTGAATTCATCGAGCAGGCTGGCTGGCTCCACTGAATAAATACCAAGAAATTTCCAACAGGTAAGTTTTCGTTCTTAAGCGAGTATACCTAATTTACATTTTGTTCAAGTGAAAGAGTAAATGGTCAACGACGTTTGTCAATTGAGTCTCAGTAAACTATCGTGGTAAAACGAGTTCTGCCTTATATGCTGCATAGGTCAGGATTCTTGTAGGTCGTTCGTTGTCAACGACACTGTGCAGCAAAGTGATCTATGACCAACCCGAACACAGGGAACCGGACCCTTGGTATGATTAACACAGAAACGGCATGACCAATTTGCTCGAATGGAATTTTTCGGGAATAAGTACCTTTCACAAACTGTGTAGAATTGCCGCCAGATGAGTGTAAGTTAAATGAAATGTTTGTGAGGACCCAGTGATACGGTAATGCAAATTGTAATTATATGTGTAAAAGGTTTTCCCTAGTAAACAGGCACCTACATTTAGGTCTATATATAAGACGGGAAGTCGGGTCAAATTTCGTTTGTTCGCTTTTGTTTGGTTGAAATTTCTGACAAAAGTCCCGATTGTAACCCGTGAGGAACGGGCATTTGCTTTTTTTTCGTTGAGCAATAACTCGACCTCTCACATCCGAGTCAGAATGGCTTCCAAAGGCCCAGCTGCTAACGAAGGTTAGGTACTGTCTGTTTGCGACCATGAACGTGACAAGCGTGCCTTCCCCGTCATGGGCTGCTATCATGGGGGACGGGCCATGTTGCCCCAATATTTTTGAGTATTGTTATCGCAAAAAGTGTGTAAGATTTCCATGTATGCGTTATTCTACCGAATCACTATATATTAAATCCAAAGAAGTTCAGGTCGGTTTTGCTGCTACTTGCAACATTCCTATTTGTACACAACATTATGTTGTGTGAAAGGGCTACTGTCTCTATTTATGATGGGCAAAGATTCTTTTTTATTTTAGGGGTTGGCTTGAATTACGACAAACCTAGAACATTTGCATGCGAAACGTGCGCTATAAGCTCATCTCGGTTGGGGTCCAGGTGCGAAGTCCGGGAGGGTTTTAACGCCTCAGAGGCCCGAAAAGGCTGCTCTTAGGGGTATATTTCAGCGGTAGTGTTTTTGGGTAATGACATATTTAAACATTTAGGAAAGACTCTTAAAGGCCCAATTTTCTCATCCCAAACAGTACCAATTCTCCTAACCTTCTTGATTAAGCCCCTCCCACAATTGTCTGAAATTCACCCTCCTCCAGACACAATCTCATTTTATTGCTTCAGGGTGAATATAGAAAGCTCAATGTGTATAATCAAAACACTATCAGAACAGTTTGTGCTGTGTAATATAAGTTCTAGTACTCTGCATTGTTTGAATTAGCAGTCAATCAAAAAACTGAGCTAGTTGAGAGTTTCTGTTACCCTATACGAGAAGTGTAGCTTGGAGTGAGAGGATTGTCCCTTTAAGAGCACAAAACTCTTAGAGAACTTGCACTAGAGGATTGAAATTGAACAAGACAATAATTTATTGTAAAGCTTAAAACTCATAGGGTTATCTCCGGCAACTAGCAATTGAATCGGGAAGGCACGCCTCCGTGAAAAGCCAGTCAACTTGGTTAAACAAATCATACGTGACCGGTTTTGAATATTTCAGTGAATATGGGAGACTACCGAGCATCAATGACAGAAACTTAAAGTATGTGACTTTTATGGCTCGAAACACTTTTTGAGATCTGTTAAAAGTATGGAAACTTTCTAATGTAGCTTACCTACACAGCCATCATAATTATTACACGCGTAGTTTAAACGATCACCTGATCATGTGAAAGTGGAGAAGAAATGTAATTGCCACTGTAGATGTCAGCATACACGTATGTGTAGACAAAAGATTGGGAGATGATTACATTGATCATCCTCTCTAGTCAAGTATTGGGGGATATATCCCCCAATCCCCGAGATTTACACCCATGGTCCCAATGATAAGTTCAGGGTCAGTGGAAGGGGATTTCCCCCGAAATCTGGTATCATGGTTTTTCACCCCAAGTAATTTTTAGGAGTAAGCAAACTTCTCAATTACTGAATGATGTGTGACTGTCATCAAAGTTAAAAGGTGCAGGATATAGCTGACATTTTTAACACGCACAGAGAGTTAGTTGAATGCATAAATGGACATGTAAGTTCCTCAAGATAAGTTTATGAACAATGTAATATGCATTTTTGCATCTGTACAAAGAAGAGCTCAAGACAGCTTTGGAAGGGGCTAGGAGTAAATAAACTGATGGTGGAGCTCCGCTTAGATAGTCTTCTTAGCACACAGCAATATTTTTCCGCTCCGTCGAGGTCTGCCCTGCATCACTTGGAAGTTCATGCAAAGCAGACTCGTTGAGCACTACTAGCATGCTTTACGTAATGACTGGAAAACTGGATTTTGAGACCGGCGGCACACGTACCACAAATTTTCTTCAAAATTTACCTGTTGTATTAAAAATGAAAAAAATTGGTCTGAGTAAAACACTATGATGTAATAAACACCATCTATACTGAAGAACGGCTGCCATCCAATGTCCTGTTCAGAGCTCCATGCTGTATTGCAAAAGAAGGTGGAAAATCTCACAAGACTGGAGAAAAGTTTTCGCGTGTTTCGTGCGCATGGACACTACGTGAGGCGGCCTTCCTCCCACTTGACCGGCATAGGCTTGTCAAAAGAATTAACGCGTTGCCCAACCGACGAAGTCGGTTGCGCGCCGAAATGAAGCACCTTCGGGTGGACCACATAACTAGCCGACTTTGCCTTATAAGTTGCTAAATTATGATTAGCGTGTCAGTGGTAGCTTAACACTATAAACTACGTTGTAAGGGTCATTATGTGGACCCAACTAACCTCATTGTTGGATTGATACCTATTACGATGGTGTAGCATACAGTCACATGTGTTTGTTTGCAAATATTTCCTTGCGTACCCAGTCTCCATTACCGAATTACCAATTTGAACAATCTCATTCAGCCCTTATATTTGTTAAGTAAATTCTTTCTTAAGTTTACGAACCGCTCAGGTGTGACAGAGTGTTCAGTAGGCTTTTTGATGTGCTCAGCAGTTCAGTTCCTTCTCGCAGAGTCGAAGAAGCATATAGACCTGCTATTGGTAAGTTAGAGTTAGTGGTCCCTTTATTTGTTGCCGGCGACTGTTCTTAGCAAGAAGAGAACTTCCCACTGTAAATTAAGTTCGCGCGTCTGATGAAACTTGGCGAAACATTCCGGTAGCCTACAAAATCAATTATTTGTCAGTCTCACTTAATTCGTTATTTGGACATCAGTTCACCCGAAATGGTAGAATATTGCTCAGGGGTAAGTTGCAAAAAGTTTTAGGATGTCTGTAACCAGGGTGTTGTTACAAAACAGTACGGTAACTCCCTGTTTTAACTGCCAGATCACAAAGGCAGACGGGATGGGAACGGTAAATACTGAGCCCGAAGTATTTACCGCATAAATTAAAGTGGTGTACATTTTATTTGAAAAATTTCTGATCGTAATGCATTTTTTTCGTTTCTTATTGAAGTGAACATTTGCAAACGAAAGTTCAAAAAACGACTGCTAAGAGTAAACAACTTCTTGGAGTTACTTATATGACTGGCAAAAGCCATTTTCGGCTTTCTAAAAATTCGATAGTTGTAAATTTTTTCTGTTTAGGCTCCGCGCCGACTATCTTGGCGCTTCTCTTAAGTTTTGTGGGCAACGATTGCATCTTTTGGCAAAGAACCCTCTGCCCATAACCTACAGCATAGCATGAACGTCAGCAAGCTCACTGTTGAAGTTTTCTCAACTTTGTTGCCGTTAAAAAGCAATAACATCAAAATTTTCTGTTAGCTCCACTTCAACTAATTGTGGCGCTCTGCTTAGAAAATCGTTGGTTTCGTTCTTCTAGATTCATCCCCCAGGCTTAAGATCTGTAATATTTCACGTTTGTGTATCCCTTGTTAAAGATGCCATTTCCGATTATCTGAGGAGTATCGATTTTTTTTTCAAAATATTCTAGCTTCAACTAATAGGGATTCACGCCGACAACAATTTCCACCATTGATTTAAACACTAAATTAGCTCCCTTTCGAGGCCCCTGCAGCCTTGCCAAAGTTCACAGCTATTTCAAGACACCCATCATTTGATGGCTGGCAAGTTTGCTCATCATGTCACTACAAAATTACCTTACTATGACCGTGTAGATTTTGAGCAAGAAGGACTTAAAATTTTTGTAGGGTACACCCACCCCTAACATCTTCACCAAGACGGAAAATCACAGCCATTTCTCGTCTAAATCACCATCAAAATTGCCCAAATTTTCAACATCCACACTTTTTCAAGTTCTCTTTCATATTCATGGACTTTCATTGCCCAACTGACGGGCTATTTTGACAAAATTTGGTCCAAAACAGAGTTAAAAGAACTTCTTTGACGAAATGCACTTGACGCTCTAGAACACTACTCAAATGGAGCAGTGAGACCGTAGAGGCGCTCATCTTAGTCGATTTAGCGGTACGTATCTCACGTCGTAATGCATGCATGCATGCCCCCTCGAGGAAAGTCTTGCCACGGTCCCTAAGTCCTCTAGATTAGAACTTGTGTGCACTAATTTTCGGTGAAACTTGTATACAATAGTTCCTTTGCAGTTAAAAGCCATAGTCGTTATTTCTATACATGTTTAAAGGCTAACGTTAAAGGTAAAGAGCAGTCCCCCAAACTTATTTTGAAGAAAAAGCTAAATAACACAATTTTCATCTTCTTTCTCTTCAAAGTATCTTCCATTATATATTTAATGACTTTACTGTTGCACATTCAAGGTAAACCAAGCAGTTATTTCTCAGACTGGTAAATTTCACATTTTAAGAGAAAAAACATTGTCACATGACTCCCAACAGCCAATCATGAAACTGGACAGTTTACTACAGTTCTTCAATTTGGGATGACTGCTCCTGCCCTTTCAAGTGGATTTGACAAAAATAGCGCCGCTTTGCATCTTAGGCTTCACCATTTTCAAAATGCAAAAACTTTTCAAAGGGGATCCACCTACTCCTACTACCCTTTCCCAGGACAGTTACTCAGTGTTCCAGACTAAGTTGTTTTTTAGAAACACGATATTTTCCATATTCAGTGGTAGAAACTGGCCTGGTGACTCCTCCAATCAGTTGGGAAAACATCCAGCTAGTTGGAATTTTAGACCGTGCACCCTATACATGAGACGCTAGCGACGACCCTTTATATAGGCTCTCACAACAAGTGCTGCAGACAGGTCTTTCTGGAAGTCCTTGGACGAGATGGGATATTTAAGGTAGACCTAAATTTCATAGGTTAGGTTCAAAGTTATGCGAACCTGACCTACATGAAAGGTTGATACAGAGAAAAACTTTGCAGAAAACTGGAGTTATCATCCTACAGGCCTTCGATTTCAGACCGATTAATTTATAAATTGATACAGGTTGTTAATACTATTTGAAACATAAATTTGATTTCATTCTGTAAATACCGTTTGAGAAAATTCCAGTGACATCTTTCTTTTGCACTTGGGATGTCAATAAACGTGTATCTCTATCGATTTACGGCCTTTTAAGGACCCGACCCGGATCATTGCATGTGTAAAACTGAAGAAATCTCTTCACATTTGTGTGCAGGGATCTCATCACATTGCTTTTAAATTTATTTTTTGTGTGTTCAAATTGTCATATTGCTAGAGCTTTCTGTGTATATCCTCAGTCTGGGTCACGCAGATCTCACTGGACCCTACGCGGCAAACTAGAGCTTTGCGAACGTGGTACACCTAATTCGGTGAATTCTGTTGTACCAGGCGAGTAGCCAAAAATTTGTCAAAGAGGTGGCGAAACCTGAGTCAAGAACGACTATGGCCATAACGACTGGCGATGCCCCCTTCTCCCCCTCCTCATTGGCTACGCCCTTTTACAGAAATTGCCGAGATCTGTTCTTGTACTGACCGCAAATTAGCATAATGACGAATATAAACGTGTGTTCATTTTGGCGAATCAACCTCTTGCCCATTTTTTTTTTATTTAAATGCAAAATTTAAAGAAAATTTCATTGATTTTAAAATATGCAGAAAAGGTATGTCTGTCAGGAGGTGAAACCTGCAGTGCATCTCAATAGCATATTGACGGTTACATATTTTCAAAGAAATGCATTTAGTTAGGAATTAAGGCAAAATGGAAAATCTGTGATGTCATTGCAGTACATTAATTTATCATTGCATTCAATTTATTTATAATTTTGATGCCGCTATATGTGAAGCATCATAAATTTACCCCACGTAATTATGGTACAGGATAGTGCAAATCTACAGGAAAAGGTTTTCGAACATTTCTTCTAACAGTATCAGATTACAAGGACAGACAGGACGGTTAAGTTATGAAGAAAACAAAAGCAATCTGACACAATGTGCCCACATTACTTAACTTTTGTGGTTTTGTTTAAAAGTTGAGATATTTTTAACAAATTGAAGTAACCAATTTTTAAAGTGGGATATCTTTTTGACTCAGGAAAAAGGAATTGCAACATGGTGTGGAGGAAACGGCGTAGGATATCTTGTCTTTCTTTCAAGGTCTAAATGAAAGACCACCAGAATACGCCTTTAAGCGTTATGTGAAATGGCTTTGCGGTACATTTTTTCGGTTACAATAACAAACAACAACATAATAAGGCAAGAAAAACAGCACTCGGTCTGTGACAGCATTCGTCACTGTGTGAAATGAAAAATCTACAGATTTGTGAAATTTCTTGTTTTTGCGATTCGTCAATACTTCAGAAAGGAGACGACCTTTTAGTAAGAGATAACTTATTTTAAAATCTCTCCTTATTTTATTGACAAAATTCCATATTTAATTTTCGAATTAGCCTATTTTGCTAAGAGAAACGGTCGCAAAACATGGAATTTTTTGTTAATATGGATATAATGTGTAAAAATTTGAGAGAACTCAGACAGGGTTATTGCCGGCCGGGGAAAGGTATTTTGGAAACTTTACGACGATCAATTTTCCACCGTTGTGAGCGCGAATACCCGAGCCGAAACTGCTGTTCTTCGAGGGGACATTCCACTGGGACTGTTTCCTTGCGAAATTCCTTTAAGGTGATATTGGTGAAGGCATGCATTGATATCCTCACAAAGCATATAGTTGCCCGCCATGGAAACAATTATGACACTGAACAGTGCTTCCCCCTAACCCGTAGATGAAAGTTCGTCATTCCGTTAGGACCATACTAATTAATATGCGTAGAGGTGGTCACATATGCTAAGGCGAGCTTAAGTCGTTTTTTTCTTTTTCTGCACCCATGTATTGCAAACTTTGCAAAAGTTTCTTGGGTAAACACAGTCTGTACTTGTAAAACTTGCCACCTCAACCGCGTTGAAACTATTCTGTTCGTTTAAGGCCAACCTCACATTTCATATTTGGTATATAGATTTGTCATGTTGAGAGGAAGAAGCCTACTGTTTTTGGTAGAGGTCAAAGGTCATTTGAGGTCACCAGCGGTAAAATTGCGAAAATGCCGAAAATGGCTTGTAAACATGATATCTTCAGATAGGACTGACTGATGCTCTTTATACTTGGTATATAGATTTGTCATGTTGAGAGAAAGAAGCCTATTGTTTTTGGTAGAGGTCAAAGGTCATTTGAGGTCACCAGCAGTAAAATTGCGAAAATGCCGAAAATGGCTTGTAAACACGATATCTCCAGATAAGAGTGACAGATACTCTTCATATTTGGTATATAGATTTGTCATGTTGAGAGAAAGAAGCCTATTGTTTTTGGTAGAGATCAAAGGTCATTTGAGGTCACCAGCGGTAAAATTGCGAAAATTCTGTGCCTAAAATGTAAAGAAAAATCTATCAAACACTGTCAGTTTGAAAGCAGGTAAGGTATTTGATGGCAAGGACTCACTAAGCCTTTTGGCTTTTTGGTTTATTTTTTCTCACATTTATTCCGGTCAATTTCAGACATTGATATGTACAAATAATATACATAAAGCATAACTAAAAAGTGAAAGTGACTCAGGGCAAACCCCATATAAGCTGAAGAGCTTGATGTACATATTGTCCCTCTTTTTAAACATTCAAGGTAATACAACAACAAAAAAAAAAGTTACAACCAGAAAAAATAATGAGTCAGCTTTGTATGTGAATGAAAAAAATATTTCAGTGACTCCGTAAATAAGAACTAATTCAAAGGCGGTAGCGTTCCATAAATTGGGCCTACAAAATGAAATGATGGAGGGGGGTTAAGGAAGAGTTGTAGAGAAGAGGTACTGCGTTACATCAATGCGACACCCTATTCGTACACCAAGTATAAATTTGATGTTTCGTGCTCAGTTAGTGTAAAAAAATTCAGCAAACTGTTACTGCCACAGAATGTGTTTTGAGACTTTACAAAATTTCCCTCCACTTTCCCTCTATAGTATTCAATTAACGTCTACAATTTGCAGAAAACTAAGTAACGATATTGTCTGGACTGTTTTTGTAAACTTCATGAGTAACAAATTTCGATCTTTTCCTTTACTGCCTGCCATCCCTCTCCGAGGCATGGTTCTACTTGAGGATAGCCGACCGTGGATTATTCTCTCCCACACAAAGGTTTCCCAAAGTTTACACAGGTTTCCATATGTGAGGTCATAGGTAAGATCAGAAAAGGTTTTATAGTTCTTTTTGCATGAATGGAAAATTAATTTTGTAGGCTGACAATCAAGGGGTGTATATTGCCCAGCACGGGCGGGGCCACTGCAAACTGAGCGTCTACAACACATTAAATATGTTTGAGCTGCTCTTGAAGTTGATGTGTGTATTGGAGGAAGGCATGTGACAGCCCGAAAAGATGATGCTGATTTTAGCGACGCAACCTAAACTTATACACGAATCCGGACAGTAAGTGATGGTCTGATTTGAGTCGGCCATTTCTGGGGTCCGTCACCTTTAAATCTTTCAATTAACTTGCTTATATACCTCGATCATTGATGATTGTACTGTTTGTACGCTCATTTGCATCTTGAATTCTTCAATTTCACTAAATATGAGGGTTTGAAATTCGTGTAAACAATAAATAAAGACGGTTTTAGGCTGATGAACCCCACTAATGGCTGCCTACAGTCACTAAAAACAAGCGCTATTTGCATTCGTCTATACATTGACAGGGACGTAGGCAGAGGTAAGCAGAGGGACCGACTTCTGCCCCCTTTTAGTGTCGATTTTTTAACTTTTTTATTTTTTTACACGTTCTTAATGTAAACAGAAGCAAAAACGTTTTTCAACATGCGGAACCATGGATCGTGTCCGACCTCACTCGTCTCTAAACAATCAACCCACTCAAATGAACGCAAAGCATGCGAACGATACACGCACAGAAACCACACACACAGACATATACACGAGTACACAAAACATACACAGATGGCACGTTCCCAGCCAACATGCCCAGATGGGCCACAACTTGGTTTCAGCTGGGTTACTTGCTTGGTCCCAGCTGGGACCCATGCGTGTTTGTCAGGTGTTCCCACGTGGGGCCCAACTGGGCTAGCATTTCCCACCTGAAGCCCAGCTAGGCTTTAGTTATTGAAGCGGGGCTTAGCTGGGCTTCATCTGGGCACCAGCTGGGAAGGGCTAATCCAGTTGGGCCCCACGTGGGAACACCTGACAAACACGCATGGGTCCCAGTTGGGACCCAGCAAGTAGCCGAGCTGAAACCCAGTTGGGGCCCAGCTGGGCATGTTGGTTGGGTTATAAATGCAGTATTATCAGGGTTTTTTTTTCTAATAACAACACCATGGTATTAATTAATTTACTATACCTCAAAAAGACGTCTCTTGAAACCTATAGGTGACTCTTTCGCTCCTCGGTCTTTTGGATAAGATCATGTGTAGTATCTGTTTTCATCCAGTTTAGAATGGAGCCATACATGACAGACCAATAATGCAAATGGTCTGAGGGCCGTGAGGTTGGTCACGCGTTGTCCTTCAGTTATTCGGCTCTTTTGCTTGTTGTTGTTTTTTAATCTGCCCGAATTATTCAGGACAAAACCATATGTTTGCCCCAATATTTTCATTGGTGGGACAATTTTCCCTCTGTCCCCAGGATCGACGTCCCTCGGCTGTTGCTCTGACGTCATTATGATACTGTTAAAGAGAAAATGTATTCACTGGCCGCATATTGTAGAAGTGCACTGTTCTGTTTCAGATCGATCTCTTGAGAGTCGTGACAATATTTTATCTGTGACGGTTACTACTGCTCTGACCTTATCTTGGGAATATGCACTAGGCCTAGTTAAGTTCTAGAATATATGAAAAGTACTTTGACGAGAAACACGAAAAAAAATGAGATTTAGCTGGTGCTTCGAAATACGTTTGGCCGATTAATTGCTCTTTCCGACCTATACCCACCTCCCTTACCGCGTGCAAAATTATTGACCTAATTTCTCAGATGAAACTGAAGAATCTCCTGTGGCGTACGCAGGATTTCTCTAAAGGGGGGTGGCAGGCATGCATTATGTTGAGCGATCGTCGGTCTGGGGAGGGTCTAAAGGGAAGTCACCCCCTGCCCTTTGAAAATTTTTGGCGTTTTCAAGAAACTTAGATGCAAAATGGTGCAAGATTTTCGACTTTGACAGGAACAGCGAGAAAACTTGAATTGTAGTGGTTCATAAGGATAAAACTGAAACTTTTGTGTTTTATGTGCAATCTTATGCCATTAACGCATCTTTCCAAGTAAAACACCTAGGAGTCAAAATAAAAGAGCATCGATTGGTATAGGTGAACGGGAGCATTTTAGTTTGCGTTTTTTTATTCTGTCTAAGCGGAGCGCCACCATTAGTTGGCGAGGAGCTTAGAGAAAATTTTGAAAAATCATACCTCTCATGCACATAGCCGGAAATAGCAATTTCCAGACTTTTACAAAAAATCTCAGTCGCTATCTTTGTTTGTCGTTTGCAATAAAATGCTCACTTTAAAATAAGTTGGCGAACTGTAAAGTGATCAGAAAGTTATTAAAAAAATACTTAAAAAATGATTTTTTTGCCCGAAAGACTATCTGAGTGGAGCGTCACCATTGGTTGGTGGGAAGCGAAGAGAAATTTTTGAAAATAATCGCGACCCCTCAGATGGTCGAGAATTGCTTTTTATGCTTGTAAGGAGAATGTAAACATGCAGTCTTCATGTTAAGCTTTTGTTTGCTCAGAAAATTACCACATAAAATGTTCTACCACTATTATATTAAATAGTCTTCACTATTTTCGGGAAACTATAAAAGGATAATATGATAATGCTTCTCTATTGTGACTCTTGGCTAAATTAAAGATCGGCTGAATTGTTGAAATAGTCTGTGACTGACTCCCGTCTGTTAATGATTTTACTCCTAATATCTCTTGCGTGATAAACGGCAAACTATTTCTCATCGTAGGCTGAACACCCTCCGCTCCCGTCCCCGTCTCGTACGTCTTTGTCGGCCCGGGAAGGAGTCTAAGGGATGGGCCCCCCTTTTCGAAAATTCTTAAAAAGGTAGGTTCACTTAGAGGAAATCGGTGCCACCAGGGGGAGATAGAGAGGCTACCTTTTTTTAAGAAAAATTTGGAATTGAACAAAATTTGAATATTTTTAGGAATTAAAAAAATTAGCATTACTGAGGGGCCTTGCAGAGACAATCCTTCCCCCTTGAAAATTTTTGAGAAGTCGGGTGTCCTTTCATGTAATCTGGTGCCACATATGCTATCTTTTGAAGTAAAACCTGTGTAACTCGATCGAGTGTGGCTAAGTAGTTTTTAAGTTGATCTTAAAAACATGGCATCCATGAGGCTGGGGCCATGGCCCAATGCCCCCTTCGTACGCCACTGAGAATCTCTTTTTTTCTGCGTCATACCATGGAAGCCAGAGGGACCTGCATGTGTGACCGACAGCAGGGTCAAGTGGTTAGAGCATCCCTACTCTCAGTTCTGGAGTTCGATCTCATGGTAGGGTGATTTTGAAGGCTTTAAAATGGAACGTATTGCCATTTATCTTGGTGTTCAGCATTATAAGCAACTGGGCAAGGGAAACAAGCCAGTAAGCCGAAACTGGAAAAAAGCCGTCGCCGGCCCGACTTTATTGCTTAGAAAATGAGCCGAATGACCTATCTAACTATCTGTGGAGGTCGGTATACTTGTAAACACGTACTATCTCCCGTCTTCTTCTATGTAACCTTGCTTCAGAGTGTGCTGTATTGTTGTGAATCACTCGTGTATATCGTACTATCTTGATGTAAAAAGGAAGCCATCGATGCGTATTGGATCATCTAAATGCACCTTATTCTCAAACTTCTTCTTGGTACATAATAGGAACAATAAAGAACGACGAGTTAGTCAGACGAACCTAATCTTCAGCTTTCGCTGAGCGTGTTCTGCACTGAAAGCAAAACAAGTAATTGTCGTTAAAGGAAGGGTTTCGTTCAGACCCCATACACACCAACATAACTTTTGTCTTTCCGGGTAATGGTTTTGTTAGGGCCAATACGAAATTTCTAATCTCTTACCCTGCAAGAATATAATCGATACAGTACAATGGCAACAGCCAATCAAGGTATTCCTTGTTAAACAGTATAGACATAAGCAGCTCTTCTTTTACAGTTTTAGTATGATGTGCAGGTGAATTTCTTTCCGACGGATGTAATTTTAGCCGGCTTCATACTCAGACTTAGAGACCTACGTTTGGAAGCTCTTCCGGCTCATTGGGAAATCTTTTTCCGTCAATTTTATTTAGTTTGACCTACTACTATACGCAAGATGGATAAACCCCAGCGATTGCGATTGCTCGCAAGAGCTCGCAAACGGCCCCAAAATGTTGTAAAACTTTTTAACGGACCGTTGTGACATCATGCGAATCATGGTTTGTTACATCTTGCTTTCCGAGTGGTAAATTTCCTAACCTAATGAAAGTTATTGGCAGATCAGTAAAAGAGAGTAAGTTCCATGTCACTCTTATCCAATAACGTGAAAATGCCATCATTTAATAGTCTATAGTGTAAGAAGCAACATGGTTTTCAATGCATTGCATAATGCGTCGAACTAAGCATCTCCTATGCAAGGTAGTTCCGCAAACATAATCAAATGAAGGGTCATTCTAAAATGGTGTACTGCTGTACCTCGGACTTTAAATTGCCGCGGTGTCCTTTATGTGGAGGTAATAGTGGCCATTGAAAGTAAAATTGTTACGCTCAAGGACAGACTCAGTTAATCGTAAGAGCGTAGCATATCTTGAGAAATCCAATAAGCAGCAATCAACTTACCACAAGCCAGTGCGCCCTCATCTAGGGATATTGTTGTACTGCTGAAACCTCCATGGGAGCGAGTTGCCACATGGGAGTGACCCCTTCTTGTCTCCACGAAGGTAGCAGACCACCATCTCCAATACTAAATACTAAATACTAAATAAATGACAGATGAACCACCTTTAAAATTTTTTAAGGAATGTCGTGTTTGTCCATGTTACTCATTAAATAGGATAAATTTTTCATTTAGATTTTGTAGACACTGAATTGAAATACAGACAAAATAGAGGCATAATTAAAGGCAATTTGACCAATTTTAGTGCCATTTTTATTGTATAACATTTGTGAAATGCCGTCTCTGAGTAGGTATAATGGCGGGAAAGATACTTTCATTCAGGCTCTCTAGCAAATTAATTTACGATGGTCGTGATATGGAATTTTAAAAGTACAATGAAAGAAAACATCGAGCTTCGACGAAGGGGGGTGGGGGGGGGGTGGGTCTGGTCCCGGTTGAAAACTTCTACAAGGCTAGGAGACACGGAACTAGCCTAATTTAGTGTATGAGTCAGTGGGACATACGACTAGGGGCACGCAACCTGAATGTTCCCTCACCCATTCTGCCATTTGTAGCCTGTTGTCTAGTAAGAAAGTCACTCGAGGTTACAGCATATAGTTATCTGTACTGTCCAGCATGCAGCCAATAGCGGTTTAAAACCCTTGATGTTGTTAAAGACCAAAGCCTCTTGCCCCAGACAGTTCCAACTCTCCTCAACTTAAATTAAGCCCCTCCCCCAACTGTCCAAAGCTCATTCTCATTCAGCCACAATTTTATGATTTAATTCCTTCTTGGTCCCGTGAGTATACAAGACCCAATATGTAATTAGAACACTCTCAGTAAAGGACATGCTGTGTAAGATGAGCTACTCTGTATTTTAAATTTGTTCTGTCAATCAAAGAGCTGTGCCAATTGAGAATTTCTGTAGACCATTACAAAAATTGTTGTTTGCAGTGAAAATCGACTGCCTCTTAACCGAACATTTGTCAGAAAGTGAAGATGGGTTTGAAATTTTGGAAACTTTTGAAAAGATGGTGATGATGGTCCCACCCACCGTTGATAGGAAACTTGTACAAATTCATTAAGCCAATCGATTCCATACAAACACGCCTTTCTCTCAATGATGGAACCAGGTGAGACAACTTGTAGGCCTGATATACGTGGGCTCTCTTATTTCGTTGTTCAACAAGAAGGGGCTCTCAAACAGACGGAGTGGCCAAGGCATAAATATCACTTCACATCAGAGAAGTATATAGACACCTTCTTGGCCCTATTAGCAATTTGCAACAGATCCTGTGGCTGCAACCCCCTTTAGGCTGCCGTTGGTTTTTCGTAGCGATGAGCTGAACGAAAAGACTTCGTCCGCTCCGCGGGCTAGCTCAGAACTGAGGGGTGACAGCATGACTGTAGGCCAGGGTTGTCCAACCTTACGCAGCGGTGGGCCACATGTAATGGTTATGATGGACGAGGGGCCGCATTCTATACTCGTTTTTTTTTTTTCAATTTTTCCCGACGCCCAAGGCAACAAAATGCAATCATTGCACGTAGGGAACACTGATTCATTTTCGTTTTTGATTGAACGAATATATAAATTTTAGCAAAAATTGATGGTGTTGGGCAAGAGCGCAAATCTCTGTTTTAGAGTGTGGGTGAAAATGCTTACGATGTGCCCATGAGTATTAAACTGTGCACGCTTGGCGGGCACCGCGAGCGCGAAGCTCCAAAGGGCTCTTGGTGGGATCCAAGGGAAAAGCCCCTGTGGGGGTCCAGGGGGCGAAGCCCCCGGAAGCTCTTGTGTTCTAGCGTTTCCGAAGCTTTAGAAAAACTGTTTTCGAACGAAAAAAAAACGAAAAAAGGTGACCATATTTTTAGGTCTACTCAATTTTTTTTTTTTTTTTGGGGGGGGGGGGCATATTACGATTTGGCCCCCCACTTTTTCACTTGAGGGGGGAAGGCTCCCCTTCCCCCCGCCCCCGGGATTTGCGCCCATGGTGTTGGGCAGAATATTCGGACAAAGTTTTTTCATATTCCTCCTGAATCATTCTCAACCCGCCCCTGTGGACAACACTCCAATGTAGCCTAGGCTACATGTAGCATACATTTGAAATGTATTATTATATACGGGGAAGCCTAAATTTATCATCAGTAGATCTGCTTATTGAATAATTTTGCAATATAGATTATTTCTGACGGGCTGGACGCAACTTTTTCGCGGGCCGGACAGTGGCCCGCGGGCCGTAGGTTGGACAACCCTGCTGTAGGCTTTTACAATGCCTTTGCGGCCATAGTAAAAACAACACCCGTATATACATGTGCCAAACACAGATGACACATTGCAAATGGGTTAGCAATGCTACCATACACTTTTAGTGTAGGCAGTGAACAGTATTAGCGGGGAAGCACGAAGACCTTTAGAGATACACAACAATGACACTTCGTAAGCCTACAGAGGAAAAAATTGAAAAACATAGAAATAATGAAAAAATAGCACAGTCAATAAAAGAAAATGTTGTTGAAAATGTAATAAAAATAAAAAGATGGAAGAAATTCATATAGGCATACGTTAAAAAAACCAAGAAAGGGAGAAAGGGGTAAAAAAATAAACAAAACCTAGAAAGTAACGTTTAGGGAAAACCCCAAACCTGCACCTTTCTGTAACAAATATACACAGTGGAAAATGCTGAAACTTGGTGCCTATGTGCTGCCAAGATTTGCCTTATTCTTTTTCTCAATTGTTCCTTTTTTTTACTTTGGAAAAGAAGTGACATTTAAGGTAAGAGCCGGTGTCTTGAAGAGACAAATAGGTCAAGTTGTCTTAGTTTTGTTGGGAGTGTGGAAAGACCGCAACAACTTTTTGCGTATTATTAAGTGAAATTTCCAAAAGAAACTTAACAGGTTAAAGGCCTAAATTCCTACGAAGCATCTTTCAATGATAGAGGTATCCCTAATCTTGGTTCTGTGTGAGCGAGATACAAAATCATAAATAAGCCTTAAAACGTTGTCAAAAGAAAAGGGGATTATTGAGCAACTTTTAACCATTTGAGGTTTAAGAAAAGTAATAAACATGCACGGTTATACCTATTTTCAAGCTTCGTACCCAGGCTGTTGGAAGAGGCTGTAAGGCAGCAATGTTATAAAGCGACCATGACGAATGGCAGTGTTGTTGTAACTTAGACCAGCAAGGTATGTTACTGCCATAGATAATTTCACGTAAACCAGGTCTAACGTTGGACTGGTCTATATCTTTTGTGCATACGGACTTATATGTGTAACATATTCAAATATAAAATATTCAGACGAAATTCCCAATCTATCGGTATATAGTGATCTCAGTATGGCCTAAGCCATCGCACCTTCAATTTGCAAAATCCGTTTCATTAAGTTTTACTTGTGACTCCCCACTCGAGACATTTTAAATTTTTAATGCATATAAATAGTCATTTTTTGAAAAAAAATGCCAGAAAGTGAAATGTTACAGAGCAGCAATAAATTGAAAGCGTTCCAGTGCAGGAGTGCGCATGAGCAAAACATTCTATAACCCCACAAGGGAGATATTGAAATCTTCAACCGGGTCCCCTCTTTTGAAAAATCCTGGATCTGCCACTGTGAAAGGCAATTTCTCAAAAGGCGACACAAACGCGTAACACGTAACTCGATTTATATGCACTGTGACTAACAGTTGGTGTGTATATGTCTGCCACGGACAACATCCGGAGGTCTTCTGCATTGGCTTTGCTATTTATCATGTTAACTTCAGTGACTTCAGTGTTCATATAACATCAACTCCAAAGATAAAGGCGATATTGGTTACCTTATCAAAGTCAAAATGTGTGCAAAACGGAGCACTGGAGGTCATCACGACCTTTTCATTCAGCGTTGTGAAGTTAATATCTCCTAGTCATGTGGTCGCGCAAAGCGCAATCACAACCCCTATCAATGACAGCTCCCTGATCACAAGACTAGAAGGGATTAACCTCATAACTTTGAATGAGGAGGTTGTGATGAGCCCACAAGCTCCGTTTTGCATTCATCTTGACTATGATAAACTGAATTTTTGGTTCTCTGGTATGCTTAGTTTGCTTCAAAACAAGACATGTTACGTATTTTATGTTGTATCATAATTTACATACAGTGACCTAATCTTCTAATTTGACCTTTTACGACCATAAACGACCTATAGGTGACCTCCACTTGCGTTTTATTTTTTGTAACCTTTATATTTACATTTAAATTTGCCATAAGCTTTAATATTATACCAACATGACATGTTTACTTCCTCAAGGAGATATGTCATAATTAAGAAGTATGTATGACAGTGGGGGTGGATTATGACGTCAATAAAAATGCCCAAGAATGCCGAGGCGGCATCCGTCAGATTCTTAAAATACACACCCTAAACTGTAATATTCATCAAAAACACTGCATATAGCCGATACCCAACTTGACTGTCATTACAATTTTGATCATATCTATTCGATTATTGAATGTTATAAATAACAACTTTCCGGATAGACAATTGTTATATGGCTTGTTATGCTGTGGGTGTGGGACATTTCGGTGTAGTATCTGAGATAAAGAGTACTGTTCGATTTTCAATACATTATCGTATTTTGGTGTTTAATTTGTATTTTTTACATTCTCAGAGCTGAAGATCAACATTATGGAGGCAGTCGCCAAGCATGATTTTGTAACATCCCGAGAAGACGAGCTGGGCTTCCGTAAAGGAGAAATTGTTAAGGTAAGTAACAAACAATGAAAACCTTAATTTCTTATTCTGAAGTGAAAAATTTAATTTTCATATTTGAAAGAGGAACCGCATCTACACAGAGTGGTGAAACTTCCATTCAATCGAATAAATGGTGAACCACAGTCCTCTCCAAAAAGGGATCAGAAAAGGATGAACACGGAGCCAACCAAGACACTTGTGAGAAAGGACAATTGTGTAGTCTTGTGCTTCTCTTGAGAATCCTTCCAGTAAACCACTCTACAGTCCTATTCATCAAGGGATTAATTCAGTTGTACATGACCCTTCAGCCACTTATCTCGATCCGCTTAATTAGGGTTCCCGGTGTGGGAATTATAGAAAAATGAAAACATCTAATTCAGAATCTTCACCCATTGTGATATTCCGCTTTGTGCAGGTCATAAAAGACAGTAAGTGTTTCATTCTCATTGGTAAAATGTTCATCTTATCTTTCACCTAAGCTCCTACAGGTTTCATCAATATACATGGGATCACCTTTACAGCTAGCAATACAATGTTCACAACTTGCCCCCTGGCTTCTTCCAAATTCATTTCTTTATATTGCATAATTTACAAACATGGTGTACAACAAGCATCACAATAGTAGAAAAGGATTAAATTTACTCAATGTATCTACGAGTCATGAACCAGTGTTCTCCATAGCTACAACCACCTTCAGTTCGGTTACTTTCGTAATACTTTACATTTTTGGCGGGTGGGAGGCTTCACGTGACAAACAACACAGCTTCAGATAAGTTTTTCTCAGTTTTAAACCAATTGAACTTTTGTGTCACCTTTTCTCTATCACGTTTTTGCTACTCATACCCTTTAGGCCTAAACATTGTTTAGGATAAATGAAGTTTCACAGCCCATTTTCTAACCAATTGGTTGAAGCCGGACTGGCCACCAGTTGTGACTCACTGGCTTTTTTTCCTATTCCATTGCACTGTGAAACAAGGCAGTGATGTATCCAGGATGGGATTTTTAGGGGGGCCTAGGTAACAAGTGTGTGTGTGGGGGGGGGGGGGGCTGGTACCTCCGAGGGTTAGGCACGGCAAGACTATCAGAGCGGAGCGCCACCATTAGTTGGTGCGGAGCGTACAAGAAAATTTGGGGCTTTAAAACCCTTCAGATGGCCGGATACGGCACTTCCCACGTGTTTTAGACTGGATGAACCCATCCGCAAATGCAGCAATATTTGAATGAATTTCAGCTTACCTAAGGCAGTACCTTACCCTTTAACAGGAAAACCAAAAGTAGTTGTGCCCCCCTCTGAGAAACTTTCTTTGCGTTAGATTTCCTAGATGCAAAATGGTGCTATGTTTGGAAAAAACTTTGAACTGATAATAGGCCTAAGTTTTAGGATTTTCCCTTTTTGGGGAGCATGAAAAATATCAAAATATTTTTAGTTTTTGTGGAGATATTACAAGAGACGTACATGCTACCAAAGAAACAATTTGCAAAATGGTGCAGTATTTATTCATCGGTACATTGAGTAATCAAAATTAAAATACTACTTATAAACCTCTCAAAATAATTGAACCGCAAAGCAGAAGTATGGATCATGTGCGAAACAGATGAAATCCGGACCTTGTGGAATTTTGCAAATCCCCCGGACGCGAGTGCCAACTAGTAAAAAGAGGACTTGTCAAAAAATCGTCCTACAGTGGCACTTGCCATGGGCAGGCGTGAGGCACAAAATAGGCCTACTTGTTTAGGATGGAAGGGAAGAATTATCCGAAGGCAGTACCTTACCCTTACCTGCTTACGGCATATTTTGTGTATGATAAAGTATAGGAATGGTCGTGTAAGAGAGGTCTCCAGTGCACGATTGCCTTATTTTCAGTAAATCAATCAGCCATCCGAAAGGCAGAAAGAGTATTAACTTAACAAAGTCACATTAAAGTTTGTCGTCGAGACTTTTGTTTCATCGTCGAAGTGAAATGCAATAAACGGCAGTGCAGATCACAAACGGTATATCTAATTAAGTGAAAGTAGGCATTTTGAAGTTATTACTTGATTTCATACGTGCGCACAAAATGTGTTTTACACAAATTCATCCATGATTTTTTTTTTTAATTTTTACACATTTTATTTATTTACTGTTTTGAAGGAAATACTGCAAAGTTTATTTCCGTCCAAACATTTTATTGTTTTTAATTACTTTATCAGGACGCAAAAAATCTGGGGGGGGGGGGGGGCTGAAGAACGCCACTGAAACAAGGGAACATTTCTTCTTACTTTTTGAAAAATCTTTCTTGCCTGCCTGATTTATGTTATCGCCTCAGGTAGGTAATGATACACACGAAATATACACTTGAGAAAGTCAAGTTTCACATTTTATTAAAAAACTGGCAGTTCAAGATTCATCATACACAAAATGTTACTTAACATTGGGTTAGCTTACAGACCAGTCAAGTATGTGCTAATCACTTATCACCCAATGTGAACACATTGAAAGCATAGATCCCTTGACTGAGGGCACAGATGATGTAACAAACTCAGATATCAGATTTTAGTTACATTCCAAACCGCCTTTGACCAATACTTGGGTGTCTATATTGCAGTCTCAAGAAGAAACCTCACGGCATGGATTATGTTAAGCATCAAGCACAATGGCAGTGGTTTCTATTTTGAAAGTCTTTATGACCATGGAAATAATCCCATCTCTATCATTACTACCTATATTATTGAAGCCTTTCTGTGCTCTGCAATAAACTTTGTAACTATAAGATTTCGAATAACCACTATTTCGCATCTATTTATGAAATGTTTATTGCAGTTTTCTTTCATGGTCAGGAAGACTTATAAACACACACTCCTCTTTATTCTAACGAGATCATTTTTCAGTTTATGTGACTTTGTCGTCATAGTAACGGCACCATCTTTGTGTATATGACACAAACGGCAACTTTGTGTCGCAACATGTGTCATATAATTCAGTTACTTTCCAGTAACACGTGTCCACGCTCTGACCAATCAAAAGCCATTAGCTGCCGGCCATCACCTGATCTTGCTCCCCTAAAGTGTGGTTTGCCTTATTTGATCATTACAAAAATACATAAAATATGTTTGATTATGTTTCGGCAAAAGGTGTATTTTCCATATATAGGCTTTTCATTGCGATTAGCGAAAAACGGGGCTTTTGATTGTACGAAGAATCTACCGAAATTGGAAGTTTTTTCGAAACTCTTTTACCATCTTTATCAACTAGGTTATTTGAAGATCTGAACCTACTGAAAAAAATAATGCTATTTCAAAGTGACAGACCTTGGGAAAGGCGTACAGGAGCATTTCTGAATGGGGGTTTGAAGATACTATGCCCAAAATACTATCTAAACGGAGCGCCACCGTTTGTAAGCGCTAAGCGTAGAGAAAATGTTGAATTTGAAAACAAGGACCCTTCGGACAGCCGGAAATGGCATTTCCCTGGCCTGTAAATAGAGACAGTCGTTGCTTTAAGCTTTCGGTTGTAATGAAATTTTTACTGAAATTGAAAAAAGATCAGCAACTTGCTGGGAGATACCAGAAAATTTCCAGACAAAATGTACCACCATTGGGTGGTCTCCTTCTCGAGGAAATACTATACGACGAAATTGAAAACGTCATTGTTTTCACTCTTTTGTCATTCTTGGGTAAATATTAGATCTACTGAAATCATGACACGTGACTTCCCAAACTCCCGGCTATTAATGACATTTATTCAAACGCCTTTTAAAAATGTAAGTTACGAGGTTGGCTCAAATGATTTTTCAGACAAACTTAGGGGAAGACGTCTTCACACTATTTCATCAGGTAACTGAGAAACTACATACCCTATTTTAGTTGTTGTCGCCCGAATTCGGCTGTGGTGGGGGCAGGATAGATGAACAGATGATAAACTACTGGACACTACACCTGAATATCCTCCCACCTATCCGTGTTATGTGGCAATTGAAAATATCCCAAATTTTTTTTTTTTTGCATTGGCTCTTTCTGTAATAATTCCGCAGTGTACCGCATGTATGACCTTAACATGAACAACGGAAGGTCTTTGTAATTTGTTGAAAAAAAAACGCACTTAGGACCAAATGTATCACCACTCTGTTTTACTTTGACTGACAAATAGATTTTTCAAACTGTCCATTACCTTCTGCTACTTAATAACTATAAAGTATTCTTCTTTCGGTAGATGTCCGAAAAGTTCTCAACATATTGTCCGAGATTTCATGGAAATATGTGGTTTGGGAGACTCAGTCCCCCGCTCGTACGTCAATAAACTTTTGGATTTTTATTGAAGAATCTGATGTTCTAATGAGAAGAATCAAGTATCGCCCGGCCGAGGAGTATTATGTTGGGGTTTCTGAATATCATCGCGCAGATTAAGTCCCTGAGACGATATTTGAAAATTTCTCGCAAAGCTTTTATTTGAAAATCTGGAAGTTATATATCGAAGTAATTGTATGGGCAGAAAATTTGAAAAAGAGTGGTCTTATTAGTAGGGCAGAATTGAAAAACTATAGTCTTTATTGAAGAACGATCTGCCAAAGTTCATATGGGTAAAATCAAGACTGAAGTTAATTGAGGTTTTATATTTTGTCGTACGATAAAAATAATTTTTTTCGGAATTTCTGAAAATCTGTACCTTATATTGACGAAAATTTGGATCTTTGTAAGAAAAAATAGGAATTTTGATAGTTTGTTTGAAGAGTAAGGCCCTATGGTCTTTTCGTAAGCAAACAAATGACAGGGGAACAGTGGAAGAGCGGAACTTATATTCCTAAACCCTTTCATGAAAATCTGACTTCTGTTACAGATTTTAAACCAAAATGACGATCCCAACTGGTATAAAGCTGAGAAAGACGGTAGGGAGGGCCTCATTCCAAAGAATTATATCCAAATGAAAGATAACGGGTGAGTATTCTTTTATATGCTATCCATATGTTTCAATAATGTAAATATTAGACTAAAACTAAATATTTAAATTGAAGGGGTCCAAAATTTTGCTGCTGCAAAAATGAACAATGAAGAACATACATGAAGTAATAAAATTGCACCAAGTTGGGGGAGGGGTTGGCTTTGAGGAAGCGTCCCTGTAAACTCGTCCACCACATCGCTGAGAAAGTTTTCATTAAGTCGTGGCAGTAAGTAAATGTGTACAAAAAATATGTTGCCCCAAAGATGTCAGTTAAAATCAAGATAAAAACTGTAAAATCCTTCAAAGTCCACACTAAAACCCCGAGTTCTTAAAGAGTTTTCTACCCGAATTTTGTGGACTGAAGAAGGTTTTATTTTCTACATTCTTTTGGAAAAGGCCATTGTTCTTGTCGGCGCTTCGAGTTTCACCACCAATACCCTCCGTCGAGAATATTGGTCACTTGCTTACACATACATATAAAATCATTGTAGTTGGAACCTTTTTCTCTTCCTGCTCGGATTTACCTGTCATTTCCTTACATTTAAGGCTTTGGGGTCTTTGGCAGGAATATTGGACTTTGCGCTTCCGATAAGTTTTAATTTGAATGTTTCTTTATGTCCTAAATTGCCAAAATGCCATATCTCAGGAGTTGAATGACTTCGCTACCTTATATTAGAAATTCATTTAGATTGAAACTTGAAGGATAGTTTATTTACACCTCTCCTAACCATTTGACTTGCCAAAATTATAGTAATATATTTTTTGCCGACAAGGCCACCCTCCTTTCTGTCGCATTTCTTGAGAAAAGGCAAAATTTATCTTCTATATTTAATGTCCAGTGCTTTTACAAATTCCACGTTCTTTTATTGTTCCCTCTGTTTGCAGTTGGTATCAGGGAAATATATCCAGAGAAAAGGCCGAAGAACTTCTTCTTCGAAAACAATACGATGGTGCATTTCTGGTTCGAGAGAGCACGAGTTCGCCTGGAGATTTTTCCCTGTCTGTAAGGTAACATTTTACACTTTATATTCCTGTTACACTGTTTGTTACCTTTTAAAGGCACAGTTCTCTCACCCCAAACAGTACCAATTCTCTTAACCTTCTTACTGAAGCCCCTCTCACAATTGTCGGAAATTCATCCTCGGATCAAGACACAATCTCAGTTTATTGCTTCAAGGTGAGTGTAGAAAAACTCATTTTATTTAATCAAAACACTCTCGGTACCATTCATGCTGTGTAATATAAGCTTTGACACTCTGCATTGTTTGAATTAGCTGTCAATCAAAGAGCTGTGCCAATTGAGAATTTTGGTACCCGGGTACCAAAATTGTAGTTTGGGGTGAGAGGTTTGGCCTTTTAAAAGAGTAATGAGAACGTGCATGCAAGATTCCGTTTATTCCCGCCAACTGCTCCAAAGCTACATCAAACAATTTCCCCAATTTTTGTAAGTCTACTATCTAATTATATTTGGATGCCAGAGTTTTTAGTTCAATGCAGAATTAACTTGTGGAGCTTTGAGATTTCGTCTGTAGTGCAAATCTCGTTCTCATTCTCACTATATAAGTCCTTCATGATCACGTGATTAAAGCAACTGACTAGCAGTCGGGAGGTCAGGCGTTAGATTCCCGACGGGGTCATACAGAAAACTTTAAAAATGAAACCTACTGCCATTGGGCTTTGTGCTCGGCACAAGCAATGGAGTAGGGAAAACAAGCCAGTGAGCTACAACTGGAATGGTCCACCGCCCGGTCCGACTTAAAATCTTCCATCTTACTAACGCTATAAACCTATTAAAGATTGAAATCTCTTCATATCAATAATTTTGTCAGACAACTAGTTTTCGGTTATTGACCGAACGGTGATAAGCATTTAGGCCTAAGCCCCATGTTTTTTCTCCATAGACCAATTGATGTCACGTTCGCATTCCTGTGAAACGTTTTTCCTTATCCAGTTCCGATTTGACATTGTGACCAGGATTTATGTATCTTCATTGTAACCATTTTAAGAGCTTGCCTTACCAAAATGCTTTTGTCTTGGCCCGTCTTTATATTTTACAAAGAAGTGAGCATGTCCTCTTAGATTTTCGCATAGTCATACTCAAAATGAATCACAGAATCGATAATTCCAATCTTTTAAAGGAAGGCACTTGTCAGTGTTGTCACTTCAAACTACCAATTTTGGTAGAAAAACAAAATTCTCAATCGGTACCGCTGTTTGTCTGACATCAAGTTCAAAAGAAAGATTTAGCTTATATTGAACAGCATACACAGAGTGTTGTGATTACTCTTTAAACGCAGATAATGCTTACCAGGATATATTCTCTTTTCGGCAAAAAGCTAGAATTGTCTGCACACCGTGGTTCAGTAAAAAGCTGTGGGAGGGGCTAGAACTTAGTATATGGGTTAAGAGAATCGGAAATATCTGCTTCGACAAGTTATACCATGAGAAGCAAATTGGATTGACTCAGGAAATGCGCATTTGCATTCCCAAACCCCTCCCATAACCAGGAGGCTCTCATGACCAGGGAGGCGTTACTAATAATACTTTTCTGCCATGACACAATACTGGCTGCGCGCCTTGCGTTTGTGAGGGCACCATTTCATCCACAGACAACATAAAGTTATGCCTATAAGTGAAGAGCAAAGTTTGGCCGCAGAATGAAAAGAAGTGACCAGCTACGTGAGCTAATGCTATGCTTAGTTTGTTTATGTTTACTGTGTATCATGTTTGTTAGCGTTTTAAGTTGGGTCACTAGCTTAGATAACAGGTCTTTTCTGTTTTCTAGTGTCCTTCATATGTTTGCTTTCATATATGTTTGTTTCAACTTGTTATTTTTGTAGATTATATGAAAAATAAATTTGAATTGAATTAATATCTTTTTATCTTCTTTCTTTGTTCATTTATAGGTTTCAGAATAGTGTCCAACACTTTAAAGTACTAAGAGATGGAGCTGGCAAATATTTTTTATGGGTTGTGAAGTTTAACTCCTTGAATGAACTGATCGAGTACCACAGGACTAGTAGTGTGAGCAGGGGACAGACTATTTATTTGAAAGAAATGGTAATGTTAAGAATTTTATTACCGTTTTGCAGGGTTGTAGTAGAGTTCGGACTGACGGACTCAGACTCGTAATTTCAGAATTTGAAGGACTCGGCCAAAGGAGCCGATTTTCTCCATTGAGAGTAAAGGGCCTCGAGTCCTTGACAGTTGAAAATTGCTGGACTCGTGACTCAGACTCTCCGGACTCGACTACAACACTGCTGTTTTGCAGTAAATACCCATCGGCATATTATATGTCTTATATTAACAAAAAGTCGTGGATTTTTATTCCTTGCCAAAGGAAGGCGAGGAATCTATGCGATGGTGATGTCGTTAGAGAGAGAGAGTGTGTGTGTGTGCGTGTGTGAGTGTGTGTGTTTGTGACACTTGCTTGTAAACACGATACCTACAGATAGGAGTGACCGATTCTCTTCATATTTGGTATATAGATTTGTCACGTAGAGAAAAAGAAGCCTATTTTTGGTAGAGGTCAAAGGTCATTTGAGGTCACCAGCGGTAAAACTGCCAAAACACCGAAAATGGCTTGTAAACACAATATCTTCAGATAGGACTGGCCAATACTCTTCATATTTGGTATATAGATCTGTCATGATGAGAGAAAGAAGCCTACTGTTTTTGGTAGAGGTCAAAGCTCATTTGAGGTCACTTGCGGTAAGATTGCGAAAACGTCAAAAGTAGCTTGTAAACACAATATCTCAAGATAGGAGTGACTGACACTTTTCATATCGAGATATAGATTTGTCATGTAGAGAGGAAGATCCCTTTGAATTTTGGCCACATTCAAAGGTCATTTGAAGTCACCAGAGGTTAAACTACAAAAGCTCTCAAATGGCTTGTTAATGCCATAACAACCTTGTTTTTTTATGCAGACCAGAGGTCATGTCAGGTAATCAGAGGTCGTGAGAGAATCAAAGAGCCCTTTTTGTTGAGATCAAAGGTCATCTCGGGTAACTGGGGGTCAGTGTTTGCTGGGATTTGTAGGTTATCAACATGATATAAGTGTGTTTTGATCGTTGTCAAATGAATCCTTTACATTCTGTGCCTAGATTGTAAAGAAAAATCTTTTAAACAATGTCAATTTGAAAAAAGAAGGTATTTCATGACAAGGAACCACTAAGCCTTTTGGCTTTTTGTTTTACCTTAATAGTCAGAAGTATTCATAAATAAATTGAAATGCAGGCTGACAGTTGCATGACTTTAACTGTACTACTAGGGAAGTTTATTAGGTGTTTCGGCTGTTCACACGTAATAAGTATCATCAAAAATTAACTAAGATTTAGTTCTTTGAGAGAATAAAATGTTACATGCCGGAAAATTCCTTGAATAGAAATACAATACTGAAAAGCAGTCGTGATTCAATTTCAGGATCATTACCTCCCGACTGTTAAACAAACTGCCTGCTCAGGAGGTTATAAAGACTGCGGTATGTTATTAGTGTACATATGTCGTCCAATCCAATTCTGATAATCTTCTTATTTAATCCCCTTACAAAACTGTCTAAAACTCGTCCTCACCCAGACACAATCTCAGTTTATTGCTTCAGGGAGAGTACACAAGATCCAATGTGTAATCAGAACACCCTAAGTACATACAATGACAAGCTGTGTGATATGAGCTAAGTGCTCTCTTTTTAATTCGCTGTCAATCAAAGAACTGGGTGGCAATTGAGAGTTTTTTGTAGAACTACTACAAAAAATGTAGTTGGTGAGAGTTGACTGTTTTTTAGTCTGTGTATGAAGTTATTGTCATTGGTTATAGTTGTAAATTTTTATCGGTAATTTCCTCGAAGAGGGTAATCTTTTGAGATGAAATTTCGTTGTATACTGGGCTTATCATGAGTCGATCACCTAACAAAGTTCGCTACCACAAAAATGAAAACATCTACAAAAATCGATAAAATTTGACGAAAATATTTTGTAATATGTCTTCTTTTTTGTGTTATATTTTGGTGTTGTTTGGGCTGAGTAATTTGTAGAAAATGAATCTTACTAGGAAGCAGTGCAAGTAGCAATGCTTATGAAGTAATCGTGAGTCGATCACTTCATAAAACAAACAAATAAAATCCTACAAATTACTACATTAAGGGGGAGGTTTTGACATAATGACACAGAAAAATCTCCCTTCTATCAGAATTCTCACTTAAAACTTCATAAAAGACATCTCAACATCATTTTTACTGATTTTTACAAATTTCTGGTTCATACTTTTGCTGAAACTTGCATATCTGGCCATGACTAACATTTTTGCTTTAAAAATCAAAAACATAATGACAAACAATCGGTTTTGATGTTTTTTGAAGAATTGCATTGCAGGTTATTCTAACATCGCAATCACATCACATCCTCACGCTGCAATAGCATTTAGAAGGCAGTGATCGACTCATGATAGTGATCGACTCACGATAACTTACTATACAACACATTTAACCTATAAGGCTCACAAAAACGTACGTAAGATGTAGTGAAGTAGCAATCAGTTCTAGTTATGACTTTAATTTAATATTGTTTGTACCCTTTGTCAGGATAATGACCAATTCACAGTGAAAGCAAAGTACGATTTTGATGCTCAAGAAGATGGAGAGCTATCCTTCAGGAAGGGGGATGTAATTATTGTGTTGGAAAAAACAGACCAGAATTGGTGGAGAGGAAGACTTGGAAACAGAGAGGGTTTGTTTCCCGTTCCATATGTGGAAACTTCGTGAGATTTTAGCCGATGCAGAAACAGTTAACTGGACTGGAATTCGATGTTATGATCATGGCTCCGAAACTGGAAATATTGCTTATATCGAACACTTTACTGGGATCATGTATCATATATTTTCATGTTAGTAACCTGAAAATAAATTAACACGACAAACATGTCCTTCAAAATGTTTTTACTCTCCAGACAAACTCATTCTAGTTTAATTCTGATGCGATCTTTCTACTGAGTGAGTTGCAACTTGCACGTACGCTGCTGTAAATCTCATACTATACTGAATTACCCATCAATATTTATAATTGTCAATAAAATTTCAAATACCAAATGAAAAAAAATTTTGGACGTGGTGCAGGAGCAACGATTCTTTCAAAGATCCTTAATCGTCTTGCACTCTCATAGCTTTTTCCCTAACCTGTTGAAACACGCCCGTCAAGTTTGCGACCACTATTCTTATCATGTGTTTCCAGTTATCAGAGTAAAAGATGACTGAATTCTTGGTTATAACTTGTCATTCTTTGGGAGAGGGATATTGGAATACAGCATTTCCTTTACTCGATTAACCTTATATCTTTGTCTATCTTTTTGTTGTTTAGACTTGTTTTGCTCTTTTTTCAAGGGAGTGTTCTGCCTTAATGTTAAGCCCAACAGGGGTTTGTAGGTCACTTCCTTCTGCTACTTTGTCAAGTCTGCTTTTGTTGCCTTACCTCTCTTCTATTTCGTTTAATTGTTCAATGTAGTGGTGAAACAAATAAAAAATGAGTAACAGATGACTGAGTATGTATCTGGGAAACTAATTCTTTGAAAAGAAGGCTATAACATACTGCCTTACGCTGTAACCCTACATGCTGCAAAATATTTCTGTTATATATCAGGACAGCATTGCATATTTAAAGGTAGAACAGGCAGTAAGTACTAGTAAATTTTACATCTGAAGATAAAAAAACTGTCACATGACCTTCAAGAGCCAATCACGAAACAGGGCAGTCTATACATCACTACTTCAAGTTGGGGTAACTTGTCTTACCCTTTAAAGTGCGTTAGATATTATAATGGAAATAGCTATATAATCATTTCCGTGAATATTTCAATTTGTTTTAATATGTTGAATTAATAAGAAGTTGCTTATTACTTACGATCTTGCTCCCTAAAATTGCACCACCATGTTTCTTCAAGTTATCACAACCCTATAGGAAATGTATAAAGCATTCAGTAAATCGAGTTACGCAAAATAAGTCATCTATTCCCTAAGTGATTTTACTGAAGATGTCTTGCCCAAAGTTAACGTCCGCGTTCTTGGAAGTGCGCTATTTAAATACATAAAATTTCAGAAGAAACAAGAGGGCATTCCGTGGAAATGAGTATTAACCCTTTACCGTTGTGCTCCAATCGGGGCATATTTGCGCGCATCGGGAGTAGGCGGAAAAGCGGACGTAGCACGCCCCTCCTCAGCTTCGGTAGGTTATTGACCCCGTGTCCTTAAACTATTGTCCCTCAGCTCGCGTTGTTGTGGCCGAATTTTCGGGTAGCTACTCGCAGTTTCGAGCTCCGCGTGAAACGGTAAAGATGGGTGACAGCCGCGCTCTCCGTATGGGTCCAAAAGGACCCAAACAACGGTAAAGGGTTAAGGTACGTCGCTTGCAAATATATCATTGGTTAAGATATATTTATTAAATTAGATGGGATCAGGCGCGTAGCCAGGATTGACAGGCCAGTAGCCTGCGGGGGTGGTCCGGTGGGCAACAGTGCCTGATATTTCCAAATTCGGTACATACACTTGACTAGTTGACAGTTGCGCTCTACGCAGGCAGGGTTTGATATTCCCATGAGTTTTGCCAGAATACTTTCATGAACAGCTGAAGGGCCGAAGTGAACTGAAAAGATCCAAAACCACTGCTTTTACCTGCATTGTCCTACCAAGGAAAACTGCCATAGTGGTAATCAATATTTTTTTCTTCAAATGCATGGGGCAACAATGAAGGAAAAATACGAGATTCTGCCAAACCAAAATTTTAAAACGCGACCTTGTGTACTTATTGAAACTACGTTATTGAAATAATCTATGATAACAAACTAACTATCCATTAAAAACAAAATAATTTCCAAAGTTCAATGACTTTACTTGATTTGTGCATGTCGGGCAACCACAAGAAAATTAAAGTGGAAGTAAAGTCATCCCAACTTACACTGTCGTGATTCATAATTGGCTCTTAAGAGTCATGTGACAATTTTGCTCTTATTTAAATGTGAAAGTAACTAGGAGTGACTTTTGGTTTACCTTGAGTATGTAATATTGAAGTATAAAAATATTATGAAGATACATTCAAGAGATACATGAAAAAAAAACTAAAAGCTGTGAGATTTAGCTGTTTTTTTTTAAATAAGTTTGGGCGACTCCTGCTAACTCTTTAATCTTTAGATAGCCTATTGGACATTTTCCAAAGGGTGATGTAATTCTTATTTTGATCTTAAAGGAAAACATAGATTTTAGCTGGGTGCTGCAGTTCTCGCATGATATCACTGATCGGATCGAATAACCATATTTTGTGACTTAAATAAAAGTGCTTCACATGTTTTGTCTTTCACTTCGCTGGAATTTTAACGAATCAACGTCCAGCTTCCTTGTGTAGAGTCTAGCTAGCGGTGCCCACGATCTAACAACATTTTTTACAATGCAGTGGTAGGCTTCAGTATGCCTTACAGCGGCGGGATGGCAAGTATATGAATGTTAATACTTAAAATGTATTTTTCTTGTATACCTTTAACTAGCACCAATACAAAGGGGAAAAACGTTATATTTAATTATTATTTTCTCATTCTCACTGAGTAAGACGTATTTATCAAGTGCCTGGATCCAACTGGTACGATAGATATATTGCTAAAGGTACTAAATACCGGGAGTTTTTATTTGGAAATGACCGTCTCACTGCTAGATTGAAAGGTAGGCCTACATATCATGGGCGTCCGCAGAAAAAAGTCAGGGGGGTAAAATTTCTAGGGAGGGGCAAAACCTCCAAGTCACCATGAATTGACACAAAGCATGTGAAAATTTCAGCCCAAAATGCCTCCCAGATTGTCGGAAATGGCATTTCTAAAGCCTATTTTTCGCATAGAAACTTGGAAGACACGTTTTGTTTGGGTTTTTTCTTTGATTTTTATACGTTTTTTCAATTTTTTGATTTTCCAGGGGGGGGGGGGCAAGTGCCCCTCCTTGCCCATACCTGCGGACGCCCATGCTACATATCACGATTTAGAAATAATTTCTTTCGAGCTCGAGAGCGGGGAAAAGTACAACCGTACAAAGCCACTCGCATACAGTGGACCTTCCGTAAAGCTTATCCGCGTAGCATATGACACGTCATCGGTCACTGTTGGTGATTTCAGTTGGATTTTTCTCATAGAAGAGTACTCCCTTATTGTAATGCTACTCCGGTCTTTACAGACCAACTGTGAGTTCAGACAGGGTTCAGATGACATAAATGACACCATACACAGTTGTCTAAATATAGTGTCTTATAATACCGGTGAACCCTAACCTAATCCATAACGTAATCCCTAACCTTTACACAAAATACAATCAATACAAAACAATGGTAGCAGCCAATCAAGAAATTCATACACGCCTAATACCGAAAATAATGAATTTACCGTATCACACTAGACTGCAGCAATCTGGACTTTTATTGCCACCCTGGAGTTGAAAGGGATTGGGGGCGACATGCCTCAGATTTTCAAATTTCTTTCTGACACAAATTATCTTTTCTCTTGTAGTTATTAAATGGTTCGTCAATTTGATTTTCAAAGTGGAGCGGGGGGGGGGGGACATCAGGGCTAAATATTTCTCCTCTCCTGATACGGTGTCTACAGCGGCGTAGCTAGACATTTTGTAGACATTTTGCTGGAAGGGTGGGGTTGAGCAAGCATACAAATTTCACGATTTTTTAGGGCGAACATCACTTTACCGGGGACGTAATTTGCAGCGCGCAAAGCGCGCTGAAACTTTTGCCCTTTTTTCAAATATTTCAAAATATGGAGCTTGTGTTGCAGAAAAGTTTGGATTCTGGGTTTCCTGTTAGGAAATTTGAAAAGTTTACTGAAGAATTTGCATTTCCTATTGGCAAATCTAAGATTGAGTGGCGACCAAAGATCGTAGATGCTACATAATGCTATTCATCGTCTATGAAATGAGGCACGATCTTGTACTGGAGAAAATTTGCAATTTTATGAAAGAAAATTTACGAAAATAGCACTTGAGTTACCGGTGTCACTTTATGATCGGGTGTCACAACATAAAACAAATTTCCGATTTCGCCACTTCCAGAGTTTGAAAAAGTTTAAGAAAATGAGGGTATAAGTGAGCAATTCTACTTAGGAATTATAACTTATGGCGCGGTAAGTGCGCGGAAAATTTTGCTTATTTGAAACAAATAATGTAATGACTAATATGAAGCTTTTATTGGAGAGAATTCTGCATTCGGAACTTCGTGAGTTGTCAAAATCACACACTACCGGTAAACCATGGCAATTAATTTCCAAATTATCCACTTTTTTCAGAGCCGCCTTCCTCCTGTACCTTCGCCACTGGATGTCTAAGAGAAGGGGCTCGGATGCAAAATGGTGCTAAATGTTCAATATTTTGAGTTCCTAGGAAACTCAAAACATGATCTTGAAAGTGTAGGTAATTACTTCAACGGACTATACGATCAATGTGAATTTAAATACCGGTGTTTTTTTTAGTAATTTGAATCACAACGAAAATTGTGATAGTTTACACGAAGGATTTGTGAAAAAGATCTAAAACTAAGGAACCATTTGAAATGAAAGAAGGTAAAATGAATCCACGAATTTATCAAAAGCACACTTCGATTTACTGCGGGGAAATCACAGGTGAGGTGGGGGGGGGGGCAGTGGTACCCACCGGGGTACTAGCTTACAGGTGTAAGATTGTTGATACAAAAACATTTAAGTATGTCCTTTCGAACGACACCTCATCATATACTATCTGCAGTCAGAGGATGAAGGTGTACCTCTAATTCCAGATTGAAGTCTCTTATCTAGCAAACGTCAGTGTGATTTTACTTCTCTGAAAATGGTCTAAATACGAAATGGTCGAAACGCTGTACGGATGTGTGATGTGCGCGTTTTGAAATTTTGCATTAGAAGTCATTTATTTTTACTGAAAAAGTTGCATGCAGACTCTGGGTCGATACATTTTCAGTTTCCTTAAAATGTGTTTGCCAATTTCAGCCTGCTAGGCTGACCATTTACTAAAGATTACAGATTTCATTAAAACATAGTAGGGAACGATTCTTCTTCTTCAAATTCCTAAATGTTGTGCTCCTTCATAAACGCAACCGCTGCTCTATGCACACGAATCGACATAATCATAGAGACCGATGAATAATGTATGTTTGATTATGTGCAAGCGAAAAAATAACATCGATGAGACTGCAAGCGCGCGGAGCGCGCTTAAATTTTGAGGATTTGCAATGTTAACGTGGAATTATTGATGCAGAAAATCGATCGTAATCGGTAAGAACACTTTTCATCACTTACATATATAGTCGTTTTGGTAGTAGCTAACTTTAAAGTTTCAGGTCACAGGAAGCGTGGGACGGGGGGGGGGGGGAGTTTTACGTTAGTGTCCCCTCAACTCAAAAAGTGGGGGTACATGTCCCCCCTGTCTCCCCAAATCGATGCCCATGGAAACTCTCATTTGGCTGCCTTGTTTTCCCTACTCCATTGCTTGTACCGAGCGCAAAGCCCAATGGCAGTAGGTTTCATTTTTAAAGTTTTCTGTATGACCCCGTCGGGAATCTAACGCCTGACCTCCCGACTGCTAGTCAGTTGCTTTAATCACGTGATCATGAAGGACTTATATAGTGAGAATGAGAACGAGATTTGCACTACAGACGGAATCTCAAAATTCCACAAGTCAATTCTGCATTGAACTAAAAACTCTGGCATCCCAATATAATTAGATAGAAGACTTACAAAAATTGGGGAAATTGTTTGATGTAGCTTTGGAGCAGTTGGCGGGAATAAACGGAATCTTGCATGCACGTTCTCATTACTCTTTTAAAAGGCCAAACCTCTCACCCCAAACTACAATTTTGGTACCCGGGTACCAAAATTCTCAATTGACACAGCTCTTTGATTGACAGCTAATTCAAACTATAATGCAGAGTACCAAAGCTTATATTACACAGCATGAACTGTACTGAGAGTGTTTTGATTCAACAAATTGTGTTTTTTTGTAATCACCCTGTAAATTGAGATTGTGCCCCGAGGAGGGTGAATTTCCGACAATTGTGGGAGGAGCTTAAGTAAGTTAGGAGAATTGGTACCGTTTGGGGCGAGAGAATTGGGCCTTTAAGCAGTCAGTACTGGGTCTACTTTGTCTTCATAACGCCGCTCGTCGGCACTACAGTCAGGGAGCTGTTATGTGCTAAAGCAAGTGTCTTTTAAGAAATCAAGGCAGAATAGCAAATTCACTGCCTCGCTGAATTTTTTTCTAGTTATTTTTCTGTCAAATTCTCATATAAAGCAGGTAGAAACAATAAAAGTCGACGTATCATCATTGGAAAATTGACAAGGGATTATAAAGGATGATAGAAGATCCCCGAAAATATGAAGCATATTTGAGGATAAAGACAAGATTCGTAGTTCGCAGCGTGGAAAGAGTTTGAAAAACCATCATAATGAAGAAAAAGGGAATGGACCTTCGTATACCCTGGTGTGTAAGCTAAATGTCGTTTGGGAAATTTCCCAAGGAATTTCCGGAAAGGGGAAGAGCACAGTAAGTTTGGGAGTCTTTATAATCCGGGAAGTTTGAGAAATTGGAAGAATTTAGTGTGAAAACGACAACGGTCAATTTTTTATTCAACATGTTTCAAATTAAGACTTGCAATAATGAAGCAATGCCAACGCCGTAAGATTAATTGATAACGGTTTGCTTCGAAACAAAGTTGACCTCTTTTCAATTAGCAACGACCTGTTTTAAACAGAGGCCAGGGTCAATATGTCCAGCCAATAATATTTTGTATTACCACGATGTTAGGGGAAAACTCGGAAGGAGATGTTTGACATATATTCTTCAATAATTCGCTGTCATAACAAATAGATAGCTCGAAAAGATGGCTTTTGGATTTAGGGAAGAAACTGATTGGCCAGTTGGCATGATTTGCTCATAATAGTGTAGGGGAAGAAAAGACGCTTCCAGCCATCGAGGAAAAGTACAAATGTGCATTGTCTCACCCAACTAATCAAGGACCTGGTGTCATGAATTCTCTCACAGGGTTCCATAATTAATCAATTATAATAGGGCTAATCTGCGCGCAAACCTGTAAGACACACAGATAGGTTTAACCTATAGAAAGCCACTCCTAGGTTTTCACTAAATATTGCGTCTCAACGTCATTGGGTCAAAAAACCTACACAACTAAGCGTTTGCCGTGTTCCAGTGAAAAGAATAGGCCCTTTCATGATTACAAATCGGCCTCCCGGGTCAAAGGTCATTCGGGATAGCAACACATAACAACGCTAGTCGCAGGCTGTCGCCTGTGCATACCATCGTTACGTTACGTATGCATGCCTACAATAAACAACACGGACATGAACCAAAAGTAGCTTCGAAAAATCACATCTCTTAATGGACAAAACGTTTAGTATCGCCCGAAAGATGTTTTAAAGTATCAGTCATAAATTTTTCTTAGATACTGGCTGAGTTTAAAGTTTTTGAATGTGCAAAATCTCAAAAAAATTGTCCGTTCCCGTGGAAGTACGAACTGACAGTTCTCAAGCTCTCTGCTAGGCTAAATACCGTAAGCTAGGCCTAGTCAAGGAATGAACCAACTGTAGGCTGGTTTACCAAATTTCGTGAAAAAAATACCTAAGCTTCAAGAGCTAGAATGAGTATCAGGGGGTTATTTCTACGCTTGAAGTTTTATTACCATGCTACATGATACAAAGGCCTAAAGTAGGCTTCGTTCTATAAGTTCGTAGACGATCGTACGTTGTATGTATAAGTCGCCTTACTGCTACTGAGCTATAGCCTAGGCCTAAAAAGTTAAGTCTCGGCTTTTTACCCTCATAAAAAAATCTCACAGTATATCTATCCAGGACTTGCTTCGTCCAGGCTCAGTTGTAACTTACCTCAGCCCAAGACTGTGATTTGGAGTGTAACTTCATGTAACGTTCAAGTGCTATAGTAATGTTGCACTAACCGTTATACCGTGTTAGCACATGCGTGTTCAATGGAGATAGCGCGCATAAGCTCGATTGTAATAGACGAAAATCATAGGCCAAGGTAACTCTAGGATTTTTTTACAACCATAGACCCAAAGCAAAATTCATTCCTAAATCTTACGGAGTAATAGTAGGCCCTCTAACCTCAATTTTAATCTTTTAACCCAAATCCTACAAGTCAAGTGTAATCTTGTGTAGCCTACTATTGCAAAATGTACGTACACACAGTGATACGAATGAGAGAGTGATACCGGATGACCTTTGTTCTGTCATGCGCAGTTGTAATCATGAAAGGGCTTATTAGTAAATAGTAGTAGTACGATGAAGCTTTCCGTCCCAGTTTCCAACCTATTGGTTCAAGTCCAGCCGGCTACGGCCTTTTTTCAGTTGTGGCTCACTGGCTTGTTTTCCCTACTCCATTGCTTTTCGGAGCATCACGTACAACGGCAGTAGGTTCCATTTTTAGAGTGCAGTGAAGAAGTCGTGCCATTGGGCGCATTCCACGAGACTGAAGGTTCACGAGACCGAAACTTTAAATGAGAAAGTGTCCGAGAGACCGAAAGCAAGAAAAGGTTTGAGATAGTGAAAGGGTGAAGAGGTTCGGGAGACCGAAAACAACCGGGAATGAGAAAAGGTCCAAGAGCCTGAAAATGAATACAGGTCAGCAGGGTTTTAAATTGTCGGACTCGCGAACCCTTCTCATTTTCGGTCTAGCGGGAACCCTTTTGATTTTCGGTCTTGTGAACCCTATCATATTTTTGGTACCACGGACCTTCGGTCTCGCTGGCTGAAACCGTGCCATTGCCGTGTCCCTCCCAACACTTCATGACTTGATGACTTCTAAAAAGCTTTCTATTGCTCTAGAGTACTGCCTTTTCAAGACCCGGACACCGGTTAGAGCTGTACAAAATTTTGTACTCTCATTTAGGTACGTAATCTACTCAGGGAGTTGTCAACTCCCTGATCTACTTCCTTCAGAAATGCTTTAATGAGATTAAAATGCCCATAAGTCTACACTCCCGAGTAGCCCTGTACAGCTTGGGGAAGTTGTGTTAGTGATGGTCAGTAACTTGCACATTCTGTGGTTTTAGTCCAGCAGCTCCAGTCAGTTGAGACAACGACACAATAAAACAAACTACAGAATGTGCAAACTAAGTACTGACCACGGACCTATTTACATGGACAGAGCATGTAACGTGTACGTCCTATCCGTAGATGGTCGCCACCGACTGGGACAAAAAGAGTGCACCAAGATGGCCGCCGTGAACCTATAAATCGTCTGATTTGACGACAACTCTGTAATATTTCAAGCAAAGGTTAAACTTGAATGGGAAAAAATATCATATTCCTGCAATAGATGAAGTGATTTGGACCTTACCTTGCCATATTTCAAAAATATTTCAACTTCCTTGCAAAATATGGTGATTTACCTTAGCAAGTCCAAACTTTCACACAAAAACATAGCAGACGGCCATCTTGGTGCGCTTTTTCTCACACGTATGGTAGAGACAATGTACCGTGCACTATGCTCTGTCCATGTATAGGAAGTCCGTGGTACTGACCATCACTAAGACAATTTTCTCGAGCTTAGAATGACCACTCGATTTTTAAGGCTCATGAGCATTTTCATGGCATGCCCCTTTGTATTAAATGGTACACAGATGGCACCGGCACGGGTTTTTTGTTCCCTTGATCTGGTAATGTCATGCACTGCGACGTGACAAAGCGTGCCAGTAAGGTCCTACCCAGCCAAGCCCATGTATAAAAACGTAGGGTGAATCTTCGGTCACGATTTGCGACATTTGGCGACACACTACATTTATAGTTATCGTCTTACCGACTAACCGTCATTCCTCGACTCTTTGTTGACGATACATGACGAAAAATACCAGGGCACTACTGTACAATCACAGCTAAGAGAGAGAGGGGGGGGGGGAGTCTGAGGGAAAGGGGGGGGGGGTGAGAGAGAGTATGTAACAATATCTGGCAGCTGTATTAAGGTAATTAAAGAGAGGACAGCAGGAAGAACATGTCGGTAAAAAGTCTCTGAATAGAACAAGGAAAGGACAAGTTGGGGTAGAGAACGGCTGCAACTTCCTTAACTTCTTTAATACATTTTGTTGGGAGGGAGGGGGGGGGGTGAAGCAAATTGCCACTATTTATTGGCAAGACTAACAATTGCTTAATACTTGTTAAAGCTATTTTCTTTATGTACCATGTAGCTGCTTTGAAACAAAATGTTTCACTTTTAATTCGTACAGTAAAGCTGAGCGAGTCTCAGAGCGCAGTTGCTATTGCCATGGAAGTACTACCATGCTATTGCCAGCAAAGTCCATGCTGTAGTATCATAAAAAGGCTGGCAGCTCAGTTCTCGATCTGGTCCTTCTTAATATTAACCGAGAGTTACTTTTAATAAATACTATTCTTTAGTTGACGGCAGTTAAACCTTGAAAAGTACTCCAGGGTAGTATATACTTGTCTTTAAAGTGGATAACTATCTTTACTTCAAACTTGTCTGCTTTGCCATGCAGCATGAACACTGACCTTCTTTCTTCCAAGCAAGTTACAATGATGGGTAACAGAGCATGCCAAAAAACCCTTCCATATCGCAGGAATTACAGACATATCCGTGACTGGCAGCAATTTGCGGAAAGGTTAGTAAAGGCAACCGTTCGGCCCCAAACTATAGTTTTCTGGTTGGCTAATTACCTGTGAAGAGTGTTGTACGGCATATTCCTTTTTCAGACATATCTGAGTTTGAAAGCCGATCGAGGAGCTCAGAAAAACATGGGGTAGTTGGCTACAGAAATTCTCTACTTTAGGGCGGGCGAAGCGCGCTGACACTTTAGCCTTTTTTCGACAAATATTTGAAAATATGGAACTTGTATTGGAGAAAATTTTGGATTCTGGGTTTTTTACATGAGGAATTTCGAAGATTTTGGGAACTATTGATGAATCTGCATTTCTGATTGGCAAGTCTGAGATTGCACGGCGACCAAAGACCGTGGTTGTTGCACTATGTTATCTAAGGGATTTAAATTGAGGCTCACGTATGACATTTTAGAAGTCAAGAGCTTATATTGGAGGAAATTGGGAAACTTATGAAAGAAAGTAAAATAAATTTAGCACTGTAGTCGCCGATGTCACTAGCTGATTTGGTGATCTTTTTCATTTCCATAGTTCGGAAAAGTTTACCAAACTGATTAATGAGCGAACATTACTGCATCAGAAGCTAAGCTAAGCGCGCGAAAAGTTTTGCATTTTTAAACAGATAATCACAAAAACGGAGCTTTGTCAAGAAATCAAGAAAGAAGAGTGAGAAAAATTAACACTAGTAGTTAACCAGTGTCACAAATGGCAAATTTCCGTTTTATCACTTTTTTCATAGCCTCCAGAGAGGCATTCGTTACCCTGCCACTCTGTATTACGCCACTGTCCGTTGGCATAAGAAGCAGATCTCCAGCTGAATCTGACCGGTCGTTGCTTCCAATAGGATATTCAATCTGATAATGTGCTCTGAGGTAAGAGTGGGAAAATTTTGAACAATTGATAGTTTTTGCCTTGGTCTCAGAACTAAGTTTCCTCGGTGAGGTCTATCCTGGGTCCTGGGAGGACTAGAAAGCTGGCAATTACAAAAATATGACACTTACATCAGCCATTATCAAATGTTCTAGATAATGAGTGAGTGAAAGAATAGTAGTACTATCTACAGAGTCTTGGAATATTTATTCAAGGACCAATAATGGTGCGCATGCAGCTCACTAAAGGCACGTTCACACTTGTCCGGCAACGACAACGTCAGCGGCAACGGCAACGGTAACGGCAAAAATATCCCTCACAATAGAAAGTGAAAGACTGTTCACACTAGCACGGCAACGGCAATGCGGCAATCCGGTAAAAATGCGTCCGACAAAAACGTTATCGCACATGGAGCGATTCAACTCCATTTGCCGTACGGCAAAAAATCTGCCAACTTTAATGTACACCTGCCTGTCTGACCGGCGGTGAACAAATTATTTGGTTCACTACAACTGCAAGATGCCTCGAAGGACTGACATATCTGCCGAGATAGTCGAAAAACTGGTGATTCTTGTGCAACAAGAATAATTTATTTACGACGTAACAAACCCTGATTACCATGACAAAGTTAAATTATTCAACGTTTGGGAAAAAAATGCAAAGGAAATGGGAAATCCCCAATTTAATGGTAACTATTTTTATCGTTTACGTTGATAGCACTAGCGCTAACATGAAGGCTACTGTATGTTAGTTTTGTTTTAATAAGTCATCCATCATAACTTTTATGTTTTGTCCAGGATGTAACGTAGGCTATTCTTGAAAATAATACCTCATTAGGCTTTCATAAATTATTTCCGCCTCTTGAGTGCAGACCTTTATTAGCCTACATTACATTGGTAAGAAATTTTCCCGTAAAAAAGAGCAAACGAGCAACTGCTCCCTCGTTACTCTAAAATATTGAACAAATTTCTCGTCATCTGTTTTAAGTTCTCTAAAAAGGTGATTAAAGACGCCGTGTTCACCCCTTCTTTTCAAAATATCGTGCACCCACCATCTTTTCTTCTTCCGCCCTTTCTGCTGTTCTATTTGGTATGCTATTGCCATTAAGAATATCAGCTCCTCATCAATGTCTGCCATGTTTGATAATGGAACAAATCTGTCAGCTGCAAATTCCTGTCGGTATCATCCGGTACAATTTTTACCGTATGCGGCAATAATTTTTGCCGTCATATGTGAACAGCTATGCCGGATTGTCGTTGCCGTTGCCGCTGCCGTTATATGTGAACGCACCAGAAAGTTATTAAAGTACGAATTACCGGTGCTATAGAAAAGACTGTTATACTTGCGTTGCGACCAGGAAGAAAGGGGACGAGGGACCATGGGAACAATCAAATTCTGATTTTTTTTTTATAGTCATACAATACTGGAACGAAAAAATTAACTCTAAAAAATGTTGAATGGCGCACCATATTACATATACAGTAGGCTGTACTGAAAATTCAAACTAAAAATATTCAAAAGCGAAAAAAATCTGCAGTTGATCGCCCTACAGGAAAAATCTTGATTTCGCCAGTGGCTTGTTATTTTGTGCAGAAGTTAACATGGCGATATTTTGGGAAGTAATTATGATCGGAGGTTACTAAAGTAGAACAATTGTTTTGTCCCCATAACTCTCTGATTTTTCGAAACTGACACCCCGTAATCATTTAAAACAAGTTTCAAGGAAGTATATATGCCGCCTAACCAGCTCACCCATGGCCGTGCGAAAACCTTCCTCTCACGGGCGAGGGTGACTTTTAGTTTGAATCCAGACCCCACCTCTTTTCCATTCTCTGTCACTGAGCCACCGAGGTTTGCCAAATTCAGCAAAGTTTTGACCAATCTTGGTGGTGGGTGACTTCAGTCCCCGGCTCTCCCATCCCGTAGGCTATGGCCAGTGGCGTAGCCACGGAGACGTTTTGGGGGTTAGAACCCTTCATGACCCAACCTTACGATGCAAAACACACCTAAAATAGCGGTTTTTCTCTCTATCCTAAGACTTTTCGCTCAAGTCGTACCCCCCCCCCCCCATGACACAAAACCCTCCCCATGACACAATCCAGGCTAACAGCCTGGCTATGGCCCAACTATGTTTTAAGTGTGCGAGTAAATTGAAGGTGATACAACAATCTTTCCATCATCTGAACATACAGATTAACCTTAATTACCAGACCAACACCCGAACAACAACCCATTCAAAAATCAAAATCTTTCAAAGCATGGAAGTAATAGTTTTATATCATAATTTCCTGTTTGTAGTTCTGCTTCAACAGCATCTTCTGTTTCGTCCCCCAAAAGTAACAGCGCTCTCATTTCGTTAGATATACTGTTTATGTGGAGAGATGCTTTGCAGCTCTGAACATTAACCGTCGGTTTCCAGTACTGGCACACATTCGATCTAGCTTCGTTTAAAATCTCTGAGTAGGTTTGATTTCTATAGATGTCACACCAGTCAACATCAAGATCCGAAAATCGATCACAAATCTCAAAATTAGGAATACTTTGAAATATCTGAAGTTCGCCTTCCTACTTGGTCACATCTTCGAGAAACTGTTTTCCCGGGAAACACGGTATTTGACTATCAAAAGTGACATGCATTTCCAATTCGCCCTTCCTAAAATGAATCTTGAAGATGTTCCCGTGCTTTTTCTGGCATAAATCATCGGCAATGACCGGTGTTGGGAATACAACGTTAGGTTCAATACTTAAACCAACGTCTTCATTTGTAAAGTTACTTCCGGGTCCCCACCCTCACGCGTGCTGAGGTAAGGGATCGCTATCCACAGGCCCTTCGTTACTGTGGAAATCGGCAACTTTTTATTTTGATTTGACAAAGCTTCGTCAAATGCTATGGCTGTCTCATTTCCAAATACAATCAAAACCACGTGCTCGTCGCATTCTATTGCATTTTGTAAAACGGGCGTCTCTGGTAAATGTAACTTGACGTCTATTACAACAAAAGAAAAAATAAATTGTTAAATTTTTAGGGTAGGAGGAAACTCATAAATGATCTTTAATCTAATCCCAAAATTTGGATGATTGACAGAGAGGGAAATATGACAGGAATACCTGTAGCATTGAACAAGACAGCAATGTGATTAAAATGTTATTTGGGCTTCCAACCCGAAAACATAAGTAGCAACAGTCTAGGCCGATTCCCCTCTTACTTGGATACAGAACTAGTTTAACCTTAAAGGTCTAATCCTCTCACCCAAACAGTTATAATTCTCTTTACTTACGTACTTAAAGGGCCAAACCTCTCACCCCAAACTAGAGTTTTGGAACGGGGGTACCAAAATTCTCAATTGGCTCAGCTCTTTGATTGACAGTCAATTCAAACAGAGTACCAAAGCTTATTTTAAACAGCATGAACGGTACTGAGAGTGTTTTAATTATATAAATTGGGTTTTTCTATACTCACCTTGAAGCAATGAACTGAGATTGTATCTGGATGAGGATGAATTTCAGACAAATGTGGGAGGGACTTAAGTAAGAAGATTAGGAGAATTGGTACTGTTTGGGGTAAGAGAGTTGTGCCTTTAAGCACCTCTCACAACTGTTTACAATTCATCCTCATTCAAATACATTTCCTGTTTATTGCTTCAGGGTGAGTATAGAGGACCCCAATGTGAAATCAAAATACTCTCAGTAGAGAACATGCTGTGTAATATGAGCTTTGGTGCTCTGCATTGTTTGAACTAGCTGTCAATCAAAGAGCTGAGCCAATGGAGCATTTCTGTTAAGCCTTACGAAAATTGTAGTTTGGGTTGAGAGGATTGGCCCTTCAAACGATTAGCATAGACTAATGAGTGTTGTTCCGTCATTCTTCCAATACTTCACACTGTCTTGAAAGCAGAGTAGACCTGTAAATCGGACAACGAGGATTTAATTAGTAGAAGACCACTCATAAAGTAACTCTGAGGCATTATACCGAGGTAGTACTTCCATGGTTTGCCATAATCGACACTAGTTTTGTTTTTAGTTTGCGACCCTACAGAGCGGTATATATGAAGCCTACTTAGCATTACATGTATTACCTGTATTAAGTTAATCTCTTGAACAATCCAAGACCAGTGATCAAAAGACAAGGGCGCAATGCTAAGTGGGCTTCAAAGCCGAAGTGAGGTGGACGCAAACTAACCAGTCTTGAAACACGACTAAATCGCCACAAGCATTCTGTTTGAACAAAGAAATGTTTATTTTTCAGAGCATATTTTCCCAAACCAGGGGCCTCTCAATCGTGGGGTCGCGAAGCAATTCTCGTGGGGTCGCGGACAGGTTTCAAAATGTAAAAACCTATGCTGACCTGAGTATCATCGATATAAACATCAACAATTAAGTCTAAATTGCGATTTGAACTTTATAAGTTCAGTAGTTCAGGACTCGGCTGTCGAAAGAATCGAACATGGTTGTGTACATTTTTATCGGGAAACTATAGACGAATTCGGACAGCAGGTGCGGGTCTGATTTTAGGGGTCGGGGTCTATCACATTTTGATCTTTCGATTTCGTTTATTATTTGTACACTGAACTGCATCTTAATTCCCTCAATTTCACTAAATGAGAGGGTTTGTATTATTCATGTAGACAATAAATAAAGACAATTTAAGGCTAACGGACCCCACCAATGGATGCATACATTCACTAAACACAAGCACTGATCGAATTCGTCTATAGGACTAGTTGCTCAGAACAGGTCAATCGTTACACCGAGGAAGTAACAGTAAGTGACATGGGCGTCACCAGACATTTTTAAAGGGCCAAACCTCTCATCCCAAACTACAATTATGGTACCCGGGTACCGAAATTCTCAATTGGCTCAGCTCTTTGAGTGACAGCTAACTCAAACAATGCAGAGTACCAAAGCTTATATTACACAGCATGAACAGTACTAAGAGTGCATTGATTAAATAAATTGGTTTTTTCTATACTTACCCTGAGGCAATGAACTGAGATTGTGTCTTGATGAGAATGAATTTCAGGCAATTGTGCGAGGAGCTTCAATAAGAATGTTAGGAGAATTGGTACTGTTTGGGGTGAGAGAAGTGCGCCTTTAAAGGGGTCGTATTTTGGACGAAGAAGGAAGTTATTCCCGCGATAGCGCGATCACTAACGCTGTGGGATCCAGTAGCCAACTAGGGGGACCTTGGTGGGGTCTGGGGGAGAAGTCGCGGGTGGGAGTTCAGGAGAGAAGCCCCGGAAGCTTTGATGAGTTAGACATTTCAAATGCCTAAAATGCGGTGAAATTATCGTTAATATTACTAGTCTGGTAATGTCAAAATTATGATTTTATAAAGGTTCAGAGCAAAACGTGAACAAATAGATGGAGATCAAAGACAAAGCTTTAAATCTTAAAATGACAACGTTTTCCTTTTAATGTTGGGGGAGGGGGGGGGGGCTATCGAAGGATCCATGGGCTCGGTAAAGGGAACCAACTGGAGTGTTAGCATCCAGAGGTAAAGAATTTCCAGGACAAAACCCTTTGAAGAGCGTGGTGTATAATGAAGTATTAAAGGTTGATACCGAACCTGAAATAACAAGTCATAGAAAAGTTTTAAGCGAATTGAACTCTTAAATGAAAAGAAACTTGAGAAAATCATTCAAATCTGCAATGTACATCCTCTATTTACTACTTAAGATATAGTAGTAAAGTACAGAGTGGAACAGTAATTGGTGAATAATGTGATTTTACCAAAATGTACTTTGTTTTTTACTTTCAACCTTTCTCCTTCAAGACCTAGAAAATAGTGTCATTATTCCATTTAAAAGGTAACAGAGAGATATAAAGTGAAAACCCCGAGCAAATTTGGGAGGGAGAACGGATGACGTTAGTTGAAATTTAGAATTATGATTGGCACATCACATTTGGTACCGTATTTACCACGGATTAAATCTCTTTCCTGAGGGGAAGAAAAATCAAGATGTGTTGCTGACGGTCCATCATAGGGGCTCACATCCCCAATAATTTCCCCATTGACTTACACACTAAATAAGCTCCCTTTAGAGGCCCCTGCAGCTTTGTCAAAGTTCACATCTATTTCAAGACACCCATCACTCTGAGTTGACAAGTTTGTCCATCATGGCTCTACAAAATTTCCATATCATGTAGGGACCGCGAAGACGGGGGGCTAGGTGGGCTTTTTAGCGACGCACTTTTCTTGCTGTGGGCATTTTGGACCTCCTTAAACTGCATTTATTTAATTGGACATATTGGGCCACTTCGATGATTAGCGACCGCACTTTAAAATTGGCTCCGCGGCCTCTTCCATGACCGTTTAGATTTTGGGCTAGAAGGACTTAAAGTTGTTGTAGGGTACACCCACCCCTAGCCTATTCACAAAAACGGAAAATCCCCGCCATTTGACAGCAATTTTTTAAACAGTCTAAATCACCATCAATCTTACCCCAATATTCAACATCCACACTCTGGCAAATTCTCTTTTACGCATATTCATGGACTTTCATTACCCAGCTGGCAGGTTATCCTGACAAAATTTGGTTCAAACCAGAGTTAAAAGGACTATTTCTTTGACGGTGTGCACTTGCAGCTGTAGAACACTACTCTAATGGAGTAGTGAGACCTTAGATCTCAACGTGAGTTACGTGCTCAGTCTTTCCACACGTACGAAAACTTTTCCATTACTTGGTACAGTATCTGAATTTCCCCGAAATCCGATGATCATTTCCAGAAATTCTGTTGACAAATGCCTTCACCCGCTCCTTAACCCCCCCCCCCCCCAAAAAAAAAAAAAAATCGAAATTTTCTTGCTTTTCGAAATTTTCTAAACTTATTTATAGATTTTCTGAAACTATCTTCCAAAATGATTAAAAATTACCGAAATTCCCCGTTTGTCGTAAAATTTCATTGAAAATGGAAAAAAAAAAAAACACACGTGCTCGTAATGCGAACGTGTTCAACTATTTTACATCGTCATGTTTAATGTGCAAGTTGTGAGATGACATACGTGGATACATTTTATGCATTCCATGCATTATGTGTCACACCAGTGATACAGCCAAGGGAGAGGGCTAACAATCCAATTCCCACTATATGTAAAAACGAAATTATGGCTAACACATTTAGTTTACCCCCTCCAGAACATCTATGATTTCGCAAAGTTTCAAGTCTGTATGGCTACGCCATCTTTTGTTCCGACACCCACAACAGCAGTGGCGTGGCGCCGATAGGGACTTGCTAGTGGACGGGACTTCATAAAAAGTAAAGGGTGAAATAGTATTAGGGAAATCGATCTAGTTGCAGCGATATTAGGCATTCAACATATTAAAAGAAATTTATACTTAGCAATGGCAGAAGAAATCCTTTTTCGATATTTGGTACATCCTGTAGTCGTTTCTGTAAAAAAAGGGAGGGGGTCTATTACACCCCAACCCCGACTCCCCTTGGTGACGCCCATGAGTGAAAGTCTTAACAACTTAATTATTCCATGACTAGAAATTGGGGTCTTGATTGGATAAATGGCGTCGCCGCTTTGAAAAGTTTGGGAACCATGCACTGTTTAATAGCAACTCTTATAATCCTGATGGATATATTAGATAAAACACTCCGTACACCGTAGGCCTACACTTCGAATTTTGTTTGGTTTAGGCTACACAGCAAAATATTTATAGAAAACCCGTGCCTATGTGTCAGTGTACAAGGACGAATGTAGTGTATATTGCGGTATCAACGGCTTTATAAAGCAATTAATCGGACTTACCATCATTTGCCTTCCAAAGGCACTTTATTTCATCGAGACGTTTTTGAACCTTATCACGTTTGACTGGGAAAAATGCGAAACCTCCTTCATAGTGAACACTGGATAGGTTAATATCGTATTTCGGAACAGCGTCGAGAACTGATACACTAAGCATCAAACATAACGTAATATTCTTGAACACCATCATTGTTGAACACAGTTATAAGTCAGAAACAACACCAATCGCAAATGATATTATGAGTTTAAACAAGTTCGTTTATCTGGTTAAATATCAAGTAAAAATGTACAGAATACCAAATACTCAGTTGAAAATAATAATGAAAAACAGTAACTTGAAAAAATGACTCTCTTTTAAATGAAATGTGTACATGCTTACCTGCATTTTTCTCACCTTTATGAAAGTTCTATACCTATTATAAAAGTGTATTAACGAAGAAATCATACAAGTTAATAAGCGAATACATAATATTCCTTGAAGAAAGAAACAGAATATCCTGCATTTTTCTAAACTTTATGGAAGTTCTTACCTATTTATCAGGGTATTAAAGACGAAATCGTATAAATTAATTAACTACGTAATAATCCTTGCGGAATAGAAACAGACTATTAATTTCTAAGTGCAACTATGCTATATATACTATTTGTTACCAAGACACTTGATACTCGATCATGGTTGGGGAGACTAAAAGCATTCTGCAAAGTAGAGTCGTTGCCGATCATATTCGTACTAGATTATTTGAATAATACTGATAGGTTATACTTCAAATATTCTCTCCAACGATGTACATGTTTCCTTTTCTAAAGGTATATAATCGACGGTCTTTTCGGAGATAGGAGTATCTGGTAATCATGTAAGAATAATAGGCCTACATCAGACGGTATCAAGGTAGGGCAGTCCTGAGACAAATTTTCGTCATAATCCTGAAAATATTCAAGTTTAAATCATTGCCTCAAAATAGACCATTAAAGTGTACCTCAAGTCAAAATATGCAAAAATATATATTAAAGACCATGAAAAATAGAGTCTAAAAGTGCAACTCCCATCTGATCATAGGAAATTCCTGAGCTGAGATATCAAATGTTGAAGTTTATTCACTCAGATTAAAATGGTTCATTGCGCAATAATATGTGATGTCATTCTTGTACTACTCAAATTACAATCTTTGTATTTCTTTTTTTTTTTCCGAACGTTACTGCACCATGTACCAAGGTGTGATATCACTCTTACTCTTATGAGGTGATGTTATTAATTGAGCCCATCCTTGCGCAACATATGCTATGCAAGCAAACAGGAAGTGTTCAAGGTCATAAAAACATTTTTAATTTTAAAGGGAAACAAAGCATGTTTTGTGAGTTTTAACGAGAAAGTCACAGACTATTGCGCAATCGACCAATTTGTTTTAAGTGAATAAATTTCAACATTTTATATCTCAGCTCAGGAATACCATGTGAAGATGGGAGTTTGACTGCGAGTATTCATTTTCATGCTCTTTAATATATATTTTTGAACTGTTGACTTGTGTTACATTTTAACTTAAAGGGCTAATCCTCTCCCCGAACTACAATTTTTGGTGTTAGGCCACAGAAATGTTCAATTTGCTCAGCTCTTTGATTGACAGCTAGATCAAAGAATGCAAAGTACCAAAGTTCATATTACAGAGCCTTCACTGCACTGGGCGTGTTTTGATTACACATTGGGTTCTTGTTTACTCACCCTGAAGCACTGAGGTACGTTGTGTCTGCAAGAGGATGAATTTCAAACATTTTGTGGGAGGGCGTAAGTACAGATTCGGAGAATTGGAAGTGTTTGTGGTTAGGTGAGAAGATAGCATGCCTTCAACGAGATGTCATTTTGGAGGAAAGCATAGAAATCCTACGCCTAGGATTTCTCTGGAGGAAAGCAATAAAGCACGTGACTCACAGGCGAACAGTCACATGATTCTCAAGAGCCAGAAGAGAAAAAATTGTATGATTTAGCTGTTGATTGCAAAAAAATTATTTTTGAGAGACAATGGAAATAACCACAACTCCGTCTAATTTCAAAATATCAGCTTTTCTTACCCTGTTAAGCAATTGGAGGTATAATTATGAGACAGAAAGGGTCAAATTTAACGTGTTCATACAAACTAAAACTAGTGCCATGTACTTCTTCTAAAGTCCTCTCGACCCGTCTCCGTCCGGCGAAACCAAACTTTAAACTGTTTCCCGATTACGTCCACTGAAGCCTGACCAACCTCACGGCCTTCAGACAATTTATATCATTGGTCTGTCGTGTATGGCTCCATTCTTGACTGGGTGAAAAACAGATACTTTTTCTAAAGTCCTACCTACTATCTCTGACAATGAGCCGTTCGACGAAAGCAAACTTTCATTGAACTGCCTCCCGAAGAAGGTATTATACGTCCACTTAAGGACAACACTTGAACAACCTCACGGCCCTCGGACTATTTGCATCATTGGTCTGTCATGAAAAGAACAGATACTACACATAATCGTATCTTAGCCAAAAGGCCGAGAAGGGCCATGTATTGGTATGTACTACATTTTTGATCCCTAATAGCAGATTATTAATCTGTATTTACAGATCATTAATCTGTTATTACAGATTGCAGATTAATAATCTGTTAACATCTCAAATCTGTTATTACTAGCTTATAATCTGTATTTACAGATCATTAATCTGTTATTACAGATTGCAGATTAATAATCTGTTAACATCTCAAATCTGTTATTACTAGCTTATAATCTGTATTTACAGATCATTAATCTGTTATTACAGATTGCAGATTAATAATCTGTTAACATCTCAAATCTGTTATTACTAGCTTATAATCTGTATTTACAGATTATTAATCCGAAATTAGAGAGTAAAGGGCTAAAGCAGTGGTCCAAAACCTGTTTCGAAACAGCGACTTAATCTCTTAATTTCCCCCTTATTCCTCTTCAAAGAAACTTCAATGATATTTTATGACTGCATATTCAAGGTAGCCCAGCCAAAAATGAAATGTGCATGCTTTACCATGGTAAATCTGGCCGAACCGTTTTACCATGCATAGGCCTAGTTTCACCAATGGTACAACCATTATACCATTATGTTATGTTATGTTATGTATGTTGTGTTGTGTTGTGTTGTGTTGTGTTGTGTTGTGTTGTGTTATGTTATGTTATGTCATAACATAACATTTTGAGCTTTCCTTGAAAACGAAAGTTTCACTTCAATATAGAAAAAAACTCAACTTGCTAATGATCAAAAAAGAACCAGATTAAAGGAACTGTTACAATAAGATGTAATGGTCTTGTCTCTTTTAGGGGGAACTATGCAACGGAAATGAAAACATACTATAATGTTTTTGACTGTATTAAAAATCTTCGTTGAATTCAATTGCAAGGTCCACTAAATAGATGAAATTTTTAACGTGACTGCCCGAACTCCAGACAATAAATTGTTTTACTCCCAACGTATTTGAAAATATGGCACGTTACAAGGTGCCTTCAAATAAATTCTTATCACACTGATGGGGAAATTTTCTCACACCACTGTTTAACATTATGTGTAGCTGTAAACGACATGGTCGATATTCATTACCTTTGTGAAAATTCCGCTGTCCTGGCAGGCCAGAAGGCACTGAGACTTGGGTACTCCACTCATATGAAAACCTCTTGTCCGTTTTTGTAAGGAGAATTCGTAATTGTGAGTTTCCATGAAGAATATGGTCTTCTGTAGAAGGTAAGATCAAGAAGGTCGTCCGAGTGACTACAGACCCACATCTTTTATCGTGGGTCTGTAAATGAAGGCTCCCCGACGAAATTGGATTTTCTCAACAACAGGGGGGTAGCCCGTTACCGACGGAGGCATGACCTTGCGCGCACGGATTGAGGATGGGATAGTGCTAGTAAGAAGTGATTAAAACCGATTTAGATAAGCGTTAAAATGGCGTTAAAAAGAAAAAAACTCAAAAAGAAAAAAATTAGGTCATCCATCCAGCAACTACTGTTTAGGCTTCCCCGAAAAAATGCCGTCCTTCCCCAACGGGGGAACAAGGTACATAGAATGAGGTTTAACGGGGTTAAGAAGTGATTAAAACCGATTCCGATATTCTTTAACTGTTAAAACAGCATAACAAAGCCCCCCCCCCCCCCCCATCGCTGGTGCCACCCCTGAACATAACATAACAGGTTAAAGGGCAAAGGAAAGCTATAAAGGCCCCATAAGATGTCCTGTATTCCAACCCTCCGCCCTCAAAAAAAAAAGGAAACCACCAACACCATAAAAAAATCCAGAGAGAATAGAATTTACCACAGTCCTGAAAACTGTCAATGTTTACCTAAAATCGGTGCACTGATGTGGAGTTAGCAACCCACTCAGGCAGTTTGAGGGATTCCCTTCAGAAAGAATTTGTAGACTTGGAGCACGTTTCCCCTAATTCTTCTCGGCTCCAAAGTGGTTAGTCCAAGCCGCTTAAGCCATTAGAGATAATGTAGATTTCTAACCTCAGTTATGAGTAGCTCTCCTCTGAACTTGCTCTTAAAGCAATCTGTACTTTTCAAAGACGCGACTGTAGGACTGGACAGCATAGTTGAAGTTTTGGTGTTACCAGATGCTCATACAATTTTAACACGATTTCTTTACTAAAGCTGTTAAAATTTCGCAGGATCAACCCCAGCACCCTATTTGCCCTTGCAGCCAGTGGCGGCGGAAGCATAAAAATTTAGGGGGGGGGGGCAATCAGAGAACAAGATGGAATGGTTGGACTCGTGAAACGAACCCTATGTGCGCGTAGCGCACATCACGAGCGCGAATCGCGAAGTCCCACTGGCGAGATTCTACAAGCTCTCTCGTGCAATCTAAGCCGTTTTTGGAACATTTTACGGTGAATTCAATGAACAAAAATATGCGAAATATTTGCGTTCACAGATAGCCTATGGGCTATTTCCTGACCGACGCAGAATTTAACGTAGGCCTACGTATAGGCTAGGCCAAATAATGTCCGAGTTCACCTAGCCTAACCTGATTGTCAAAGAACGAGTTATAATGCAACGACACAAGCCTAAGCATGTGACATCAATTACGCAACATTACATTGGATGAACAAATGTAATGGAAATAGCCTACTGTAAGTGATGACTCACCTATGATGGGTGCATAGGCGTGCCGGAGCATTTCAGTTTGGGGGACAGAGATTCTCTGCCCGAAAAAATGTAATTCTGCCCGAAGGACTATCTAAGCCGAGCGCCACCATCAGTTGGCGCGGAGCGTAGAGAAAATTTTGAAAAAAAACAACCCCTCAGACAGCCGGAAATGGCCTTTCCCAGGCTTATAAGCAGAATCAAAGCCGTCGATATTTTGAACTTTCGTTTGCAATAAAATTTTCACCAAAAATGAGCAAATCTACAAAAAGGTCAGAAAACTCCCAGATGAAATGTACCACTAACCATTGGATAATAACATTAAGCTATAATAATTGGAAATGAGTTTGCTTGCGCGTTCTACAAACTATTTTACATCATGCAGCATGAGATTATCATCAATATAATTTTGAAAATTGAAAACCTTCAGAAATCCTCGAAAATCCCAAGGCTTCAAAATATAATGATATACCGCACTTGGGAATGTATAAAACATTACCTGGTCTTGTATCTTTCCGTGGAAAACTGTAGAACGGAATTAAAAACATGAGTACCGTATGTCTGTGACTCTGTTGCGGCTCTTGCCCGAATTCCAGTTCCACTGAATTGATACAACTGTCTATTAGTCTATATGACTCGACCCGAACTCCCGACTATATATAAATGATTTTTCTACTAACGCCGTTTGAGAAAAACCCGGCTTCTCACGTTGCTAGATATTTTTACATGAATTTGTGGGCAGACTTACTTGCAGATCTGTTCACACTAAATTCGTATGAGTGAGCAAACAAGCTACGCTGATTTTCTTACCATTGCCCGAAATTCGGTTCCAAAGCACTGCAGGTTAAAAAGTTTCACACAATTTGAAGAGGATCATTTTGAAAAGTGCAAAATCGTCATCTCATTCATATGCTGCCCAAATACCTTTCGACCAAGTACGTTTCATCCTTCTGGTGACTATTGGTGATTGTCATTTAGTGATATGGTGCGTCACAAGATAGCTTTTGATTGATTTGTTCGGGCAAAATTTGGGGGACTGTATACATCCTCTCTCCCCTTGTAATCTGGCAATTAAAAATATCCCAGAACTTTTTTGCAACTTTTGCCCGAATATTGTGTCATTTCGGGCAAAGGTATGCGGAAGAATATGAGGTGAGGCTGACGAAAAATTGTTTTTTCATAAGTTGTCCGAATGTGTCGCAAATTTTGGTATCTTTTAGAGTTTTCATGAAAATTGTACCATGACTATGATGCCTTTTAATTATTTTTTCGGCCAAGTGTTTGAAGAAATTCGGGCACGCCTAGAAGTTTTCTGTGTAAGTAGAAACAAACCAGGTTTTAAGACTCAAACGGCTGCCCGAATTTTTCCAGATCCTTGCCCGAATGTTAGATCTGGAGAAAATTTTCTTTTCTGGGGGGGGGGGGCAGTCTGCCCCCTGCCCCCTCGTATGGATGAGTGAATACTGGTCAACTGTTCGTTCACGTGATGGCAATGGCAATGCTTCACTTCTCGCGGAGGGAAAATACTAGTACAGTAAAGGTTCGGTTTCACTGGACAAGTGATATACTGCATACACCTGGTTTGCGGACCGGGCGAGGTTGCCAGATTCTTGTAATGATTTGTAGCCAAAAACTAGGTCGTAGGCATAGAGCATTGTCGCAGGGGACCGTGACAAGAATCAGCCAAACAATGGCAGAACATAGGTTAAGTCAATTTCGGCTGCTCTGTTCGGTGGTGGGTTAACTATAGTCTCAACTTTGAATTGGTTCAAGGCTTCCAAGTTTCTTTGACTTCTTCTCTGATTTTTTTCGGGGACGTCCCCTCGCTAAGAATTTTAGGGGGGACGTCCCCTCGCTAAGAAATATAGGGGGGCGTGTCCCCCGCCCCCCCCCCCCCGCTTCCGCCGCCAGTGCTTGCAGCAGTAACTGCTCACTGCCTAGATGGCTTTAAATCCCCGTAATAACTACTCCCAGGTCTGAGTATTTCTTAGGCTTAGTCAATTTGTACCCAATATAATATTATTGATATTACCAGGGCCGTCACCAGCTTTTTTCAAAAGGGGGGGGGTGCGTTTTGAAATTCGAACATGTGAGTGAGGAAATTGTTGTGGACGAGGCCACGAAGTAGCAGAAGGGGGTGGGCATGGAAGGGGCACCCTCCCATGGTAGGGAGCTTTGCAATTTTTCAACTTAAAATGGCACAATCTGGTGCATACCAAGAGAGGAAATTCAGGTGTAAGATTAACTGTTTCTGGGAGGATGATTGATAATTGTAATCATTATATTCTCCTTGAAAAGACATATGAATGATTAACTCACAAATAAATTTGACCCCTAAACAATTGCAACTGTATTAAGTATGAAACACTAACAGTTCAAAATTTAGTCTGTCCTAATATGGTTCACTCCTCCAGAAATGAGTCTGTCCACGATTATGAACCAATGTCCTGACGGGGACTATAAACTATAAACTGTTTTACACTGACACACAACTTGGATGAAATGACTGATTCCTGTTATAAGAAATACTGGCACCTGAGCTAGACTATAACTAGGACACGGTGTTGTACTGCTAAATTCGCGAAGGATTCGGTAGCTAGTTACTTAGTCAGATAGAGTTTAACGGCCCATTTTCCAACCTATTGGTTCAAGTCGAGCCGGCCACGGCCTTTTTCCAGTTGTGGCTCACTGGATTGTTTCCCCTACTCCATTGCTTATGCGGAGCATCACGTACAACGGCAGTAGGTTCCTTTTTAAGAGTCTTTAGTATGACTCGCAGTGGCGTAACCAGGATGGAATTTTCGGGGCGGTGGCCTAGGTAATAAGTGAGGGCCTGGTACCTCCGAGGGTCAGGCGCGGCAAGACTGTCTAAGCTGAGCGTCACCATCAGTTGGCGCCTGCTAGAAAATTTTGGGTTTTACAATTCTTCCAGATGGCTGGAAACGGCACTTCCCACGTTTTTTAAGCCGGTTGTGCCCAGCCTTGAAATTCGAATCTCATGTCGGCCTCTTCTCAAATAGTGTGAATAAAAATCAATCTATGAAAAATGATAATACATACCCTTTTTGGGAACCCAAAATCTGGGCATTTCTGATTTGTGCCATGGCCTGGGGGTGAGAATGAAGGGAACAGGTATCTCCCTTTCTCTTGAGAAAAATTGTGAAATTCAGGAGAACGTAGATCGCAAATGCGGCAATATATTTGTGTCCCCCTCGGAGAAACATTCTTTGCGTTAGATTTGCTCGATGCAAAATGGTGCTACGTTTGACAAAACTTTGAACTGGTTATAGGCCTACGTTTTTAAATTTTCCTATTTGGGGAGCATGAAAATTTTCAAAATACTAATTTTTATTCTTTGTAGAGATTTTACAAGTGACATACATACTACCAAAGAAACAATGTTTTCCGGTTTTCAGTGGTGTTTAAATGGAAAATGGTGCAGTACTTGTTCAGTAATCGGTATATTACCTAGTCGTAATTAAAATATCTCAAAAAATTTAAACCGCAAATCCGAAGTATGGATCACGGGAAAAACACATGAAATGCGGACCTTGTGGACATTTAACAAATCCGTCCGGACGCCAGTGCCAACTAGTAAAAAGAGAACTTGTTGAAAAAATCGTTCTATAGTGGCACTTGTCATGGGAAGGAGTGAGGCACGACATAGGCCTTCTTGTTAGGGATGGATGGGAAGAATTATTCGAAGGCACCCTTACCCTTAAAGGGCCAACCCTCTCACCTCAAACCACAATTTTGGTAGGGTGTACTGAAATTCTCCATCAGCTCAGCTCCCTGATTGACAGCTAATTCAAACAATGCAGAGTACCACAGCTTTTATTACACAGCATGAACTGGACTGAGAGTGTTTTGTTTATAAACACTGAGTTTTTCTATACTCGACTCGAAGTAATCAACTGTTATTGTCTTTGTATGAGGATGAATTTCAGACAAATGTGGGAGGAGCTTTAGTAAGAAGTTTAGAAGAATTAATACTGCTTGGGATGAGAGAACAAGGCCTTGAAGACATATTTTGTGTGTGATCAAGTATGGGAATGGTAATTTAAGAATAGTCTCCACTGCATAGGCGGCGGAAGCGGGGGGGGGGGGGGCAGGGGGGCCTGGCCCCAATAATTTTTTATGAGATTTTAGGGGGGTATGCCCCCCCCCCCCAATAACCGAATGTCGCAAAATAAATTTTTAAAAAGTAACTCAACAAATTTAAGTTGTCTTTTTTTTTAATTTCGGCTATTCTTTGGCTCAAATATTACTTTTCAGAGTGCAAAAGTTGCAAAACTTCCGGGGGCTTCTCCCCCCTGGACCCCCACATTAACGATAATCTGTAGGACAGTTTATTTTCGCCCTTCAAACAGTTACAGAGTATTCTGCGATTGTGCCCCACTCTGAACTTTGGAATAAATTCAGGTAGACTGTGACAAGCTTCATGTCTTCGGAATGTCTTGACTTTTTACTCGTCGGGTTTCTGGATGGATAATTTTCTAATAGATTTGGAGTGGCTAAAATTGGCTACCTTGGTGTGGATTAAAGTGTGCTCCTGGCATCTGACATGTTTCAACCTCCTGTAGGGATTTTTTTTCAATTCCTGGGGATGCACAAAATCGTTCCAAAATCATACTTGGTGTGGTGGGTAGAATATTTGGGTCTAGCTTAAAAAGCTATGACCGTTACTTCACAGATAATCACAACACAATGCCCGAAATTGTCGAATATCCAAATTCTTTCAAGCATTTGCTCGAAAATGGAAAAGTATCACAGTAAGGGCAACGTAGTTACGAAAGGTTAAGAGATAAAAAATCACGACAGATTTTGGGCGCCTGTGGCTTAAAAGAAACAATTATTCTTGATACTGTTTTTAAATCTAGTGTAACACAAAACCCTAAATGGCCGATTATAGCTTCAAATCTTTGCCGAAAAACAAAAGACGCTATATAATAATAATAAAGTGCAGTTTTCATGGAAAATAAAAAAGATCTGCGACACATTTGGGTAGAATGTGAAAAAAAAGGTTTTCATCATCCCAACTTCACACTGTAGTCTTGGAAAAATATGCCCGAAATGGTCAAATATTCGGGAAAATGTTGAAAAAATGCTGGGACGTTTTCAATTGCCAAATTAATTCAACAAATGGACAGGAGGGTGTTCAGGTGCCCCAAAGTTTGCCATCTATCCTGCTCTAGAGCCAGATACGGACAATAGTTAAATGAGAATCGGGTAATTTGTTTTTCGACACTTTAATGATGCAGAGTGAGAATGTCTTCCCGTAAGTCTGCTTGAAAATTCATTTCAACACACCTTGTAACGTGAAAATTCTGTCAATAAGTGTTACTAATAGAAGAAAAGTCATTTACTTCATTTTCTCCAATGGTAGTAGTACATTTTATCTGATTCTTCTGATCAAAAAGCGACTGCTAAGATCCCCGTAGGCCTATTTTTCAAAAGTAAAATCATATATGCAGCCCTGTAGTCGGAAATTCGGGCACACAATTCTTCAATATATATTGAATTTAGCCAAGTGTCGCAATAGACCGATAGAGTAAAATTCATTAGCATGTTTGCAATTCAGGTTTCTAGTTTCTCCCGAAATATGCGGGACCATTTCATCGATTGGTAGTGATACATTTTATCTGGTAATTTTCTGATCAAATAGCGACTGCTAATTAGATCCCCCTATAAGCCTGGGAAATGTCATTTTCGACTGTCTCAGGGGTCCGATTTTTCCACATTTTGTACTCGCTTCGCGCCCACCAGTGGTGCAGCTCCGCAAAGATAGTCTTCCTGGCAGCATTTTAATTTCAGGTGAACATTTTTTGTGCAAACAGAATCTCGAATTAGCGACTTCTAAGACCCCGTATAGGCATAGGAAATGACATTTTTGACTGTCTGAAGTGGTCAGATTTTTCAAAATTTCCTGCACGATTCGTCCCAACTTATGGTGACGCTCCACTTAGACCTCTTCATAGCAGAATTGAAGTTCCAAGTGACCATTTTTTACAAAAGGAAACTCAAAATAGCGACTGCAAAGATCGCCATATAAGCCCTGGAAATGCCATTTTCAACTGTCTGAGGGGTTGGATATTTAAAAATGTTTCTGAGCCAACCAATGGTGGCACTCCACTTAGTCTTTCTGGTTGAATTTAAGTTTGGAACGGACGTACGTTTATCTGTAATTGAAACTTAAAAAGGCGACTGCTTGGATCCCCTTTGCAAGCCTGGGAAATGTCATTTTTGACTGTCTGGAAGTTACGAATTTTCAAATTTTCTGGACGTTCCTCGCCAACCAGTGGTGGCGCTCCGTTTTGACTGTCTTACGGACAGAATTACATTTTTCGGGTTAAAATCTTCTGCCCCCAAACTGAAATGTTCCCCTACGCCTCTGGAAATACCTTACCCAAGCGTGCACCGAAACAGCTGCTTGCAACATTCAGCATGATTCCGGATTTGCAATCCTAGGATACATAGCCCAGTGGAGTAATGAACTAAGCTATAATCAGTACCTCAAAAGTGTGTTTTAATCTTAGAAAAATCACACATTTTCTCACCAGAATTAGGGACAAATGAACCTGACAAATTCCATTTCCAGCCACCTGGGAGGTTTTAAAATCCAAAATTTTCTTTGTACGCTCCGAGCCAACTGATGGTGGCGCTACGCTTAGATAGTAAACTCCAGCCACCCCCTTCAAAGATATCCAGCCCCCCATGGACCTCTACCAGAGCTTTTACCCCCGAACCCCACCAGAGGCCCCTTAAGCACCCCCTGGACCAAAAGCAGATGGGGGGGGGGTGTGCTTCGCGCAAAAACAGACGCCAGCGTCACCATTATGTCGGCTGAAGAAAAATTGTGGCCCCCACTGGCAATAAGAAACATCTTCCGCCGCCTTTGTCCTGTGCATGATTGATTTGTTTTCAGTAGCCTAAATCAACCAGCAATCGAAAGACATTAAGGGTCTTAACTTAACAAAGTCATATTCGAGTTTGCCGTCGAAACGTTCGTTTCATCTTCGAAGTGTAATGCAATAAACGACAGTGCAGATTATATGCGGTATCTAATGTAGTGAGAGTAATGACTTTGAAATTATTACTTGATTTCATACGTGCACACATAATTGTGTTTTACACACATTCATGCATGTTTTCTTAATTAATACACATTTTATTTATTTATTTTTTTAAGGAAATACTTCAAAGTGTTTTTCCGTTCAAACACTTTATTTTTCTCAATTACTTTATCAGGAGGCAAAAAAAAATCTTGGGGACCTGAAGAAAATCGGGGGGGGGGGGGGTGGCCACGCCATTGATGACTCGACCTGGAAAGCGAACCTGAGCTTTCCGGCGATAAATGCGGATGCTCTTACCGTTAGACCAAGCACGTGGTCAGAAGGATTCGGTAGCGTAAAACGCCAACCCGTACTGCTACGAACTGACTGTAACTGAGGCGAACAAATACTGTGCTATGGCGTGCAATGCTTCGAACTCGTACCCTAGGCTGGGAGGAAGGTTGAGCGGAAATGACTGATGGAAATGCAGCCCTGGATTCACAGACGCGAATAGTGATTTATCTCTCGAAGATACTTGTGAGATCGACGACGAGCTGAAACTTCGCCACATGATGGTCTAACGTTAGAAGTAGTGAAAACGTAGGAAAGATTGACGTTTGGTCGTTCGATCGATGCACAGTTCCGACCGCATTTTAAAAAAATTCTCCACACCCGGCGGCGATGCCCCTCCCCCGATCTTTTTTTGTTTGGCGAGCAGGTCTGGGGGGGGGGTGCGTTCGCACCCTCCACACCCCCCTCCCTGGTGACGGCCATGTATTAACATCCCTGTCAGCAAATTTGGTCGGCTCGGCAACGGACCGCCATAGGTCACCGGTCACATCGGCGGTCCGGCGGAGAAATGTCCGGCGACTCGTTGGCAGACCTCCGACGGCAAAGAAGCTGATTGGATGAAAAATTTTACCCAGCATACAATTTTTGTTAATGACCCGGATGGCCCCCCGGAGGTCCTTCAGTGGCCAAACGCCAATTCATGGCCGATCAAAAGCCGACATGGCCGCCGAAGGACCGCCGGGTTTTGCTGACTATTTGGGACTGGTCTTTGTGTATTACACATTAAAATATTTGTATGTAAAGGAACCAATTAGGCTTTCGTATGGTAACCTCACCATTACTCTTTGTAACTTTTAATCCCAATCTGTGATTTTTTAAACAAATATAGCCAATGGTGTTTTCGAAAAAGTTTGTCTTTCATCTTTCTCCTCTACGAATTGAAAAACTCCACCCCACCTTACCATGAGAGTGCTTGAAACGATACGTTGTTTCACATTTGTGCTACCTCCTAGAGAAACGACTCTAGCAAGTTTACCATTTCATCAGGCAAAGCAATCAACTCCAGAGTTTATCACATGTTTGATAGGATTGAAGCAGTTACTTTTTTGAAAACAATATCTGTTAGATTGGATTCTTTGAGACAATTATTATTGTCGCTTGGACTTAGAGGACGTAACTCATTTCCACATTTTTTGCATCCACCGTGAGCCCGTCGTTACACTTGCCGAACAGTCTGACTAACGTATACAATAGCGTTTATTTTTAACATTAGGCGGTTGGCTTAACGAGTGCACAGTACACATGCAGTAGAAGGCCTAATCCTAGCCTAACCTAGAACGATTGCATTTTTGAAGCTGCCAATTGAGAATTAAACTTGCCTCCATTCATGTGAACTAAACTATATTGCTTTGAATAAATTACTTCCAGCTTTGGACGGGTCAAATGTTTTTCTGTACTCGCAGAACGTTAATGCTGTTGAAGAGGAATATTTCAAACATTTACCATGAACATAAAGGCAGGACATTCTGTAAAACAGTAACTGCATCTCATCTTGAGTTTTATTTGAGTAAAAATTCTCAGGTTGCATTTAGAACCATGGCATCTACTTCAAACCCCCTTCATAACAGGCATGAACAAAAAAGACTTAAAAATGTGAAAATGAGAGCAAAAAGAGGCGGACAACTTTTTCCTAGCACCAATGTGACAGCACAAATTATAGGATCAGGATCAAGAGACAGTCCTGCATCAATTCTCATCATTGCAGACTCCACAAGGTATCATAAGTTTCTACCATGATGTTTAGAAAAGGGGAGATCTAGGCATACTATTATTGCAAAGTGTATGTCATTCCCACAAGCAGTTTTAGCATTATAGTAAGTTGATTACTAACTTACCCAGTGAAGAGTCAATCACTGCCTTCCAAACACCAGTGCAGCATTCAAGTGCTATGTGAATGCAATGTTAGAATAACATGCAAGATGCATTTTCTGCAAAGAACATCAAAACCAATTATTTGTCATCATTTTTTTGATGTTCAAAGCAAAAAAAATTGTCACAGCCATATTTTTAAGGGTACTTACAGTGTATTCAGAATCAGTGCCCGGAAGTGAGGTAAGTCTTCATAAAATCGTGATTTTGGCTGAATTTCACCCTAAACTTAACCCTAGCCCTCAAAATAAGCAATGGTTTTATGATGCTTATTCAAGGTTATAGCCTAAATGGCTTTTCAAACCCAAATTTGCAAATATAACTAAAAATGATGATAAGATTGTCTGTTATGTATTTCTAAATTAGAATTTTGATGGAAGAGAGATTATTCTTTCTTATTGTTTGAAAACTTGCCTTTTACTTGTTTAATGTGGTGATTTATGGGATTTTATTTGTTTGTTTTATGAAGTGATTCACTCAAGATTACTTCATAAGCATATCTTAGTTGTACTGCCACCTACATTTCAAGATGCACTTTCTGTAGATTACTCAATCCAAACAACACCAGAGTAAAGCACAAGGAGGAAGATAATATTACTGTCAAATTTCATTGATTTTTATGGATGCCTTCATGTTTGTTTGGCTACAACGTTTGTTACTGTACAGTAAGTGGTCGACTCATGATTAGCCCAGTATAGTAATATTAAACATAGGCCTAACATTTGGTCTACAAAGCAACAAAATAACTCCCATCAGTTCCAGATTGGAAAGTTTCCATTTCGCACAGGAAAGTAGGCTAGGGATTTTAAGCTCATACATGGCCCATGCTCAAAATCAATCAAGATCTAGAAAAGAAACAACCAAATTTAGAAGATTGGGAAATTTTCTTGGTATAGTGTAGGGTCCAATTTGCCTGCAGGTGTGTTCTGATGGTGTAGCACATGCAAAGTATGCTTAAATATAACATGACATAACATAACATGACAGGCTGAAGGACAGAGGAGAGCTATAAAGGCCCCATAAAATGCCCTATGATCCAAAACCCCCCATGAAACAAAAAGCAACTACCAACACCTAAGGAGCCCAGAAAGATAAGATTCTACCACAATCATGGACAAACTTGTCAATGTTTACCTTAAAGCTATAAACAGATGTGGAGTTAACAACCCACTAAGGCAGGCTGTTCCACCCATTAACAACTCTATGAGAGAAACTGTACTTTCAAATGTCAAGTCTAGCAAAAGGCTTATCAAGCTTTCTACAGTTTCCTCTAACCTGAAGATTACAGTACTTTGGACCTTTTAAATTATAACTACAAGCTAACCGAGGATTTCCTTCAGAAAGAAATTTGAAAACCTGGAGCAAGTCTCCCCTTATCCTTTTCAGCTCCACAGTGGTTAGCCCAAGCTGCTTAAGCCTTTGGGAATATGGTTGATTTCTAACCTTCTAACCTTGGTACCACAAACTGCAAGTTGTATGGCAAGATGAAGTTGCCAGCAGGCTCTTGTGTGGCCAGTGCTGAATCAAGGAGGAAACTATGGGGATAATTAAACTTGTGTGCACAGGCAATTTTCCTGTTTAGGCCTAGACTCACTTTAGGTTTTTGCACCTTTTTGTCTTTGACTTTTATACTATACTGTATGGTGGTTTACTTATATGCCTTCTTCTTAATTGTACCTCTTTTTGATCCCATGCATATTTCAATGACAAAAAATATTGTAGGTGTTTGAATAGAATTTGATTCATTTTGACTAAAAATGTCTTTTTAAAGCAAATATTTCTCAGGAAAAAAAATAAAAAATTATCAAGTTCAGCTGTGTCTGGATGACTATGTTACACCTACAGTAGTAAAGGTAATTTCTCCATCAGAATCTGGTTCTGCCAATACTATCAATATAGGTAGTTGAAAGAATTCATGCAAAGAGATGGTGCACATACTGTACTGTATTGAACATACTGTACGTACTGTACTGTGGAGGGAATTTGCAAACAGGAAATCCCAATGTCCCACTGCAAAGTTTGGCATCTTCCTGTACTGTATGTAGTTAGGTTGGAACGTTCAATCTCATGGTGACTCATTCTAAAAATCTGGAGATGTGCAATTACTTGGCTGAGTTGACTTAATCAACCATCCAAAACATATATCATGAATTATTTGCAAATTACCCCAATTTTACACTCCAAATAGAAGTACAGTACTGTATACCAGTACAGTGTTTATGACTTTGAAATTAAGAAGTTTTCTTTAACAAAATCTAACCATTTTATGGCTTCTGACAACAGTATCCCTCAAAGCCATTATGGTCATTATGGTCTAAATTTGTTTTAAAAATTGTTTAACAATTAACATGTGTGAGGCTTGTTTTGATCAGTAGTGCAATAAGTTACTCAGGACTGCATTTAATTCTGCAAATAATATCATCTGATTTTTCCTTGATCAAGATTTCTGTTTAACTGTGGTGAAGGCACTCAACGGTTATTAATGGAGTGTGGGTAAGTACTGGTGATCATTTTGCAGTACAGCATTTGTAGCAAAAAGAGCCTTTTAAGTAAAAGCAATTTTGGATGCTTCAAATAGTTTCAAGATGAGGACAATTTCTATTATTTGTAGTACATGTATTTATAGTTGCCCTGCAAGTTTTAAAATTGTTTTCTCAGTGAAGATTATACAAGGAAGCAGAAGACAGATGCCAGATTATTTTAAAATTTCTTCTGCAGTTGAACTATGTCAAACTTCTACAGTCACTGCCACTGACTTTCATTTAGGTGCAGGCCTACAGTTACACTGGTATTTCTCTATTTTTGCAACAGAGTTAAAAGCATTTCAAGACTGGAACATGTCTTCTTCACACAGATGAGCTGGGAAAATCTAGGAGGAGCAATTGGTAATATTTTTTAAATTTTTAATCACTTAAAAGAAGGGTTTAAGGTCACAACAGGATTTGATATGTTAGAGGGGTACTTATTCTGAGCTTTTTAGTTAAACTTGCATTGAAATCAGATGTGTGGTTCCCAAGATATGAGCACATTAAGTTTTCACATTGTCAACAAAAAGTGAACTTGAAGCAAACACATATGACATCACATCCCCACATTAATGGGCAGTCTTTTGTTTTTCTTTAAACTTTATACTGGATATTCTCCTCAACAATCTCTTATTATTAAAATGTGATTGCATAAGTGGCATGAGAATTTTACAAACTTTGCATCCCCCATGGGGAAGTCATAGTCCTATTAATGTTAAGGTTAACACAACACTCTGATAAAACAAAGGGAAACAAAGCATTTCTTGTCAATCTGAGGAGGTGATATATTCAAGCTCTGTTGCCCTCAAACTCACTTTTGAACACAAATCTACTGACTTCATTTACTGATCTCTCAAGAAATACATGTCCGATTTGAATGAAACTTTCACCACACTGTGTAGATTTTGTTCCTCTTTCACATATGAAAATTAAATTTTTGCTTAAACTTCCCCTTTAATAATGGATACTTTTAAGTACTGCACTGTGCTATTGTGAATGGTAATGTTCCTCACAACTTGTGATATCTGTGTCAAAGTATTTACTGTATAGTTGTACTGTTGGTGTAAACTATTTGCAAGTTACTGTAGGTAAATTGTGAAAATTAACATCCAGAGGAAAAGGTTCTGATTTTTGTCATTTGGTTACATGTTCATCACCTGTTAGTTCAGAAGAAGTATAATCAGTTTAACATTCAGATATGCCATTCAAATGACAATGCAACTGTTTTCCTGCCATGTACTTTATATAAAAATTTATATTTAAATTGACAACCAGCTGTTTCCATCTACAGTAGCTGCTTTCCTTGTACTGACTTAACATGTGCTACTGCAAAGTGTCTCGTCAAATTCATACCAGTCAAGGATTCCACTGGAAACACAAAAAGGGAGGGGGATTTATTGAGCTTTGCTGAAACCCAAGGACAAATTGTTGATGTCATATGCTGAAGTTACGAGGGGGTTCAGGGGGACAAAAGCTTGCTTTCAGGCCCGTTAAGGTGTAACTTGAAGTGTTTCAAAGGCCATTTTTTGTGTAAGTTCAAACATTGCTGCAAAAAGTGTCTTCATGTTTAATAAAAAACCAAGATGTTGCCAATTTTTAAATTTTTATAGAAATGAAATAGGGGGATTTTATACACCTTCTAATGGGAAGGTTGGGGGGGAACAAATCTCCCCTCCCCTCCCCCCCCTGGTCAAAATGCTGCTGGTGTACGTACAGGCACCATTAATATGATTAACATCTCAAGTTCATCAGAATGGGAGGATTTTACGGTAGTATCTTTCATAAGATTGTAGCAAGCCATGCAAATGATATTTATGTTGTCATAAATAACATGAGGTCATACAGTAGTTTAAACCTTAAATTTTGTTGTTCAATGTTAGTCACTCTTGACAGATACAATAAGTATCAGCTACAAGTGCAGTTGTAAGGATAAATGTTACTTAAAATATACACTAAAGACAAAAAGTGGTCTGAATTTTTTAATACCATTGCAGGTCTGGTTTTATATGTTAAAGCTCAGACATATTTTGAAGTGAAACATTTTCTTAGAGATATTTTTCCCAGGCCATGTCACACAGGAGTAAAAATAGGTTGAAGGATATTTAATCTTGCACCAATTTTTTTTCTCAGAAGAGCCCATGTTAACATTCAGTATATACATGTTATATTTCATACATTCTGAATAAAAGCTAGTCACATTTAGCCATCCTTGCATACTAATTACTCTGACAATGTTCAACAAGAACAAAAACTAGGACAACAACAACAAAAAAGAAAGATTATAATTTATTTAAATATTATCCTTTTGATTTACTCAAGGAATGATGATCACACTCAAGAAAATTGGATTACCAAAGCTTACTTACTATGGCCCTGAAAACCTGGTAAGTTTGCCTCAATGAGTTGTATGTTGTTTCCTTCCACAAGTTATCTTGTCTGCTTTCTTAACTTAGGGAAATAGGAAAACAACTTTGACTGGGAATGCAAGAACAAGAACAATATTACACTTTAAGTGAACATGCATCACCTATCCTTTAAAACAATTGATGTTCTTTTGAATAATGTGCAATGCCAAGATTGTAAAGGTTAATCATATCATGGATAAATGGTGTGTTTTTGTCATATTTTAATAGCATCAAATTATCAAAAAGTGCAAATTACTAATAAAAATGGTTGTTAGATTGTGTTTACATCTTTCTTTTTCACTTCAGAGAGATTTTACACAGGCACTGCAGATCTTTGCTAAGCAGGACATGCTAGAACTAGGTAAGTCTGTAGCCCTAAGTACTTCAATATAGTATATAGTACCTCTGTATAGTGTGCACTCATTGATGTAGCTACTGTACGGTTGTGTGTGGGTGCTTTGCCATTTGAATGTTAGCCAGAACATTTTTAGCTCAACCCACAAAGTGTGGTTGCTGTGGGATAAAATGTCTGTCTCTCTCTTCAAAAGGTTTTATTGCTTCAGATGTGGATGTAATTTGTACAAGAGGATGATTGTAACCAAGGCAAAGAATGTAATGATTTTGGAGAAGATTGGTTCAGAGATTAGTTCAGTGTCAGTATTTAAAAAAATTCTCCAGGTGGTGTTTCTTTCACACCCTGTTACCCTCCATTCCATTGTTTTCAGTGTATATGTTGGGTGTAAATATCTTGAGGGAGTGTGTTTGTTTGCTGAAGTGGACATTCATTTGTGTCGGATTCTTGAAGCCTGCTAAGGCAGAGTTTCCCCTTAAGCATGGAAGTAATAGCCTACTATGTCCAGGACTTTAAACATGCTGAAAGCAAACTGAACCTACAGCAATGCAGTATCTGTTACACAGATCTTTGCTTTGTGAGGACATTAAATGCAGATGGATCATTTTTTATCCATTAAGTTCTTATTTTTTGGCTCATCATCTCATGTTTTCATGGTGTAATTGAAGCTGAAGTCTAGAACAATGTTGAAGATATTCACTCAAAGCCTAGTAACAGCTAAATCTCACAATTTTCTTCCATCTTATCTTATTCACCTGGTATCTGTCATAACATTTTGGGACTTAAATGTAAACCAAGCAAGTTACTCCTAGTAAATTTGATTACGCAATCAAGAAACACAATCATGAAATAGGAAAGTCTATTACACTAATTTAAGTTGGAATGACTGCACTTCCTCTGTAAACACAATTATTCCAAGCAATTAATTCCTAGGCTTTCACACTGCATCTACTCTGGTCTGACCATATACAGCATATGTTGGCTCACCTAGCCCATGAAGTTCATTTACAGTTGATCATGTGTCAAAGGTCATTTGAGGTCACCAGCGGTAAAATAGCGAAAACTTTGAAATTTTAGCTTGTAAACACGATATCTTCAAATAGGAGTGACTGACACTTTTCATACTTGGTATATAGTTTTGTCATGTTGAGAGGAAGAAGCCTATTGTTTTTGGGTAGAGGTCAAAAGTCATTTGAGGTCACCAGCGGTAAAATTGCAAAAACTTCGAAAATGGCTTGTAAACATGATATTTTCAGATAGTAGTGACCAACACTCTTTATATTTGGTATATAGATTTGTCATGTTGAGAGAAAGAAGCCTATTGTTTTTGGTAGAGGACAAAGGTCATTTGAGGTCACCAGCAGTAAAATTACTTAACTTCGAAAATAGCTTTTAAGCACGATATCTTCAGATAGGAGTGACTGACACTTCTCATACTTGGTATATACTGTAGGTTTGTCATGTTGAGAGGAAGAAGCCTATTGTTTTTGGTTGAGTTCAAAGGTCATTTTAGGTCACCAGTGGTAAAATTGCAAAAACACCGAAAATGGCTTGTAAACATGATATCTTCAGATAGGAGTGACCAACACTCTTCATATTTGGTATATAGATTTGTAATGTTGAGAGAAAGAAGCCTATTGTTTTTGGTAGAGGTCAAAAGTTAATTGAGGTCAACAGTGGTAAAATTGCAAAAATTCTGTGCCTAAAATGTAAAGAAAAAACTATCAAACACTGTCAATTTGAAAGCAGGTAAGGTATTTGATGGCAAGGAATCACTTAGCCTTTTGGCTTTCTGGTAAAATGATGTTTTCTGATTTATCATTAAAACCCTTAGTGCATGGTACCATTGCTTCAAGATAAATCTTAACGTTAACACATTAACTAACATACAGGTATTGAGATTTTTTAGCATTGCTGCTCTAGTTGGAGACTGGTCATTTTGTTTATATTCTGGGGGATAGGAACACAATTCATTTCCTGTTTGATATTATTATCAGTTACAGGTGAAAACCAGAAGAAAGGGTGGAAATTTTTTAAAAGGCTCTTTTGCTAGAAATTGATAAAAACATCAAAGGGTCACTTAGGCCAACCAATTTTTCATTTTCTGTGTTATGTTAGTGTCATTTTTCCAGCTTGTGTTATGAATGTCATATATATATAAAAGATGAAAATAAGAATAAGTTATGAATGTCATATATATATATATATATACATATATATATAAGGAGAAACAACAACCTTTCCAACTATATACGTTTACACACGCCAACCATTATACATATATATATATATAAACGATAACAAGAAACATGCACAAACCACACGGCATACTGTTAAGACGATCTGAAATTTTAATAAAATACTGAAGACAAAGATCGTGTCAAATCTTCTGAGGCAACAAGATATTAAAAACGGTAAAGAGTGCAAACCTTAAAAGTTTTAAAACGGCAAAGCTCAGATGTTAAAAACGCACTATGTTTCGGGGAGATACACTCCCCTTGCTCACATGCTAAGAAATAACAGTAATGGAAAAAGTACTAGCTATTAGGCAATGCTCTATTGAGGCTTACATCTTTTACGTTAAGACCTATTGGGGCAAGAGTATTCAACCGGTAAATCCATTTCAATTCAACCTCCTCCCTAGTTTTCTTATTGTTACGTAGCTTTTGGATACCTATTAATTCGAAATTTTTACACACCTTAAAATGCTTACCAATGGGAGTTTGACCTTTTTTAAACTCCTGTCGGTGACCCCTATGTCTACTTCTAAGCTCTAATCCCGTTTCACCCACATACTGCTTATGGCAAACCAAACAATTAATCAAGTAGATTACGCCTTTGGTGGTACAGGTTAAATCCCCCCTCACCTGGAAATTCTGACCTGTATTAAATCTTTGAAGGACAGAAGTTTCATGTAAGACACTACAGGTGACACACCTTTTATCGTGTGTCTTGAAACAACCTCTATTCTCTGCATTATGACGTATTTTAGCTCTTACCAGTAAAGATTTTAAATGAGGAGGTTGTCTGTAAACTACTGGGGGCAGGTTAGAAAAACTTTTATTAAAGGTGGGGGACGATTTAAGAATATGAAAATGCTTCTTAATAATATTGTTTAGGGGAGGTAACCTAGGGTTACGGGTAACAACCAGGGGGGCATTAAAACTCCTCCTAGCACAAATGGAACGGTTACGGTTGAGAAGCGTCCTTCTCGGAATGGTACAGGCTTTATTCACCTTCTCTGTAACAATACTCGTATATATATATAAGATGAAAATAAGAAGCCACCGGACGCACGACATATCAAAAACAATCCATAAAAGTTTATTAAAACGAGAATGTTAGCTGGACTGTTAAAATCTTCAATGCAATAAGATGATAAAACTGGTTAAATATTTGAAAAGGTAAAATGAGTATACATATTGCGCCGACGTTTCGAAAAGGTAAACTTTTCTTGATCACGTATAAAAGTACACTGAAAAGACTCTCAGAAACCAACACATGGGATAAGAACGAATACAGGTGAAAAAGCAAATACCGGAAGATTATCCTAAACGCTATGGCTGACGTCTTTAATATTCATGTCTACTGGATCAAAGGTATTCAGACGGTAAATCCACTTTAGCTCTACTTCTTCTCGAGTTTTCTTGTTATTGTTAATAAGCTTTTCAATTCCAATGAGCTCAAAATTTCTACAGGATTGAAAACGTTTGCCAAGGGGTGTATTAGCTTTACGTATTTCTTGCCTATGCCCACAGTGCCTAATCCTCAGCTCCCCGCCTGTCTCTCCAACATACTGTTTTTAACAATCTAAACAATTGACAAGATAAACAAGTCCTTCCGTATCGCAGGTAATGTCGTGGAAAATTCTGAACTTTTGACCTGTAGAATTACTCCTTACCAAATTAGTTTCTTTAATAGCAGAACATGTTACACAGCGATTGGAATGAGTTTTAAAACATCCTTTGCTTGACTCGTTAAAAACTTTAGAAGTTTTAGCCTTAACAAGAAGGGACTTTAAATTAGGAGGTTGTCGGTAAATAACCGCAGGAGAGAGTGGGAAGTTATCCTTAAAAGTCTCCAACATTTGTAAAATGGAGAAATGTTTCTTAATAATCTTGGACAAAGGGGGGGGGGTCGTGGATTATGAGTAGTAACTAAAGGAGTTAAAAGGTGCTTCTGCTTTTTGGCAGCAGACTGGGGATTAAGGAGGCTGTCACAGGACACTTTATCTGCCTCTTTGATTTTATTATGAATCTTAGCACTAGGGTATCCTCGTTCTCTGAGATTATTATGAAGCTTGGTCAGGCTCCTATGTAAGTCCCTCTCATCTGAACAGATAGATTTAATACGAAGTGCCTGTCCATAAGCTATGTTATCTAGGGTATTACGACTATGAAATGAATCATAACGAAGATAGAGATTTTTAAAATAAGGCTTGACAAACAAGTTGGTACTTAGGAGACCTTCCTCAGTACGCTTAATGAGAATATCAAGAAAAGGAATAGAATTAAAATCTAAATTGTAAGTAAATTCTAACTCAGAGGGATACAAATTATTCAAAACCTCCATAAAAGAGGTAAAGGCATCTTTGCCATGTGGCCACAAACACCAAATATCATCAATATAACGACACCATTCTAACGGTTTCAGAGTACAAGTATCCCATAATTTTTCCTCCACCAGCCCCATCCCTAAACAGGCATAGCCTGGTGCCATTTTGGGTCCGATCGAAGTACCATGAATTTGTGTGAAGAACTCACCATTAAATTCAAAATGATTTTCATTGAGACAAACCCTGAGACAATCAACTAAATTCTTAGTGGATGGAATTTTACTCGATCTGCGATCTAAAGCATGTCTCACCCCTCCTATGCCCAAGTGCTGGGACATGCTAGGGTACATCGCTTTTACGTCTATGATGAACATAGCAACATTAGGAGAAAGAGGGCCTCTATTGTTAACAGAACTGATTAACTTAAGAACGTCCGTAGAATCCTTTACAAAAGAGTCCAATTTCCTCATTTCCAGATTAATATAGAAATCTACAAATTCAGAGAGTATATATATATATTGAAAAGGTTGCAATAAGTTCTTACAACATAGCTTTACAGAACTGTTTTGTAAGGGCCAATGTAGGTCCTCACTCCTCAGAAGCCTGAAGTAGAATGATGTCAATAACGTTGAATACGTACTGTATGTGTTCGCTGCTTTTGAACGTGTCCATTTTAAAGCACGTGTTCGTTCCGTGTTTGCTGTAAACAGACAAGAACGGTGTACAGCGAACCAAGATAAATTACCTATTAGAATAATACCATTGCCTGCTTGACATTATTAATTAATTTTTACTAATTACTAATTTTTACTTTATATATATATCTATATATTAAGTGTGGATTTGTTTTGTTTCATGACTTCCTCGTCCATCTGTAGCAGATTTATCAAGGTTTTGTTGTATCTTTTTGCACTATAGATGTCAAGTCACCTGACCAAGGTCCTTTCACAAATGAAGCCATGGTTGTCCAACCTGTTACTATAAAAAGTAAGACCCTGATTAAACTAGTATCTTTCAAGTTTAAGAGGTTACAGTATGTGTGGTTTCTGTAGGTCAAACACAAAAATTTGTTTTCATTTATGTTTGACTGTACACAATGGTGGGATAAATTGGATTTTTCTTAATACACTTGTGGATGTGTTTCTTTGATGTATGATTTAAGTCATGTGACATAATATGTGTCCCAAACTGAAAATTTGGTATCTTTGCATGATTACATTTACCGTCAGTATTTGTGTACTATGGAGAATAGTGATGTTGATTTTGGTGGTGGGCTAGGTGTTTGGTGCCCTGAAAACCTAATGAAGAACTCAAAGGTCCTATCATACAGTAGGGTGTCCATTTGTCTGGTTTTTTGCAATCTGGCTTTTGAGCACCCTGTCCTCCATTCGGGCTCATACGACGCCGGATGATGAAATTCCTCCATTTTGAAAATTCTCATGTAAAACTTCTCACATCCCAGTTTCAAGACTAATGATGTAGCGTAGAACACCAATAAGGGCCATTCCGGCCATCGGGGGGGGGGGGGTTGTAAAGGCCAAAAATTTTCTGGTACGCTATGCCCCAACCAATGGTTGTGCTTGGCTTGATTAGTTGTAAAGGTTGTCCTCCTTTTGTATCATGAAAGAATGGACACCCTATCATACAGTATGAATCACATTATGTTCATCATCCTTCTTTGCACTTGAGTTTGGAGGAGACCTATAATGACAAAGAAGACATTTTTTTCAACCTGCCACTTGCAGCCAGTGAAAGTCCCTCTGCCTCTTGCTAACTTCATCACAAAACTTACCAGAAATAGAGAGTTAGACAGATAGATAGATGGAGTTTTAGGGCCCAGTATCCAACCTGGTGGTTCAAGTCTACTGTAGCTTGTCACAGCCTTTTTTCCAGAAAGAAGGAATTTGTTGTTAAGAGTGTAGTCACCTTGATCTTAATTGCTCATTGAATTCTTTGCATGGAACTAACCAGTAATATTGGTCTTGCTATTAAGCTGTTGTTTCATCCTCAAACTGCATTTGACCAAGCACTTTGGGGATGTCGCCTACATTTTGGGAATTGCACATCTGTTAACCCGTAAAACTTCCAGAAGAAAATTTGATGCAAAAATCAAGATAAATTTGCACATTAGCAGACAGTAGGAGTACATTCGCACATCTCTCTTTGTACCACAGTAGCTTGAAACTGTAACAAGTAGAAAGATGTGTGGAAAAGTGCTTATTGTAATACTAGATATTTAAAATATGGTCAAAGAAAGACTCCCATCAAGTGAAACTACATTTGCACTTGGGGGAAGGCAGAATTTTCAATTTGTAACTTGTTTCTGATTGATATCAGAACACACAGCATTACAGAGTGTTCTGATTACAAAACAGAGTCACATACAGTACATGCTCACAAAGACATTACTTTCATAAACTAGGTTTGCATCCGCTGAGGTGGGCATAGAATATTTGGGAAAATTAGAACCATTTACAGAGGAAAGAGTTACATTTTAAGCAATGTTGAAATCCTTTTCCATAGGTTCTGTTCCACCAGTTGCTATGGTGACCCCAGTACAGAACAAACAGGGTGAGTAAGAAGTGCATGCAGACCTTCAGTCTGTGATACATCCCTTAATGCCATTTTTGAGATGTAGATGGCTAAAATGACAATTTTTCCTCAGAATTAATTGCATTATGGGAAATCTGTGATGTCATTGGGGCACATAAATTTAACATTGCATTCAATTTTTTAAAATTTTGATGCCACTGCAGGGAATATTTAGCAACATTATTAGCTGTACCTCACATATAGTATAGGGTAATAAATGCTAGATGTACAGGAAATGGTTTTCAAACATTCCAACAGTATCAAATTTCAGGGCCAAACAGGACATTCAATTTTAAAGAAATTCAAAAGGAATCTGACACAATGTGCCCCCATTTAAAAACTTCCGGTTGCTTTGATGAAAAGTGGAAGTATTTTTGACAAAAATAACCAATCTTTAAAAAGTTAGATAAATAATATTGCAACAGGATTTGAAGGAGATGTTCTGGAATATTTTTGTCTTTCTTCCAAGACCTTAATGAAAACTCACTGGAATATACCTTTAAAAGTGCTGCAAAATACATTAACTGCCTTTTTTGCATTTGGTATGCAATTTAGACTTAGCTCTAGGGAGAAGCTCCCTTGACCCATGCCAAAAGAGCTTTTGGCTCACACTTACTGTGGTCTCACGTACCCTGTGCTCAAGGTAACACTGTGTTACCTCGCACTCAAGTAATGTGGGAATGCAGGTTAAGGCTGGGTTGGTGTTTAAATTTCGATCCACGTCAAATTGCAGGGTAAAGCGATTTTAGATACCGTGTTTTTTTTAATCAAGCAAAGTCACAGATGTTTATGGCACTGATGACAGGTATTTTCTAACATTTGAAAGTAATTGGTATGTGAAATATTTGACCTTGTTACTATGGTAGCACTACCCAGTCAACGAAACACAGGGTACGTGAGAACCAGATTGGAAAACACAGGGTTAACCTGCAGTTTTGCCTTCTTGTAAACATGAGGTAACACCGAGTGTCGCGCGGTATGTGTGACCAAGCGTACTGTGATGGAGGTTGTAAGTTTCTCTCATCAATATAAAAAAAGGGACTACCCAGGTCATTATCCTGACCAAAGGCCTGGATGTATGTGACCTTTTGAAATAGTGAGTGGAAAAGGGAAAGAAATAATAAAAAAGTGAAGGAAAAACAAATGTTTGCAGAGTCTCGACATCATTTGGAAAGAATTCCATGATGAAAATGTTTGAATGAATTTCATACTTAAATTACACAGTAGATGTTTGTATTATCAGCTCTCTCTGTTTACATTTAATCTTTTTGATATACGTTCTGTTTAAAGCATTTTTTTTGTTCACTGTAGTTCCTGATATTGAACCTAACTCTGACTCTGATACTGAAGAAGCGCCCTCTACAGGCAATCAAATGTCTAAGAAGAGGAAAGGTGATCCTTTGGCAACCATATCAGGGATGAATGTAAAACCACAACCTTGGAGACAAGGTTTGCTACCCATCTTTTACCATTTAACAATTTATGAACCTATGTGTTTCTTTCTAGGTTAATTCTTTTAAAATATCTGTTTTTTGTCACTTTTCCAGATTTTTAGTCCTTTGCCATATTTTGAGGTCTTAGGTGAGGGCAGGCTGTGGCAGTTACCTTGCTGGATACATTACAATTTCAAGTTCAAATTGGGGTATCGCACTTTAACAGAATTTGAAATTCCAGTATACTTCTCCACTTTTTCCTGCATCAATGTAGGACTTGAATGTGTTCATGTTCTTCCTGATGTGTTTTTGATGACAATATAAACAGGTCTAGGTGATGTAACATGTTGTGAAGGCTACATCACTAATCACTCATCACATTTAGTTGGTTTTGAGAAGCAGATCATAGGCCAGAAGTTTTTTTTAGGGTGTAATGAGGGTCGAAATTTGTTTGCTAAAGTATAATTGAAAAGTAGTACATTGTGCAAAATGAAGTGTCTTAATTGTATGAGTAGTGCTTTAAAAGACTATTTCAGACAATTCAGATCATGAACCTAAACACAAACTTTTGAGATTTTGCTTTGAAAACATGGTGTGGTGTGAAGAGGATTTAAGCTCTTTTTATTATAAATTAAGAAGATAGAATAGCTGCTAAATTCTGCATTGGACTTAAAAGACAAACAAGCCTTATAATGATTGTTTGTGTCTTTCTAGATGCAAAGAAGAGGAAGTTGTCCTCAGCTGATGATGTATGCATTGCATACGTGTGTAAGGTAGGCATTGTGCCTTTTATCTGTTATATAGTTCAAATCTTGGAGGACAATTGTTTGACAATGCAATGCAATGGAAATGTCTTGGAACTCAACGGATAGCTTTTACAAGGGCAGTATAAAAGATTATACTTTGTGGCTGACAAACTAAACAATTTGCATTTTTTATCATTTTTTTTGTCATTTTTTGGTTGAGCAGCAAGTACTGATGGATAAAGACTCCTTTTTGCTTTGACCCAGTTTTCTGTGGCTAAGTTTAATCACTTGATGAAACTTTTGATACATTTTATGCCTAGCCATGACATATATTCATGGTGTGCAAAGTTGCCCAGGAAGATGTCGTATGCTGGACACACTCTGTGAATGCTAGCATAATTAGTTCAACAAAAGTTGGTCATTGTTTGGTATACATTGGCACTGTGATTAGTGTAGATATACCTTAGGATAAGTTAGGAACCTCAGTGGACTCAGGTCTAATGACCTCTATGTCCGCATGTTCTTCACCACTTTACTGCAGGCAACTGATGCAAAAATAGCAAGCTATGGGCAGATAGGTGACTACCATACTAGCCAATTCCTTATTAAACAGATAGATCAGATTAATAGTATACAAGGCAATATCACTCTGAAAGAAACAGTTGGTTGTAAGATGGAGACTTGATATAGCACACAAATTATGTGATTTCCCGTGGAATTTCTTTAGACCAACAGAAATTGGTAAAATCCAAATGCTTTGGGATGATTTGGAAAAGTTAATCTGCCATGATTTGAAATCCATAAATGCATGTCATTGTCATAACATTATGTGCAATTTACTTCCACCCTCTGCATCAGCTACACGACAAAGATGGCAAGATTTTAGTGGACAAGGCAGTATCTCTGGGTCTGAAACCGTAAGTTACATTTGGTTGTATCTTCTTCAGTGTAACCCCATTCACTTGCAAGAAATAGCATGTTGAGGTCTTTTAATTTGCTCTCATCAAGTATCCTTCTTTTCCTCCCGTAAGGCTAACTTTGCAGACACTACAAAACCCAGATTATGGGGCCTTTTTCAGAGTGTTTCTACTTCATTCATCGTACATAAAGATAAGATGTTCCTGGCCTAATGGAGCATTAATTAGCATAATAGCAGGAAGTAGAATGTTCTTCAGGAAGCTTGAACTGTGATTACACAAGACAACGTTGCCTTACTTGTCTGCTGTTGTTACAGTATGTTAGTTAATGGACAGTTTGGTTACCGTGCCAGTTTTCCCCATGCGTTATGTATTTTAGAAATGCTGCTTTTTTGCTTTTTTGGCCGGGGGGGGGGGGGGGGGTGATAATACTGAAAGAGTCTTGGAAGAGGTAATGATTACAATGGAGATTATGGGAAAGTGTATAGGACATAAGTGATAAAAATAAGTAGCACTAGAGTAGTCTGGATATATCAGTGAAGGGAAACACCATGAGTTTTAACACTGTTGTCCTTTAATCCATAATTCAATAGTTGTGGTTCTTTACTTAGATAGCATTTTACTCCTCAAGGTATGGTCTTTTGGTTTAATCCAGTCATGGTATTTTTTGCATGTGTGGGTCACAAAATGGTTTTCTCTACTCCACTGCTTATACAGAGCATCAAGCAAAAAAACAGTATGTTTCACTTTTAAAGTCATTGGTATGACCTGGAACCTGGGAATTAAAGCATGGCCCCCCACATGAGAAGTAGGTCCTTTACCACCAAACTGAACATGTGGTAGCTGGGGAACACTGAAAAACTCCTTTATGAAAATGACTACTTGCGTTTTTATAAACTAAACTGACATGTTGGTAAATACCTGGACACTAGAAAATGAGTTTTCTTTATACTGTGTTTAGCAGTGTCATTCAAACAAGGACTGAGTCCTCTTGATTTATCCCCATAATATTTTATATGACCAGAGTAAAATTACTAGAACTGAAGAATGGAAGAACCTACCAGACTCTTAAAGTGCTGTAACCCTAAACTCTGAGATAAATTTTTGGCCAAACAGCAGAGTTGCTTACCTGGGTGTGGCTGTAGTGTCCTCTGGACTTGTAAGTAAAACATTATGGGAATTCACTTTGCTTGATGGTATGTAACTTTGCTACATTAATGGAAAACATTTGTCCCTGAGTTTGACATCAACACAAATCTGTAAGAACAGACATTACATTCATGCACTGGAGATAGCATTGTGCTACAAGAAAACCATGAAGTGAAACTAGAAGAGACAGGTCAAAAAAAGTAAAGTTGTAGTTTATCACAGGTTGTTTTGTTTCTTTATTCACTTCTTTCCAAAGAGTAGTGGAATTGTGGGATATTGGTTTGGTACTTGTCATTTTTGTCAGTATAGTTTAACTGTTGTGACAAAGGAAGCACAACAAAAGTGTATCCCACAAGGCTTTGTAGTTACTATTTGAAAAAGGTTTGTGTACCTTGCAGAGCATACCCTTATTTCAAACACATCCTGTCTAGTGTGCCTACATCAGTGCTTCTCAAATTTTTGACTTCTCCCATCTTTCACAGGGAGTTGTACCTGCTTGCATGGAATTATTTCTAGCAAAACCATTCAATCATATTGGCAACATATTAATTAAAATAAAATTAGCCCCCTATGCCAGTAGAGAAGTAGTGGAATAGAAATGAAGAGGTAAACCTGTTTTTACCTCCATTGGTTTAGGTAATTCCAAACTGATGGGTGTGCATGTGTGTGTCTAGGAGGGAGGGGGGGGGGGAAGGTGGTTGTTTTGTGATGTGAGACCTGATGGGATTTGATTCTCACCATGTTAAACTTGACCACCTGTCATCTGACAATCAAAGTTAGTGCTCAAGAAGCAAACATTTTTATGAAAGCTTGTAGCATTTAATGGGACCTCCACAATTTTGTAAGAGGGTATGGCTATTAGTCATCTTACATTAGTGCACTTCAATGAGGAGTGGCACTTGTTAACCTAATTCTGCCTCAACTTTATTAACATTTAAATTTAGAACACAGTGGATTGTTTGTAGCAGCTCCCCAAACTCCATTTTACATTTAAGCCTTTCACTTTTTGGACACCTGTAGCCCATACAGCCCGCAGCATTTATCTCCATCCTCCTTACATATCCACAAAACCATGTATGCTTGATCACACAGGTAGACATACACAGGTACCATGAGCAAAGGAAACAGCTATTAAATTGAGACTTACTTCAACAGATACATTCAGCTGTTTCATATGTATCAGACGAATGTGACTGTTATTCTTCCATATGCATACACTGTATGTGCAAATTTAAATCATGCATACAGTCTGCCATTTCCACCCTCTATTAAATGGTGTCATGTGACCCTAATCAACTTGAGAAGAAATAACCAGTGACAACTTTTCCTCCAAGCAATTCCCTCATGTACCAAATTTCAGTCCCTGCTTAATTAAAATTACAGTGGTTTACCAGGTCACTTTTTTGACTGAAATGGAAGCACCTAGCCTGCAAAATATCACATATTAAACCCCTGTCAGATGATCCTCAAAATTAACAAGGTAAAGTTTTTCTCATCCAAGCAAAAATGTTTGAATTTAATGGGTGTACTCATTCAATGAGTTAAAACACCAGTTTTAAACAGCCAGTTGGCAACATTTTGTTTCTGGTGATATTCACAGTCTTTTAGTAATAAATTGCATTTTTGAAATCATATTTTTTTCATCTATAGAGGTCCACAATACAGCTTGTTAAAGAAAGGAGAGTCTGTGATGACAGAAGATGGAAAAGTTGTGAGTTCAATTAAATTTAATGCAACAACATTCTTGTTCTTTAGTCATTAGAAATTATTCATTCCAAAGTTATGATAAGCTTATTCAATTTTTACTGTTATGAAGTATTTGAGATGTAGTTTACAAAACAGAAAATTGAGTTTTCCCAGCTACATCGGGTAACTTAATTCCAGGTGTCCTAAAGCAAAACCATCTGTTTTCAGCTTGAAGAGATATTTCTTTGGAATGTACTAAATTTTCTTCTTTTTATGTATCCCTGAGGATAAGATTGCCCCATTGTAGGCTGTAGATGCACAGTTTGGGTCTGAAGGGGGGGGGGGGGGGGACTGGATGGGTGAAATGAGAGGTGGTTTAAGAGATTTTCTTGCTATACCTTCTTCATATAGTAATATCCTGTGTCCACTGTGTTTGAAGTGGAAGAAACAAAAGAAATGAAATAGGTGTTTTTACCAGTAATGTGCAAAAATAACATCTGGAAAACAAGGAAAGCATGAAATTTGTTTGCATTTAATGTCCACTCATTGAGATGTTTATTTCACAGATAAAACCAGAAGATGTCGTTGGACCAAAAGAAATTGGCCCCACCCTTATAGGTAAGACAAATAAATACATATATATCTTAGAGTACAGTGACTAAGCTAAAGGAGCAATCAGAGTATGTTTTTGTATTTCCTAGCAACTTTTATTCTCCCCCACATATGTTCATTGACTTAAAACTACCAAAAAATAATCCATGATCACAGTTTAAGGTCATGATTAGTTACAGTGAAGTGAAGGTTACTGTATCTAGTCTGGCAGCTGTGTGGAATTTTTTAACCAGCAAATATTCAGAAAGTTTTGTTACAGCCGTTAACAAAAAATTTTTTTTTCTGGTACTTAATAAAGGCTTGGCTTGTCTGATCTATCTTTTTACAGTTCTAGAGTGCCCATCAGAGGATTTCATTGATTCCCTCACAACAGACCCCACACTCCAAAGGTTGGTACAAGCTTCCTTATATTCTAAAAGATTTCATGTATTTATGCTGACAGAAAAAAACCCAGGAAGAAGCTGCTTTTTATTGAAGTGCATCAAATTGGTAGTTCAATTCATTATCATAATTTGATTTAATTTTGATATCAATGACCAAAAAGACCAGTTGGGTCTTGTGTAGCTGAGTATGTGTACTGCTTTGCATGAAAGTGCTTTGGTAGGGATCCATCTTCAGATATAAATATGCATTTAAGGCAATCTGTCACCACTTTAGAAGTCTGGTTGGGCCAGCTGGTTGGAGTGAAGAACCTAAAGGCCCATTAAACTAGTACATTTTCTGTTTGTTGGCACCTGTTTGACCACATCGAAGGTAAATATATAAGACACAATGACCCAATCCAAATCTAATATGATATGATTTTTGGTAAAACTGTAGAAGAAGTCAGTCCAGGTTCAGCGTTTCAATGGAAGACATCATCATTGAGTGTTTTTGTGTGGTAAAATATAGTCTATACCCATGTGATGTCACAGAAAAAAATTACCCCTCCTACTTGGAGGAACATTTGTATCATTGCAAGTTACAGTGGCAAATGGAGATAGCTGATTTGTCAAACATTTGAATACATGTATAAGTCTACAGGTGCGGGATGAATTCTACTGCATGCAGCCACACCCTCACTGTTTTCCTTCAAAAGTACATCAGTGTGATGTAAATGCATGTGTCTTCCCTAATATAATGTTGCTTTATGTTTTAAAGACATCATCAGGATGGAGAGGGTGACATTCCAGCTGCAGTGATTCATATTACTCCTCCAGAAATCTTAGAAGATACCAGATACCAAGATTGGGTAAACAGGTGAGGAAGTAGAGATGTTGATAATATTTAGCTCCAGGCCTTGAGTTTTAGATTCTCTAGGTGTGCTTTAAATTGAACTCCTCAGAAAATTGAGGAGTGCAGTAGATGTGCTGTTTTGTTAAACTTAAATACATTTAAATTGGTTCCAAATCTTCAGCTGGGTGAGCAAAAATTCACACTCCTCACTGTGATTTGAGGTGAGTCATGGTGTTCAATTGCACTTGCAGGCCTCAAAATTCAAGGCCTGCAGTCCATCTTATTTGTGAAGATTTGAATCAGATGCATCATGTTGGAAGCTATGGCAGGATTACAGCTTCCATTAACACCAGTGTAATGAATGTTATTTGCCATGGCATCCCCTTTTCATCATACATAGTCCTTTTTGGTTTCTTTGTTAAAGCAGACAGATGATTAAAATGAATGTCATAAGCCGTAATATAAATTTAAATCCCTCTTTTTTTGACAGGTTTGATCCAGGTGTAGAACACATTGTTTGTAACTGTCAGTGCAATAGTGTCACTCACGTTAAAAGCAGACGTACTTCTACCAAGTTAAATCTCCTTCATCCAGAAATATTTCCACTCCCAACAGTTCTTTCTTCTCCTGTGGATCCACTCAAAAAATTTCATTATGCAAAAAGTTTTGAGAGATTTGTTTTGAAGCCCAGAATGGGTTGGGACAGGTTTGTTTTTCTTTTTGAACCTTCATCTAGTAATTATTTTTTTTTCCACCTAAAGTGGTAGTAACCACACATTATAACCTGTAGTTACTTCTAATTAGTTGTACTTCATTCATCTTTCCCATTTTTTTTTCTTTTTTCTTTGTAAGTTGCAATGTGAACATTTTGAACAAATTTTTGAAGTATTTTGAAAATCAATGACTTTACTTATTTATTACTCTAATTATTCTCCAAACTCTTTTTGTAATTTTCTGTTCAGATTTTATTATTCAATAAGTCTTTGGCCTTCCAGAATGCCATGCAGTCTGATGTTTTTCATGATTTCCTTACAATCCTACCATGTCTAACTTTAAATCAATTTTCTGAGATTATATTGATAATCCTTCAATCAATTTTCAGGGAACACGTTCAGACAGATGACCCACTCATGTTTCTTGATGAAGTCAAGGATCTCTCAGACTTCAAATCAAGCCTAGAAGAATTAAAAATACAACTTGCTGATAAAGTGCAAACACTGAAGTCTAGTTCAAGATATCCTGAAGTGGTCTTCTTGGGAACTGGGTCAGCCATGCCAAACAGAGAGAGAAATGTATCTGGAATAATGCTTCATATAAGGTTTGTATCAAATGAGTTAAACATACCCTCATTAATAGAACTACTAGTGTCCTTCGTGAAGGACATAGCTACCAGTCACATTGCATGGCGTCAGATGAGTACTACTTGTCTGAAGCCATATCATGAGGCTGGTAGCAATGTCCTACACAACGGAACTGGTTCAAGGAGGGAAAAACCAGTGGTGTAGCAACAGTGGGCAGGGGGATGCTGCCCCATGGCTCTGAACAATGAAAAATTCAGAAACTTGCCATTTGTGACACCTTGCGACAATGAAGTTTTCCTGACTCTTCTTTTGTGGAATTCTGAATTATCTCCAATAAAAAATTCATATTATTTTTTTCAAAGAAGAAAAGTTTTCTTCAGGCTTAGGGGGCTGCATTGCAATTTCAAATCCAGTAGTGCTCATTCATAAATCAGTTTGGTAAACTTTTTCCTAGGGCTGGAAATGACAAAATCAGAAATTTGCCATATGTAACACTAGAAGCACTGACAACTACAGTGCTAAATTCACAAATTTTCTTTGACTTAATTCCAAGTTTTTTCCAATATAAGCTCTTGACTTAGTTGAAAATGGTTTGAGACAAACTCAATTCTTAGGCCATAGATAATGTTGTCTAGCAACAACAATCTTGTCCTGTGCAATCACAGATTTTGCACAATAGGAATGCAGATTCATCAATAATCCCCCAACTTTTGTGATTTCTTTACTGGAAACCTAGAATGAAAAATTTTCTCCAATACAAGTTCCATGTTTTAAATATTTTTTCAAAAAGGGCAAAAATTTTGGCCGGCTTCACATGCTACACATTTCTTCCATTATTCACTGGTGTTCACACCTGAAAAAATCAGGAAATTAAAGTGCTTTCCCCCCCCTCCTGCCCCCGCCCTGCCTGACAAATGTCTAGCTACTGGGAAGAACCAAAGGGAAAATTGCTGCCTCACTTCTAATTCAAAGCTTAATGATTTGGTAAAAATATCTGCCCACCAGAAGGATAATACAAAGCAGACAGGATATCTGATAAAAGTCCCCTCTGGTTGCACGCTCTAATTTTGTAGCACCTTTTGTTGTAAGGGTTTTCACAATTTGTGAATAAATGAAATAATCTCATCTAATGACTGCAAGTATCCCTCATACTCTTGGTCATTACCATGCTTCACACTTGATTGAAGGTGGAAGGAGGGTGATTTGAGGCAGGGGAAGGGGTTGAAGGCAGGGGAGGGGATTGGTAGCAGAAGGGATTGGTAGTGGAGGGGGAAATGCATAAAGAAGATATACTTAGTTGCCTATACTTTGTAAAACATTTTTAGAAGTAATTTGACATTGAAATTTTAAGTAGGCATTGGCATTGTGCCAATTAGCTCTCCTCAAGATATATATAAGGATGGCCATATAAAGCTAGTATTTTATTAGAATCTCATCCTAACAACCATCCTGTCTTGATGCACAGTAAACAGAAAAACTATGGAAATGGAGTGCCTTGGCAACATTCACACTTCAACAGTTTTGTCTGGTCATCTAGCAATCCAAAGATATGTGCATGAATCCATTTTATAAATGTATTAGCATATTTATATATATTTTTTTTGGGGGGGGGGGGGGGGTGGGGGTGTTATGGTTCAAACAGCTGCCATACTGGATTAATATTGTAGACAAAGACAATCATACACTCACCCACTAGCTGATTGATTCAAGCATATTGTTGTCAGAAGTGTCCATTCCGCATGCACCCATTTGCCTAGCTAAATGTGTACCAGTGGGAGGTGCATAACACACAAAAATTCTCTGGTGTACAACATAATTAAATGCCCTACAAAAGGCATACTGTGAAGGCCAAAATGGCTGCTGTGCCCTTTCTAGCAACTAAAACCAAATGTATGTATGTCAAACAACACAAATGTCCTGTTCAACATTGGTGCCCTTCTTTGAGAGGATAAAATGTGCCTTCTAATGTAGTATGTATCCTCATCATGTTTTTTGTTTTAAGCTTTAAAAAAGGCTCCAATGGTCATGTCTGTTTTTGTAAAAAAGCACTTTGACACAATATCAGTAGATATCATAGTGCTATTTTTTTCATTTTTTTATAATATGCTGTGTCTTCTGAAAACTCAAAAATTCATTTGTATGCTCCTCTGAACAGGTTTTCCGGCTTGGTTTGTTGAACCATGAGTCAAGTGTGCAGTACTGCATGTTTAAACTTAACAAAGAGGCTCTGCAGTGCAAAGTCAGAAATATAGGATTGAAGAGGACAGATAAAATAACTAAAAAGTTGTCCTTGGTACAGGTACACAGACTGGTGCTGGAGATAAGGAATAATTTTGAGGGACCCAGTAATTTATGCTTTGACTAGTTGATAAAATATTATGTGAGTTTATATATTCTTAACGTGAATGAAATTATTTGATGCAGAGCCTACTACTAGGCCTATTTTATTTCTTACCTCCCAGCTTTATGTCACTGACGAAGCTAAACTGTTACTGCTGCTAGTATCATGGAAAAGTAGCAACTGCTTTCACTGATAGCAGGTGTTTGCTGGGTGAAATGAGAGCATTCTCCAGGGAAATTTGCACCTGTGCACCTGCTTGTTTTGGACACTGCTGTAGCGATAGCTCTCCAGTAGTTCTGACTTACTGGCTAGGAATTTGTGGTGGATAGCATCATGGAAGCTTTTTTGCTTAAGAGATCGAAATAAAAGTGACAACCCTGTGATAGGTTCAGGATGCTGTAGAGGGTCAGCATATGGCTAATGGCCTCTCTAGTGACATGATAAAAATTTCATTTTTTAACAATGTTTTTTCTTAAAGGAGCTTTATATTATCTTTTCTTTCATATAACTTAACAGTTTTGTATGTTTTCTTTTGTTTCTTATTTTATTCAATAGTGAGAAACAAAATGTACTGATGGATTGTGGTGAAGGTACATTCAACCAGATTTGTCGTTTCTATGGTGACAAGACAGATGAGGTCATGTCAAACCTTCGTTGTATATTCATTTCTCACAGACATGCTGATCATCATGTAGTAAGTGTCCTGAGATGTTTTTTAGGTTTGTTTATTTAAAAAGAATGACATTACAGGGTAACATCAAGTTTTACAGTAAGTATCAAATTAGGCAAACATTAATCTACATTATATATTTTTCAAGAGCAACCCCAGTTTTGTTGAAGTAGTGAAGTGATCTGTAGCTACAGGGCTCACCATGCTTACAAGAATTGCTCCTCATCTTGTCTAAAATAGTAGCAATGCTAATCTGGTGGGATAACATTTTCTTGTAGCTAGTTGCACAAGGTCATAGCTCACAAATTGTGATTGAAAGAGATTGCAGGGTTTCAAACATTTATAGAAAGTCTTGTGGCATCCTGCAAAGTTTGATAAACTTGGTTTTGCAGAAGGAATTGTAAGAGCTTGCAAGCCATTGGTTGGTAGCTGGCTTTCATTAATGGTATTAAAACATTAAATTATTTTTTTTTGTCTTTCTAATGTCCCTTTAATGTCAGTATTGTACTTCATTTAAAGAGCTTTAAACATACTCCCTTCATCAACTTAATTATTAGTATAAAGTGAATGAACAAACTGGCAATGAGTTAGGCTTTTTCTGTAATTTGTATAAGGCCTCTATATTTAATTGAGCCAACAACATATTCTTACACAGAAAGAAGTTGAATACAGGTCATACATGTACATCATATGCAAGGCTGACACTTGCACGACTTTTGGCCACGATTTTGTCGTGGTAAGTCGTGCCATTTTGGGGCTCGAACTGTTTACGAGTAGTTCACACATAGTTCATGACGAGTTCCAAACAGTTTGCGCATAGTTCACGAATGCGTCCTCATCAATGTCCACATTGCCCCCATTTGACACGAATTGGCACGACGAGTTCACGCATAGTTTGCGCATAGTTTACGCACTTCCTGCATTGGCACAGCGAGTTTGCGCAATTCGGACGGTGTCCTGCCGACTTGGGCACGTCATATAAAAAGGGGGCCTCCCCAACCCCTGGTCATTTTTGGATTGGCTGTAGAAGAGACAACATGCTGAATGCCAGAGACAGAATCATTGCAGAGAAGAGAAGATGCCTATACCTTGCAGCTGCTCTAGCCATTGTTGAGGAGCAGCAGAAAAGGCTGGAAGAGGAAGAAGAGCAAGAAAAGGCAACCCCATCTCGAAGAAAGACACAACAGAAAGTGTGGGTCAGGGAATAGTTGACCAGAGGGCACTGAGTTTGGACAGTACGACAGTTTACTGACTGAAATCCACAAGGAAGATCAAAGGGGCTACAAAAAATTACCTCAGAATCACACCTTACCTGTTCCAAGAGATGGTTGAGAAGTTAACCCCTCGCCTCCAGAAGCAGTCCACCTTCATGAGGGAACTGCTTCAAGTTGGACCCAAGCTGGCTGCCACCCTCCGCTTCCTAGCCACTGGATATTCCTATCCAAGTCTGTAGTACAGCTTCAGGATTGAAGCAAGTACCATCTGCAAGATCATACCCAATGTAAAGCCATCATTGCCATTAACAAGGACGAAGTGCTGTGCTGCCCCAAAACTGAATAGGAGTGGAAGGAAGTTGCTGCCAGGTTCAGCTCCAGATGGAACTACCACAACTGTCTGAGGGCTGTGGACGGCAAGCACATCGCCATGAAGAAGCCACCCAATGCTGGCTCTTACTACTACAACTACAATGTCTTCCACAGCATTGTACTGATGGCAGTGGCAGATGCTACCTACAAGTTCCTCTATGTGGATGTTGGGGCAGAGGGTTGTGCGTCGGATGGAGGAACATGGAGTAACTTTTCCCTGCATGATGCTGTAGAAGAGAACACAGCTGAAGTGCCTCAACCAGAACCACTCCCTAATGATGACCGGCCAGTGCCCTATCACTTCGTAGGGGATGACGCCTTTGCTCTCCGAACCTGGATGATGAAACCATTCTCCCATCGGTCACAGGTCCTACGAGAACTCATACTACAGCTACAGGTTGTCTTGTGCCCAAGTTGTGGAGAATGCCTTTGGAATTTTGTGTCACAGGTTCCGTTGCTTCTTTATGACGATGCATCAGCACCCCAACACCATCAACCTGATCACCATGTGCTCCTGTGTCCTTCACAACCTCATCCTCATCAGATACCCACACACAATTTCAAAAGTGGACCTCATAGATCTGGAAGCACATGATCTGATCCCTGGTGGATGGAAGACACCTGCAGAGGCTGCTGCCTCTAACTGGCCAACATACCCAGAAGGATGCAAAGGATCAGCGAGACTACCTGTCACATTACTACATGCCCCCTGCTGGTGCTGTCCCTTGGCAAGAAAGAATGGTAGTAGCTCCATGAGCTGCATTCACAGTTGTTCCATTTTTGAAATAAAAGAAACTAAACTTCCCCTCGTTTAAAAAAAATAGTGAAGGAATAGAAAATAAAAGACATTAAAGAAAGCAAGTCAGAAAAAAAATTAATACACTGAAAAGAAATAATGAGAAAAGATGATTCCCCCCACTCCCCCAAAAAAGAAGAAAGAAAAAAAGGACAAAGAAATCTATTCATGTCTCACTCTTTTTCTTTTCTTGTTTTTGGGGTTGGGGAGGGAGTGTCTTTCCTTCTTTTCTTGGATTTTTTTTATTTGGGGGGTGAGTGAGGGGAATTTCTTGCGTTTCTTTTCCGTTTCTCTTTCTTTTCATTTCTCTTTTTGTTAACTTCAATTTCTTCGTTAACTTTCTTTTTTCCTGTTTTTTGGTGAGTGGGGGAGGGAACTTCTTTTCTTTTATTATTTGTTTTCATTTCTCCTTTTTTATTTTTCCTTTTCTTTTCCGTTTCCTTTTTTGCGTCTTTTACTTTTTTCTTTTTTGGTGGGAGTGAGGGAGGTTAATTTTGTTGTTTTTCTTTTTCGTTGTCCTTTATTTTTTCATTTCTTTTTCGTTTATAATTTTTTTTCGTTTTGTTTTTGTTTCTCTTTAACTTTATTTTAAGTTATTTTAAAAAGAAAAGTGTTTTGAAATAAGATAACAATTTATTAACATGAAAACAGCAAACAACAATAACACAGTCCAACTATTTACAAATATATAAAAGTCTCTCAATGGCTGTGACTGCCAAAAGTCTCTCACTTTGTAAAGTCTCCAACTCAGTGTCCTTGCTGGTGCTGGTGCCACTGACTGGGGATACCTGTTGGACTGGTGGTGTGTCAAGTTCCATGGAGGTGAAGAGGATTGAGGGTGAAATACCTTCTAGGCTGCTGTGGATGAATTCCAGGGTCAGGGCAGGGAAGCTGAGTGGTGTCACAGGTGTCTTGAAGGTGGCTGACAGCGACGGCACTGAAGGTGTTGGTGATGGAGCCTGGACAAGAGTGGCTGACGGTGCAGGTGGCATCCACCCGTGGTACGGGTCCAGGAGGACTGGCCTGAAGACTGTGGTGACTGGGGCAGCATCCAGGGTAGAGGTGATGGCTGATTGGCTGGAGGTTGCTGCTGAGGCTGCTGCTGCTGTGGCTGTGCCTGCCAGGTGGCTGGTTGAGGTTGATGCCAGAACTGCCGCTGCTGAGGGGGCTGCCAAGGTTGCTGCTGCTGTGGGGCTGGCCAGGTCATGAGTGGTTGTTGCTGTGGCTGCTGGAAGAGCTGACGCCGCTGCCTGTAGTGGTGGACAAGGTTGAGGCAGTCTATCTGGAATTCATACCACGAGTCCTCAGGGATGCCCTGCATGTGCCCTTCCAGCAGGCACACAAAATCGTGTACAATCTACTGTTGGCCGGTGTAGGAGTGGCTGGCCCCCAAGGAATCTGCTTTGGAGAGGATCTGAAACATACAAACATTGGAACAATTTTAGTACAGCATTTCAAGCAACATATAGCACATGTCATGTCAAGAGCAATGGATCAAACTGGAATACAATCAACATGTAGACATTGGGATTCTCACCTGCTTCACTGCATCACTGAGGTCGCTCTGGGTCACCCTGGTGTCGGTAGTTGTGGTGGCTCTCTCTGTTGTTGGTGGCCTGGACTGCTTCCCCTTGCCCTTGTCCTTGCCCTTCCTGGTGGTAGTACATGCTTGGCTCTGGGAACCTGTTGAACTCACTTCATCGACGTCATCGTCGCTGATCGTCACTGCAGCTGACTCTGGGACAGCAGACTGCTCACAGGGGACTGTCTCTCCCCGGACGATGTGTTGCGTCAAGAAACTCCAGGTCTCCATGATCTGGTCATCACAGGCACTCCTCTGTGGCTGGCCAGCCCCTCTCTTCTTCTCCTTCTTCATAATCTTCCCCACCCTGGTTCTCGTGTTCTCGTAGTGCTTCTTGCATTGGGGACCAGTGGCAGGAGGCTCCAGCTGCTCTCCGACTTGGTCCCACCGGCTGTCCTTGGCCGCCACCTTGAGCCACTCATTCTGCTTCTTGTCATACAGCTGGGAGTTCTCTTTCACAAGCTCGACCAACCTCAACTCGGCCTCTTCTGTCCAGCTCTACTTTGGGATTTCCTTCTTGGACACCTGGACCCGCTTCTCTTGCTGCCTGGTAGCCTCGTCCTCACTCCATGGCTGTCTCTGGCTTTCATGTGGATCATACTGTGTCTCTGGGATAACTTTGACACTTGATATGGATAACTGGGGGAAAAAAATCTCTCTCAGCGGTCTCTGCCTCTGGTCTGTTGGCTTCTGGCCTTCTCTGCTTTGCTCGTCCTCTTGTCTGCTTTTAGACATGTTGTCTATGTGATATAAGTTGTCTCTTCGCTGGCGATCTCTGGAATGGCGAGCAGTGTCCAGGAAGTCCTATATATACTGTTATGTAGTATGGTGTACTCTCCATGACCTTTAGCAGACGCCAACTAGTTGTTTACGAGCAACTTGCCCTCCCTTTTGTTCTAGATTCCCAGGGCCCTTCCTGTTTCCCGTCACATGTTACCGGTGGACGTGACATATTACGTCGCCTTAGTTCCACATGCTCTGAATCATTTTTTTCTGGAGCTACACCTCAAGATCTCATATGATAACAACCTATTATCTGACAATACCCCCGCACTGACATGAGCGCCACTGTCGCGCAGTAGTCGTGAACTGCTCGTAGACTGTTCGTAAACTGCCTGTGAACTCTTCATGATCTGCTCGTGTCATGAGCAAACTGTTCGTGAAGTGCGTAAACTAGTCGTGAACTGCTCATGCCATCAATGCGTGAAGTATGTGTGACTGTGTCAGTGGGAAGGCACGGCCACCCTGCTAGGTGCCCCTATTCGTGAACATGTCGTGAACTTGACGTGAACTGTCCATGAACTACTCGTGGCAGTTCCTGCCAGGCACTGGTATGCAACCTCCCGCATCGTCCCGACGAGTTCATGAGGAATTCACCAACAGTTTGCACATAGTTCACGAAGAAATTTTGTCTTGACCAAAATTTTGAACATTTCAAAATTCTCTTCCGGACATGGCACGCACTCAAGACAGGTTTACTCATACTGCACGCCAGTTTATGACTAGTTTGCACACTGGCATGACTTGAGTCGTGCTAATGTGTGCCACAGAATTGTGCTAGTGTCAGCCTTGCAATAGTCTGTTGTGGCCAGAAAAAGTGGTGTGCCATTCAATTTCCAGTATGGTCTTTAGGACAGTCAGAGTTGTTTTCAAGTCATGAGCTGAGTTACAACTTGCAAAATTTCCCAACTTTCAAATTTGTGGCATATTTTTACCATTGATATATGAAGTTACTGAGATGAGTGTAGTTGTCTTGATTTGCCCTAAAATGGAGTGATTTGTCTGGTGGAAGTAAAAGACAGGTAGTGGTATAGACTATTTTCTTTTTAAGAGAGAAGGGGGCATAGGACTTTTGTTGTTTATTTATTAGTGAATTGAGTTGAATATAAAATATTGAAATTGACTGTGATTGGCCAGGGCAGACTTTTTACCTGCTCTGTTGGATTTTTGTCTTTACAGGGATTGTTACAGATTTTAAAGTACTGGAAAACATTAGCTGTAAGTAGTCTAGATGTTTGTTGTGCCTGCATGTAAAATTGGTTTACAAAGTTATGCAAAAGTTTCATTCATTGCTGAATGGTATTCCATAATATTACATTGCAAAGATACAAAGATACAAAACCTCAAACCTTTAAGCTTAAAACTATTTTGTTTTTTTACATTTACTTTCTTCACTGTTCATTGAGATATTACCTTGTCCTGACCATCCAATATTCTACAATAAAACTCCAGTAGTAAGACAATTATTTTCATAGATGCTGGGGACTTTTTCCAGTTAGGAGGGATTTTGTGCCCACCATTTGATTGATTCTGTTAACACAAATTCTCAAGCTGACCAAAAACCTTGGATTATTCTCTGGAGAAAGCAGTTTGTTTCCTCAGAGGGATAATAAGGGCTGCAGCTCTCCATATGGCCTATGCAGTGATATGTATGTATTTAATCCCATGGAATGTAAGCCCCACTTCTCTTTGTAACATTTATATAAAGTATTAACCTACATTTTAGGTCAACTTGCTATAAATATCAAAAGATTTTGAAAACATAACAGAGTTCCCATTGCTCTTTTGTGAAGGAAGGATTACATTTTAGTTGATTGAAAACTGGAGTAATAGGGTATTAAAGACCTAATTCTCTCACCCCAAACAGTTCCAATTATCCTAACCTACAAACTTAAGCCCCTCCCACAACTGTCTAAAATTCATCCTAATCCAGACACAATTTCAGTTTTTTTCCCTCAGAATGAGTATACAAAGCTCCAATATGTAACCAAAATATTCCCTGTATAGTACATGCTCTGCAATATGATTTTTGGTACTCTGCATTTTTTAGACTTGCTGTCAATCAAAGCCAATTGAGAATTTCTGTGAACTTCTCCAAAAATTGTGGTTTGGGTTGAGGGGATTAGCCCTCTAAAGATAATATAATTGACAGAAAATTTAAAATTAAAATTTAAAATTATTTGCACAACTATCTAAAAGTGATTTTCCAATTGATCTAACCCAAGAATCATTAAATGGTGAATGTAGACAAATTGTTTGTCTATGCTAGTGTTGTTTACATAATAAGTTTTGAATGAATTGATTATATTAACAGCTTTGTGTTCTTTGCTTCCATGAAGCAAGTTAGTTTTTATTTAAATGTGAACATAAAAACATTTCAGTTCTTCATCTGTAATTATTTAGTACACACTTCAACAAGTATTATCAAACCAGATATGGGTTACAGTAACACGTCATATAAAATTGTTGTGAAATACCAACAAAAAACAGAAGCAATTAGGCTTACAACATTTTAGAAACAATTGATAAAAAAAAACAGAAGAAAAAATAAATTACATGGTTTAAGAGGTACAGTTGGCATACGAGAGTGTCATCTTTGAAAAGAGCAGGCTTTTAATGCAACCATAATTGTATGTTGTTAATTTATTTTTTATTTAAAATTCTTAATTTTCTTCCTCTTAAAAGCTGAAGAAGAAAGATAATTCTAAGGCTGTCATATTAGTTGCACCAAAGAGAGTATTCATCTGGTTAAACCAATACAACCAGCACTGTGAAGACATTATACATCAGATGAGGTTTGTTATTTAGCATTATGGGGTATCTAGATATTATACATCAGAACAGGTTGTGTACATTTAGCAGTTTAAGTATCTAGTATACATCAAATAAGGTTTGTTATTTTGCATTATAGTGGTATATAGATATAATACATTGAATTAAGTTTGTTATTTTGCATTATAAAGGTATCTAGATATAATACATTGAGTATGGTTTGTTATTTAGCAGTATGAGGTATCTAGATATTATACATGGAATGAGTTTTATTATTTAGCATTATGGGGTATCTAGATATTATACATGGAATGAGGTTTGTTGTTTAGCATTATGAGGTATCTTCCATTGGCTCTAAGAAGACACAAATATAAACCAATCAGACAGGGAGAGAGAACCTACACTCTTTTGTATGGCTTTATCATTTTACCTAAAAACAGTAGTACCATTGCTTCTTTGAGCATCCTAGAACAAATTACATCACTGAAACAGCAAAGTATCACCCCAAATGTATTTTAAAACAACAGCCAGATCAAACAGATCTCTTCTTATTTGATTTCCAAGTCTCATTCATTATATTTTGGGACGAATACATTGCTTATTTAAGGTAAAAAACCAATGGGTTGCTCTGAAAAATTTCATAATTTAATGAGAAAATTATTGTCACATGACTCCCAAAAGCCAATCATGAAATTTGTCAAGAGTACTATATCCCCATTGGGTGACTGTGTTTACCATTCAAGATGACCTCACACAGGGGGAGAAACTTAGCTTTTAGTTACAATTGCACCTATACAGTTTATCAAAATGTGTAACAAAGGAGCTGAGTGCTCAGACCAAGTAAAACAAGCCAGTCATCAAAGCAGTGATTTTTTTGGACATTTCAATTAAGCTGTGATGACTATATTAGGCTGTTGGTTGGTTGGTTGGAAACTGGGCCATAAAACTTTATCTAACCTAACCTAAATGTTGCTTTTGTGTGTGTGTGAAGAAGAAAACAAAAACTCTTGGCCAAAGTTTTAAGCTGCAAGGGTGATGCTGGATATTGTAGAAAGTATTGCAATTGTACGTACCTTTCAAAATATTTGATGAAAGATTGGGTTAATTCAGCATTCTAACTCCTTTTGGCAACCCAGAATGAAATGGCTCCACCTTAATCATAATCCTGACTCTATTTAACTTGTAACAGTGATATTGTTTTGACTCAGATATTCTGTGAGACGTTCATCATTTTTCAAAGTTATTAAAGACATAGTTATTCAAAGAAAAACCTAAATGCAACTCCTTTTTAGTTGCAATTTAGCAAATTAAAAGTTGCTACTTTTATTGGTCAGCTTGACTTACCCGATTGTTTGGAAACTTGGCTGAAAAATTCCATCTCACTAAATAACTATATTGGCTACTGTACAGCATAACTTTAAAGGGTTTCTGGTATTCCCCTAATTTTTAGAATAGTCTCATAGTTCATAGTTCTAAATACAACTGACCACTGCACTCTGATTGACATTAGCTCAAACAGAAGCACCACTGCAATTAGCCTGTCTTTGATGATAGTCAAGCAGTAGTTTACCTAAACTATTCACCAACCACTGCATGTGTGGATATGACCTTGGGCAATTTATGCTCAATTAAAAATATGGCAAATGACAAAGTAGACTTCATTTGGGTAATACTATTCCTTGAGAAAACAGGGAATTTGGTAATTTATAAATGTTACACAGCACAAAGTTGTGTGTGGTCTAAGGTAAAAATGTGAAAAAAAAACTAAAAGGAGTTAAGAAAATTAGAGCATTAAATTGTACCTCAAGTCAAACAATTTAATAATATATATTATATTCCAACTGTCCAATTTCCATCTTCATAGAACATTCTTGAGTTGAGACATACTGTACAATGTTGAAATTTATTCATTTACTACAAATTAGTCCATTGCACAATAATTTGTGACTTCCTTGTTGCACAACTCACATTACCTGTTTTATTTCCCTCTAAAGTATAAAATGTTTTCATAACCTTGAAATCTTCTTCTTTGCTTGCATAGCATTGTGGGTGTTCTTAATTGATTACATCACCCCATAAGAGTAAGAAAGTTAAAACACCTTGGTACAAGGTGCAGTAACTTTAAGAAAAACAAAGAAATGCAAAGATTGCAATTTGAGTGAATAAACTTCAACATTGTATATCTCCTCTCAAGAATGTCTTATGAAGATTGGAGTTGGACTGTTAGGATTCATTCATTTTTCTTGCTGTTTAATATATATTTTTTAATTTTCTGACTTGAGGGTACACTTTAACAGACAGAGTGCCAGCAAAATCTGTGTGACCAGCATCAGCAGCTTCCAGTGTTAAAATAAATACTTTCATGTGTTACTTCTAAAATGCTTAAGTCTGCCTGCTTTAACTTTAACTATTTTTGTCTGTTCAGTCTTAGCAACATGAGGGTTCTCACAGTCATGAAAAAACATGAAAAAGGCATTAAAGTTTTGAAAAAGATCAAAGTCTGGGAAAGTTTCAAAATCAAGGGAGTTGTGTGAAATTTTGAAGAAGACATGTAATTTACACAAAAAAAAAAAAGCGATATTGTTCCACTCTCACTTTGCAATTAAAATGTATTCTAACCCATAATACCATAATTTGTTGTTCTGGTCACATCAAATTTTATGTTATTAGATCAACCCACAATGTGTGGGTAGAGCTTATATTATACTCTAGAGGGACAAAATGTCTGTCTCACAAAAATGTCTGTTTCTCTTTCAAAAGGTGTCAGCCTTTGCAATTGCCAGTGGATTTTTTTTTCTGTAATTAGTTGTGCACGTGTAATACTAGGATGGCAATACATTTTCTTCCTAGCTACACCATAAATCAAAGAGAAGTGGTAATTTTTGCTCACTTTGATCATATTTTGCATCAAGGCCAAAGTCTCCATGAATCAAGTTCTTAGTCAGGCATTGTTAGCATAAAGGCCTATTCTTGTAGTTGCCCTTTTCCACCGTGTACCTATTATGAATTCCCAGTCAGCCAATTACTTATCCTTCAGTAATTTTAGGATCTATTTAATAGAGCTTTCCTTGCTGCGTGAGGACACTTGCATGCAGTGGAGTCACTTTTCATCCATCGAATTGCTATTTGGCTCATCACCACAAGTTTGTTTCTTTGGGCAAGCTCTAATGGTGGTGGAGAGTAATGACAGTTGCCCACACATGGCATGTCAGAATTTGGAATAGCATCAATTTTAAATGTATACAAATCAGCATTTCCTATTAGCATTTAACTTCAAATGGATGGTGTATTAAAGTTCCTTCAAGTACTTCATATTTTGCTTATAAATTTTATCTAGGAGTGAGCTGTTGAGGGAGAGGAATTGAAGCAGATGGAAGGAATGGGTCATGACAGAGGGATTGTGGGAGGGAGAGAAAATATGTAAGGTGTATTCTTTCCTTATTGCTTATGCCATTGTGATACACAAACTGATCACATTTATGATACACTATGACTTAAGTTTGTGATCCCTGCCCTGCCGTATTGAAATTATAATCCCAATTGATTTTGCTGAAGGTGGAAGGTCATTTGGGGTCAGCAGTGTCAAAGTCTGACAAGCTTTTTTGCATAGTATCACAAGAAAGGTAACTTGTAGGATCCTCAAATGTCATTTTGGTTCACAAGTTTCAATATCATAGTTACACAATTTCCATTGTTGGAGTCTTGCATACTGCAAAGTTTCACACATAGTATGCAGATGTGATATCATGAGCAGAACCGTAAGTTCTATGTGGTCAAAGGTCATCTGGGATCTCAATGTAGGAAGCTTGGATATCCTGCATGTATTCTTTGTGGGTACTGTCAATTTGAAAAAAAAAAGAAAAGATAGGCTTAAATTTCGGTGGCAAGGAATCACTAAGCCTTTTGGCTTTCTGGTTCATATTGTGTAACTACAGTATCAACATTCCCCTGTTTATCATAAAGCTGTTTATGATTGACTTGTTTCTACCATTGTTGTCTAAGTTTTAATCTTTTATATGCAAAGTGGACTTTAGTTTCCACTTTTTGTCTTGCCAGTGGTTTGTTTAAAAATAAACAAGTTTCGATAAGGCTTGTTAGTCTACAGATAAGCATCCACTCATGCTCACTTTGATCATATTTTGCATCAAGGCCAAAGTCTCCATGAATCAAGTTCTTAGTCAGGCATTGTTAGCATAAAGGCCTATTCTTGTAGTTGCCCTTTTCCACCGTGTACCTATTATGAATTCCCAGTCAGCCAATTACTTATCCTTCAGTAATTTTAGGATCTATTTAATAGAGCTTTCCTTGCTGCGTGAGGACACTTGCATGCAGTGGGGTCACTTTTCATCCATCAAATTGCTATTTGGCTCATCACCACAAGTTTGTTTCTTTGGGCAAGCTCTAATGGTGGTGGAGAGTAATGACAGTTGCCCACACATGGCATGTCAGAATTTGGAATAGCATCAATTTTAAATGTATACAAATCAGCATTTCCTATTAGCATTTAACTTCAAATGGATGGTGTATTAAAGTTCCTTCAAGTACTTCATATTTTGCTTATAAATTTTATCTAGGAGTGAGCTGTTGAGGGAGAGGAATTGAAGCAGATGGAAGGAATGGGTCATGACAGAGGGATTGTGGGAGGGAGAGAAAATATGTAAGGTGTATTCTTTCCTTATTGCTTATGCCATTGTGATACACAAACTGATCACATTTATGATACACTATGACTTAAGTTTGTGATCCCTGCCCTGCCGTATTGAAATTATAATCCCAATTGATTTTACTGAAGGTGGAAGGTCATTTGGGGTCAGCAGTGTCAAAGTCTGACAAGCTTTTTTGCATAGTATCACAAGAAAGGTAACTTGTAGGATCCTCAAATGTCATTGTGGTTCACAAGTTTCAATATCATAGTTACACAATTTCCATTGTTGGAGTCTTGCATACTGCAAAGTTTCACACATAGTATGCAGATGTGATATCATGAGCAGAACCGTAAGTTCTATGTGGTCAAAGGTCATCTGGGATCTCAATGTAGGAAGCTTGGATATCCTGCATGTATTCTTTGTGGGTACTGTCAATTTGAAAAAAAAAGAAAAGATAGGCTTAAATTTCGGTGGCAAGGAATCACTAAGCCTTTTGGCTTTCTGGTTCATATTGTGTAACTACAGTATCAACATTCCCCTGTTTATCATAAAGCTGTTTATGATTGACTTGTTTCTACCATTGTTGTCTAAGTTTTAATCTTTTATATGCAAAGTGGACTTTAGTTTCCACTTTTTGTTTTGCCAGTGGTTTGTTTAAAAATAAACAAGTTTCGATAAGGCTTGTTAGTCTACAGATAAGCATCCACTCATGAGACCCCATTATTCTCTTGTAGTTGTCATGCTGCTAGAATTGAATAGGACGTGTTAGCCAATGTTACCTGAGAAAAAGGCGTTTACTCGGGTGGATCTTGTCTCTGTAATTGGGGCAGTTGACCCCATTTAAACCAACCTTGTTGCTCTGTTGAGCAAATAGTCTTTGAAGGGGGCAACTGCCTTTAAATTTATTGATCTCAAGATACCAGGACAGGAAGTTCTCTAATAGATTCTGGAGTATTAGTTACCAGCTTGAGATGGCTAAAACTTGCTATTCGTTTCTAGCGACAGGTTGTGCTACCAGTTATACAGTATGTGATCTTTAGACCCTACCCATGGACCTATTATCATAGATATGGAATGAAGATTGTTTTGTCCAATAAGTGTGAACATGGTTTACTTAGTATTACAACAGGGGAAGGATTTGTCTCTAGGTAGCCATTTTTAATACAAGGTTTGGCTGTGACCCAGTCATTTTATGCATTTTATATATCATATAGTCCCCTCAAAATCATAGAAATTATATTTGTCTGGTACATTGCTATGAGGTTTACAAAATAGAAACCTCAGTGAAGTATACTGTAGGTGACGGATGACGACATGTGTGTCTTGGGTCTTAGTGCATTTAAAACTCTTGAATTCCATAAATATTTGGACCCAGGACCACTCATTGTTCCCAGGTGCCAGTTTTCCGAAGGTTCCATGTTTCCAGTTTTCATAATATTTCAGTGGTTGACAGTGATTGTTAGGTTTGTTATTCATATTGTACCATTTCCTTTTCTTTATAACAATTTATCACAATTTGTGTTTGTGTGTCATGAAATCCTGTCTAACTAATTAACAAATTAGTATTGTTGAAAAAAATAAAGAAATGTGTTCAGTATATAAACTCAGCCTGGAAACATCAGACCTTAGGATTAATGTACCCAGGAAATATTGACATAGACCCATTTGGACCTTGTCCATTTACCCAGGTCCTTAATGAGCCTGAGAAAGGTTTACTTACCAAAACCTTGAATTAACTAGTATTACAGAGTTTGTAGTTATTTAGGTCAAAAGTTAAATTCTCTAACCCACTTGTTGTCATGGAAACAAATATCATGACATACAGTTTAGCCTGCGCAACATTTGTGTCTCATTACAGTGTGTTCTTAAAATTATCAAACGGAAATAAAGGTTGGCATTAAATAGCACCATTTGCTGGCTTGCCTTCTAAAACTTCATTGCCTAGCAACAGTAAGCTAACTGACCTTACAGTGTGAGCTCCTTACAAATTTTTATTTGAGTTGGAACATTTTCCTCCCTTTACTTTTAACAGATTTGTAGAGGTAGGAGACTTGTGCGATTCCACTGAAGACAGGAGTAGACACGAAGAGACAATACTTGCTGGTCTAAACTTGTTAAAGGTGTGTAAGTGTATTTTATACAATTCATAACATTACATTTCACCTGTAGTGTTGCATAGTGCTTTTAATTTGAACTGCCCTCTCCTTGGGTCATGTAAAACAGAGAAAAATCATGAAGATTTGAAAAAATTATTTCAAGGCCTGGAAGTCTAAAAATTCAGGGAAATTGAGTATAGTCATGGAAAAATCATTGAAATTTTACCTTGTGACATTGTTCCATTCTTGCTTGTAATATGAAAGTACCTCATCACTTGTAATATCAAAATTTTTTAGTCAGCACCACAAAATTAATAAAACTTTAATGTAAAATATCCAGAGGTAGGCCATGGAAATTTTTTATTGGGTCCTGGAAAAGTGGTGGAATTTATTCCTCAGAACGTGCAGGAACCCTGGTGAAAACTATGAAGTAAACATAAATTTTATGTTATATTACCTGGTGGATGTTATTTTGTTAAAATGTAGATGTAAGGATGGTCTGTATGTTAAAAAATCTTAAATATGATCTTATCTTTGGTATTTTATGGACAGTTCTTTGCTTTTCTTTTCTTTTATTTCTGGATTTTTCTACCAACAGGAAATTTAAACACACGTATATTTAAGATGGTTTAGTTCTGAATGTTTAATTTCTATCTTAGTTTGAAACAGTTCCAGTCAAACATTGTAGCAATGCCTACGGTCTGGCTGTATCACACAAGGATGGATGGAAGATAGTTTATTCTGGTGACACCATGCCATGTGATGCCTTGGTCACTGCTGGTGAGTAGATGAAGAGTACTATATTGATTATATACTTACAGGATGTAGCAAAAATACAGGAATCATTTGCAATGGTGGATTTTTTTTTAGTTCAATCTTCATCTTTTATCAAGAGAAAATGATATAGAGGATTTGAGACTGATCAGGTTTCTTCAATATTTTTATTATTTTCAATATGCTTTGCTAGACCAAGTCTAATTGTCAGGATGCAGGACTTCTGTGCAGGAGGGACATTGAAAGGTGTGAAATCTTTTCATGGTCTTCGAAATCTTTGAATTTGGGTTGCCTGGTATGGAAAACTGGTCTTGAAAGTGAACTTAAAACTTAAGATAGTTGTGATCACATCTAGATTGTATCTATACAGGGCAGACATCTAAAAAAGACCATTTTGTCAAAAACTTTCTATTTTTCAGTACTAAATGTTTCCATTTTATTCTCCAAAAACTCTGGAAAATGTCTTGAATTTCAGTATATCCAAGTCTGAGGATGCTTATAAATGTGGCCTTTGCCAACTTTCAAAATGTCTCAACCCCTGAAAATTGCTCATGCTCAAGTTATTTTTTTGCATTGAAAGGCTAAGGAAGTTTTTTTAAAGTCTTAACTACTGCAATTTTTTGTTTAAAACTTAATTGAAGGGAAGGATGCAGACCTTCTTATCCATGAAGCAACTCTAGAGGATGGGATGAGTGAAGAGGCAGTTATCAAGAAACATAGGTAACACCTGTTATTTCTGATTGTTTCTCAGTATGTATGTACGGGTGTCAGATTTTGTTGTTCTTAAGCGGGAAAGAATGCATTTCTTAACTGTGATATTTACCATTCAAGCTTAGAATCTTTTAGGAATGTATCGTATTTGCAGGTACTAGGCTAGAAGAATGCATTTCCTATCATATGAAGTGGGTGTGTTTTTATTGACAGATATGAATATTTAAATGGTCATGAATATGTATAAAATGAGTGAATATTTGTTAGTTGATGTATTAATTATAGGCGTATTTGAGCAATTGACCTTAAATGAACATATTTTGATTGTTCGCAAGTATTGTATGCTAAAACTGATGCGAAGCACTCAGTGCTGTACCATCTTTGCAACAACATGTAGGCCATAGGGAGCTTTGTTATTTAGCTTGAGCCTAATGGCTGTATGGTACATGGATGCATGATACGCTTACACAAGTATGGTAACTTACCTGGACATACCCAAACAAGAACAACTTCCACTGAGCAAGTAAATATTGAATGGATGGCTCAGTCCCAAGTTGCCCAGTCTGCTGCTTTAAGTAGGCTTAGCCTTAACTGTCAGTATTTGTATTGTTTTAGTTGAAAATTTTCAACCTGCTTATTTTTGTACTAATCTACTTATTTTTTGGATGTGAGAAATGAAAATTTTCCTGTTTTGAAGTCAGACAGGTTGGCAGGTCTGCATTATTTTAAGCTTTTACTATTTCTCAAGCCATAATACATCATTGAAAAATTTGATCCTTCCTACTGTTTCAGGATTTTAGGAAACTTTGAAATGATTCAGTCATTTGGTTGAATTCTCTGGCTATAAGAGCTTTTGAATTTATGATTTCATGTAAATTTGTCCTGAATTGTCTCATCATTCAGTCAAGTATACATCATATTGCAATTTGCAGAGACATTTTTATAATCACAACTACTGTAAATAGCAATGAAGCAGTTAACCCTGTCTCAAAACTGTGCGTAGCATAGTCAATAATTTTGGAAGACACTTATCACCAAAAGTTGTCACAATGTTTTTCTTCTTTTCAGTATGATATCTCAAGCTATTGACATTGGAGAGAGAATGGATGCTAAATTTATTATGCTAACTCACTTTAGTCAGAGATACCCAAAAGTACCCCTTCTACCAGATAGGGTCAGTGGCAAAGTTGGAATTGCTTTTGATTTTATGAGGGTGAGTTGAGCGGTTTGTCCCTTATATTATTATTACAATTAAGTGTAACACTTTCTTCTAACATTGCATTTATTTTTTTTTAATCTTTTTTATGATCTGGACAGGAAAAAGATGAGGGATCTATTAAATAGTTGTCAAATTTCAGAAGTGACTGTGTATAGTTAGTTGTCTTTGCTTGAAGAAGGTAGTTTAGTTAATTTTTGATAGACTGTATTGTGTGAGTAAATAAAATTGAAAGAGGATATACCTTTTTTTTCTCTACCCATTCATTCTTGTTGAGAAGAGCTAGAGTGCTGCTCTGCTTAACCTCTTTGCTACGCTTGGTTTCGCTGCTAAACCATATAATTTACCATTACTATATATAGTAATTATGCTTTTGCTGTGAAATCATAGCAAACAGCTGCATTCTGGAGTAGCTCCTCATAATTCTATGGTGTGTAATCTTGTTTCAGACATGGAATAGGCTTGAAGAGGAGATAGTTTACACATATGCATCCTCTTGGGGTTAAGGGAGCACAAATGTGGGGGCATCCACACAAAGAATCATTATTTAAAGCCTGTTATTTTTGCGGAACCCATACATACATATTGTGTGTACTTAATATAATGCATAGCTCAGTATGTCAGGATGAATCCCCTTCAGTAGAGAAAGGGTTAAACTTGATGCAATCACATACAAACATGCTACTATTTGTTATACTCAAAATTTTGGAATGCTTGTCAGCTATGGGTCTTCAGTCATGATGCAGTGTTTTAAGACTATGTGAGACCGCATGTTTGGTTTAACAGTAGAGCATCTGCCTTCCACGCGAAAGACCCGGGTTCGCTTCCCAGGTTGAGTCATACCAAAGACTCTAAAAAAGGAACCTGCTGCCATTGTGCGTGATGCTCCTCATAAGCAACGGAGTGGGGAAAACAAGCCAGTGAGCCACAACTGGTAAAAAGGCTGTGGCCGGCTTGACTTGAACCAATAGGTTGGAAACTGGGCCGTAAAACTACATCTAACTAACTTTAGGACTATGTGGATTAGTGAAGAGGAACAGTGATTTTTGAGTTAAATTGTGATCAACTAGATGGAATTGGATATGAGTTTGACACAGTTTCTTAACCTAGATGTTGTGGAGTGGGGATGGCTATTGCAGCTATAGCTTGGATTCCAATTGCATGCACTCAATATCATATGCATCTCTAAAACTCCAAGCAAGTAGCAGTGTGTCAAGGTCCATTTGATACATCCTCAGGAGTACATGATGAAGATTGCCTTCTTGATTTCCGAAACATCATTCTTCTCTGCCTGATTACATCATATACCCTCGGGAAGAAAATGAAGCACAATGCATAAATGCTTGATGTAGTCAGGTTTCCACGGACTTATATACATGTACAGCGCATGTAACGTGTACGTCCTATCAGTAGATTGTCTCCACCGACTACGACAAAAAAGGCACACCAAGATGGCCACCATGAAGCTATAAATTGTCTTATTTAATGAAGACAATGTTATATTTTAGACAAAACTTAAACTTGAATCGGAAAGAATATCATATTCCTGCAATATGTGAAGTGATTTTGACCTTACCTTCAAATATTTCAAAATATTTCAACTTTCTTGCAAAATTCTGGGAATTGACTTGAGCAAGTCCAAACTGTCACACAAACTTATAGCAGACAGCCATCTTGGTGCGCTTTTTCTCACACGTACGGTAGCGACAATCTACTGTGCAGTATGCTCTGTCCATTTATAGGAAGTCAGTGGGTTTCACATCTGATTGATTGATTGATAACACCAGATATACCAAAATTGATAAAAAGTTACATTACATTTGGGGTTATCTAATACACGAATCCGGACAGCAAGTGATGGTCAGATTTCAGTCGGCCATAACTGGGGTCCATCACCTTTAAATCTTTCAATTTCTTTGCTTATCTGTATCATGGATAGTTGTACACTAATTTGTATCTTAAATTCTTCAATTTCACTAAATATGAGGGTTTGAAATTCATGTAAACAATAAATAAAGACGATTTAAGGCTGATGGACCCCACTAATGGCGGCCTACAGTCACTAAAAATAAGCGCTTATCTAATTTGTCTATACCTCTGTCAAGTATGGGTGAAATGCTTTTCACGCAACGTGAACAAAATGAGAGTATACTGTAGATCACTTGAGGGCAAAGTTTTTCAGTATAACAAATTCAGATGTCAGTTATACCTGCACAGACTTCCTATACATGGACAGAGCATAGTACACGGTACATTGTTGCTACCTTAGGTATCAAAGTGTCAAAGTCTGGACTTGCTCGCTCAAGTAAATCACCAGATTTTGTAAGAAAGTTGAAATATTTTCAAAATAATGCAAGGTAATGTCAAAAACACTACACATATTGCAGGAATATGGTATTATTTGTCATTCAGGTTCAACTTTTGTTCAACATATTACAGAGTCCTTGTCAAATCATACAAATTATAGATTTACAGCAGTCATCTTGGTGGGGGGGAGGAGGGGCATGTGAAGTGGTGACTGACTGCCTGAAAGACTATCTAGGCGAAGCTCCACCATCGGTTGGTGCGGAGCTTACAGAAAATTTTGAAAAATCGCAACCTCTCAGATAGCCGGAAATTGCATTTGCCAGGCTTGTAAGTAAAATTTAAGCAGTCTTATTTTGAGCTTTTCTTTGCACTAAAGTCTTCATTTTAATAAAATGAAAATCAAATTGCAAAATGATCAGAAAATTACCAGATAAAATGTACTGGCTCCTTTACAGGACGATGTGACATTTAATCATTTTCTTTGTCGTTAAGTAAAATCTCCATTAAAAAGAATAGACCAGAACCAAATTTTTGTTTAATATGTTAAAGACGAACATATTCTAAGCACTCTGGTGAAGTTTTCATTCATTTCTCATGTTTGGTTCTCGAGATATTAGCAACTAAAGTTGACACATTTTCTACAAAAGGTAAACTTGAACCAAATAGGTGCTATGTCATGTATTCATATTGAAGGTCAATGTTTTGTTTTTTGTTTTTGATCCTGCTTTTTGATCTTGAATTGATTAGGGATGCTATTTTGCCCTTTAGGCAAATTAAGTTTTTAAAATTCCATTGCTCGGGATGGACTTATGGTTACAACATATCACAGTTAAATTGTATAAATATGGTGTTAAATTTTAGAGAAAAACAACCAAACATTTCCAGCAATGGGAATACATGACATCACGTCTACTTGTTGCAAGTTCACTCTTTGTAGAAAATATGTCAACTTCAATTCTAATATCTCGAGAACCAAACTTCAGAATGAGTAAAAATTTCGCCAGTAAGCTGTGCCTAGAATATGTTCCTCTGCAAAATATCAAACATAAATTTGTTCTGGACATTTTTGTTTCAAGGAGCTGCATATCGTTGGAAATAAATTGAAAGCATAACTTTTCGAATCATATTAACACATATGACCAGTGGTTCGAATGAGCCAGTAAACCTGAACCACCCACACAGAAGCATTGGTAGCTCTACCAACACCATTAACAGCACTGATTCAGTACTGCTATTGGTGCTGGAAGCACTATCAACGCTTCTGGGCGGCCGGCACTGGGCTAAAATTTTGATACAATTACGAACTATATCCTTGACAATTAAATGGATTAGTTTATACTTTATAAAATAATATAAGACATTTGCATGAGCTTAAAAGCTGGGATAGTTTGCCCAGATTAAGTTAAAGGCTACTTTTTATTCATGTCATATGGAATAATGCTATTTTTGGAAAATTGAAGACCATGCTTTGGAAATGTTTGGGGGGGGGGGCCAGTGCCCTCCCATGTCCCTATGGCAGGCCCCTAATGGTCGTAGGCGACAATCTAAGGATAGGACATATACATTACTTGCTCTGTCCATGTACAGTATATAAGAAGTCTGTGGTTATACCTCACACCACCTTTGTTCTACAGAAACAAGATTGTTGTTGAGAAGAGATAAGTAGAGAGACAATGTCCTTAAACATATTCTTAAAGGCTTAGTATCACTCTAGCCACATCTTCTTGTTTCGTTTTTCATTTCAGTTTTGCCTATCAGAGGTCGATCTTGTCCCGCTCTTCATGCCAACTCTGAAACATCTATTTGCGGAACAGATTCAGGAACTAAAAGAAAATAAAATGAAGAAAGCAGAGAAAGAATTTTATAAAGTAACTGCAGAGCAGTTTGTGAAATGACTTGGTTGTAGACTGAATGAATGCAGTGCTAGTGATATTACTGGATCACCATTGAATGTTTATGTTGTGATATGACAGACTTACGCAGCAGTGTACTTGTTTATCAGTAATTCTTTAAGACAATAGAATGTTTGTCACCGTTAGGTAAACATCTGATAAAACACAAATACCATGTGTATGCATGCAGTAATATGACAGATATTTTAAGCCTTGCTGTTCTTATGAGATTGGTTCACAGGTCAAGTGTCTTGCAACACACACATATGTGTATTGCATCTGTGCCTAGTGAGACTGTCAATGGTTCAAACATTAAAAGCTGTTATTTGGATGGTTGGTTAATGCAGTGCTTTGAAATGTCATTTATCCTGCCAAGGTCACCCGCTTAGTCTGTCTCTTGTTCGTGACATTTCTTTAAGGTTTAGAAAATACAGGATTAGGAAGTAAATGCAAAAGGTATTTGATGTTTCACTATAGTTACAGTAGTTATAACTGAGAGGTTCTTTTCACTGCCACAGCATTGCTAGCCAGTTTTCAGATGAAAAAAATTTTTTTTTTCACTGTTTAAAAGCTTGTTGATGAAAATGACAATACATTAGTAACTGTTGCCGATGGTGCATCTGTTGACGCTACAATCACTACAGTTGCCAATGGTACATAGATGCGAACACAGAGGTCATTTATCTTTCACCCACTGAGGTTCCTAAGGTGGTACATCAAAACCTGAAAAAGAATCCATGTCCTGCTGTTTTTGGAAATGTCTAATCTTGTTGTCAAAAAAAAAGAAAAAAAATAAAAACTTCTGCTTCTACAGCTTATTTGCATGTCATCCCTTGTTAAGGAAGGGGCTGAATGTAACCACTTATTTCAGTAAATCAGTTATTTTGAGGTTTATGGCATTAGCTTTAAAGTGATGGTATTACCAGCCTGCATATCAAAGTATTGTTCTGCACAAACCACATGTCTAAAGATTAGTTGATGATGCTGCTGTGTGAGTAAGCCAATTAGATGGAGTTTTATGACTCAGCTTCTAAACAATTGGTAAATTGGGCCGGCCACAGTGTTTTTTTCCAGTTGTTGCTCACTTGCTTGTTTTTTCTTTGCCATTACATATGCTGAGCACCTCAGTGGTATTGAACTGCAGCTGCTGAATAAAGAAAGCAAACACCTTTGAATTTAATGGTTAGTTAGCTAGACGGATTTTTACAGCCCAGTTTCCAACCTATTTGTTTAAGTCGAGCCTGCCATGGCCTTTTCTCCAGTTGTGGCTCACTGGTTCGTTTTCCCTACTCCATTGCTTATGTGTGGCATCACCATGCACAGTTATATGGCTTGTATAACTTATCTTCATTTAATTGAAACTTTTATCATAAATTAAAATTCTATTCTACCTCTGTCCAAATAACAGCTGTGTGGTTGAATCAAGTAACTAGTTTGACTTGTGACATAATATAGAGAATTAAACCAGAGGAGAGGATAATGTTTTGATTGGTTGTGTGCCAGATTTAGATACCATAAAGTGAAATCACTGTGCAACAATATTTTATGAATAAATTATGGTTGCAAATATTGCATACATTGTCTTGAAAATTTTGCTTAACATGATTATTTTGTGAAGTGTGTTGGAAATTAAATTAAGGGAAGGGTTTATGAGCATGATACATGTCCTAAAGGCATTTTCCAGAGACGAAATTCATTGCCTTCAAAATATGCAGAAAAATTTTCTATTCCAGGAGGTAAGAAGTATATTTCAATCACATATTGGACTTGGAAGATACTTATTTTCAAAGGAATACAATTTTTTCTTGGGATTTAGTGCATTTTGGGAAATCCATGATGTCATCCCAGCACATTAATTATTGAACTTTGATTCAGTTTATTTATAATTTTGAAACCCCTTTAAAGAATATTAAGCAATTTTATTTTGCTGTACCCCACTTATGGTGTATGGGGTAATTCTAGATCATAAGAAAAGGTGTTCAAACATTCCAATAGTTTCAGTTATGAAATTCAGTTATAAAGAAAAGCACAAGGAATTTGACTCAATGTGTCTACATTACATAACTTTTTTGTGCCTTTGTTGAAAAGTGGAAGGATTTTTCAGGAGCTTAATCACGAATTGGCCTTGAAGATACTATCCTTCAAACAAATACAATTTCTTTCTTGGGATTTAGTGCTTTACAGGTAATCCACATCCCCCCCTCCTTACCTCCTATTTATACTTTGTAATCCCCACTTACTCACATTAAGTCCCTGTTGAGCTTTTTAGCACAGTGGCTCTGGGTGATCTCTGCCAGAGGTCACCAGGAGAGGTCCTCCTTCCTGCTTGCCTGTCCAAGTACTTTGATGCAGTTTGTTTCTGTGTTTTTCAAAAAGCTTTAAGTGAGTTTTTCCGCCATTTTCCTGTCATCCTTTCATAATCAGATCTGTCTTGATGGTTTCTACCTCTCAGTTGACACAACGAATATCCTTTTTCTTTTTTCGGCTTTTTTAGTGCATTATGGGAAATGATTCCAGCATAGTAATTATTGAACTTTGCGTTCAGTTTATTTACAATCCTGAAGCCTAATCAGGGAGTATTAAGCAACTTTTTTTTTTGTTGTACCCCATTTATGTGTATGGGGTAATTCTAGATCCGAAGAGAAAGGTATTCAAACATTCCAATATTTTCAAAAATGAATTTCAACTATAAAGAAAAGCAAAAGAAATTTGAATCAATGTATCTACATTAAATAACTTTTGTGCCTTTGTTGAAAAATAGAGGGATGTTTTGACAAAATTAAACACCCTTTTAAATGAGATATCTCGAGTGAGGAAAATTGTGTTGCAACAGAGCTTAAAGGGCATCATCTGGAACATATTTTCTTTCTTTCAAGATCCTAATGAAAGGAGCCTGCCCCCTTGAATATGTCTTTAAATGGTCTTACCCATTTAAAAGCGACTGTGTTTCCATTTCAAAAACATTTCATTAGCAGAATGTCTTGTCCTTATACATGTAGGTCCTTTAGTCCCACCAGTAAATCCTGGAATTGGGTACTTTCAAAAAATATTACAGTCATTGTATTCGTTAAATAACATGTCACATACACGGAAAAAAAGACTTTCACTCATAGTCCATTGAGGAAATTATTAACGAGCTGCAAAACGATGAATAATATCAGTCACACAGTCAGAAGAGAAGACAATATTTGATTGATGTAACGCCAGATTGGGATATCATTACCTACGGGCATTGTAAATAAATATTTGTTAAATGACAAATAAAAAAATGGTTGAGAATATTGCATACATTGTGCTTGTAGATGGGAGAATGGCTTAGACGTGACTTGCGAAACTCCACACTACCCTTTAATGCTTTAACAATTGTGATAAAGTATACATTTTCATCATTTAAGGTGCATGAAACTCAGCTTTTTACTACATAAACACACAAATTTGAACTCTTGTCAATTTAGAATCTATTTATGCAGCCCGCAAAGTTCCAGCAAGTACGACTGAATTCAAATTTATGTATCGCCTTTCAGTTATTATGTTGAAATTATAAAAAAGAGAATAAAGCTGTGAGTAATGTTTTGTAACCTTTCGACAATCAGGCAAACTATGCTTCACTGTTTCTATGTATTTCATATTTCCTAAAATATTACCTGAGGAATCATACAATGAAATTAATTTTGAAATTAGTTTGGTCAAACCTGAAAGTTAAAAACTGCAAAAACCCAATAAACTGAAGACATTGTTTTAAAATATTCCCCCATCTCAAAATTAGAGTTAAAATGAGGTCACATGGCATGAATTTATTTATGAATTTATATATGAATGGTATAAAAACAATTCAGGAAGCCTTGTGTCATATTTTTAAATAATAGTCCAAAATCGTTTTACAAATTGCAGGTTTGTCAGCTACTAAACTTGCAATTTCTCTTTGTGTAAATTAGACATAGCATTGCTGACTAATGATGCCTAAGTAATCTTCCTTGAAGGCATTTTCCTTTTGGGATCATCTATCCCGTTCCTTCCCTCCTTATTTACCGGTGTCTGTTCAAAATGTTACAAAATTCGAGCTCTTTGCAACTGGACCTGAAGATGGTTGGTGTGGGTGTCGTACAAGTTATTTTAAGGTGACAGCGGTGGCGGCTGGGTTTCTGGGTAGCAAACATTATTTTTACATTTAACAGCCTGATCTCATAATAACTATACGTATGTAACCATATTTCCTAAATACTTCCACTTGAAGACCATTTAAGTAATCAGGAATAAAAGTGGCCCCAAACAAGTGCTAGAACAATATCTTTTCTCTAGTGGCGGAGGGAGGGAATTCAGTCAGAGGGGGGAAGAATAGCATGTAGGGGCGCTTCAAAGTTTGTGGAGCAAGAATGTTTGATCTGAGTGGACGAAAAAGAGGCTGCCGGGCGCTTTTATGTAGGTAGAAACATATGCTTCACTACTGTAAAAAGGGCGCTCACAGGCAATTTGAGTCCGTCAAGGGGGGCGACCGTACCCTCTGACTATGTGGTTGCTCGGCCACTGCTTTACTCCCCAATGTGACGGTGCTTTACAAATTTTGAAGTGCGTAGATACGTCTCCAAAGGTTAGGGGCTTTCCACCTTTAGCGAATCACCGTCGGGGTGGGGGATCTAAGAGGAACCTGTACCCCCTCCTCAATTTGAGAAAATTTGATTATTTGATTATGCTTTAATGAAAAGAGACGGTGTAGTTGGTCCGAAAAGTGTCTTTTTCCTCGAAAGATTTCGACAGATTTCTCTTCATGTTTTTCAACAAAACGGCGCAATGTGTTACTCTTTCTGGGCCTCTAAGGTTATGGGAGCCTAACTTAGGTATCGCTAACCATTGCATCTCAAAAGAATGGCTTTGTGAGCTTTAGGAAGCTGAGGACAAAATAAAACCGGGGGGTGTCTTGATATGGCAAATGGTACTATATTAAGACGCATTTGACCCTTAAAAAATGTATCATTTTGTAACTTATATTATTGACACCATTAACGTGAAAACCAAGCGTAGAGCCAGGTGGGCAGGGGGTCCCATGCCTTCCGTCGGGGAAAGGAGGCACCCACCGTCGGGGAGAAGATCAAATTTCGTCGGGGAGCCTTCATATATACTATAAGAAAGTAAGCCGGATTAACTTCAGTCTCCTTTGGCCATACTGAATTTGTTTACTAGACTATACCCTTCAAGGAAACTCTTATAATTCCTACTTTTTCACCCCAAAATCTAAATTTCTGTTCAATTAAAGTTCCAGATTTTCAAACATTCTGAAAAGAAAGTAAAATAATATTCACCGAACGACAAAAGGTGATGTATCAACAACTTCAGTCTTGGTTTTGGTCAGATTGATCTTCAATATTGAAGACTCCATTTTTTCAACCGTCATTTAGCAAATTTACTGCCATAAAATTCCTTCAAAATACTTCGGCGTAGGATACGGGACAGACTACCCCAAAACAAATACCGACAAAATTTGCATAAAAAACGCTTTTTGCAATGTAAAATTTTCGAAATGTTAAAAGATTACTAAGATTTTCGACACTGGGATGGTTTATGGAATTTTCAAATCCACTCATACTGTAGTTTTGCAAGATATTCGGGCGAAGGTTGAAAAAAGATTCCAAGATTTCACCGACGGACTAGAGGTAGCTCAGGTACATGCAGTGCCCAATGGTTTGTCATTTGTCCTGTCCCTACAGCCAAATTCGAGCGAAGATATAGAAAATATATATTTCAAGAAGGGTAAGTGTGACTGATCTCATATTTGGTGTGTGGGTTGGCCATATTGATTAGATGATCCCTATTGTTTTTGGTGAAGGTCAAAGGTCATTTGGTGTCACGTGAGGTCAAAGGGTCAAAACCTTGTAAACACGGTATCTAAAGAACGGTATATGTGACTATGCTCATATCTGGTGTGTTAGTTGGTCAAATTGTGTAGATGATCCCTATCGTTTGTGGTAGAGGCCAAAGGTCATTTGGAGTCATGAGGGGTTAAATGGAAGATTGCTTGTAAACATGGTATCTCAAGAAGGGCAAGTGTGACTTATCTCATATTTGGGGTGTGGGTTGTCCATATTGAGTAGATGATCCCTATTGATTCTGGTGGATTTCAAAGGTCATCTGGGGTCATGAGAGGTCAAAGGGTCAAAACCTTGTAAACATGATATCTCAAGAACGGTACATGTGACTAATCTCATATTTGGTGTGTGGGTTGCCATATTAAGCAGATGATCCTTATTGATTTTGGTGGAGGTCAAAGGTCATTTGGGGTCACGAGAGGTCAAAGGGTCAAAACCTTGTAAACACGGTATCTCAAGAAAAATGCACGTGACTAAGCTCATGTTTAGTGTTTGGGCTGGCCGTATATTGACATGGTGATCCCAGTTGATTTTCGTGAAGATCAAAGGTCATTTGGCGTTAATAGTGTCAAAGGCTGACAAACTTGCTTGCATAGTATTACTGTACAAGAAAGGTAACTTGTAGGGTCTTAGATACTGCAAAATTTCACACATTGTATGTGGATGTGATACCATGAGCAGAACCCTAGTTCTTGTAGAAAGCTTGGTTGCCTTGCATGTATACTTTGTGGATACATTACAGAGCACTGTCGATTTGCAAAAACATTATGAAGCACTGTCAATTTGAAAAAAAAAAGGCTTAAATTTCAGTGGCAAGGAATCACTAAGCCTTTTGGCTTTCTGGTTCCATTAAAGTGAAACTTTTATTCCAAAGGAAAGTTCAAAAAGACGACTGCTTCATTTCTAGTTATAAATATGGAAAAAGGGATTTGTCTGGGGGTGCTCAATTTTTCAAAATTTTCTGTACGCTCCGTGCCAACTGATGGTGGCGCTCCGCTTGGATAGTCTTTCGAACAGGATTACATTTTTTTCGGGGAAAAATATCTCCTCCCCCCCTCCATAAAAGAATGAAAAGCTGTACACCTATGTCAATACAGGGAGTTAGTTGAAATAAGAACTCCCGTGGTCAATGTAAGACTTCAAATATATGTTAAGAGGTGGCCAAACTCTTAGGGGAATTTTTCAATATCGTCCGTGGGGTTTAATGAGCACAATGATATTCAGTAATCTGAAAAAAAAAAAAACTACAAATCCCCCCGGAAAACACATGAGTTTTCACCTAAGAAGTACACATTCTTCAATAAAAAGCAAAACATTTGTCACACAATTACAATTTTTCTTCAAAATAAGCTTCAGATTTTCAAATATTCGTTAAAAGGGCTAAAAATTAGGGGGAATGTTTTCGAATATCGATATACACATCCTACAATGAAAAAGCAAGCAACTTCTGTCAACCACCCTACTCTACATTTTACTCTTAAAAGGCAGATCACTAGCTCAAAACCCCCAATTTTTCCAAATGAGCTTACAAAAAGAGCCAATTTTCGTTCATTATATTCGAAACTTTTTCTATAACGTAAGCTAATAATTTTTAAATCTTTGTTTAAAAAAGATGAAAATGAAGTTTTTCGGGCAAACTTCCCTTTTCGTCTGAGAGCCTTAGTACATAGACATACAATAAAATGCGTAACCCCAACCGAATTTCAGCTGTCGCGCAATGAACTTGTTGGATTTTGTTCATTGTGAAGGACGGGTTCTTCAATAAACAGCTCGATTTTTAGTTGCGGTGCCTGCCTTGCAGGCAGCCGCAACTAATGCAGTTGCTATCGCGAAGTCAATGTCTGAATTTCCGGCACTTTTTTTCTATCTCCTTCTAGATGCTTTGTGGTATCGAAATACGGTTCAGAGCAATTTGTAGGGATGGTACTTCTCTTTCGTGTTTTTTAAGTTTGGTGGAAATATGACTTTCGTGAGAGTGTAAAATTGGGGTTTTCTTCATGTAAAATTTGCAAACGTGTTCTATTTTTAGTAACAATCTTGCGGAAAAACCAGGTCCGTGTGTACTCTGGGGAATAATATGTTGTTTAATTTAACACAGCACCATCATTTTGGTTGTTTTTTTTTTAATTCATCGAGGTGTTTAGTGAATTTTGAGTATTTATATGAGGATTTCTTTGTAGAGATTTATTCTTTCCAAGTGACATGGTCGGGGTTGCTGTGGAGTAAAAAATTTGATAGTTTAGAGGAGTTTTGTTCACTGTTTTTTCATAAAGTAAGTTTCTGTTGGAGGGAAACATTGTTATTGGTAGGTAAATATTATTTGTATGAGTTGGCGAGTATTAATATTTGTGTTATATCAAGGTGTCTGGTCATGGTAAATTTTTTATTTTAAAGTTTAAAATATGTGGAAAATATAACAATGCCCAAGAAGGGCCGTTCAAAGATTTTTTTGTAGAAAGGAAAGGTTGGCAACAACGAAAAAGAAAGTATGGGGGTGAATTTCAAGATAAAAGTTATGAAGGGGAGAAAAATGATGATATCAGAGTTGGGAACAAACAAAAAAAGGCTCCAGTGGATATGAAAAGAGTCAGAGGTGTGATGATGGGGAAAGTAGGGAACATGACGATGGTGATGTATTATTTATACGTTCCGAAAGATCTACATGTACATTTTATTTTTTCGTTGTTGTGGGCGGTAATTGTTTTTTTCGGTGTTTGGCATTATTGGTTTCAGGGTAAAAGATAATCATCTTTATTTAGGACAAGTCATTGTAAGTTCATTATGTACCCCTCCACATATTTTCACAACGAGCTGCCATTGCTCAGAAGTTCCACTAAAGAAGAATGCTTAAAAAACCAAATTCAGAGGGAATGTTCTTGGGGATATTTATACATTTAGGGAGAAGAGCACATCATAAGATGAAGAAGTGTTAACATGAACACATAGTTTAATGTAAAGAGTAGTCACGGTAGGGTTTTAACATGTTCATTCATATCTCGTTTTATATTTGTATGTGATGAGAGCAACCATTTTTTATTACGCTGGGCGGTGATCTGTTTGAGATATTGGGAAGAGGTCTGCATGAATGAAGGTCTTGTACAATCATTCAGGGACTGCTTTAGGTCTTCTGTTGAGGGCGAAGCCCATGAAAACCAACTGATTTGGTATTTTTAAAGGCCATGGATAGTTCATCTCTTGTCAAAAATGTCTTGATATTGAAATGGTTATTTAAAATTTTGGGGGTCCATATGACAGTTTGGCTCTCCTTTTTTTACTTGAGGAAGCAAAGACATCCCTTGCCTTCTCCGGGATTTACGTCACTGTAAAACAATTAAAAATGATTGCCTTATCCTCTTTTTATATTTATGTTAAACGAACGTAAACATTAAATTTGGACCGTTTGTAGAGGGTTTAGATTGTTGGCTTACACAACGAAGTTTTGAACACGCACAAGAAATTTTGCAATTGTAAATTTTTAGCCAGGCGGTTCATTTCGTAAATGGTAAAGTAGCAAGACACTTATATATAAGCTAGTTATGCTCTTATTTGTTAATTCACTGGCTGTGGTGTTATCAGCGAAACGTTTATTTTTCATAAAGTCCGATTTTTCTTTGAAAGTGATTTGTTGAGCTATTGCATATGGGTAGTTTACGGAGTTTTTTACTGGACAGTGCAGTCTTATTCATAGACCTGGCTTTCTTATTGCTTTTACATATTTTAGGTTATCGTTTGATCAGTTGCGAGTCGTGGCCATACATAAACTTGCTTTATAACTTTTTTTATTAGAAAAAGAAATGCATGGAAATTATTTAAACAATTTTTATATAGTGCAATGGCAACAGTTTTCTTCCGTAGTAAGAAGTCACCGTCAGAAAGGCGACAAGAAGTTCTTGAAATAGAGTGTAGGAAGAAGCGAGACTTTTTAATGATGTGATGACAGACGAATCGCTGCTAATAGTTATAAACTAGGGACATCGATATTTTGGTATTCGGGTTTCATGAAGGGATGTATAGATGTTGCAATTTATCTTTTATGATTTGTAAGTGATTGATTCGGTTCTCTGATTTGTGGAGGTCAACGTCGTTCAAGTGTCTATACATTACTGAACTAAGAAGTTACTGGCGAAGGGTTAGTAGCGACATATGGGTACGGGATTGATATAAATTGTAGAAACAGTGACAATAAACCTAAGGCTAGAGTGAAATATCATCATATTAACATTTATGTTGAGAGAATGTAGGTGTAAGTAACGCTGACAAAGGAATTTTTACTTTGCTGTTTTATATATTTTTTTATTTTATTTCATCATTTGTAAAGATTATGGTAAATCTGAGATATCGACATTTCTTTTGATTCTCGTTAACTTGTTATTATATGATGTTACTTACAACAATTTTTTATTAGAAAAACTAAATTTTTCTTAAACAACCAGAATTTTTATATTTATCTTTATAGAAATCGAAATTTTAGCCGGAGCTTTTCAGTGAAACTGAGATCTTCAATATTTTCCGTAAAACAAGCAAAAGAAATATTTATGACACGATTTTTGTGTTTGATTTTTTTGTGGGCAAATCCTAACGTATTCTCTGTGACTGGGCTTGAGATGTTACGTACGTTAATGTACGAGCAAGGGGGAGGGGCGGCAGAAATAAATTTTAGTGATGTAAGAGTAGTTGTCTTATTGTTTTGTGTAAGCCTTGAGTAAACTTGGTGCGGAGCGTACAGAACTTTTTAAAAACCATTAATCTTCAACATTGGAATTTTTTCCTTTTGTCCATTAACATAAATCCATCTTCAACCAAGTGAATACAACGTTACTCTCATGTATATATAGACTCATTATCGTTTCCAACATTACGTCATAACAGTGTACTCCACCTGTATTCACTAAACAGCTAAACAAATGGCATGTTTTTCCTTATTGACTGCACTACTTAAATACAATTTTGACTAACGCCTGTTTGGTCGAATGGTCTGTCTTGAGCCTTTGGCGCTTTACCATCTTTTATCAGAAACCCTCATGCTGTACAAGGAGTTACTAAGGAGCCGGGACATTAGGGATACCTTATATTGAATGCACAAGCAACAGCTTGTAAAGGACTTTTGAAATGTTATCTAATGTGACGTTTTGCTCTTTCTACAGTTCTAAATCAACTACTGTATCATCTTTTCCTGATTTTCTGTCAACTATGAGTTCAAAATGAGCAAACCTCATTATACCGGCAATCGAGTATTTCTTTGGTGTGTTCCACGTTCCACCTCAACCACATTTGTAAAGTGAATGAACAATGTTCCTGGATTACAAGTGTGGAACTAAACTTAGCTGCTATTGAGCAAAACATAATACAAGTATTTTGGAATGGTATTTTTGTCCCCCTAAAATATAAAATCACCTTTAAAATACAAGACGACTTGGTTTGTCGGCACCGCAACTCGTCTAGACGTTCGTCTTGTGTTCTTTTCCCAATTTGGTGAGTTATGGTAGAATCAGGAGTGAATGCGCTCTACGAACAAGAAGAAGAAATTTGTAAACAAAGGAATCATTAGGTAATAAAATTACGCTTAAAAGCATTCAAAATTTTGGACAGTTTATTTTTCTATGCATTATGTACATTCGGTCTCAGTCTCGGTCCTGGACTTTGTCGGTTTCGGTCTCGAATTCTGCCCTGGTCTCGGTCTCGACACCTCCTGGTCTCAGTCTTGGATATGCTGGTCTCGACTAAAACACTGGTTCGGATACCCTGCTTCTAAAAGAATAATTAAATCCCAGTTGTTGTTTTTGTCTTAAACCAAGCCCGGATTTGTATAGCATTCAAGTAAAAACTATGACAAACTTCAGATTTGTAGGTGTTGTGTTCAATTTTAAGGGCGTTTAGACTTTGCTGATATTAACGTCCCAATAACAACGAAAAAAAAAAAAATTGGAATCCTTTTGAAAGGGTAGCAGAGAATAGAAAGAATGTGATCTAATTGCAGAGTTTCATATGTTGCTACACCTTGTACACATATCAACCTAGTAACATAGCAAGAGGGGAAGATACAAAATGCCCCCGGAAAAGAGTCAAAGGTAATAAAATCGTTGAGACATTTAAATGAAAGAAAGAGATTGCCCCAACCCCAAATTCGAATTTGAGGGGCTCTTTGAAGTCTGGGAAGTTGTACCCCCGCCTCCTGCCTCAAAGATCAGATTGCCTCAAACACACATATATACAGAAATGTTTCGTTATGAAAACATGTGTATTAAGTTTAAATGACGGTGCATTTTATTCTACCTCTTAAAAATGTGGAAATAGGAATCTAAAGCAGATCCGTAATCCGTCATTTTTTCTGCAAATTGACAATATGCTAAATTTATCACTTGCAATAAGGGAGTAAAAAAAGCTAGCCATCCATTTGTCCGATATGCGTTATGCGTTATCCGTATGCGTATAAAACTGGTATACGTAACGTGTGTGCGTATGCGTAAAAGTCCCATCCATTCACACGTCAAAAACATGTGCTGCATTGCGTATATAATCTCTAGTACGGCTATTTTCTGCCTTTACTGGCCTGAACTCGAAAGAACAAACACAACAGACAACCTTCACCATGCTCCCTTTTCGTTCTAATTTGCAACGTTTGCTCGAGGAGGAGGAAGAAGAGAAAGAGGTATTGACACTTTTAGCCCTCGTGTATCTCAGGGAGAAGAGAGAAAAAAAAAGAGAAAGCACAAATACTGGGTTAGTCCCAGACTACAGGGCCGAAACGATCACGGCGCCTATAAACATCTTGTTAAAGAGTTGGAACTAGATGACATTTCTTTTCAGAAGTACTTCCGTTTGACTAGGGAACAGTTCAAACAGGTTCTTTACCATACTGAGGAAGATATTACGAAGTATTGCCCTTCGAGAGAGACTATTGGAGCAAGACAGCGCTTGGCAATAACTTTAAGGTCAGTGTTGTTTTCTAGTTATACCAAATATTAACAAAATGGTTTATACTAATATGTGCATCAAAACCGGTTATCATCATAATTGTTTTATTTAATATCAAGATAGGCCTATCAAATGTTCGGATTGGGATAATCGTTTCTTGCCAGAGAAAATAATCAGTACTGAACTATTCATTCCGCAATTTGCTGCCTTGCTCATACATACTTCCTTTTTAAATTAAAAAAATGTCCATAAATAAGCTATTATAAGCCTTATATAATAAGGACAAAACGAATCGAATACATGATGATAACGATGATAATATATATTTTGAACACCATGTATTGAGTATTATATACGGAAACATGCTATGTTGATAAAATAATATTAGTAAAATAAATTTCAGGTAGTTAGTTATAAAAATGCATGTTTGTAGTCAAGTGTTCAGAGATATGTTAAGCAATGATACGCAGTTACCATGCATGGATATTTACATTTATAACATGCCCGGTATCTTTCCCTAAGTTGCAATGGGACTTAAATCAAACAATAGATCAAAACCTAAATTTTGGGTGATGCGGTTGGCGATGATCTCTATAGGCTACTAGCCTTGATGATGATGATGATGATGATGATGATGATGATGATGATGATGATGATGATGATGATGATGATGATGATGATGATGATGATGATGATGATGATGATGATGATGATGATGATGATGATGATGATGATGATGATGATGATGATGATGATGATGATGATGATGATGATGATGATGATGATGATGATGATGATGATGATGATGATGATGATGATGATGATGATGATGATGATGATGATGATGATGATGATGATGATGATGATGATGATGATGATGATGATGATGATGATGATGATGATGATGATGATGATGATGATGATGATGATGATGATGATGATGATGATGATGATGATGATGATGATGATGATGATGATGATGATGATGATGATGATGATGATGATGATGATGATGATGATGATGATGATGATGATGATGATGATGATGATGATGATGATGATGATGATGATGATGATGATGATGATCATGATGATGATGATGATGATGATGATGATGATGATGATGATGATGATGATGATGATGATGATGATGATGATGATGATGATGATGATGATGATGATGATGATGATGATGATGATGATGATGATGATGATGATGATGATGATGATGATGATGATGATGATGATGATGATGATGATGATGATGATGATGATGATGATGATGATGATGATGATGATGATGATGATGATGATGATGATGATGATGATGATGATGATGATGATGATGATGATGATGATGATGATGATGATGATGATGATGATGATGATGATGATGATGATGATGATGATGATGATGATGATGATGATGATGATGATGATGATGATGATGATGATGATGATGATGATGATGATGATGATGATGATGATGATGATGATGATGATGATGATGATGATGATGATGATGATGATGATGATGATGATGATGATGATGATGATGATGATGATGATGATGATGATGATGATGATGATGATGATGATGATGATGATGATGATGATGATGATGATGATGATGATGATGATGATGATGATGATGATGATGATGATGATGATGATGATGATGATGATGATGATGATGATGATGATGATGATGATGATGATGATGATGATGATGATGATGATGATGATGATGATGATGATGATGATGATGATGATGATGATGATGATGATGATGATGATGATGATGATGATGATGATGATGATGATGATGATGATGATGATGATGATGATGATGATGATGATGATGATGATGATGATGATGATGATGATGATGATGATGATGATGATGATGATGATGATGATGATGATGATGATGATGATGATGATGATGATGATGATGATGATGATGATGATGATGATGATGATGATGATGATGATGATGATGATGATGATGATGATGATGATGATGATGATGATGATGATGATGATGATGATGATGATGATGATGATGATGATGATGATGATGATGATGATGATGATGATGATGATGATGATGATGATGATGATGATGATGATGATGATGATGATGATGATGATGATGATGATGATGATGATGATGATGATGATGATGATGATGATGATGATGATGATGATGATGATGATGATGATGATGATGATGATGATGATGATGATGATGATGATGATGATGATGATGATGATGATGATGATGATGATGATGATGATGATGATGATGATGATGATGATGATGATGATGATGATGATGATGATGATGATGATGATGATGATGATGATGATGATGATGATGATGATGATGATGATGATGATGATGATGATGATGATGATGATGATGATGATGATGATGATGATGATGATGATGATGATGATGATGATGATGATGATGATGATGATGATGATGATGATGATGATGATGATGATGATGATGATGATGATGATGATGATGATGATGATGATGATGATGATGATGATGATGATGATGATGATGATGATGATGATGATGATGATGATGATGATGATGATGATGATGATGATGATGATGATGATGATGATGATGATGATGATGATGATGATGATGATGATGATGATGATGATGATGATGATGATGATGATGATGATGATGATGATGATGATGATGATGATGATGATGATGATGATGATGATGATGATGATGATGATGATGATGATGATGATGATGATGATGATGATGATGATGATGATGATGATGATGATGATGATGATGATGATGATGATGATGATGATGATGATGATGATGATGATGATGATGATGATGATGATGATGATGATGATGATGATGATGATGATGATGATGATGATGATGATGATGATGATGATGATGATGATGATGATGATGATGATGATGATGATGATGATGATGATGATGATGATGATGATGATGATGATGATGATGATGATGATGATGATGATGATGATGATGATGATGATGATGATGATGATGATGATGATGATGATGATGATGATGATGATGATGATGATGATGATGATGATGATGATGATGATGATGATGATGATGATGATGATGATGATGATGATGATGATGATGATGATGATGATGATGATGATGATGATGATGATGATGATGATGATGATGATGATGATGATGATGATGATGATGATGATGATGATGATGATGATGATGATGATGATGATGATGATGATGATGATGATGATGATGATGATGATGATGATGATGATGATGATGATGATGATGATAACAACTTTATCCTTTTTTTTAATGTCCAAGTCATAATAATACAGTAATGATATGCCTCTATTTTTAGGAGGAATACAACTTGTTTATTTCAACACGGTATAATAAGCGCAAGAACAAAACAACAATTACATTTTCTCAAGTAACAAAATAAAGATAATAAATAGAGCAGTACACTTTTGGCATGGATGGAGATGTGACAGTTTATCAGTTTATAAAGCATAGCTTACATTAAACTCTGTATGGCAGAAGACACTATGTCAGATGTACCGGTTTCATGGGCAGATGGGTTTTGTGGAGATTGGAGAAATTCCAGCATTCCACCAGAAACAACATTTGAAGAGGCACTGGGCTGAGGGAACATATTTCCCTTAGAGTTATTAGGCAGTAACTTTACATTATGCACGCGACTGATAGGCTTGTGAAAAGCCGCTTGGCTGGTACCGATGAATTGTTGGGGGTTTTCTGGGTTTTCTGCATTGTACAAAATGCTGGATATCTGAAGCTGCACGAGGCCTCTTAGTGCTGGGGATTTTTTTGGCACGAATGCTACAGCTTTCATACAATGCATCCTCTGCGTCCCTTTGTTCGACGGCAGCCTCCCTTTCTCGCTCTCTCTCTCTCTGCTCTTCTTTTCTTACGTGCAGTCGCCATATCCAAGATAGCTTCGTCAACCGCACATGCTGGTACTTCTTTGCTAGCTTTCCTTTTCCCCTTGTTGTGAAGGCTTTGGTAGACTTTGGGGTAGAGATAACAGAAGGGCTTGCTTCTATCTCTTCAATGTCGCCTCTGCAAGAAAAATGTCAAAAGCCATAAATTACTTAGCACTGAATGTCAGCGCAAAGCCATCATTCATTATGGGAGGACAATGCTGTACATGTCCCCATAAGCGCACGGGAACATTTCAACTGGGGGAGGGGGCAGAGCCTTCTCTGCCCGAAAAATGGTCGGTGTTTTTCTTTCAAATCTGACAGGTCCAGTAAACATTTTAGAATTGTCGGGCAAATTTCAATGCTTTAACTTTTCAGGAAATCAGCACCACTTTAAACAAATTTTTACAGCCAGTCTTGTAATTTTTACTAATAGCCTTACCGGGGGCAGACTCCCCCACCGCCTCATGGGCCTAAAACGAAATTTTTTTTCCCAATAGCTCGATAAAACATTAATAAAAGCCGAAATTACAATAATGTTATCCACTTTTTGTCCCCCAAAATTAATCTGGGGTGCAACTGTGTCTCTTGCTCTCTACTGGCCACGCCAATGCTTTACTAGTATAATTATGCTATTTATTTTACAGATTTCTGGCAACTGGGGAGATCTGTGCCTCTCTAGACTTTCAATATGCCGTTGCAGAACAAACCATAGGGAGGTTTGTCCCTGAAGTGTGCAAAGTTCTTTGGAATAAACTGTCCAACGTGTAAATGAAAATGCCACAGTCAAGTGAAGACTGGAGACTGATCGCAGAAAATTTCAATGAAAAATGAAATTTTCCCAACTGTGTTGAAGCCATTGACGGCAAACATGTCGTCATCAAGCCCCCTGCAAATACTGGCTCTTTGTATTACAATTATAAAGGTACATTTTCTGTGAATTTGCTTGCCCTTGTTGATGCAAATTTGCAGTTCATATGCATAGATGTTGGATCATATTGCGAAACAGTGATGGAGGGTTCTTCTCCCACTCCAATCTCGGAAAGGCACTTTTAAATGGAGCTCTAAAATTACCGAACGACACACCGTTGCCTGGGTCAGAGCACATGGGACCAATGCCATATGTCATTGTCGGGGACGAGGCATTCCCACTACAGAACCACCTCATGAGGCCATACCCTGGTAGGGGGTGTCCAGAAGATCAACAAGTGTTCAACCACAGACTGTCCAGGGCTCGCAGGATCGTAGAGAACGCATGTGGGATTCTAGCTGCACGTTGGCGCATCTACCATACAAAGATGGGAGTTCGGCCAGCAGTGGTTGAAGACATTGTGAAAGCCACTTGTGTACTTCACAACATGCTCCAACTGCGAACAACACCAGCGCAGGTGACAAGTCTGTTGCAAGAATATGAGGATGCCCTTCATGAGGCTATTCTACCATTGCGTCCAATAGGTCACCGACCTCGACTACAAGCAGCAGGTGTCAGAAATCGATTCAAAGAATACTTTCTTCATGTTGCACCACTTGATTGGCAGAATGAACACATACGCCGGGGTTAGTTCATAGTGTAAAACGCCTACCTGTCAGATTTACCAGTGTCCGAGTCATCATCAATATCAAACTCCTGAGAATCTTGTGAAGCTTCTGTGCCATCAATGGAGTCGTCAGGGTCTGGAACATTTGTCTCAGTACTGTAAAAAAGAAGTTGTGAATGGAAGCTCAAGGACTATTTTTTCAATACAATCTTAATAAAGCCTTCTACATAATCACTACTACCGGGCTCGTGCCAGAAGAGCTGTTCAACAATCATGACAACCGACCGGAAAGAACACCTTTGAAATCATAAAAATCATAAAAGTGTTCTATATAAATGGATGAAGCTAAAGAAGGCTTTCTGCACAAAAGGTTGTCTGTCGTTTTTTTTTTTTTTTAATTTTGTATTATATTAACAATATTTGATCAGGTTAAGCCGACGTCTTAAATTCTTGGAGTTAAAAGCTCAACTCACCTGTTTTCTTCAATGTATGGGATCAGAAAGCCCATGGTTTCCATAAAGGGTCACTTTGCGATTCTCTTTGCTGCGTCCCCACTTCTGGTAGATAGTTCTTTCCTCTTCCGTACATAGGTGTCTCGAAGATTCCGCCACTTAGATTTCCAGAGTGGGCCTTTAAGATAAGTGAATCAAATATAAGCGATTAAATGATACATCATATTATATTACGCCACTGGAAGAGTAATAGATATCTGAAAAATCGGTATTCCATAGAGAACTTAATTTCTTTTGGTATGTGTTTGTTTTAATTTGTCGCTTCATTAATCATCCGTAACGTAAAATCCCCTGTATGTATAGGAGGATTCAAGTATGTAGAAGAAACTTCTCGAAGTTTAGGGGAGAGATTCATGGAACATTTTCAAAATACAAGCGATGTCAATTCAGTCTTCTACAATCATAAAATAAATATTCATGAGGAACAAGATTTGAAATTTAACCAGGCCCGTAGCCAGCTTTTCATTTTCAGAAGGGCAAGTGTTGTAGTTGGGGGCAATTGCTGTGAATGGGGGGCATAAAATTTTCTCCTCCATTAAATCTAATGCAATTTCAATTTTCACCGGGGGCAGAAATATTTGGGGGGCATTTCCCCGGAATGCCCCCCCCCCGTGGCTACAGGCCGAAATTAACATTACTATTATCAATTCCCACACTGGGGACCCTATGCTCCGCCAAGTTGCTTAATGTGTCTCCATAGAGACCATCAAACCCTTAACAGAAAAGAAAAAATAGAAAAATATGCTGCCTCTCTCACACACGCATACCTCAGTATAATACTGTGCGAGTCGAGCAGTGCCTCTAAATAACGTAGCTTAGGCTGATTATCATGGCAAGGAAGGCAACATATAGGCCTACATAGGTACCAGTCATTTCAGGGTCTTCCATTGCCGTTGCAATGCTGTTCCAGATGTTACTCAGCCTGACAGCATCTTTATGTCCCGGCATCGTGGGGTCATATAGGACAGGATTTTGCCTGACCAATTCCACAAGCTTTTCCAGCATTTCTGTGGTTGTCTTTCGCTTGGGCATCTTGTATTTTGGCAAAAATTAACGGGAGAAACACACGCGCAACTTAAGAAGAGTATGTCAGTCACAGCATGGCCGGAAATGAGGCCCGGGGAATCCCCTCATCTGACGTCATATTTCTGTCCGATTGGTCTGCGTTTACGTAAAAAAAAGGTCCCCGAGGCTTTCCAAAACGGATACGCATGACGGACACAAAATCGCATAACGCACGACGGACAAATGGATGGGTGTCTTTTATAAGTCTTTGAGACCTTTTTTTAACGCATACGCATGACGGATAACGCATAACGTATATCGGACAAATGGATGGCTAGCTTTATTCATCAATTTTGTGCAAAAATGTTGAACTGCTGAAATATTGTACGTTTGCATTTTATCAAAGTTCGTAATTTGATGGCACCTTAACGTTTCCATAGAATTTTGCCTTGAATGTTCCAACTATGCGAAATGGCAATTTTCGAAATTTTGCCGTTTTAACAAGATGTTTTATCTAGGCAAAATGTCATATTTTCCAAATTTTGCCATTTTGACGATATGTTCTAACTTAGCGAAATGGCAATTTTCCGAATTTTGCCATTTTGACAACATATTGTTACTCGGCAAAATGACAATTTTCTGAATTTTGCCATTCTGACGAGATATTCCATTTCGGCAAAAGGACAAATGTCGGAATTTCGCCATTTTTGCAACATGTTCTTTCTCGGCAAAATAACAATTTTCGGAATTTCGTCATTTTGACGAGATGTCGTTTGGTCGGCAAAACTTCAATTTTACGAATTTTGTCATTTTGACGAGATGTTTTATCTTGTCAGAATGACAATTTGCCGAATTTTGCCATTTTAAGGAGTCCATTTACTCGTCAAAATGTCAATTTTACGAAAATTGTCACTTTTCCGAGACAGTTCTTTTTTCTTTTGAATGGCCCTTCTACGCTTCCGTAAAAAACAATCCCAGTAGAGGCATTGTTAGCATATACTGTAAGTCTATTTTTCTAACTGCCTGTGTCCATTCTCTACAGAAGTCAGCAATTCCTATCAGCCTTCAAATGGATGATGCATTGAAATTTCTTCTAGTAATTACAAATTTCACAGAGGAGTGAGCTGGAGAGGAAAACAGATGGAAATAATGGGAAGGAAGAGAGGGATTGAGGTAGGGGGAGGAAAGACATGTGGGTATCATGCCTTTCCTTATTGCTTATATGCCACTGTCCTACACAAACTGTTCATTTGTAGAGTACTATGACTTACTGTAAATTTCAGATTCCTGCCCTCATAGGCAGCATTATCTTAAAGTGTACCTCAAGTAAAAAAAATCAAAAATATATATTTAAAAGCATGAAAAATAAGTGTTAAAAGTCCAACTCCCATCTTCATAGGAATTCCTGAGCTGAGATACAAAATGTTGAAGTTTATTCAATTGAAGTTTATCCAATTTAAAATGGTACATAGCACAATAATTTGTAATGTCATTGTTGGACTGTAAGTCAAATTACTATCTTTGTCTTTGTTTTTCTGAAAGTTACTGCACCTTTTACCAAGGTGTGAAAGCACTCTTCCTCTTATGGGATAATGTAATTAATTAAAAGAATAGTCCAAAGCCAAATTTATTTTTGATATGGTAAAGAGGAACATATGCTAAGCATTCTGCTGAAAGTTCTATTCATTTCCCATGTTCGGTTTTCAAGATATTAGCGATTGAAAGTGGCAAATTTTCTACAAAAAAATGAACTTGGAACAAGCAGGTGTTTTGTCATGGCTTCACATTGTCGGCTAATTGTTTGTATTCATTTGTAATTTACCACCAACTTTTTGCAACAAAACTTTTATATGAAATACCATTGGTGTATCCTCAGCAATGGGATTTTTAAGAACTTCATGTTCTTTAGGAGCAAGATAACATCCCTAATTAATTCAAGGTCAAAACTACATATCTCATCGCTAACATGTGCGCAAGTTGGTTACAGAACTTGAACTATGTATGAGCTAGAAGTTTTATCTGTGCTGAATTTTATGCTACAGTAGAATGTCATTGACAAAAATTACCTACTAAAACTCCATGCCACAATCTTGAAGTCCAAGGGAAGCGATTTTTTTTCGTTCCGAGGGACGGAAGTTTTTTTCGTAAGATAGCAAGGGGAAGGAATATGGCACAGACCAATCAAGTTCTTGGAACAGGCGCACCCCTTTTTCCAAAAAACAACATTTGGATATTTAAATTCTGACACCGGGTTATATAAGAACTGGAGAAATAGGCTACCCAACCTTTGTAACGCTTGCCCTTTTAATCCAGTAGGCCTATCTAAGATTTTGGAACAAATTTATTTTTTAAGATGCTGTTATCCCCTTGCAACACTATGAAAAAGATAAAACGAGCTTGACTGTTGCAAAGATATTATAAACATAGATACCAAACTTAAAATGGCGCGGTGACTCTTCATTGACGGCGAATCCGAGGGGCGGAAGTGCTGACCACTGATCAGTCGTATTCAAAGCTAACAGTTAATCGATATCTTCCGGTAATGTAAATACGTGTGATTTTAAAACATTGTAACTCCTACAAACACAGTTCTTCAATAAATTACTCTTACATGGAACAGTTTTAGGTTTCTTCGTCGGCTTTCTACTTAAAGAACATTTGAACATTAACGCACAACGACTTGTTTGAAGTTCATTGGATTTCTGATTGGTCAGTTTCTATGGTATCTTTACAAGCGCACATCTATACACGCCTTTACATTCTTACGCGCTTACAACGAAAAACCAACCACTGCGTTCATTTTCCCAGCACGCAGAAGTGCGCCCCTTTTTTCCTCTGGACTATACACAAAGAAAAGTATTTTGCGCGTATATAACTCGTTTTGAAAATGCACGCATGCTGACATCTGGTCACAATGGAATTTTCTGTCATGTATCCATAGTTATGCACGCAGATCACCGAATAGAACTGTGCGCATGTCTAATAACACTTCCCCCCTCCGATCGAGCCTTCGTGAGGAGTCAGCGCGTCTAACAGTGTAGGGATAGGAGTTTGATATCTACATTGATATTATCTTTGATTGCACCTAACTGATACGATTAGATATGGACGCAATGATTATAAAAGTAAGACGCTTTCGGTGACGCTTTAGACAAGTGCATAATTGTTATTATTCAGGCGCTAGCTGGGCGTATTCTCCATTTTAACGGAAGGGCAAACTTCATGTGTGTCGAGCTGATATGCACATCAAGTGCGTCTCAATTAAAAAAACTGGCCATGTGCGCGATGTTGAACGTGTGGCGTTAGAAGATTTCCGGGCGACGCACAAACATTTTCTGCGTTCTGGCCTGAAATTGTCATGAAAGTTTTTCGCGATGCTTCAGAACCGACAAGTTTTAAGGACAATAATATGTAAGATAGGTAGGCCCTATGCGTAACCTAATGTTAGTCACCCACAGTTTCATATCTTGGGTTATAACTCAAGCCTATGAATGGCGGAGGTTTAGCCCCTCGGACCTAGCCTACATACTGTTAAGCAGCTTGAGATTTCAAGTCTAGCCCTAGCTTTGACTTTAACTTTCATACTACTAGGTCTAACATTTACAGCAACTCTGGAGTGAAAACAACTGTCTGCATAGACCATATGAGAACACTCTAGATATAAGGGCCATCAAAGTGAAGTGCGAGCAGGAACTTAAAAATCTCACTGCAGCATACCAGCTAGTGAAAAAAGAATTTGAGACTGTTACTACGAAGTACTAACCTGGGAGTCTAGCTTATTTATTTTAATTAATAAAAATTAGGCTAGTTACAAAACATTGAAGTGGGGATGACACGGCCAGAGTAAGTTCCTCGATAACTGTTCTTTGGGTACACCTTGACATAAAGTGAATTATTTCCCTACTAAATTATGTCCATAAATACCGAAATACGACGTTTTGAATTCCCAATTACAGGCCAGGCTCAACCATTTGAAATTCGAAAGCGAAAAAAGGTATGTGAACGGTTCTCAAAATGGTGACGTCATTGGAGGCACGGTTAGCAACACTGTACCAGAGAGCTCACGATCATCGAATCATGTGCATGGTAACTCGTGTTAGCGCATACATAGTTGCAAACACCGGTGCTCCGATAGCAGTGAGCGTGGCCAGTGACTACATTGTGAATTGTGCATTGCGCGGTGACTGCTTAGTATTCGCAGTAGCTTCTTCTTTAAACAGCTCATACAGTAAAACTCGCTCGTAGTGGGGACGCGCTTGTTATGGGTCTGCCATATATATTCATAGCTGTTCTTTATAGCGACCGAACCGCGTCTTTCTTGCACAAAAAACAGAACTGTTTTTACCAGCGCGCATATACACGCGAACATATTGGCCAATGATTTGCTCCGAATTCCTACCATGGTCCGCGCTTTTCGCTCTTTATGTTGGACTCTGTATTGGGATGCAATCGTTTTCATGAGGTTGCAAAGATAAGATAACTTTACCGCACGTTACATTTAATTTAGATCCACATCTAGATGCGCCTCGTAGGGCAGGGTTTGTGCCGCCAATTGCGTCATAAAAGTCAGGTGAGCTATTGCGGCATCTTTCGAAATTGGATTTTGAACGCAGTTTTCCTTCGAATATCATTTATGCCGAATTGTACGGGTTTAAATGGGGTTTGAGACGATATTTGTTAAATACTGTATCAATCTTGCAATAAACAAAAGTTTTTGTGGCCGTGTCGTGCCCACTTTAACCTTTGACATTCTGTAACGTGAACTATGTCCTTGGTTGCCATGACAACCACACACATCGGTACAACTTAAGCCCGGGTCCCACTTACGCGATTCAACTTGCGATTCAACTTTCAACAAGTTGCGCGATTTTTCAAGCAACTTTCTTCGCAAGTGTGTGGTGTTCCCACACGCGCAACTCTCGTGCAACATTATTTTGTGTTGCCTATGGAGAGGTCACCCGACTGGGATAATAATATAGGTGATGGTGAAGATTCCCAGAAGAAGGCATTTGTTCCCCTCCTTGTCATTTGACGAAAGGAATCTGAGAGATTTGATTATAGGCCTACGAAGGTGCGTGGACCGTATCATAGAAGTAACACCTCTCTGGAAGAACTACCTCGGATAAATCATAGAACACATGCCTGTCATGACATGTCGGACGAACTGAGTTGAATAGAACATAATTATCAGACTAGTGGGCATGCATGGCGTACGAGGCGCGGGGAATTAAGAGGGAAGGCCACTCCCAATATTTACAAAATATGAGTTTTGTGGAAGTGTCTAGAAAAATTCGCGTCTAAAAAAGTTTGGCATGTTTAATTATCCGTATATTCTAACAGCTTATGAAAAGCAATCGAGCTTAACTTCATATTCCTGCACAACGTACTACGGTAATTTCTCAAAATGGCTGAATTTTCAATTTTCATCAAAAATTTGCCAGAAGAATAGAAAAAGCATCACAGTCAAGATCAGATTCAATCATGAAAAATCAAGAAATAAACCTTCGTGAGACATAAGGTGAGAAGCTTATAAAAATAATTATTTCTCAGTTCTTTGTTATCTATAGTGTTGCGCGACACAATTTTCTAAAATATCCTAATATCGCGCTTTTAAAATTTGCCCCAAAATAAAATGTCATCCTTCATAGTCACATTTAAATCTTCAAGAAAAATAGAAAAGATTATACAAATATTCGACACAGCTTAAAATGGGTAAAATCAAATAATTTTTCTCACCCCACTTCATTAACGTGGGCACAAATTTTTCGAAATGGTAAACAGAACATTTGGGTGATCTTTGCAAAACTGTTGGACGTTGTTTTCCAATGTCAGATTACAAGGACAGAAGTGAGCGTTTATACTGTAACCCAAATTTTACCGTAACGAATCAATCAAAATCTATCTCATGAGTTATAGTGGCATAATAAGTGTGATGTTTTAATTTTAACGAAACAGATTAACAGAAAAATGCAGGCTCCCACCTCATATCGTACTTCGTCAGAGGCCGCGGAGCCAATTTTGAAGGGCAGGGGCTAATCATCGAAGCGGTCCAATATGTCCAATAAAATAAATGCAGTTTAAGGCGGTCCAAAATGCAGTTTCATGCGGCCCAAAATACCCACAACAAAAAAGTGCGGGGGTTAAAGCAAGCCCCCCCCCCTCCCCCCGTCTCCGCGGTCCCTTTTCGTATTTTTCAAAATTGGGTAATATCGTGAGCGCCGATTCTCAGGAAACGGACCGGGGGACATGTCCCCCGATACTTAATATTCGCCCGTTACCGGTAACTTTAACTACCCACAAAGTATTTTCTTTTAAATGAGGTAATAATCCCCCCCCCCCCACCCTATTTACCAAGAATGAAATGGCCGCCCCTATAGGTGATATATTAGTTGTTAAGATTATGAGACTCGGGACTCATTTTCAGCCTGAGTTCATGAATCAATGAGCAAAATATGGTAGTTTTTGCATCAAGACCCTTCGAGACGGCAAAGAAAAAAAAAAAAAACACCGGGAATGGAGTTCCTTCATACCCCTCCGTGCATCAGGACGACGATCATAAATGGGGACCATGCGAGGAGTTATGATGAAGTAAAGAAGTCATAGGCCTAAAGCTAAAACTGGGACCATGCATGAAAACCTGGAAAATGAGAATAACATTGTTTATAGACACAAAGATTGGAAAATGTCATTTACGCAAACTTTAGGTTGGGAGGTCAACGATATCACTCATACACGGCACCACGGTGAGGGGAAAGTCTTTGCTATAAGTTCAAGTATGGGCAGATATAGGCGGATCATTGAAATGGTGCACAAGATTGGGGGTACATTAGCCCTCAACAGTGCCTTGTTATAGGCGTACTACGCTCCATAGACTACGCTCCGAATGCACGAAGCAAAGTTCTAGTGGAGCGTAGTGTGTAGGGCCTTATTGAGAACTAGGGGTACATTGATTATCCTTGAAAAATTAACACTTTAAAGGCTCCATTAGTTACCTAATTCTCTGCAGTGTAGACAAAAGAAGAAATATAATTTTAACGTGCCGTGAAGCGATTGCAAAACTATATTTCTTTTTTACAGTATATGCATTGGAAATGTTCAAGCCCTGACTGTTCCAGTTTCCAAATTACAACAAAATGTCGATTCCGGTGCACCCGCGGTCGAAGGCTAACAGGGTAAACTGGGGTAAAAACGCCCCAATTGTAAAAAGAAGCCATTGTGATCTAGATTCTGAATGATCACATTCACACCCTATAGGTCTACATTCAGTTGAAAAAATTATTGGGACACTTTCGGACCTGTACCAACTTTTATTCACCCTCAAAAACAACATATATTTCGGTTGGGCGTTTGAATTTGCCCCAAATAATTTGTCCAGGATTGTAGTCTCTCTGTGAATATTAATTAGTTTTGACTTCACTTGTATACCGTCCTCTTGCCGACAGTACGTACTGTAGTCTGGCGAGTACTACTACTAGTACTAGCCTAGTCTATTTCACGTCTAACTAGTAAATTCTAAAGCTGACTTGAACGCTATCTAGTGTTATCAAGTTTGCTTTCATGCACTTGAAAACACTAGTGTTTTGTGTGACTTCAAAAGGTGACGTGTAATGAAGAACGTATTTTCATAATGATCATGGAAAATGACGTTGTGATACTGTAAATAACAGTCCCCCTTCATGACCTAACGTTACACACGCTCCATATTTATAAGCATAACGTAGGCACGTGCGACTGAGTGCTAACTGTTAGGCCTAACGTTAGACCTAGGCTAAGTAAATTCCACGACTGGTTTAGGTTCTTCCGATCGTCAGGTTTACTGTATCATCATATGATTGTAGACCCTGAGGTAACCTGTGACGTTGGTAACATAAGATGTGTGTTCTAATGTCAAGATCGGTCATAGTCGCAAGGTACAACGTGTAATTAGCAGTTAAAGTAGCCCATTTCCGAGCATCACAAAAGTCATCCACCTATACTAGACTGAGTCTAGGCCTAGGCGAGGTGCAGCAAAGATATAGTGCTGGCTTGATATGTTGTAAACAACGACAACGTTACAATAGCTACACTGTATATACTGATCATTGTGTACACTATGTATGTATGCCAGGCTGTACACTCGCTACTCGAACTCACCTTTCGATCGCATTTGTACCTGCTGTACCAAATTTCGTGGCAAAATTTTCCAAAGCTTGTATTCAATAGGTCTGTTAACTGTTAATCCTTCGAGTACGTTTGCCAGAGAAATTGTTAAAGCACACACGCCTTCTCTAAATGCGAACTTAATGAGCTGTCTTTACTGCCATTATTACCAACTTTGTGTTCACTTGATCATTCAAATTTCGCGGAAAGCACAGTTCAACGCATGCGCAGTTCGAAAGTTGATTGTAAAGTTGCAGCAAAATAGAACATGTTCTATTTCCTGCAACTATGAATCAACTCGACCGAGTTGAATCGATTGTAAAGTTGATTCCCGGTCCCACTAAGCAACTTTTGTATCAACTTGGTTGAAAGTTGAATCGCAAGTTGAATCGCGTAAGTGGGACCCGGGCTTTACAGTATCATGTCTAGGCTATTACACTTAAACTTTCAGATTTGTGGGATGCGTCCGTTAAGAGTTAAAGTGAATACAAAAAAAAAAGTATTTGACCCCCTGTCACGTGACCTTTGACATTGGTTGCCACGGAAACTGCTAATTTTGGTAAAATTAGCCTACCATATTATACTTGTGATGTTTCATGTAAAATGAAGGTTTTCTTTTGAAGTTTTTGTACAAAATATGAAAAAAGGTGTTTTTTTTTTTTTTTTGCAAAATTTAACCTTTGACCTCTGATCATTGACCTTTTCTTCCGAGGGTCTGGGAGACACAAGTTCCCACCCTGGGATATCCACCTACCAATTTTGAAAAGAATAGGTCCAGCCCACTAGGAGGAGTTTGAGGGACAAAAACGTTGTTCTACGAACAAATTTTCACTTGAAAATTTTTTTGTTCCACTCTACCACTTGACCTTTGACCTCTGTTGCTATGGCAACCACATATTTTGGTAGGTCTAGATGCAATCATCATATGTGTAAAGTTTCGTGTCAGGAGAATGTTTCGTTTTGGAAATATAGCTAAAATGGGATTTCACTAAATTTGACCTTTGACCTGTAGCCTTTGACCTTTTACTTCCGGTTGTGCATCAAAATGCAATTGTTCTACCTGAGGTACCATCCTAGCAAGTTTGAAGAAATTCGGCCCAGTCGTTTACAAGATATTAGGAAAACAAAATTGGACACACACACACACTCACCCACCAACACACACACACACACACACACGGACAGGTTTTGACCCCTCTCTCAGCCATGGACCTTCAGTCACCCCGGGGTACCTCACCATGGGTTAGGCCTCGAGACTAGTGACCTGGGAAAATTTACCGTTACCATGGTAACCATTACGATTTAAGCTTGCATTGCCATATATAGCCAAACAGGTAAAGTGACTACAATATCTCATCTCGGAGCGATGAGTTAACAATCTGATACTAGAGTAGCAAAGCTACTGTCGCTCAACTCTTCTGATGTTACCAGTTAAGCTTTTCTATTCATCTGAAAAGAAAAATCACTTTGATGGCCCTTATATCTAGAGTGTTCTCATTTGGTCTATGCAGACAGTTGTTTTCATTCCAAAGTTGCTGTAACTGTTAGACCTAGTAGTATGAAAGTTTAAGTCAAACCTAGGGCTAGACTTGAAATCTCAAGCTGGTTAATAGTAGGTAGGCTAGGTCTGAGGCTAAACCTACGCCATTCATAGGCTTGAGTTATAACCCAAAATATGAAACTGTGGGTGACTAACATTAGGTTAGGCATAGGGCCTACCTATCTTACATATTAGTGCCCTTAAAACTTGTCGGTTCTGAAGCATCACAAAAAAAACAAGAGGGCAATCCACGGAGTTGCATGTCTCATCGCTAACATGTGCGCAAGTTGGTTACAGAACTTGAACTATTTATGTGCTAGAAGTTTTATCTGTGCTGTTTTTATGCTACAGTAGAATTTCATTGACGAAAAATACTATACTAAAGCTGCATGCCACAGTCCTTTGAAATTCCTATTTGAAGTCCATTTGGGAATCGATTTTTTTTTTTCGTTCCAAGGGACGGAAGTTTTTTTTTCGTAAGATAGCGAGGGGAAAGAATATGGCACAGACCAATCAAGTTCTTGGAACTGTAGGCGCACCCCTTATTCAAAAACAAAAAACATCATTTGGATATTTAAATTCTGACACCGGATTATAAAAGAACTGGAGAAGGGCTACCCAATCTTTGTAACGGTTGCCCTTTTAATCCAGTAGGCCTATCTAAGATTTTGGAACAAATTTATTTTTAAGATGTTGGTATCCCCTTGCAACACTCTAAAGAAAACTAGCTTGACTGTTACACTTAACTGATACGGATATGAACGCAACGATTAAAAAAGTAAGACGCTTTCGCGGACGCTTCAGACAAGTGCGTAATTGTTATTATTCAGGCACTAGCTGTATGAACGTATTCTCCATCTTGACGCGACGGCAAACTTCACGTGTGCCCCGGATCGCTGATATGCGCATCATGTGCGTCTCAATTAAAAAACTGGGCGTGTGCGCCATGTTGAACGCGTGGTGTTAGATTTCCGGCCGACGCACAAACCTTTTCTGCGCACTGGCCGGTGGCGAATCCTAGCCCGTGGCAAGGAAATTGTCACGTATCTTTTTTTGGCGATGCTTCAAAACCGCCAAGATTTCAGGGCACTAATATGTAAGATAGGTAGGCCCTATGCCTAACCTAATGTTAGTCACCCACAGTTTCATATCTTGGGTTATTCCTTGCCACGGGCTAGGATTCGCCACAGGCCAGTACGCAGAAAAGATTAATGCGTCGGCCAAAAATCTTCTAAAGTAAGTTCCTCGGTAACTTTTCTTTGGGTACACCTTGACATTAAGTGAATGATTTCCCTACTAACTTATGTCCATAAATACCGACATACGACGTTTTGAATTTCCAATTACAGGCCAGGCTCAGCCCATTTGAAATTCGAACTAATGCGAAAAAACGTATGTGAACGCGTCTCAAAAATGGGTACCAGGGAGCTCACAATCATCGAATCATGTGCATGGTAACGCGTGTTAGTGCATACATAATTGCAAACACCGGTGCTACAATAGCAGTGAGCGTGGCCACTGACTACATTGTGAATTGTGCATTGCGCGGTGACTGCTTAGTATTCGCAATAGAGGCTTTGCAATTGCGTCACGGAACCGCCATGCTGGAGGACATTCATGCCAAATACACGTGGCTTTGCGCCGAACGCACTGCAAAGTGTGCACTGTGATGTGCACGGTGTGTACAAATTCAACAAGCAAGCGCGTCCCGTATGGTTTACTACGCAGTTACATGTACTCCAACATGGCCGCCGGAGAGTATTATGACGTCATGTGAAAAGCCTCTATAGCATCTTCATCAAACAGCTCATACGGTAAAGACGCCCTCGTAGTGGGGACGCGCTTGTTTTGGTCTGCCCACACATATTCATTGCTGTTCTTTATAACGACCGAACCGCGTCTTTCTTGCAATAAAACTATTTTTACCCGCGAGCACAAACACACGAACATATTGGCCAATGATTTGCTCCGAATCCCCACCATGGTCTGCGCCTTCCACTCTGTATGTTGGACTCTGTATTGTGATGCAATCGTTTTCACGAGGTTGCTAAGATAACATAACTTTACCGAACGTTACATTAGTTCCACATCTAGATGCGCGCCGTAGGGCAGGGTTTGTGCCGCCAATTGTGTCATAAAAGTCAGGCGAGGTGTTGCGGCATTTTTCGAAATTGTATTTTGAACGCAGTTTTCCTTCGAATATCATTAATGCCGAATTGTACGGGTTTTTTTAATGGGGTGTGAGATGATATTTGTAAAATACTTTATCTAACCTTGCAATACACAAAAATTTTTATGGCCGTGTCATGCCCGCTTTAACCGTTGACAATCTGTAACGTGAACTATGTCCTTGGTTGCCATGACAACCTCACATATCGGTACAACTTACAGTATCATGCCTAGGCTATTACACTTAAACTTTCAGATTTGTGGGATGCGTCCGTTAAGAGTTAAAGTGAATACAAAAAAAAAGTATGTGACCCCCTGTCACGTGACCTTTGACATTGGTTGCCATGGAAACTACATATTTTGGTAGAACTAGTCTACCCTATTATACTTGTGAAGTTTCATGTAAAATGAAGGTTATCTTTGGAAGTTTTAGTACAAAATAGGGAAAAAAGGTTTTTTTGCAAAATGTGACCTTTGACCTCTGACCTTTGACCTTTTCTTCCGAGGGTCTGGGAGACACAAGTTCCTACCCTGGGGTACCCACCTACCAATTTTGAAAAGAATCGGTCCAGCCCACTAGGAGGAGTTTGAGGGACAAAAACGTTGTTTTACGAACCAATTATCACTTGAAAATTTTTTGGTCCACTCTACCACTTGACCTTTGGCATCTGTTGCTATGGCAACCACATATTTTGGTAGGTCTAGATTCAATCAGCGTATGTGTGAAGTTTCGTGTCAGGGGAACGTTTCGTTTTTGAAATATAGCAGAAAATGTGATTTTCACCGAATTTGACCTTTGACCTGTAACCTTTGACCTTCACTTCCGGTTGTGTATCAAAATGCAGTTGTTCCACCTGAGGTACCATCCTACCAAGTTTGAAGAAAATCGGCCCAGCCGTTTACAAGATATTAAGAAAACAAAATTGGACACACACACCCATACACACACACACACACTCGCACACCAACACACACACACACACACACGGACAGGTTTTGACCCCTCTCTCAGCCATGGACCTTCAGTCACCCCGGGGTACCTCACCATGGGTTAGACCTCGAGACTAGTAACCTGGGAAAATTTACCGTTACCATGGCAACCATTGCGATTTAAGCTGGCATTGCCATATATAGCCCAATAGGCAAAGTGACTACAATATCTCATCCTCCTCACGGAGCGATGAGATAAAAAACACGTGACAATTTCCTCGCACGGGCTAGGATTGGCCACAGGCCAGAACGCAGAAAAGGTTTGGGCGTTGCCCGGAAATCTTCTAACGCCACACGTTCAACATCGCGCACACGCCCAGTTTTTTAATTGAGACGCACTTGATGTGCATATCAGCCGACACACATGAAGTTTGCCCTTCCGTCAAAATGAAGAATACGCCCAGCTAGCGCCTGAATAATAACAATTACGCACTTGTCTAAAGCGTCCCCGAAAGCGTCTTACTTTTATAATCGTTGCGTCCATTATCAGTTTCGTGTTACAGCCAAGCTCGTTTTTTCATAGTGATGCAAGGGGATAACAGCATCTTAAAAAATAAATTTGTTCCAAAATCTTAGATAGGCCTACTGGATTAAAAGGGCAAGCGTTACAAAGGTTGGGTAGCCTATTTCTCCAGTTCTTATATAATCCGGTGTCAGAATTCAAATATCCAAATGTTGTTGTTTGTAATAAGGGGTGCGCTTGTTTCAATAACTTGATTGGTCTGTGCCATATACTTCCCCCTCGCTATCTTACGAAAAAAACTTCCTTCCCTTGGAACGACAAAAAATCGCTTCCCTTGGACTTCAAGATTTTGGCATGGAGTTTTAGTATGGTAATTTTTGTCAATAACATTCTGCTGTAGCATAAAATTCAGCACAGATAAAACTTCTAGCTCATACATAGTTCAAGTTCTGTAACCAACTTGCGCACATGTTAGCGATGAGATATGCAACTCCGTGGATTGCCCTCTTGTTTTATTTTTGTACCTAAAATCTATCGTTATTATTTTTCAAGATTTGAGTCATTACATGTTAATCAGCTGATCTTCAAATGAAACTTAAGGTGTCTTCAAGATGTCAATACTGTAATTTGTCACAGTTTAAGGTTTATCTTCAAATCACCTTTCCCGCAATTGACCGCCATTGATCAAATTTTTAGGTCCATGGACTTCCTAAACATGGACATGAGCATACTGCACCATAGATTGTCGCTACCGTACGTGTGAATATCGGCGTAGCAAGATTGCTGTCCGTGATATGGTGTTTCGTGAAAGTTTGGACTTGCTGCAGTAAATCACTAAATTTTGCAAGAGAGTTGAAATATTTTCGAAATATTACAAGGTAAGGTCAAAATCACTACAGTTGTTACAGGAATATGATATTGTTTCTCACTCAAGTTAAACTTTTGTTCAAGATATTACAGAGTCGTCGTCAAATCATAGAAATTATAGCTTTACGGCGGCCATCTTGGTGCGACCTTTTTTGTCCCAGTCGGTGACAACAATTTACGGATATATAGGGCGTACGCGTTGCATGCTCTGTCTATGTATACTAGAAGTCCGTGGATTGATCTGAGCATATTATGGGTAGATGCGCACTGTTTAACAAGGTCCTTCTTGATTGGCTGTTGTCATTGTATTGTGTCGATTTTCTTTGTTCGAACTAGGGATTAGGTTAGGGATTAAGGTTATCGTTAGCCAGTTAGGAAATATCTTGTTAAACAGTGTGCATCGCCCCAAATTGTACTTTGACAACAGGAAGTTGTCATTAGAATTTTGCGTCACCTTTATTTGCACTTAAAACCCTTCTCTCCCCGTCAAGTCGGTCAACTCTTTTACTGGATTTCAGTTTAACAGAGAAGAATTCAACTCATCATGTTTGCTCCACCTAGAATAATATTCGGATTACATCTCGACAAAATTTTATAATATTTCGCCTTTCTTTATTTTACGTCTTCCTTTCTTCTTGCTTCGTTTCTGTTTTTCTTATTTATTCACTGTTGAGGAACTGACCCCAAGCCCCATGCATCAATCACCACCAAGCAGCCAGTATATCAGTCCCATGCTTCAAATATTACGTTACATTGACCAAATTTTTATTTTCAGGTATTGCACAGGAGTACAAGAACAAGCTTCGTTTTGAAACCACATCAGTACAAAGTGTATTTTCAAGTGTTGTTAGCAAACACTCAACCTACCCAACATCACGAGTGGCAAATTAACGCACGCTTCTTGGACCTGACTGAGGCGTGCCAGTGGGAGCGAAAACCACTTTGCGTGGCATCCGGATTTATTAAGCTGCTGTTGTATACATGACCAATCGAATCTCGTTGTTATTGTGCGACATACATATCGATTTTTTTTCCCACGAATAGTTCATTTTCGACACCTTGATTCGGGGTTCATGGGACTTTTGCCCCAAAACCACCTGAATTGCAAGAAACCGTTCTCTCCGGATCTCATTACTGCGTGAATTGCTCAAGTTTTAGGATGTTTCGTATTCATACTTCATATTTTGTTAGCGTTATAAATGTAGTAGACAAATAAAAATACGGAAAAGTTAGAGGACCTACCGGGATGCTTCCTGAGCCATCCTCCCCCAAAATATGTATAAATATTTCTTAAAAGTGGACTTGGAACGTCACGCGGTGCTTTTTGAGTGTCATACACCCATATCCACACATTGCGTGCATGTGAAACTGGTGCGGTACTTCAACATGACAGTTTGCTCCGAGATGTGTAAAACTCATGATGAAACCGCTGATAGTTAGTACGAACATCATGGGACAAGACGTCCGTCATGGCCCCGATATTTGAGAAATTTTATCATTAAAACTGATTTTTCACAAAATAATTTCTTTTTGAGAATAAGAAAATGTCCGCTCCTACATATTGAGAATAAACCGCTAACCTTGCAACGCAGTATAGCGTCGGTTGAGATAATGATATCGCGTCGTACTAACAACCACGCAGGTATGTCGATTGGCCCTTGGAGCACTTGGTTGAGCTCAAGCACGAAACAGGGCGTTTCATACAATTAAAAAAGCTTGTATTAACAGTTTGTGACAGGTATAGTGAAACATGGCCACTTCCGTCAAAACTTTACTATGTGCAAATAGTGTCAATAGAAATTTTTCAACAGGGGCGTATGCGAGGGGATCATTGGACAGTGGCCCCTTTCACTGATGCCAATTTTTTAGACCCTGAAAATGCGTTAATCAGTGGCACCATTTTCAAGGGGGGGGGGGGATTGTCTCCCTAAGGTTCCCTCACTAATGCCATTCTTTTTCAGTTCTGAAAAGTAGGCACTTTAACACTCCAAATTTTACTTTTAAAGCATAGTAATCTTTAATTTAGTTCCTAAATATACGCAAATTCTGCAACAAATTTTACTTCAAAAGATACCATAAATAGCACCAGACTGCATGTAAAAACCCCAAAATTTTCAAAGGGGACACTCCGGGTAAAAACCCTCCCCCAGGTCAGCGACACCTCAGCAAAGTGCATATCCCCTCCCTTCAGAGAAATCTTGCAACGTACGCCACTGATATCAAAATGTGTTCGTGTCCCATGTCTTTCAAGGATGATTTCCATGTGAAAACAGCGCGATTTGGAGGACACCAACAACGAATGTTAGCCTATAGCATAAATTAACCGGAGTACGCTATCGTGCTTAATTTTGGGTAATGTTCACGGGGAAGAGGGACGGGTGTCGGAAACCACACTTTCAAAACTCCTGATGGATTCCCATCAAATTTCACGTCAAGTATACCACCAACACAACCTCAGGCTTATTCTAACTCGGAATTCCTATTTAAATTGACAAAACAAACTGGTTAAAAATCAGAATAATCACTAGGTATTTAATTAAATACACAAGATTTGGGGTTTATTCGCACACTAATCCTTTGTTAAATAAACCAGGATTGTGTAGCTGGCAAGGTGACTCAGAGTAGGATGAAAATTCAGCTAATGTTTGCAATTCCAGAGGGCAAGACTCAACTAAATCTGTCACAGTTTTTCACTATATGTACAATTCTAATTAGAACTCCATGAATTGTTTGATTAAACGAGCAAAAAAAAAAAAAAAAAAATCAAAGGAAATCAACACAAAAAGGCGAAATGTGCATTTTCACCACATAAAATGCCAACTTCAGTCACATTTCCTTGTCAAGGTTATGGAAATTTGAAGGCGTGTGTTTCAGTATATCTTCCAAAGGTGCAATAAAATTGAAGGAGAGAGCAACCTTAGCTTTTCCTACTTCAAAACTAACATTTTAATGTATTAACGGGAGTTCCTTTAGCGCTTTCTCGAATATATTGGGGCTGTTCGCATTGAACAAACTGTCCACCACGGAATTGATCGAATTTTCTTTCTCCGCCTAGTGGGTTACAAATAGTTCGGTTATTGGACAGCGGCGTTATGAAACAGCACTTCAACTGGGATACAGAAAAGGAGCATCAATTAAAGATGTGACAGATTTTTGGTTTCCCGAAAGGGAAAACCTATGGACTCGTGCAGACAAGACTTTTGCAAAACGTGTAGGATTATGCATTTTAGTGTTGGCGTATACTATGACTCATCGACTTTCTTAACATTAGTGCACAAGTACTACGAGACTACAAAATTTTTCACTGTCTGAAGCCAAAGATCGGCTTTATCGAAAAATGGTTTTGATGACTCAGCCAAACGAGACCATTTATAACGTGGGCAATTGTGTGCTCTGTTTCTAGAAAAATAATCTGCTTGCAATTGAAGTCGGAAAAATTCCGAACACTTTTTATTCTGTTTGATCCGTTTAATGCATATTATGATAACAGATGTTCACTTCACAGTTTAAACTTTGAGGAACAGCAACTTTTTACCTCCTTTGAAATGTTTCAAACCTTTACTGGGCATTGAGTTTTGTAATAGGTATCTATCGAGTTTCAAATAAAATTTAGAACGTAAGGAAGCCGAAAGAAAACCTGCAGAAGAAATGCATATGCGTTAGTACGTTGGGGGAAGGCATCATTCCCTCGGAAGTTATTTAAAAGCCTTCTGGTGGCTTTTCATCAGGGTTTTTTAAAATAAGAAAAAAAAAGAGAAAAAAAATATTCCACACCGTGTCCTTGAAACCCTGTCGCGATTCCTTTTCCTAACTCAGCACATATCATTTTAAAGATTTGTTACTTTTGTAAAAAATAGCGCTGCTCTTTAACAAAGCCACATAAAGTTGTGTAATATGAGCACATTGTCTCCATTCGTTTTGTCTTTCTATATAATGAGGTCCTTTTGTCCTTGAAATTTTATAATGAGGGAACGTTTAAATATCTTTGCCTGTAGACCAAGCATAACTGTACCTTTTACCATACGTAGATTACAACTACCACTGTTGGTTAATATTTCCTGCAGTGGCATCAAAATTATTAATAAACTGAATGTAATGTCAGATTAATGAGCCGCGATGACATCACAGATTTATATGATCCACCAAATCAAATGAAAAAGTTGCATTATTTTTAAATTTGTATCTTCCGAACGTTATGCTATTGAGATGAAGTTTTCACCTCCTAAGAAAGAAAACTTTTCTGCATATCTTGAAGTTCATGAATTTTGTGTCCAGGGATATGCCTTTAACTATCCTTTCGGGGAAACGTTTCACAATTAAGTTTTGATTATCTTTGATGAGCTGCTGTGAGTTTCTTGCAAAAGTGTGTGTTTAACTTCATCACTTAGTTATAATCAAGTCCGGATGTGTGGTGTAGATTCTGGGTCTGCAGGACTTTGGAATCGAATCTCTTCTGTTAAAGGGGTTGTAAGCAAACGGTATAATACGATAAAATGGGTAGCAGTGTATATTAGATGTCTCTGATGACTTTTGTGCAAAAGTAGTGAGTAAACTAGTGCCAGCCATAACTGAAGCAGTGAAAGAAATTGATCTTCATGAAGCATTTCAGCTGGAACTAAGTGAAAAACAAAAGCAACTTGATGAAGTTAGAGAACAACTCAACGTTCTCAAACGAGAGTTTGCAACAACCCTTGACTTGGTTGATCAACAAGAGCAATATTCAAGGCGCAATTGTTTACGACTCCACGCTTTACCTGAGTCCACTGAGGAATCAACGGATGTTCTCGTTAGGAATATGGTAAGTGAGAAACTGAATGTTACCCTCACCCCAGGTGATATCGATAGGTCTCATTGGATCACCCCCAGATCTCGAGGTGCCACTCCAACGGCCACGAAACCCAGGGCTATCATTGTGAAGTTTGCTACGTACAATATGAGGGACAAGGTATACCGGGCGAGGACCAAACTTAAGGGCACAGGCATCTACATTAATGAGGACTTAACTCGTCAGAACCAGCAGCTCTTTACTAAGGCCCGTCAGCATGGTAGAGTTTCCAAGTCTTGGACACTTGATGAGAAGATCTTTGTAGGTCTTCGCACGACCTAGATAAGCTGCAGTAACTCTACACGCACTTGATCGAGCATCATTGTCCGCCATCTTTCTTCGTGTAGGAATACCAGGCCTTCATCACTTATGGGTTTGTTCGATCCTGTTACTCTCGCTGGGTAATCGATGACTTCTTTGTTTTTCACAACATCACCACTTGACTTAACGGACTACTAATAAGGATTTCCCTTTTTTCTGTTGTAAGTGGATTTACTCGTACTTTCTCGTTCGCTCTCTGTTCCTGCCTTAACCCTTTACCGTTGTTTGGGTCCTTTTGGACCCATGCGGAGAGCTCGGCTGTCACACATCTTTACTGTTTCACGCGGAGCTCGAAACTGCGAGTAGCTACCCGAAAATTCGGCCACAAGAGCGAGAGAGACAAAAGTTTAAGGTCACGGGGTCAATGGCCTACGGAAGCCGATGCGGGGCGGGCTACGTCGGCTTTTCCGCCCAATCCCGAGGCGCGCAAATATGCCCCGATCGGAGCACAACGGTAAAGGGATAAGTCTCTAAAATTTTGTCTTTTCTCTTTTTTGTTTTTTGTTTGGTTGTTCTTGTTTAAGTTCTTTACTTGGTAGTTTGTTTCTGAAACTGAATGGGTAATACTTCTTTTCTTGATCATCTCTGTTGTATCTGCTTCCATAGTTTTGCAGATAATGATTACTCTGTAGGCACCTGTTGTATTTGCTTTTCTGGTATTAAGTGACACAATCACTGCCCAGTCAATCCTATTGTTAGTGTACTGAATGATATTCCCTGTGCCACTTGTAAAATTGCTTCTAAGCTTGGTTTCACGAACAATGACAATGATTCTCCCTTAAATTCTGTTGATCCTGATGTAAATTCTGTGCATGATTCCCAAATCGACAGTTGCAAGTATTACAATTATGATTTTTTAATTATATTAACCCTTACATTTGGGATAAGAATTTAACTTTGTTTCATGCAAATGCTAGGTCGCTAAATAGCAACTTTAACAACCTCTCAATTTCTCTTAGCTCTGTAAAGCATAAATTTTCACTTATTGGAATTACAGAGACTTGGCTTAATGATAATGAAACATTACATACCGTCTCTAATATCCCAGGTTACTACTTAGAACAGGCCCCTAGAGCAAGACGAGGGGGTGGGGTTGCTTTATACATTAATTCTGAACTTAACTACAAAGCCCGTCCAGACCTTAGTATTTTCGTGGATGGTATTTTCGAGTCTATCTTTGTGGAGGTCTTTACTCGAAAGTCTCCTGTTATAGTAGGAACTATTTACTGTCCAATTGGTAGTAAGGGCGATGTCTTAGACATCATCCCTTCTCTACTTGACTCTCTGAATAACGAAAATAAGACTTGTATCCTTATGAAAGATTTCAATTGTAATCTTCCAAACCAGGCCGATAACAGTTGTACCCAATTTGTTAACCTTTTTTATTCTTACTCTTATCGCCCACTTCATAGTATGCCCACTAGAGTTACTTCACACTCCGCCTCACTGCTTGATGTAATTTTCACGAATAGCTTATGTTTAAATTCCGTTTCTGGCGTAATAGTTGACGACATTTCTGATCATTTTCCCGTTTTCACCCTTGCTGATTTAGGCGTTGATATGTCGAGAGAAAATTCAATCTCTTTCAAAAGAGACATCAACCCTGTCAGTCTTGATCTATTGCGCTCCACAGTTCAAAACGAATCCTGGGCAGATGTCTTAAATTCTTGTGATGTTGATAGCGCCTTTAATAATTTCAATAAGAAATTCTTAAATCATTTAAATTACTGTCTTCCTTGGGTAGCCCATACCAAAAAGTGTAGTAACCGAAATTCGAAGAACTGGATCACAACAGCCATACTCAACTCTTGTAAAACAAAGTATCGCTTATTCAAAAGGAACCTCCGTAGTCGGTCTGCTGCTGTTTTGCAAGAGTATAAACGATTTCGAAATTGTCTTACCTCTGTCATCAGACAGGCTAAGAAAATTTACTACACTACTTTGTTCAGCAATAGCACGCAGGACACGAAATCTACGTGGTGCTCAATTAATACCCTGTTATATGGTCGAGGTACTGATTTTACTCCTGATAAGATAATTCACCGTGGAACTAGCTGTTTCGAATCCTTTCGATGTTGCAAATATCTTTAACGACTATTTTACTGCCATTGGTTCCGCTAAACAGGCCGGGATTCCCCCCCCCCCCCTCATACGGTAGCTATGATTCGTATCTGTCCAATCGGGTTGCTGACTCTCTTTTTATTAGTCCAGCAACATGCGAGGAGGTGTTAAATATAATATTTTCTCTTAAAAATTCTGCCGCTGGTTTTGATGAAATTTCCCCTACGATCCTCAAAACTGTGGCTCATTCCCTGTGCACCCCACTAACCTATCTTTTTAATCTTTCGTTAGAGAAGGGTATTGTACCTAGTTCTCTCAAAATTGCACGTATTGTCACTGTCTTTAAATCTGGTGATAAAGATTCGGTTAATAATTACAGACGTATTTCAATTTTACCATGTCTCTCCAAAGTACTTGAAAAACTCATGTTTACCCGATTATATTCTTTTTTGTTAAGCAAAATCAATTGTGTGATTACCAATTTGGGTTTCTTCCTGGGCGTTCGACTTCGCAAGCTATTTTACACTTCACTAATAAAGTAACAGATGCCTTCGAAAAAAATCAGTATGCATCAGGCATTTTTCTGGATCTGTCTAAAGCTTTTGAATCTTACTCAGCAAACTTGAACATTACGGTGTTAGGGGCACTGCACTGGATTGGTTTCATAGTTATGTTACTGATCGTTACCAATATGTTGGTATTAACAATGTAAATTCTAAACGTAAGTCTACTATTTGTGGTGTTCCCCAGGGATCTATTCTAGGTCCTTTGTTGTTTATTATTTATATCAATGATCTCCACAGGGCTAGTAATAATTTTCATGTAATTTCTTATGCTGACGATACCAACCTTTTTTATTCCAGTAATGACCTCAGTTGTTTACTAAATGTAATACAACATGAATTTGTCAATGTTCACAACTGGTTTTGTGCAAACGAGCAATCTCTCAATGTAAAGAAAACCAATTTTGTTATTTTTACATCACCTTCTAAGCAGTTTAATCAGAGTGTAAACAACATACAACTTTGTGGTATTAACATACAGCGTTCAAATGTAACTAAGTTTCTTGGTGTGTTTGTTGATTCTCATCTTACCTGGACTGATCATATCAAGTAGGCCTATGTTAGCATGAAAGTTTCAAAAGGTATGGGGATACTTAACAGATTTCGTCAACTTCTTCCTTGGAATATTTTGGTTTCCCTGTATAATACCCTTATACTCCCTTATCTCACTTATTGTAATATCATTTGGGGGAGCACGTATGCTACCAGAATTCAACCTCTCTTTATTTTACAGAAAAGGGCTATTAGATGCATATGCAACGTAGACTATCGTCATCCTACTGCACCTCTTTTCGCCAGCCTTAACCTTCTAAATATTTATGATTTAAATCGGTATCAAATCGGGTTGTTTATTTTTGACTGGCTAAATAACAGAACCCCGTCAATATTTAGTACTCATTTTCATTTTCGTGTTAGCCATTGCCCTTTAATTACCCTTGTCGTACTTCAAATCAGTTTATCACTCCCTTTTGTAGACTTAGGTCATCTCAACTTGGTCTTCGATTTATAGGAGCAAAATTATGGAATTCTTTACCCTTTCAAGTTACTAAGTGTAAAACACCATATGCATTTAAAAAGCAGCTTAAAGTTCATTTTATTGCAAACTACCTTTGAACTTCCGTCTTTGTTCTTCTGTGTTTTTGTATTTCTATTCCTTTTGTCGCCTTTTCTGTTTGTTTTTAGGGGTGTTAACACCCACAAGCTCCTAAGAGCTTTTAATTAGTTGCCAGTCCTCAATCTCTTACCTTGTTTTGTTTTGTTATGTAATTTTTTTGTGGGGTGTTTAGCATGATTTCTTACATACCGTAATTCCGTTACCTTTACCTCTCTCAAAATGTTGTTATGTATTTTGTATTATGGTAAGAGATTGGAATAAATGTCGAACTGAACTGAACTGAACTATTAGAAACAAGTCCCTGATGTGTTCTGCTAGATATCTGGCCATAATTTTGCTCATTTCAAGGGATGGATGACTGAAGGCCTCTTGCGCCGATTTTCAACGGGAATGGGATTGAGTGTGTGTGGAGTGAGGGGTGTCAGGGCCTATTCTCTTTCCACCAATGTTTCCGGACAACATTATAAATTTTTGACGAGTAGCCGGGCTTCAAGTGCATCGTAGAAAATAAGCAATGTCTATCATCTTAGATTTTTTGATTAAAAATAGGGTTTGATAAAAAAAAACAGGGTTTCATTTTCAATTAAAATTGTGTCATAGATTTACAGGAATGTGATGAAAATTGATGCAACTCGGTCAAAAACGTAGTGGGGAAATTTAAACGGCTCATGCCGAACGTTTTAAATCTTAAATGTACACAAAACACAAAAGCAGAGTAGCACCAGGTGGGCAATGCCCCCACCCCACCCCACCCCCATCCAGTATTTTTTCCGGTTTCGTCATTATGTATCCTCACTATAGCCTGATGAGACTGATTATTGCCTCGAAGATTCCCTTAATTGCGGGTCAAAAAAGATTTAAAAATGGAACCTACTGCCTTTGCGATTGGTGCTTAGTATAAGCAATGGAGTAGAAAAGACAAGCCAGTGAGCCACAACTGGAAAAAAGGCCGTGACGGCTCGACTGAAAAACCAATTGGTTACAAACTGAGCCGTTAAATCCATCTAACCTTACCTAACCTTATCGTATATTCCCGTAGTCTTCTTCCAAATCCCCATGCGGAATATATTAGTTTTCTTCACTGCAATGTTTCTGGCTGTCTTGTCGGGAAGATGTTTCTCTCCCATGTCGAGCAGAAATGCCGTTATCCCACCAAATTCACACGGTGCATCAATACCGTCATTCTTTTATATGAGGGAGACCCTTCTTTTGTTACCTAGTATGGGGGGGGGGGGGGGAGGGGCAGATGAAAAAAAAATATTCAATTGTGCGAGGACAAACCATAAACGGACCTGAATATGTATTCCTGCCCAACAAACTCTCCAAGTGGAGCGCCTCCACTACAGTTGGAACGGAAAGTACAGAAATTTTGGAAAAATCGAGACCCCTCGGACAACCGGAAATGGGCATTTTCCAGGCTTTTGAGCAGAGTAAACGTTGGTGTTATTTTAAACTTTCGCTTTCAACAAAATATTTATCTCACTAAAAATAAGCAAAAGTGCCAAATGATTAGAAAATTGTCATCAGACAAAATGCCTTGTTTTTCTTTTTTTAGTGTGTGAGGGGGTGTTCAACCTATCTTCTGAAAATTTCTGCTGTCTTGAAGGACTTAGATGCACAATGATACCATATTTTGATTCTTTTACCAACTTAAAGTGGTGCCCATTTTGCTTTTGCCGTCCCCCATCAAAAAGTGTGAGCACGTCTCCCTAGGATCGAGGTCAATGTCTTGCTGCATGGGTGGAATCTACGAGTAACAAATTTGTTCGATTAAGATTGGTCAAAATAGTGTCATGTTCGGAAATATTCTCATGTCTTAGAAAATTGCTGTAACATTTGTTTGGTTCAAAATGAATATTTGAGGGTCCGAACGGTTCTTCAGTACGAAAGCAGGGCGGGAGTACAGGGAGATTACCTTCTCGTCACTTTTGACTAGTACTCAAAACATAACGAAACAGGCTATCATTCGTCCTCTTTGGGGTCGTTTGACATCTCCCATGTGAATATTCCCAATTTTGAGTACCTCCTTCCAAATTTGGTGGGACGGTGGTTACTTGCTCTGCACTTCTGTTCGTCAGCTGAACCCAGCAAAGCCTACGTCTCGCTGATTCGGACAACTTCCTGAGTTTCTCAACTGTCTGAATCGGAACAAACAAAATGCCCTACAACAGTTTTCACATTTAAACGCTTCAACATTGCTATAAACAGATCTACTTGCTGAACAAGCAAGGAATCGTATTAAGTTTGACTGTTTAAGTCGATAGGAAGCTAACCTGGTCCCCTTGAGAAACTTTGGGTTTTTGTTTGTTTTGCTGTGTTTAGTTTTTTTTAGGTGGGTTGATACAAAAGCCATACCTTTTGCCAAAGCTTTGGTTGGTGAATCGTTAGCGAGGTAATTACCGTAAGTTACTTATATTTGACTGTTGCATGGCACTCTTCTAATGCTGGTACAATGAAACGGGCATTAAACCATGTGATCTGGGGTAATTGCAAAATGGAGGCACTGTCATATGATAGTTTCAACTTAAAACCACGTGCCACAACAGGAGGGGACACGGCAACGAGAAGGAAATACGTAGTTTACTAATTTCGAACGAACGCTAGTTTCCAGAGTGGAAATGACATGGAGCTGGTTAGTAATTTTGATGATGTTTCAAGGATCAGTTTCTTACCAATTAATTCAATTCGGGCTGGCCACTCACTGCCTTTCTTCCAGTAGTGGAATGCCATAGAGAAAGGTAAACTAGGCCAATATTACAAAACTGGCAGAAGATTAATAAAATATGCATCACGTTAGATATTTTGAAAGCGATCTATGATTTGCATATTAATAATTCATGATGTACACATGCATTAACGCCCCTGCATGGTGCATAATTAAACCTGAGACTGGACGTTTATCTTCAATTTTCCCAAATAAAAACTACTTCTCCTTAGAATAACCTCTTGCATTTGTCCGACAGTCAGAACGATGTAATTATGGTTATTAATAAAACGTCATCCTTTGCAATTACTAATGAACTTTGCCAAAGTTTGCATTCACTGGAACCTTCACATCTGAACAAACAAATCAATTGAACTCTACACAAAATAATAGGATGCGCAAAAATTTGGTAGTTTACAAGAGATTTCTGATACAAAATAAATAAATCCACCGTGCATGGGTGGAGTAGAACAGATTTCACCATTCACCCAACCTGCAATCTACAGCTTAAATCAATTATGGGTAATAAATTTTCAAAATTCGATTGAACAACGTGCCCATTTCCCATCCCACCGCCATGACCGTGTCGGAGCTGATGTTTATGTTAATATAATGTTTTGTGGTAGAGAACTAATTCAGTCTCTGATTCCCCGGCCTAGACACACACACACATCCACACCCACACCCACACACGCATACGCACACACACACACACTCACACACACTCACACAAACACACACACACACACACACAAATAACAGCACTGGAAGGAGTTCTTGATTTTACAATTCAAGTTAACATTTTCGTGACAAACTATATGCATGTCACATGAACTTAAACTCAGAAACTCAGTGTTCACTGAGCATTATGGGTACGTAAATCTTGTCCAGTGTAACATACCCTTTAAGGTCCCCATATTGTTTGCTATGTAACTAAGATACTGTATCTATTTAAAGTTGTTAATGCGGTGTCTAGTGCTCACTTTTAAGAGACTCCTAGCTGTGTACGGGCGATAAGAGGAACAACTCCTGGGATAAATAGTGTGTTATCCGTTGGTATACATATTTGTAACAGGTAACGTAGATGATTATTCTTCACAATATTGTACTGAATGGACAGTTCTGTGAACTGTTTTGATGGTCAAATGTAATGGCTAGATGCTAGTTTTGTGTATGTTAAAATGTGATTAACTATTTGACCATTAAATGTTACCGTATTAAACGTGATTTTTTAAAAGAATGAATCAACGACATCATTGTACCACGTGAATGTCACGGTGGGATGCCGCAAACATGTAAAACGTTGTTATAATAAGCATGTAAACAACACATTTTTTTGTTATTATCATTAATAATAATAATATTCCGTCAAGTCAAGCTGTCAATAACATTCCCAAAAATATATTTACAATTCCCTCCAAACAGGAGCTACTTTAAGATAACCCAAAAGAGGTGCTATAGGCCTAACTTCGGTCTCATAACAGAAACAGAGGACCCGAATTTTACAATTCCCATTTAGGCTCCTAACACTTCCGGCTACTTTTTCTAAAGTCCTCCCGACCCTCTGGCAAAGGGCCGTTCGGCAAAACCAAACTTTTAACCGCTTCCCGAAGAAGCTATTATACGTTCACTGAAGGACAACACTTGACCAGCCTCACGACCCTCAGACCATTTACATCATTGGTCTGTCATGTATGGCTCTATTCTAGACTGGATGAAAAAAACAGATGCTACACATGATTTTAGCAAAAAGGCAGAGAAGCTAGTATAATGTAAAGACTATTTGAGCATTTTTAACAAAGTTATTTAATGCTGCTGTGTAGTGTCTGCAGGCCTAAATTCCTCCGTTTTGTATGACGACCGAGTGTTAACTTATTTTAGTAGCGAGACATTACACTTATGACATTCTAGGGTATAGCCTGTTCTCGGCTTTATAAACAACATTACATATTCATTTATCGGTAAAGAATATATTCATAGTTTATACACATTTTTTAGTTTCCTTGAAACTTAAGGTACAGGTCGAGAATATCAGAAAAATGTGTTATGTGTAAATTCTTTAGAAAAACCGAAATCCTGTAAACATTTAGATCTACCAGTTTCTGGACGTAAAGCTCTCTCACACATCATGCCTCAGACATGATGTGTGAAAGAGCGTCACCGTCACGTCGCCGCCTATCCTTGCAAACGACCTTAAAGCTACGTAGTGCATAAGTTCCTTCTTGGCTCACTAGTCTCACTGAGAAGTAACTGTGCAGTATTTAAGGTTTTTTTTATATTCTTACCAGGGAGTTGTCACAGCTCTTTTCTCTAGGTCTTCACCTGACAAAACTAGTACAGTGCTGGGTATACAGAGTGAGGCAACTTTTAATGTGAACCGTGTTGCAAAGTTAAAACGTTAAATAAGAAAGGGTTTAAGCCACCATTGAAATCAGGAGAAGTAGGCAGGTAGATTGAATGAAACTGACAAAATGTAGCATAGTCCTTAACAAGGTTGCAAAACTGAAAAAGTACAATTACGTTTATGGCGAATTGGAACTGGTTGGGAACTAAAACAACGTAGGTAGAGAAGAGATAAAAGATAAAATGAGGTTGAATGGCAACGCTGTCTCTGTTAGGTTCGTGTGTGTAGTGTAGTTATGAACTATATCTATGAACATTAGCTATCTCTTGCAGTGAGAAAATTACTAGGGACTCGAGGTGTTAATAGTTATTCATAACATCTCCCAGTAGGTTTGGACGAAGTTTTCACCCCATGTAGCGTCAAGAAAACAAAAAAGGTCTGGAATGAGGTTGATGGGAGTCACTTAAAGGAATACTCCGGTGTCAATTTCTAAAATAGAAGAATACTTTTTTATCGCTCACCCTTCAAACCCCAGTTCTCTCAGTTGCTTCAAGTTTACAAAACGCTATGAATTTACCGGAAGCTTAACTTCCAAAATCTTTTGATGTTCTTTAAAATTGAATTAACTAACTTTACCTCGAAACTTTCACACAGGTGAAACATTTAATAATGTTCATTTGAGGTTGAGCTGAAACTTTTGAGAGCGCACAGGTTGCAGCTTTAAAGCTCTCTGCATATTTCAGTTGCTTGTGTGAACAAAAAAAAAAAAAAAAAAATCAAAATATGCTCAGTTTATCTGCCGGTATAATATCACAGCTTTCCCACAATGCAATGTGTTCCTGTACTTTGAATATTTTCTTTTAAAAGTCATAACTTCTGAACGCAACATGTTATTTAGATGGAATTTCCACCAGAAAAAGGGAAAAAGTGCATTGTTTTTTTGAAGATCTTGAAATTTGTCAACGGAATATTCCTAAATTTAATGGTCACGCAAGACTGCATTTTTTACTTACAAGAATTCAATTCACAAATGCCGATTCGTCATGTTTAGTTGGGTTTTGAACATTTAAGGCTCGATTATAAGGCATACCATTAAATTACATGTAACATAAAAGTAACGGTAAGCTTACAAGGAAACTCTGTTCCGTTACAGCTACGACACAAGCGAGACGTAGGCGTAATAAATTCTGCAAACAGTTACAAACACTAGCAAAAAGTAACACGTTACACGACTAGATCCATTACATAACATGCAACTCGTCCGAGTTACGAAGTTACCGGTAACTCCTATTTATTACCCCAATCTTTTCTTTTCAGTAATATCTCAACCGTTTAGACGACTTTTATTTCTATACATTTTGACTTAAAGGGAGTCCAGTCTCACCCCAAACTACAATTTTTGTAGTCTTCAGGTATTCTCAATTGACACAGCTCTTTGATTGACAGAGTGTTAAAAAAAAAACACCGCACTGTGGCTCATATTACACAGCATATGCTGACCTGAGAGAGTGCTTTGATTTTACTTTGGGGTCTTGTATACTCACATTGAAGCACTGAAGTGATTTTGTCTTGATGAGGATGAGTTTAACATAGATGTGAGCGGGACTAAAAGGTCAAGATCAGTACCCAAAACTTATTTTGATGCAACAGCCGCCAAATATCACAATGTTCCTCTTATTTCTCTTCAAAGTATCTTTCATCATATTTTATAACTTCAATACTGCATATTCAATGTAAAACAAGCATTTACTGATAGTAAATTTCACATTTGAAGAGAAAATTGTTGTCACATGACCCTCAACAGCCAGTCATGAAACAGGACAGTCTACTACACTTCTTCATCTTGGGCTGGCTGCTCTTGCCCTTTAAGTAAGTAGGTTAGGAGAATTTGAATTGTTTGGCTGAGAGGATTAGAATTTAAATCATTGCAAAATTCAAAGATGGTCTGTCAAAAGCTATTGAATAGAGTCATATGTAATCGTTTGTTCATTTTCGTAAATGCAAACAAGTTAGGGAGACAATTTCGTTGTAGAGCTCCGGTGAGTATACACCAAAGTGTTTTTAGTGCAGTTCAATCAAATTTGAATGCATGAAGCTCGTTTGTTTTGTCATTTGTTTATGTAACATGCTTATCTATATTAGGGTGAGCCGGGGCAAAGGTCACACCAATCTTTGCATTGCATGATGATAATGGAAGGACTTTATCCACTACAGTAATTCTATTATGACTAGATTTGCTAAGTGTTACATCAGAATAAAAATGTGGACGCTGCATGCACCTAGTGCGGTAGGCCTAAATGGCGCGTCGGACAATGTCATCATTCACAAACAACATTAAGGAATGAGATATACTGAAGACCTGTCACGATTTCTCTCGCCTTAAAATCGTGGCGAAAAACATACATATGTGATAGAGAGGAAAGCAACTCAGAATTAAGAATCACGGTTAACCGACCTCATATTAGACTGCTAAACGAAACGCACCTGTAGCCACCACCTCTTAAAACTCTACTAACTGCTAGTCCCTAAGTTTGTCGTAGCGATTAGTTGAACAATAGTTATTATACCTTTCCCCTGGTTTGGAAACTCCGCGAACTGACTGCTTATGTTGAGACTCCGGTTTTTGTCAGTCACGTGACGTTGATAGTACACGAGAGCCTTTTTGTTGGACTCTCCATACGTACTGTATATATGCAGACAGGCTACACTGATTTCTTCGATAGTCTCTTGTGAACAGTTATCAAACTGTAATGACTTCAAATAGCGCGTATATTATTGCGAAAGGTTTGATTAAGATTTCTGTCTTAAATTAGAACGACCGTAAAGAGAGAATAACTGTACCCAAACTAAAATTGCGAGACAATTGAAGGCTGGGCTAGCAAGAGTACCTTGGTTAGCATACTCAGCAATTCCGCGAAATTGCGAAGCACGTAGCAATAGCACTGTATAACGTTAGACCAGTTGGATTAAAACATTTTAACAAACGAGTGTAACGGTTCATCAGACGAGCGTGTTATACAACATTTATCAGTAACTATGGTCGTACAAAATTTTAGGAAGCCCACCTAGCGTAATGAAGTAGGTCTACTTCACCCTTACCGCACACTAACTGCGGTGTGATAAACCTGTAGGGTTAAAATGAATGTCCTCAGCGAAAGTCTCCAAACGCCAGGCCTCAGAACCAGTATTTTACGCTTAAAAAAGAGAAAATGAAACCCGAGAACATAGGATTTCTTCATTTATTCAAAAATCTTAAAAACTTGCTGATTAGGAGGCCGTTTGCAGTTCCCTTTTAGCCCTTAGGTCAACTTAAATTTCACTTTCCAGGCAAAAACAGTACATCACTCAATGGAGCCATAACGCAACCGATCGATCGTGTGCATCTTCAAAGTCACGTGATCAATTTTTTAAGAGCTCAACATGCTTTAACGGACAGTTACGGACGTACCTTACAAAAACTATGAACGTACATACAGCTTCTACATCTGTGCATACACAGTGTACGTAACGAGTTTCCCCACCAGGGAGAGGTATAATAACTATGGTTGATCGAAAGAACTTTAATTTGTCCGCTCGTTCGGTCGGTTGTAGTTAGCGAGTTACTTGGTTACAGTGGCGTAGCCACGGGGGGGGGGGGGGGGTGGGGGGCCTAGGCCTAGGGCCTAGGAGACCACTCAGGCCCCCCAGATTTTTTGCGTCCTGATAAAGTAATTGAAAAAAAATAAAGTGTTTGAACGGACATAACCTTGAAGTATTTCCTTCAAAACAGTAAATAAATAAAATGTGTAAAAATTAAAAAAATCATCGTATGACAATCGTATGAAATCAAGTAATAACTTCAATATGCCTACTTTCACTAAATTAGATACCGTTTGTGATCTGCACTGTCGTTTATTGCATTTCACTTAGAAGATGAAACGAAAGTCTCGACGACAAACTTTAATGTGACTTTGTTAGGTTAAGACCCTTTCTGCCTTTCGGATGGCTGATTGATTTACTGAAAATAAGGCAATTGTACACTGGAGACCACTCTTACACGACCATTCCTATACTTTATCATACACAAAATATGCCGTAAGCAGGTAAGGGTAAGGTACTGCCTTCGGATAATTCTTCCCTTCCATCCTTGACAAGAAGGCCTAGGCCTATGTCGTGCCTCCCTCCTGCCCATGACAAGTGCCACTGTAGGACAATTTTTTTCGACAAGTCCTCTTTTTACTAGTTGGCACTGGCGTCCGGGGGATTTGTAAAATGTCCACAAGGTCCTGATTTCATGTGTTTCCATTGCGGTTCAATTATTTTGAGAGATTTTTTCGTAGTATTTTTATTTTGACTACGTAATGTACCGATGGACAAATACTGCACCATTTTGCACATTGTTTCTTTGGTAGTATGTATGTCTCTTGTAAAATCTCTGCAAAAACTAAAAATATTTTGATATTTTTCATGCTCCCCAAAAAGGGAAAATCCTAAAACTTAGGCCTATAATCAGTTTAAAGTTTTGCCAAACATAGCACCATTTTGCATCTAGGAAATCTAACGCAAAGAAAGTTTCTCACAGGGGGACACAACTACTTTTGGTTTTCCTGTTAAAGGGTAAGGTACTGCCTTAGATAAGCTGAAATCCATTCAAATATTGCCGCATTTGCGGCTGGGTACATCCAGTTTAAAACACGTGGGAAGTGCCGTTTCCGGCCATCTGGAGGGGTTTTAAAGCCCAAATTTTTCTTCTACGCTCCGCGCCAACCGATGGTGGAGCTCCGCTTAGATTCAAATATTGCCGCATTTGCGACTGGGTACATCCAGTTTAAAACACGTGGAAAGTGCCGTTTCCAGCCATCTCAGTGGAGGGGGTTTTAAAGCCCAAAATTTTCTTGTACGCTCCTCGCCAACTGATGGTGGCGCTCCGCTTACATTCAAATATTGCCGCATTTGCGATTTACGTCCTTCTGAAGTTTACAATTTTTCCCAAGGGAAAGGGAGATATCGGTTCCGTTCAGACTCATCCCCCAGGCCACAGATCAGATGTGCCCAGTTTGGGGGTCTCTAAAGAGCGCATGTATTACCATTTTTCATAGATTGATTTTTTATTCTCATTATTTGAGAAGTCGCAGACATGAGATTCGTATTTCAAGGCTGGGTACATCCAGCTTAAAACACATGGGAAGTGCCGTTTCCGGCCATCTGGAGGGGTTTTAAAGCCCCAAATTTTCTTGTACGCTCCGCGTCAACTGATGGTGGCGCTCCGCTTAGATAGTCTTGCCGTGCCTGACCTTCGGAGGTACCAGCCCCCCACCACCACTTGTTACCTAGGTCCCCCAAAAAATCCCATCCTGGCTACGCCACTGCTTGGTTAGTTACTTCGAGCACACATCATCACCTAGGTGATTAATCAATGTCAGTCGGCATCAATCACACGTATATTCATATTATCTTTAAAGCCAAATGTCTAGGGTCCAAGGTGTTACGAACAACTCCCTGGTGACATGTTTCTCCCTGATCCGAGTAAGGAACTGCTCAATGGTGTGATTTGTGTAAATCATATGCAACAGATTATTAAAAGCAGACAGCTGATGGGTACGATAACAAAATACTTCATCATAATGGTTTAAACTTTCCACAGAAATCAGGACTTCAGTGGACTTCCACAAAAGACTCTTGGACTATCCACTAGACACCTCTCCTCCATTAGTCCATTCCGCTCGGCGGTTGCCACCCGGCCCTTTCAAGCTTCAAATCTCGTCATATCACTGAAAATATCAATAATAATGAGTGGTTTGGGCTGATACATAACAGAGTTAATAAATACAAATTAATTATACTCAAAAAAGTGAAATAAGGGGCATTTATGATTAATTGATCACATGTTACGCTGCACAAAGAACAGGTGTAAAAACCGGGTCGTCTAGGACTCGCCTTTCGTTACAATGGTCAAATGCGCCAGAGGGTTGGGATGTCAGAATACCAACTTTCACATAGGAAAGATATTTTAGTCGGGCGGGAAATTGAGCAGCTAAATTCTACACTAGTGGGGCAAAAATAACCGAAGAAAAGGTCCTGCTATGCGTATGACAACGAATAAAACATTCGTAGCCGTGACTTACAAGACTTGTAGGGACACAGTTGACTCTATTTATTTCATAACTATACAAAGAATTTTCATGATCCATAAATTTTCATCTGCAAAAGTGTAATAAATTTACATAGCTTAAGATTTGTAAACATCTAAAACTAAGCAAATGACAATGGCAGTTAAGTATGCCTGCCCTTTGTAACACCTGATTGACCTTATGGAACTAAAACAATCACTCACGTGCCAACACCCGGAAAATTTTGAAAGAAAGACTTGCTTACACTTTGAAATTAAACGACGGGTTATTTCACCAAGTCGTGGTGCACATAGAGCATTGTATACTCCTGTAAATAATGAAGATTGTTTATCATATACGGTACAATAAAAAATCTTGCGAAACTTTATGTTTTGAAAATACTGTACGCAATGTTCAGCTTTGGAGTTAGAGGATCACTAAACGAGCTTAATGATTAAGGAGATTCATTCTACATTTCAGAGCCACTGTTACTATCGGAGGGAAAGAAGTAAGCAAAAAAGATCAAATAAGATTAATCATGATGTATTCTCTTTACAATGACGAAACTTGATCATTTATCGTCACAAAATATATTTAGTTACTAACATCAATTACTTATTACGAAGTCTGTTGTTTGCAGTTCAGCAGTTGTCAACTAAGCACTTCATACAGCGCGATCCGACTCTAAGATAGGATTGAAGAAGTTAAGCGTAGATCATTATGGTCTATAAAACTAAGAAACCAAAACGTGCATTGAAAGTTAAATTATTTTTTTGCTGTTTAGTCGCCTTTATAATTAGGCTTCAAATTTTAGAAACGGGTCGCGACTTTGCACCTCTGTCAAAGCCTAAGGCAACCACAAGTTTAAACCCGCAAGTCCGTCCAGTGAGGGAGCTGTTGCTCGGTATCAACTCCACGTGATTAACGGTGCCATTACACAACACGATTACGTACAGACGCACAACAAGGAGTTTTACCTAATTTTCGTAGAATAACATCTCTTGGCTTTTAACCAAGTACAGAAATTTTCCTGATCTTAGGAGAAGGTTTGCATAGTTTCCTGAAGAATGTGTATGGATTGGTAATAATTTATGAAACAATTGATAGATTTGTAAATATACCCAAGGTTTTTGTGCATAATCTGTAAAACGCTTTAAAATCTGTAAAGGAATTCAGCTTGTCTTAAAATTCAAATTGGTAATAATTTTATACAACCCTTTAAAAATTTGCTGTTTTGGCAATTCTGCATTCTGTAAAAACACCATTATATTAAAGTTGGTAGACATTCATAGGAAATTAAGTAAATTTATCTATCTATTGCCTGGACAGTCTTATATAATTTTATTTAAAGTTCTTTGGAACTTGGAAGAGTATTTGTAAAATGGGAAAGCATTTGAAAAGTAACACAAAATTGCGAAAATTGATCTTTTCTTTTTGTGTATCTCAGGCTGTCTGTGTGCGCGGCAAACAGTAAAAGTGCAGAACCTGCATACTGGCAGGCCAAGTAGTCCTGTTTATGAATTACAAACGAAATAAAAATCGACTGATTCTTTGACAGTGTGGCTTGTGTAACTGTGGATGTAAACTGTAACAGTTCAATATTAAGATTCAAATATTTTCGATTACTACGCACTGTGTGTAACTCTGTTTTTCAGCAATGCCAAAGGCCTGTGAGAGAAGAACAGGTGTACAAGCAGGATTCATCCTTTAACATCTGATAAAAGTATCAAGGCGTACCATAAACACTTACTTCCAGAGATATATGCCGAAATGTAAACATTTACATTTTTGCCTAGCCTGTCATCGTTAGTTTAAACTTGTATATGGAGATTTTGAACAAATTATCTTTCATCACAAAATCCCAGAAGTTGTTTGTGATGGTGACCCCAGTAATCTTAAATGACGGACGGCGGTATTCTAGAGGCAACACTGACATGGCATATCGGTGCCGGCGGCTCCCTGAAAGTCGGAGAATGTTCGCGGGAAAGGGGCTATGCCTTTTGCAAACACAAAAATATTTTTACATTTATTTTTGAAATGTATCACAAATATTAAAAGTGGAGGTTCCAAAAATGTCCAAAAAATATTTTCCAGACTATTAATATTTTAATAATATTTTAAAAGTATTTGGAATCCTGAAAATATTAAAAATATATTTTAAAAATATTTTTACAACTCAACAAAACTATTTCCAACAAACATTTTTGAGATTGTTCTAAAAAATAATTTAAAAATATTTTTACAACTCAACAAAACTATTTCCAACAAACATTTTTGAGATTGTCTTAAAAAAATAATTTAAAAATATTTCGTTTTTACTGGAAGATACAGGATCACACGAAAGGTCCTAGCTTGGGAAGCGCCTGGAAAAGAAAAGTGGTTGTAAGAAATGCCATTTCAGAAACAGCAAAAAAGTTGAAACAGATGTAAAAAATCGTGATGTTATAACCATAGTCTTCTCAGAAGCCAATGAACAGATGATACAATAACGTAATCAGTTATGTACGATGTAAAAGTTGTAGTTACCTGGCTAATTCATATAACCATCACCTTTCCCCTCCAAACTCACTGTACTTTCCAGGGTGATACCAAGCTCAAGTAGTGGCGGACAAAGCAGTCTAGAAGGAGAGGGACTCGAAAGGCATTCATCTCTCACCCCAAACTACAATGCTTGTAAGGCTACAGAAATTCCCAATTGCCAAAGTCCTTTGATTGACAGCAAGTTAAAAAAATGTGCGAGTTCTGTAGCTCATACTACATATCATGTACTGTACTGAGAATGCTTTGATTACACATTTGGGTCTTGTATACTCTCCCTGGAGCAATGAACTGATATTGTGTCTGAATGAGGATGAGTTTTTGACACCTGTGGGAGGGGTTTAAAAAAGCACCGAGGAAAAAATTCCAGTTGAATGGAGGACCTCTTCGGTTCAAAGTCGACCATTGCCTCGGGTCTTTCAGGCCTTCCGTTCAAAGAAATCCATCTCTGAAATTGTCAACATTGCTTGTAAACTTGAAAAAGAACTAGGTGGGGCGTAGGGAAACCACTTTGCCTTTGGGTGTTACCTGTGACAAGTTCATCACTCTAAAAGGTAATTGGAAATTGGAATAGGCATGAACAACCTGTTACCACCTGTTCGAACCTGTTGGAATTTCAGCAGGTGTCAACATGAATTTTCTTCCGGGCAGGTAAGGAGAATAAGGACTTTTTAGTTTGAGAAGATCAGGTCTGTAATAAAAAATACGACCCTAGCTTTGTTTTCAATAACCTTTAAGGAAAGGCAGAATGCGGCACATCCCCTGAAATATTTTGTTTGAAGATAGGACTGTCCCAAACTTTTCATAATGTTCTTCATAAACTCTATGTCTTGGTTCTCACATTTCTGATAAATATTAAATAAATGAAATGAAATATTCAATTGTATGTAACAGGGTAGTTTGGCGGTATGATAAAAGTCTTCGCCGGCTTACTTCTCTCTTAAATCTTAAGATTTAAAACACTGACTGCAGTTTAAATCTAAAAGAGTGGAATTAGTGGCCAATCGGACGTTCGATTGGTCACTAATTCCATTCTTTTAGATTTATTTTTACTCTATTAGAATAGTCTTAAATCTATTGATTTGAGAGAGTTAAGGCAACCTGTGCGAAGGTATTACACATAGTAGTTCGCAGCCTCCTGGTAGTCGAAAGGGTAATCATTCACCAGCGAGTAAAGACTCATCGCTCCTGGGCCTTTTGGCTAAGATCGTATGTAGTATTGTTCATTTCAGCCAGTCTAGAATGGAGCCATATATGACAGACCATTGATGTAAATGGTCTGCGGGCCGTGGAGTTAGTCAAGTATTGTCCTTCAGTGGACGTATAACTTCTTTGGGAAGCAGTTTAAAGTCTGGTTTCGCCGAACGGTCTTTTGCCAGATGGTCACAAGGACTTCAGGAAAAGTAAATGACCCATTACTCTGAATTCATTGATATTGTTAATGGAGAAGCTGTAAAGTCCGGAAGTACACTCCAAAAGATATTAGAAAAGAGCTTCTCGCAGCTCTTGGGTAAACGAGTGATCAAGAAAGGGTAACAATATCAGTGACTTTTTCACCAATATCAATAGCTAAGGAAGAGTTCTGCCCCTGATTTTTTTCGTTCCCCCGGGGACTGTGAAGTTTGCCTTTGACTTAATACATCTGTACACATTTGGCCCCCATGAAAACTTTCACCACCTCTGGAAAGATTTTGACCCCCTTTCTTTGTTTGGCTACCGGTTTGGGTTTCAGTGGTTTCCAACCAATCTGAACGGTTTATTTAGCCAACAAAGTAAAATACGTATATATACTTCGTAGTGATACGTTGATACCCGAGTGAGTAGTGCTTATTACGGTGATCAGGGAGCTCTCTGCAGTGATTTAGCAAAGGAGGTGTTTTCGCTGTACTCATGATTTTCCCGTATGGACAAGTAAATATTTGTTTCTAGTAATTAACCTTATGGCATCAACATCTTAACTCCTCTCAGTCATTGCAAACAAAGGGCAAACAACACATCTCGAAAGTACGTTATGGTTGGGGCGTTGTGGTGTATTACGGGAGTTTCTCTTCACATACTCATGGTTGTATTTTAAGATCAAGGTTAACTGGGTTCATGATGTTTTAATTTTCCGATACGTTTTTTGATTGGGCATACCAGTTACTTTCGTCGTAAAAATCATCAGTTTGTGGGATTGATGTCCATGAACAAAAGACGCCTTTTCAAATATACACAGCTGCAAGAATACTTGTACTTACTAACAAATAAATTTACACGGATCCGCGCTGTGAGCTGGGTGTCATTTATAGAGGCTTTTCACATGACGTCATAATACTCTCATGTTGGAGTACATGTAACTACGTAGTACACCACACTGGGCGCGCTTGCTCGTTCAATGTGTACACACAGTGCGTACCACAATGTACTCTGTGCAGTGCGTTCGGCACAAAGCCACGTGTGTTTGGCATGAATGTCCTCCAGCATGGCGGTTCCGTGACGCAATTGCAAAGCCTCTATAGCAGAAGGAGAAAAAGTGGTTTATTTTGATCTATAGTGTTGTCGTTAATGGAATAACTGTGAGCAGGGAGGCCAAACACCTCCCTGGTGTGAGCATTTGTCAATATGGGGGGGGGGGGGGTTGCATAACTATTTTCAAAACCATTACTATGTGAAAGCAACGTCGAAGGGCGATTTCTCAGATACTGTGAATATGCCCCTGAGGATTTCTGCCCTTACCTACGATTTGTTTTCCGACCTCTTCAGTACACGTTCTTGAAATTGGTTACAAATTTGTTGTGGCATCTTTGATGCTCCGCTTCACTGTACACTCCTTTTATTCCTTTTTTTTTTCAGAACATGACGTCTCTACGTGTCATTTTGCTGACGTTAGCTCTCTTAAATTGGGCTCTGGCTGCATTTGGTACGTATACTCCAACTTCTACCATGCATTATAAACGTTTGTCAGCTATCTTCAGTGGAGTGCTAATCAGACCGTTTTTTAATTAAAGGTAGTAAATTCTCACTCCAAAGTACAATTTTTGTAGTAGTATACAAAAATTCTCAATAACACAGCTTTTTGAATGACAGCAATTTAAAAAACACAATATGAACTGTAGTGAGAGTGTTTTGATTACACACTGGGATCTTGTATACTTACCATGAAGCAATTGTGTTTGGATGAGGGAGAGTTTGAGACAGTTGTGCGAGGGACTTCAGCCTGTAAGTGTTTTGGGAGAAATGACACTGTCTGAGGGGAGAGGATTTGGCCTTTAATTAAGCCGGGTTTGGTAGCATTCTCAGACAATCCGTAGGTCAGGCCAAATTTTATCCGGGGATTCATCAGCATTTGAACCGTTAAATATCCACGAGGGAGTGAAAACTCTCCTTACAAAGTTAATTTTTTAAACTAGTCTCCTCCAATTTAGGCTATCATCCATCCAGACAGATTCACTGTGGCTTTTACTGAATTTCAACCGCCAAACAGCAACAAGCCAGTGAGTCACAACTGGAAAAAAGGCCATGGCCGGCTTGACTTGAACCAATTGTTTGAAAACTGGGCCGTTAAACTTCACCTAACCTAACTTAACCTAACCTAACCTAACCACCCAAGCTCATACTTTAAACTTACAATTCGAATGATTGTCAATCCAGGTAACGTCGCTAATTGCAATTGGATCCCTAAGAGTTATATATTCCCAGTTTCCTTGGATAATGTCAGAGTCTATTTAAGGTGTATCTATCGGGCTTTATAGAAGAATTTTGATATGAACGGAATTGCCCTGCAGAAAGTTTGAAAGTTTGCAGTTTTTATTGAAGACAAGTTGGAAACATTGAGCTTTATAGCGGAAGTTGCTTTGTTAAGTCGCTGCCGACACTTCAGAATCGTTGAGTACATAATTAAGAGGCTTTCGACTTACGAAAGCAAACCTTACAAAAACCCAAAATTTTGAAATTTATAGTTAATCACTGTTTCAAATCTTCCAAGTAAAGGGTGTCGTGGTCGAGTAAACACACGTGAAGACGGTAGTGTTTCAACAGTGACGTTTAACAATTGGGAAGTTCGGAGGCGCACTGTCGGGTCTGGTCGAAGCATGGCATGTGGGTTTCCACCCCCAAACCCTAGTTTTCCAACTGACCTTTAATTGACCTTTGAGTTGACCTTTTAAAAGTAACCAAACTTGATCTAATTTGTTGAGTTGGTTATCCACCCGAGGTTAAGTTGTAACTCACAAGCCACACAGGCTTGTTCCAAGAGATAGCCTCATATGAGGTTATAGTCGCTTTCCTCGTAGTATATTCCAGGCATGTTTGAGGACAATTCTTATGTACCTACAGTCTTGCCCTCAGACGTGGCGGTTGCTAATACCTATTGAGACTTCACTGAAAAATGGAACAGTCAATGAGCTCTCAGTACGATTCCTGTTCTGCCTGGTCAGGTGGACAAACAATGCCAACATCTATAAAGGAAAAAAAACATTTCAGAAAAAAGAAGGAAAGTGTTCAAAAGTCGTTGCAAGCATACTAAGCTACCCCTACAAATGCTTTAAAGGTCGTATGATATGAAACTGTCAAAGTTGGGTATTCGATGTAAAAAGCATTAAAATCAAGAAAATAGCCGCAGTTTTCATCAAATAATGACCATTTTACAGGTCAAATAGTGATTTGCACTTGATCAGTAATAAACGTTACCTCAATATGCAAATCTCGTGATGTCATGAGAGGGACATACCATGGCTATTGTTATCATTTGTTTTTACAATCTTCATTTCAAGGACAGTTGGAAGTTTCAGTTGTGTCCTGGAAATCATCAGTTTCAATGACCAAATCATAAACTATTTAATGAGTAATGAAGAGATCGTTGATGTAGGGTTAACAAACACTGTGCAACACTCCAAATCATTTTTTTTTTTGGAATATGCAACAAGTTGCTTCAGAAATATTCAAACTTTGAAGAAATATATCTTTAGAACCATAAAAGATATTGAGATAACTCAAACGGATTTTCCTAAGAAAAGTTCACTCCAAAACTACCAAGAAAAATGATCATTTTGCTGACATGTCACACTACTTTTAAATTAAGTCACTGGAAGTCTCACTCATTGTTCCCCATGATAGACTGGGGCACAGCCACGGGTTTCCCGGTCTGCAGTAAAAGGCACCTAAAGGGAAGGCTTGAAGTGCATTTAACTTGTAAGATACATTAACTGACTACCTGCTTATTTAGGTGACATTATATAACACATTCTTTGAGTCTTTTACAATGACTGAATTGTGAGCTATGCATTGTTTGTTTGTTCTAATACATATATCACCGCTTACACTTATATTTACTTTTATTGTCTAACTCAAAATGAGATAAAAGGATACGAATATGTTTCATTTTTGTTTACATGTTTGCCAGATTATTCAGAATGCGGGAAGCAGCGTCCAGATCTTGCCCTAAAGATTAATATTGTAGGAGGCGAAGAAGCCCAACCAGGAGAATACCCCTGGCAGGCCGCCCTCTACCGATTTGACAGACGAATATGTGGTGCTACCGTAATTCATCCGTACTGGATTGTCACAGCAGCTCATTGCGTGTAAGTGTATAGCACAGTTAAATATTAAATTTACATCCTGCAGGAGAAAAATGATACACGTGAGCAAATCCAACCACTCTCTATTTGTTCTTCACAATGATGCACTGAGTTCGTAATTAAAGTTGTTAAGTCTTAAACACAGTCACACTATAACGAATTCGTATCTGATGCCGATCCGATTTTAGCGAGTTTTTATTAAAATCTTTTCCATCTCTGGCCGGAAAGACCCCAAAATTTGCCAGCCTATTTAAATATATGATTTTAATTGTAGGACTACGAAAATTAAATTATTACCAACTACTTCGTGGCGTCGCATTGACCGACAACTTTTATCGGACTACGCGTGTCCAATACAGGTTGTCCGACGTCACGAAAAACTCGGTTAAAATTTAATTTTCATAAACAAATCATGCAATTCATATATTTGCACAAGTGTGGAAACTTATGACTCTTTCAGACCGGAGATGAAGAAGATTTTTTATAAAAATCACAAAAATCGGATCGGAGCTCGATCCGAATTCGTTGTAGTGTGATTTCGACTATGAGAGTTCACACCTGTTAATGCAATAAAGACTTACGGATAACATGCTACCATACTAGCACTCCCGAGGTAAAACTTACATGACGTCACCATCTGACCATGCCGGATCGACTCTCCGTAACTTGAATTACATACCACCAGGGAGTTTTTCACAGCTATATGCGTGCTTAGTGCTGTATCGTGTGAGTTCTTGGTTGTAACTTGGGACACAAATGCATTTGACATTTAACTGAAGGGCTGTATTACGAACCCAACCTGGAGGAGATAGTTACTAACACTAATGGGGACCTGGTCACGAAAATATAGGATAGTTTGCACCCATAGTGAATCTCAATTTTTTCAAATTAGTCACTGCAGACTTTTTAAGGGAGTTTCAGCGGCGGGAGCCCATAACTTGCATATGGTACTACCAGGGAGTTGTTATTAAACTCTGGTACTACCTTTGGAAACGTTCCAAATCGATTGTGCATGTAAAAAGTCTCATTCTAAAGTGAATATTCTTATTTCTCATCAAGAGGATAGGAAAGGGTGTCGTTGTAGTGAAGTTGTTCTTTCTTTTTTTCTGCAAAATGGTACTGTTTTACTTACACAACTAATGGTTGATAATAATTTAACAATTGTCTATCGCTCAGTGAAGTTCTCTTAGTTTTTGAGGAGTTTCAATGGGGTGTCTTCTAAATTATGTCTAACGTTGGGAAATTTATTAGCATTTTCATGTTTGATGGCTTCCATGCAGGTACGGTGCTATCTGGTAAAGCTTTCAACTAATAATATTTTATGCATATATTGTGTACTGTTTTTTCTCTAATGACATTGCTCTAAGGTAACCATGTGCTGTCACTAGTAGGCCCTTCAACGTCTTCTGCAGTGCAGTAAACTTGACATTGCTACGACTGGTAACTCAAATCAAATCATTTGTAAGAGAAAAGGGTGAGGGTTTATATTTCAGAAATTTAGACTGCAAGAGAGAAATTTCCTCAAAAAACAGTGGCGTAACCAAACTTTTTCATTTGGGGGGGGGGGGGGAGAAGGTTGATATGGGGGGGAGGGGCAAGCATAAATAACACTATCTAAGGGGGCGCCACCATTGGCTGGCGCGTAGCGTACAGAGAGAAAATTTTGGCTGAAAGTGCCTCTAGTATTGTCGGAAATGGCACTTTCCAGTGTCTTCAGCCCTGTGAATTTTTGTAAATTTATACTTTCGCTATAAATGTTTGCTTTATGCCAACGAGGGACCTGCTAGAGTCTTAATAGGTTGGCCGAAAGGGTTCTCCACTGCATCAAAGCATCGCTTGTTCCTCCGTTTATTGCACAAGTTGACCATTTTACTGATTTGTACCTGTGGAAATAGTCATACCATGCCTTAATTTAAACTGGGAAAATTGAAACTGCCCATGAACTTTATTTATTTAATCATACACATTCCAAGAAGAGCACATGCAAATTTCCCAATTAAATGACTCATGTGTTTGATTTGTATAAGGTTTGATTTATGCCTAACCAGAATCACGATTTGCCACTCTTCCTATCAAAAATGCTAATGTATGGGGACCATTTGCTTGCTTTTTAAATCAATTGTTTGCTTTTACTTTCTTATTTTTGGTCTTGACTTTTCTTAAATATAAATTAAGCCAGTGCTATTTCTTTCTGTTTTAAGAAAAAAAATATATTAGTAGGAATGAAAACAAGAAGATTTCAGTAACTGCTGTGCAATATCTTTACTCATTTATAAAACTTCTACTCCCACCCTACCCCACCTGATACGTATTATCAGGTAATGCCACTGCCTACCCATTTTCATTCATTTTTTTTCCGGCCTACGAATTTCATTCGGGTGGGGCAAGCAGGGCAAAGCATTTCACAGGGTGGGGTCCCGCCCCGCTGGTTACGTCACTGTCTAAAAAGCTATTTAAATCACGTTTAAGGAAACAGGATGTGAATATATTTTATATGTTGCATTGTTTAACCCATGCCTGGAATAGGCTCTATTTCAAAAGAGAAGACATCGTGGCCTGCTCGAAAAGATAGAGTAGCCCTACTTGAGTTCTTTGGAAAATATTCTGTGTATCATTTAGTTATGTTCATTATAAAATTATTCGTAACGGAACACTTGGGCAATCCAACATTTAAATAAGGACTATACAACCACATGCTGAACATGTCCTGGGAAAATCCCTGGGATAATCCAAACATGTCACTTCCCTAAGTTCAATTGTCATAAAAATTAGGATAAGCACACTGAAATTTTTCGAATTCACTTCTTGTAAACAATCAAAATTCAGTTTGGATATTTTCAGGAGCCGCCATCCCCCAAGACTACAGCTCCGCATAGCACAGCCTATAGCAAAGAACGATCACTTCAAACATGAGGCTAGACAGGGTAGAAAAGAATACAATATTTAAGAGATTCCCATCGACCTATTGATAGTTCTCACTTGACGTCATATGAACCTTTCAATGTTAAAACAGCTTTTTCGGAAAAAAATAATTTTTACAGATTCTATTCGCAAGTGATTTGCGCCAATACAAAGTATTAAAAAAATCTCCGTTTTTAAAACAAGAAATTAAAAAATAGGAGCCAACCCTTCCCAACGTAAACTTCAATAACGCAATAGAGAATTCGCTAGAGCATACTGCAAGGTCTGTCCCGAGATTGGTCAAAAGCATGAACAGGTATGCCGCGATGAAGTCAGGATAATTCCCCAAATTTGTGATTCCAATGCGATATAGGGCGTTATGTTATTATGGGAGGACAGGGGACAATCTACTTGATTAATTTGCGTCACCGGTGGTAAAGGTGTAATTATAAAGCGATCGCAAAACGGAAAAGCATTTTCTTATCATCGTAACATGGCATCTTTCGAATACACAGAGCTAATAAAAGGAAAAGGTCAGAGGTATTTTGTATTATGTCCCCCTTTTGCTAGTAATATACCCACATGATAGACCGCCTAGCTACATCACCCGCTATTTTCCATCATGTGTTATGGAGTTATGTCCCGGTACATGCAGCTTCCTTCTTTCAATGAGATGTCACTACACCTGCCTGTAATTACACTTCTCTGCTTCTTAATGACATAGAAGTAAATTTCTTGCAACATTCATTTGAAGTAATATGTCGAAGACTAAGTTAAAGTGTACTTAATGACTTAAAGACCCAGGTCTTTTACCCCAAACAGTATCAATTCTTCTAACCTTCTTACTGAAGCCCCTCCCACAATTGTCTGAAATTCATCCTCATCCAGAAACAATCTAGAGTATCGAAAAACTCAATTTATATAATCAAAACACTCTTAGTGCTGTTCATGCTGTTTAATCATAGCTTTGGCACTATGCATTGTTTGAATTAGCTGTCATTCAAAGGACTGAGCCAACTGAGAATTTAGGTACCCGGGTACCAAAATTGCAGTTTGAAGTGAGAGGTTTGGCTTTTTAATAACAACGATTCGGGGTTATTCTACACAATTAATCAACAAAAACAGTATTTATTCTAGAAAATAGGCCTACCGCCCGTTATTTTTGTCGATAGATCGTGTCAGAGAATGACCCCAAATCGTTGTCATTACGTGATTTCATGGATCGTTTAAATCATACCAACTCAGATAAATTTTGTTTCGGTAGATCACTGAATAAGAAAGTTTGGTAATTCTATGTCGCGTGGAATTGTGGGGCATAGCGTGGGGTACAGGCCTACAAACCAAGCTCCGCACTTAGCGCACGCCGTTCTCAGTCTTGTTTCGTCACTAAGTGCACACATCTTCTAAGTGTCTAGCCAACCCGAATCAAAATAAGAATTCAACGTTCCTACTTTACGTCAGATTAAAATGCATTTTTTACCCCAAAAGGCAATTTAGACACAATACACTGCACTGAGACCCCTCTTTATGTTTTGGATGGATGTAAAAAGAATAATTTCACATGATTTTCCCGTAAACTCAAATTTTGGAGTACGTGTTGTAGGTGCGGAATCGGTTTGTTTATCCCGAAGATTTGCAGAGTGTGCGCTAGCCTGCGGAGCAGACTCTGTAGTAGCCGAAAGATGGCGCTTTCTCAAAATCATAATACACCCAGGTCTCTATACAGTATGGTATAACAGAGAGTCTGCAGACCTTAGTCCGATTTTCATTTACCGGAATCCCGCGTTTTGTGAGACGAATTAGTTAAAGGGCAAAGGCAGTCGCCCCAAACTTGTCTTGAAGCAGCAACTAAATTTCATAATTTTATTCTTATTCCTCTTCACAGTATCTGCTATAATTATTTAGGGCTTCAATATTGTATATTCTAGGTAAAGCAAGCTGTAACCCCTGGTAAATTTCACATTTGAAGAGAAAAAATATTGTCACATGACTCTCAAGAGCCAATCATGAAATCGTGCGGTCCACTACACTACTTCATTTTGGAGGGACTGCTCTTGCCCTTTAATACGAGAAGGTCGCGTGGTACACAAAACAAGTATGAATAGTGTATTTTTGAACATACAACTGATACAACGAACCGCGAACAACCCAATTAGTTTTTGTACGTAGAAAATGTGTACCAGGACGTACGTTCCATGCACATATATTACCTTTTACGGGATGTATAATTCAGTATTTTAATTTTTGTCGTGACGTCATGTTAGTGGCTGTAAATGAGAGTCGATAGAGAGTTGGCAGGTTATTGTATACCGTAGGTAGGCCATGTAACTTAGTTGGAAACGTCGACTGCTCACGGCAGTGAAGCCGTTGAAAAACTCACATAGTATTATTTGTAGTAGAGAAATTAGGATTTTTGATTTTTGAATGAAGTAGAATGTAATGTAACGCCCACACCAGAATCTAATTAAACGCACACACAATAACCTGGCAGGCTATTGCCTGTGCATTTTAACCTGAGATTCTGTTTCATTCAAGGTGTGCGTATGTGCAAAGCCACCAAAATGAATTACCGAATTAGCTTTTTATGGTATCCCAAGCACTCTAATCAATGAAGCCAAATGTCTACTTATCTGTAACTGATATAACTATCAAGAATATTTCATTCCGTATACTCTCGTCATGCTCAATACTATTAGGGGCAATATAGGGGCGAGAAACTTCATCCCGGCATTCTCCAACGCATAAAAACTGTGAGATTTGGTGAAAGCATTGTTCTCGCAGACTGGTAAGACTCCATTAGTTGGCTAGATATAGATAGTTACACTCTTCTCTTTTTTGTTCTTTATTTGACAGCGACGTGATCAATGATCCGCCAATATTTGATTATCTCGTGGGAAGCAATACCATTTCCAATTACAACGAGTCGCAGTATTATCAGTTCCGCGAAACGGAAGCAGTTTACGTCCATCCTAATTATCGACTTGAATCCAGTGACTTCGACATTGCTCTTATGAAAATGAAAGATCCGTTTGAATGGGACGAAGATGGTTATGTATACCCTGCATGTATACCTTCGGCAGACATGGAAGAAGACTTTCCAGATAACTCAAACAGTGTAGTGTCCGGTTGGGGAGCAACCAGGGAGGGCGGTATGTACCAATTATTTAGGAGAAACATACTATCGGTGTCGTATGGCTTTTTGTCGGCAATAACATCACTTGATTATCCGTAGCCTAAAGACCAGTCCAGGCGCACATCCAACTCATTCCAGAAGGGGGGGGGGGCTCAACTTAGAGAATGAAGGGTCGTGAGGGAATTAAGCGTCACCCGCGTACAAAGGCTACATGAAAGGTAAGGTTACATGCTATGTATCCGAACTAAATAATACCTACCTATAGTTAACTCTAGACTTGCAAGCAACGGTGAACTGGAAACAACTCACGAGAAGAATGAAATTGCCACCTCGAATCTCTCATCGAGGCTGTCTAAAAGAGAAATATTCCCTTGAATTAAGACGAGGACATAATACTAAAAATTCCAACTGCTGATGAAACTCAACATCTAACATCCAAGAGCAAAATAATGTCTATTTGAAGTTTTAGAAATCTAACTGAGCAGCTAATCAATACTTCAAAGTATCCGCGGCTTAAGATCCCACCTCACAGCACGAAGATGCTACCTAATTACAATCCAGAATATCCACTAAGAACGCATTTAAGTTCAAAACTGGAAACAAGATACTTCATACGTGGTATCAAATAATGTCATCGCCTATCCAAAGGTTTTAAAGACCTAACAGAGCAGTACTACAAAGTATCTGCGGTCTTTACACCACCCCACAATACAAAGATGCTACCTGTCTAAATACAACTTGAAGATAGAAAATCCGTTATAAGAACGCATAAAAATTTAGAACTTGAAACAAGGGACTGCATAAGTATCAGATAATGCCTCTGTCTATCAATTGAAAAGTAGTCAATATAGATTGCACACGTGGGCTACCTTGCGACTGTGTGAACGTAGTTCGGTAATGCCCATGAAATTTTAACTAATTAGTAGCTATTCAAATTTTGTTGTGGAAAAACCTATAGGTATTCAAGTGAACTGAATGTCAATATATGCGAGGTTCGTGTATTTGGTATCTGTGTACTGAGGAAATGACGAAAGAACCTGAAAAACCCCATCAATATTTTCATAGATTAACATTATGTGAATATCCAGTATAGTGTATTCTTCATGTGGCGAAGAAGGGGGGCTGAGGCGGTGAAAGCCCCCCCCCCCCCCCTTGGATCCGCGCATGCATTCCACACTATGCGACACGATGTGACGCATGTCATTGCAACCAGATTTTTCAGATACGTTGCAAAGTGTGGAAAGCCTTGTAACTATCTGCAAGCAGACGCGCAACCCAGTTTCATGCAACCGGACTACAGACCTATATGTGAATGGACTTGCCTGAAAATACCTAGACAAAAGTTTCGTGTAATGTGTTTTTCAAAATGGATAATGATATTAGATAACATTATGAGAAGATAACCAATTTATGTCGTTTTCTTTCAAGGACCTCAGTCTGACGTATTGATGGGAGTCACCGTACCTATTGTGAACCAGAAAGAATGTAACGACTCCTACGAAGGAGAAATTACAGACAATATGATCTGTGCTGGTTTACCAGAAGGGGGCAAGGACTCATGCCAGGTAATAAATTTTTCAGGATAAAAGAAGGGAAACTATTTGTATATAGTGTACCTAGTAATTTATGTACTTCACACTGGACTCGGAAATAAAAAATGGATACCTCATGGAGACTTTTGTTTGGTTCTAAAATAACTTTTTGCACTTTCTCATTGTACCGCTTTTAGGGCGACAGTGGCGGACCAATGGTAGCGTTCAAAGACGACCGCTGGTACCTTATTGGTGTAGTGAGTTGGGGTACTGGTTGCGCACGTGAGGGGTACCCTGGGGTATATTCACGAGTCACCAGCTTTTCCGATTGGATAGAGCCAATCTTCAATGGAGGTGTTCCAGATGGAAGTAAGATCATTTTTTTAACGGAATTTAATATCCCACTTCTGACACCCGAGAGTATATTTATTTCTTTACTAATATTTTCCCAAAAGAAGTATGTTTAGCAAAGACAAAACCAAGAGCGTACATAGAAGTTTCTTTATGGAGAGTCCGACAACAAGGCCCTTGTGTACTATCAACGTCACGTAGCTGATGAAAAGCGGAATCTCACCTCCACCACCTCCACCAAAATCAATAAGGCTATTTTTCTCAATATGGGACATCTATGCAGTGTACCAAGTATGAAAGCTGTAAAACATTCCTATCTTGAGATAACGTGTAAACGAGCAAGGTGTCACACACACACACACGTACACACAGGGCATACCCGTATTCAATGCCTTACGGGGTACACCGAACTGTTCCCTGTAAGGAAATGGTCGGAATTCCTCTTCAGCCGTTTATGTCACGTGGCACGTGAATGCCGCGAGCGAGGGAGGGCTCTTGCATATCACGTGACAGAGCTCGTTGCAGTGTCCGAATTTTCGGGTAGCTACGCCAGTTACGAGCTCCGCGTGAGCGAGGAAAGACGTGCGAGGCTTCAGCCCTCGTTAGCGGCCTGTACCCTGTAAGGCATCGTTTACAGGCTCACGCGTACACACGTCATCACGACTGCATAGGTTTCTCTTATCGTCGAAACCAAAACAACACACAGCATACACAAAATATAACATTGTGGTATTAAGATGATTTAAGGCTGCGAAAAACGTCATTTTCAGCCTATTTTAAGTATTAATACTGCATTTATAAAGCGCCATCTATCTATATTTTGTGTATATACGTGTCAATTTGTGTTTGTATGCATGAGCGTGTGTGTGTGTGTGTCCTCGGTTGTCTAACAAGAGACAGTCTATTGCGAAGGTTAGGGTTAAGTAAGCAGACACAATGGAGATAACAATGAAGTCCTCAGTTGTGTGTAAAAACACGACTGTGTGTGTGTGTGTGTGTATAAGTGAGCGTTTGCGTCCGAGTGGGCGGATCGCTTATAGACGAGTCAGGTCATAGACACGAGCTGAATTTCCCTACCAAGTATGTGGATGTTTAAGCCATGAACGTGATTTCACTCAACTTTTACAAGATATTTCTGAGTTGTGATACTGATTTTTCCTGTATATTTTTTGTGTATAGTGCCTGTAGGTCAGTGCTCAGATGAAGATTTTCAGTGTAGCGGGGGCTTTTGTATCAGAAAGAGCTGGAGATGTGACGGCTACCGAGATTGCTATTTCTCAGCTGATGAAAACTACTGTGGTATGGCGAGTTTCCTTTCTTGAATATAACACTGAATGGTGCATGGACCTTTAAGCTACTTTAAGTGGACTGTGATTTGCATGTCGCGTGATATTTCTTAAAATACAATTGCAAATATTTAGAGAATCATACATGAGTGGTGAAAAACCACAAAAGAGCAGTTTTTTTGCTTTTTTGTATCTTTTTGAAATGGAATTAAAAAATAGTTGTTGCAAACTTCTCTTAAAATTGCAAAAAAGGCCTAAAATGTGAACAAAACCAATAAGTTGAGAAATACTGGGCACGTTAGTGTACGTAGACAGGCAGGGTGGGTAGATTATTTCGATAGTGGAGTGCCTGAGAAACAATTACAAAAAAAAAATTGAAGAAGTGGTTTGAGAAAAGGGCTCATCCTGCACAGTAAAATGAGTGACTGTGAAGCAGTGGGGTAGCTAGACTTTTTCCAAGGAGGACAAGCAGCCAAATTTTCCGAATTTCTTTTTCTTCAGTTTTGAACATTACTGAAGTGTAAAGCTAATTTCCATGTTGAACACGTATTTAAAAACATGGAGATTGTACTGGAAATCACTAGCTCTAGTTGACCGGGGTGTCACTTAATGATATGGTGTCACACAGCGCAAATTGCCAAATGTGGTTTTTTAAAGTGTGAGTATTACTGCACCCGCGAAGCGCACAACATGTTCTTTTTTTAGACAAATATTTCAAAATATGGAACTTGTATTGGAGGGAATTCAGTATTTTATGAAAAAATAGTTAGGAAACAGAACTTTAGCTGACAAGTATTATTTCATGGTCGGAGGGCAAATTTCCGATTTTTTAATTTTTCAGCACCATTGGGGAAAGGGAAAATCACTCCTGTCATCTGTAGCTACGTCACTGCTATGAGGAAATGGCATCATAGCCTGTTCCTTCATAGCCTGTTCCTGTTAAAGATCTCGAAATCCAAGCCTAAAGTGGAGACAAGGGGATAATGCACGCTACAGTTTTATTCTACTCTATTGTATTGATAAACTTATTGCTGGTAATGCCATGCATTAATATGGTATTATAAGCTTTTTCATTTGCCTGTTTATATTTCATTTTTCAGAAAGTGGTCTGAAAGCATTCGATGTTTTCATGGACAAGTCCATTAATGCAAGTTCCCCCGAACAGGAGCAATATACAGCAGAGGATAGTAACGCATGCGCAATGAGGTGTCTGGAACAAACTTCCCCGCCATGTCTTGCATTTGACGTTCTTGATGAGCTTAATGAGAATAACCAAACTCAATGTGTTCTGGCATTGGAGACTTATGTCACTGGCGAACAGGTGGAAGGTATCACACACTTTGTGCGAAGCCCAATTAATGGTAAGCAGTTCTGCGAATTTAAAAGTCAAAACGGAATGTGAAACGTTACCCGAAAAATAATTAAATAAACGCTAAGAGAATGTGTTCCCCAAAGTGCTAATGCGTAAGCGGCCTTTCTTCTGTAAGCCTTTTCTCGGCTTCCGTACGTTCTAGTTTTTTGAATTTCGATAGATAGTAAACTCAATGCCCGATAAAAGTTAGAAACATTTCAAAGGAGGTAAACATACCTCTCTCGTCAAAAGTTACTGTTTCTCCAAATTTTAAACCATGAAGTAAAAATTTAGTTGACGTGAGATGTGTAAAACGTTTATCAGAATTAAACGTATTTTTTAATTCCAAACAATACCATTTTTGTAGAAGCAGATCGAGGACACAATTGTCCACGTAAAAATTACGTTAATCAACAAAACAAAGTATATCGAGCAGATCAACGCCCTTCTTTAATTGTGGCTACCTGGATGTACTGAGAAGTGCTTAGAGGCTAAATACATGAAGGGAGTTAATGCACGGGTGGTCTTAAAAGAGAGGTCTCTGTTAAGGGTGGGTTTTGAGTTGAAAATTGCTCTAATTTCACGCTTGCTTCTCTCTTAGGCTGTTTTAAAGTAACCGAACAAAGTGCTACATTGAAGTGTAAACCTATAGTGCTAGCTTTTCCTATGTATGTGACGAGGGAACAAAGGGTGAATTAAAATATATAAACAAACTAGCACTAACTTTAGACTTGGATTTAACATCAAAAACACAGAGTACGTAGAAAGAGTATACTAGCTTTCCTGTATAGCGGAACACTGTAATCTTCCCAATCACAGCTTATCCCATCTTATCCTGTTAAATGTAGTATGAAATTTACGTTACAAAATGCTACATTTAAGATTGGATACAGCTATAACCTATATGGTATACTTGGGAGACAGATTTTTTTTTATGTTTTCGTGGACTCTATTGTCACCTAGGCGACATAGATGTTTACCAAGTTCCTTAGATAGTATGGACATTTTTTCTGTCGGAAATAAATTTAAGATGTTCTTTGGCCTCTAAATATGACATTCTCATAGTTTCAAAGGAAGGGGTTAAGACTGTGGGAAAGAAAATTAGGTAAGAAATTAGTGTGTAAGTCAATGTACAATTTAGTGTTATATGCCGTGGTTTGTGAGTTTGCATACCTGTCCGTCCGCATATGCAAAATATAGCACAACTAAAGTCGAAGCTTTACTTAATACGGTACAAATATCATTATACTCAAAATATCTCCCATAGTCTAAATGAAGAATCTTGAATTAGCGTTGACGCCATACCCATTCCATCTGGTACTTCCTGGTCAATTTCAAGTCTTTATAGGTTAATATTACACGAAACTGCAAGCTGCCTACACTGAAAATTTCTCATGGGTATAATCATTCCAACTTTCTTAACAGAACCGGGGAGTGTTCTTACGAGTGCCTTAGGCACAATATTGACACCAGCTTACTCGGTACATCCAATGTCAGTGGACCCTGGAGTAGTAAGATGGACAATCTCCACTAATGGAGATCTATATAACCATCTTGATTTCACATTCATATCGGTAAGTTTCTTTGAAATAACTTTTAAAATTGCAAACAATGTGGAATTAATTTTACAGTAACATATTCTAAATTATCAGAAATGCATTCCCTTGAAATAATGTGAATGCAGAGGTGACGTAATACAAGAATTCAGCCAGTCAAGTGACGGTCCGATTCCTCATAACGTAGGCGGCGGGCCGTACACGAAAAAGTGCTTTCGTTTTTAACTTTCGTGACGCACATCTGAGGGTCGGCATAAAAATTACCCACGAAGGTCAATTTTAACCTTTTGAACATCATATCAATTACCACAAGCGAACGAGTTGGCCTACGAAGAGAAATTTGAGGGTGAATTGTTGGCTTTTTGTGGCCAACGTTCATTGTAGATACTAGTTCCACGAATTTTCTGACACTTACAAAATTTGTACAATATGCGCCGGGCAATAGGGATAAACTTTTATGTCAATTAATTGACAGGGGGGGGGGGGAAGGAGTATGACAACTTTCCCCTCATCTATGGAAAGGTTGAATAAATCAGGAACTGGAACGAGAAAGGATAGCGAAAGGATAGCGAAGAAGGAAAATGAAATAGGCCTATAGGACAAAACAAGAATAAGAATTTGGAATAGAAAAGAGGAAGGAAATAAACACACTTGACATGAAAAACAAGAAACAGAGAGAAGAGATGCGTTCAGTAAGGATACCAATAGATGATTCACATGATATTGTTCAATCAAGTCTGGTTTGCAGCAGAGTTATGAGAGAGTAAATAGCGTACGGCATATGGTCAAGTGGTTAAAGCATCCGACTTCAGGCGCGAGTACATGGGGTGGGGGCTTACGCCCGAGCCCTCTCTTTTTCGCCACATCAACACTAAAACATATGGAAAATTAGCAGTGCAGTTCCCTCTCACCCCTGTTTTCTCTTAGGTCAGTCCCCCCCTTTTTTTGAATGTGCGAATCCGCGCCTGGACTTGCAGTTGGGAGGTCAGGAGTTCGAGTATTGTCCTGGGGCCCGTTCCACAAAGAGTTACGCACGATCTTAAGTTTGATTTACTGTTGACTTAAGTATGGGGAATCAAACTTAAGATTGTGCGTAACTCTTTGTGGAATGGGCCCCTGGTCTTACTGAAGACTGTAAAAAACACAGCGTAAAGCAATTGAGTAGGAAAAACAAGCCAGTTAGTCACAATTGGAAAAGCTAGTCCGCATATCGAAAAGTTTTATACAAAAACGATCATTTGCTCATTCTATATCAAAATTTTTTAAATGTTCTAATTAAGGTAAGCTAAATCGGTTATGCTTTGGAATGATATGTCAAGGTGAGAGGAACTCATGAAATGCCGATTTTCATTCAAAATACTTGATTTTTGACGATTTCAAAATTTTGTGACGTCATAATTTGGGGAATTTCCCCAAATTAATGGGCCATTTTATGCCTTTACTACAAGCGTTTTACGACAAAAAAATATAGATCGAAATAAAAGCAATTCTTCTCCTCCTGTTACCTGTGACATGCAGCTCCCAGAAACGCGTTTAGCTGTGTCAATATATTTGTGGAAAGAAGTGTTAATCCTCTAAATTATGTAAAATTGGGATGAAAAACGTTTTTTAGCCCCTAGACATCAAATCCCCAAAATTAATGATTTACGACAAAAGTAAGAAGGGTGTCCAGTCAAAAAAGCATTCACTAGAGTTTGCAATAGTATGAACATCAAAAATCCAGTTTAACCAGACCTTAAGACACAACCCCGAATACTACATGAAGCGAAAAACCTAAAAATGCAAAATGCGCCCGCACACTGTAACGCATTTGGGAGGTTTATGATCAAAACTTTTCGATATGTGGCGGCTCGACATAAACCAATTGGTTAGAAGCTGGCCATATGGGCCGTTATGTAAAACTCCGTCCATCTAACCGAATTTAGAGGAAAGGCCTCAATGGACACTCCTTACGGCCAAGCAGAACTTAATTCCCATTGAGATCTTTTGTCCAAATTAACCAAAAGGTTTCAACAGTTTCCAAATGGTAACGGGTTTTCAAAAGGGTTTGGTTTATAAAAAGGGTAATTTTATAATTCCCTTTGAGTTCTACCAATGGGACTGCCCTTTAAATGAAAAGGGTATTTACAAAAGGTATCACTTGAAACCCTTTGGGTTCAAAGGGTTTAACCCCAATTTTCAGCTGGGCTGCCAAAAAACTTTGACTATACCTTAAGCTGTAAAGTATAATCTGTTCTAGTGAGCATGCCTGCATGATTTTGAACCAGCGTCGAAACTCCATGGAGCCTTGGCCGTTCACTCCAAGTATAAGATCAAACTCTATGATCTATTATCAAAGAACCAATTTCAAATTTCCTGCGAGAAACTTAGCATCATGTAGTAGAACTGATCGCCAGCATCTCTGTCTGCCAGGAAAAAAGGGAACGGATCGTGGGGTAAAGTTTACAAAATGTGAAAAGACCGGGGTGAGAGCTGTACTGTATCAATACATCATCTTCTTTCAGATGGAGAGGGGCCCAAGATTCCTAGAGATATAATCACAACAACCAGTGGTTCGAACCTGCCATGCACTTATTCATAACGCTTGATTTTGCATGTATTTTATAGGTAAACATTTCATTTGGAATCCTTTGAGCACAATTGGTTTGAAATGGTAGGCATACCTTTCGAAAAGCAAAAAGAAAAAAAAACTTTTTTTAAGCATAGGAGTAGGAAGCGGGGGCTGGGGGAGAAAGCTCCCACCCCCAATGAAAAATGAGGGGCGGAAGCATGCTTCCGCTCCCCCACTTCCCGTGATTCAGAAACCCCTTTTTTAATTTTCCAAATCTCAAAAAACAGCGAAATTTCGGGCGCGCTTTGCTCGCTGCATTATGCAACATAAAGTGCGCTAGTTCTCACTAAACTATTCTGAGCTCTGGACATAACTTGAACAAAATCGGATATTTAAATTACCATTGTGACACCACATCATGAAGAGACACCGGCAGCTATGTTGCTATTTTTGTGACCTGTCTTTCATAACATTCCAATTTTTCTACAATTAAAGTTCTTGATTTTGAAATATTTTGTCTAAAAGGACAACAAAATTTGGGAAACTTTTGAAATGTCATCGGGGTCTGCGGGTCTGAGGGGTCGCGATTTTTCAAAATTTTGTATGCGCTCCGCGCCAATTGAAGATAGTCTCTCGAGAAAGACCGTTCCAGGCAGGGAAGCTTTGGCCTACCGTAGTCAAATGTTCTCATACACACCGCATGCGGGACATCGAATCCAAAGTAGCGCTTGCAGTGACCTTCCGTATATCTTTGCCGCACCCAAACCAAGTTCAAACGAGTTTCAAGGATTGAATTTGTATCTGACTTTTGACGGAATCGAATTCAGTCATAATTAGACACCAAATGATCTTGAACCAAGGAAGTCGGTCCAGCTTTAGTAAAGTTATGCTCAACCGACTGAAACTAAGATTAAAAATGCGGAAATAGAAGGTAAAAAATTTTCAAGTTGATATATTTAAAAAAAAACATATCGGGTACCGTCATTTCAAAAAATCCACAAAGGCGTAGGCTACGGGAAGAGGCGGATCCTGTTTTCCGTGAACTGAATATAAGTTCAAGTCCTATTTTGGCCGGCCGTATGTCAACACGGTCCGCTGCGGGCCGAAATGACTAGCTGCATGCTATCCCTTGCCCATAAATATATGTAAATGTCAGTGCCCTGAAATAAGCACTTCCCCTGCTCTGGGAGAAGTGCAGCCCCCTACCCCCACCTGAAAGGTCTACGCCTAGTAGCAAAAATGCCAGGTCTGAATTGCGATTTTCTATTGAAAAACCTGCCCCTGTCTAAAGCTATCGGCCACATGTCATGACACCCAGTCTCCAGGGGCAGGAATTTCTGATGAGATTTTGTGCCAGAAAGATCAAAATTTTAATGCATGGCTACTTTGTCGAGTGTCACAACAAGCATTTCATCGGGAAAGGGCTGATGGCTTTTACAAAATGTGGTCAGTGTACCGTTTATAGTTTGGCACTAGTACTGAGCTCAGAGGCTCATATTGGGACTAGAAAATTTAGTACACGAATTCCGATATTTTTTCGGAAGGGAAACCGTTCCCAGTCGCTAATAACAGCTCGACCACCAAATTTTAAGTAAGCTTGTAGCGGTTTAGGATTTTTAGATAGCATGTAAGTTACTGCTAAGCCGAATTAGAGCTACAACTATTCCATACAGCCATATAACTTGAGAACCAACACACCCGCAGATGCCAGTGCCTATTAGAACCTATCACACGAAATAAAGCTTGGTGACATTCTCGCCCGTATTCGTATTGTTAATCTTCCAGATTTCGACGTTCCTCGATACAAAAATGATACTAGATGGGTTGAAGGGTATTATTCTTTTTTCAGAGATCGGAGTGACCCAGATTACACAATTTGGATCGGTATCCAGCTCGAGTTACTCATTCGCAGTTAACGTTACGAGCGAAACCGACGTAGCAGGGACATAAACAGTTCCTCGTTCGCGAAAAAGTGTCCTTTTTCTTTCCATATCTTTTTACCAATTTTAATCCCACGTACCCAGCTGTAGTTTTAGTGCTGTTCGAGGAAAAGTTTACTTAAAACGTGGAAGTTGTGTGTCTAATTCACCTTCGCCAGATTTTAAATTTAAAGGGATATTTTTACTTATTTTTTCTTGATCCATAGGCCAAACGGATCGCTTGTGGTAATTGCATGGGTTATTATTTCATCTTTTTCCATCGATTCGTATTTTTTTCAATCAGACCCTCCGAAGTGCGTCACGAAGTAACACGAAAAAGCAGGACAGATTTTGGTCTAACTTGGGCCATTCAGCTTTAATCCTACATATCCTTTGGTTACCTGTATCATGGATGTTTGAACACTTAAATACCTCTTGATTAAAACCGCTTGACTGGATATTTGGGTTTAGAAAGGCATGAAGACAAAAAATAAGACCAAAGGCTGATTGACCCCACTGATGACCAGCTACCTGGATTCGTCTTTATGAGTAGGCTAGATATGAGAGAAATCTCATTCGGTTTGGCTAATGAAAATCCTCCCTTTCATCATTTGACATTTGCTCAAGAGTATCCTTACACTTATTCACTAATTAATGATGTTTTAAGGTTCACTGCATTATATTTCAGTTTGTAGTAAGTTTGAACGTTGATACGTCATCATTGTGTGAAATGAGTATTATCAATATTGTATATTATATGAACTAGCAACCCACTAAATGATATAAAAATGTGAGTGCCTGTAATTTATTATGAAATGACGAGTGCTTGATGAAAAAGGAGAAAACCATTTTCATTTATTGAAAGCTGTTAATTGCAAAAAGAAACGCAACATGATTAAAGCTGCGAAAAAGTTATTTAAACAGAAATTGATTGTACAGTGTTTGAGGTGAATATTGTATATATATATGAATTGAACGATTGCTAACTTAATAAACAGGAGGAACAAAAAACCAGTTTGTTATCATTCCAGAAAGATCCATCACCCAAGTTCTCTGTAAGACAAGTTTCCTTTCTGCTTCTTTCTTATCCCAAGGTCAAATAACTCAAAATCATACATTAAACGGCATGAAAAATGAATTCCAGCAGTCCAAGTCCCATAGGACATTCTTGAGTCGAAATAAAAAACGTTGAAGTTTATTCACCCAAATTAAAATGGTACAATAATGGCGCAATAATTTGTAATATCACTGTTGTTGTACTCAAATTGTAATCTTTGTATTTCTTAATCTGAAAGTTATTGCACCTTGTACAAAGTTGATGTGATAGCACTCTTACTCTTATGGGGTGACATCTCTAGGCTGTGCAACATACTATGCAAGCAAAAAAGGAAGTGTCCAAGGTCATAAAAACATTTTTAATTTTAAAGCAAGGTAATGCAGGTAATGTTAGTTTTACAACAAGAAAGTCACAAATAATTGCACAATGGACTAATTTGTTTTAAGTGGATAAATTTCAACGTTTTATATCTCGGCTCAATAATGTCCTATAAAGATGAGAGTAAGACCGTTGGAATTAATATTTCACGCTGTTTAACATATATATATATTTTTTTACTTGAGGTGCACTTAAATTAATTAATTTGCGGTGTTACGCATGGAAAAAGAAGCGAGATAACTTTATACTGGAAAGACAGTTGTCTGGGTAAAGCTACTTCCGGTGTAAAAAGGAGGCCGAGAAGCCAGGAGAGCCATAAAATCAAGCTTCTTACTAAAAAGTTACCTTAATTTGAAAAAAAAATGAAAAGAAAAAACTGTCTACTCGGTCTAACTAACGCGGACAAGTACGAAACCCTTCCATGACTCATTTGTTGAGTGCATTCCTCTAGATAATCCAGACCCTGGTCAACGGTCGTATTAAATGCCTAATTCTTGCGCCCAACTGCAATTTTTGTAGTAGTCCGCAGGAGTTCTCAATTTAACGCGGCTCTGAAAAACAGCAATTAAAACGTGCAGAATATAGAAACGCCTATTCAACAGTTCTGTATGTACCGTACTGAGATTATGTACTGTAATGAGAATGTTCTGATTGCACATTGAGGTATTGTTTACTCACCCTCAAACAAAAAACTGAAATTGTGTCCGAATCAGGAGGAATTTAAGTTGTGGAAAGGGACTTAACATCACTGAAGTAAAAAGGGAAGGGGAATTGTAACTGCTTGGGGTAAGAGGATTTTAATTTTGATATTATACTATCTCAAATAATTCTTTTTCTGAGTAGGTCAAGACCCACAGCAATGAATCTTCTTGTGACAACCTAGATACGCAAAATATTGTCGTAATTCGCCCGGGGTCTGGAGAAACCAGTAACACCATCACTCAATGCTTAAGTCAAGTGGAGCTTGATGTTGACTACGCGCTCGACGATGAAGACGCCGTTTTAGAATTGTACTCACACGACCCCGCAAACTACGGGTTTGTTGTAGATTACAGAGCAAGTAAGTTCACCGCCGTCTGGCTTCGTTCTGGTCTATAATAACGTTTCAAGTACTTGTTACAAGACACATTACAAAACGTTTTTAAACATGTAACTGTCGGTCGTTTCATACTGTGGTAAAGCCCCAAAAACCTCGCAAACACGATATTCCAAGACGACAATGTGCCCATCGGTAAAAGTGTTTGACATGCAAAAAGGACGATTTGTAGGACCTATAAAAACGAAAGAAGCAGCTAATTAATTTCAAAAACTTGACAGCACTCCTTCCATTTGCACTTCTACATTTTTGCATGTTAGTGTACAGACGTTTACAACCCGACAATGCACAGCATCGTTACCGCCCCGACCAGTATGATACGCGAAAAGGCTCATCGCATATGATGATGTACTAAAATTACCTTAATAAAACCTTACGTTTATGTACCAAAAATATACGATGATGTACTAACTTCATACGACCATGATGTAAATTTACACGGTCATATTTATATAATAAAACCTTACGTTCATCAAGTTAAATGTTACGATGTACATGTAAAAACACACAATGTACATATGTTATGATTGTCCCTTCCGCATGCCATATTGAGCTGTAGAATATAGTTTTATGAAAGTTTCGCACATTCCAGCACTTTTTTGTAAACATCATAGTCAACTCACAACTTGAGTAAAAACACTTATAACCAGGCCAAACTATCATTCGTTCGCTTTATTTTGATATGAAACATGCTGTGGTTAGATAGAAGTTAAGGAAATAATGGTTGATTGAAGTTAGGCTCTATTGTCACAACTTCATGTTGTTTTATGTCCCTAAGTTTCGCGCACCCTAAAGTTTAGCGATGGAGTCCTTTGTGGGAGTAAAATCAGACACTACATTTGTCAGACGTTGTCAAAAATTGTGTTTTGGAAATTTCTCAGTCTTCAAATGAGTTAAAACTGTTGAAAATTGGGCTTTTGTTGACGAAGTTGATGACTGTTTTCCATTCATTTTAAAGGCCTGGTGAAATCTGTCTTCGTTTAACCCCCAAAATGGCACCAAGTAAAAGTGAAAACAGTACTAAACATCCCTTACTGTATGCCCAAGAAACAATTTTACAACATCAGTATAATTACAGATGTGCTAAGGACAGAATAAATGATCATGTACAGCGCGTCGATTGCACCCGGCAACACTACCTCAAATTTTAAGACGAATGTTTTTTACCCCCTTGCCATAATAGCTAAAAGAAGACTTTACATCTATTTGCTTCGCAAAACTGATACTTATAAACGTGCACAACATTGTAATGATCGAACAGACCATCAAAGTTTCCAGAGGCGATAACATCGTGTGTCCAAGAAAACAGATTTGTGACACTGCTTCCACAGCTTCTCAAAAAATATCTTAGTAGAAATTTTCAATTTCATAGAACTTTATTTCAGTCTTTCATATAGAGAAATATATAATGAATTATTTGTATGTACAGGGTACTGAAGAGACTGAGGAGTGACAACAAGAAGCTTTAGGGAGCTTATGTACGTTGACACCCCTTTACAGAGACTTATATTAACAAAAAACAATTACCACAATACACATATATAATACAGAAAAAAGAAACACAAAATATACACATAAATGGAACAGATAGCAAAGAATTAAAATTATTCAAATGAAGAAAACGAGGTAATATAGCCTATTTCAAAATCCTGAACGACTTTAAAGCGAAATTGAACTCAAAATGGATTTCTTTTGATGAAAAATGTTACGCCATTAATATTTACCATCAAATGGCTAGGCTTTTGTGTTGCTACTGCGATATAGTAAAATTTGTATTGGTATCCTAGTATTTCTGGGGTGCGTGATATTCACGTTCATTGACTATACAACGTGTGTTTTACATGTACATAGTAACATTTAACTTGATGAACTTATGGTTTTAGTATATGATGGTGTAAACTTACATCATGATCGTATGAAGTTAGTACATCATCGTATATTTTTGGTTTATGAACGTATAATTTTAGTACATCACCATATGCGGCGAGCCTTTTGGCGTGTCATAGACCAGATCCCTCCTTAAGAGACAATATAGCAACTTAGTTTTTGGCAAGAAATCTTGGGACACATTTTAGTGTAGCATAATTGACTTGTGTTAGACTAGCAGTCGCGTGATCTCGGCTTGGGTGTGCGTCTGGAGAACTAGTGCTGTTTCAAAAGATATGCACCTGATCGGGAGGTGAATTCGTTTGATTCATATCTTTTTGAAACTAGCTTTAGAGCATAGTGGTTAGAGTCCGCACTGAGGAGGCGGAAGGTCCTGTAGTGTCCCTCGTATCGACACATGGGTCCAAATAATGAAGAGCAGAATACAAGTATTACTGGCTGTCGGCCATCTTTATTCAGCACCTCTTTTCCCATGACTCACACAACTACTCGATTTCCCACTCAGCTCATGTACACATGTACATACAAACAGTACACTACACTCTCCTCCCCCTTTCTTTCAGATTAAACCTTTACTCAAATGATGTGTGTGATTAACACTATAGCTCTTAAATGTAACATACAAGATAAAACTTGTTTTACGAAATCACACTTGGGAATCAATGTCAGCACATGCCAATTTACAATGTACAGAAGGATTTGGTACGATTTACGAAGATTTGGTTTGCTTCTGACTGTTATCTTCCAGTCACCTACATTAAACAGATACTTTACTAACTTTCACTCAAACAAAATGATTGACATTACCATCCTGAACTTCTCTTTAAAATGTGAATGAAACAACCTCTCTTTAACTTAACTTGAAAGTACTTCAAATGCTTACATGTACTTAGACCTTTACCGTAACAATACTCGGTGAATCATGTGATATAATCTTCCAGCCACCTTGGTGGGTGACGGTTTCTAGTGGGTCTATTATTGACTCTTTGGTTGTTAGGTGTGTTTTCACCTCTCCCCTCATAACATATGTCATCGTCATCTATGTCATACAGATTTGGACCTTCATTTTCACCTTCTCCTCCTACAAAAAGTTTAGTGTGAGATACATTTCTTCTAACCTTGATACCATCTGGTGTCATCAGTTCAACACAGTTTCCTTTTTTCTTAACTACTGTGTATGGTGTAGGGTAGAATGCTGGAGAAAGTTTGTTTTTCTTGTCACACTTGACTAAAACTTTGTCACCCGGTTTAATGTCTACCACTTAAGCACATCTGCGCCTGTCTGCATAGTTTTTGTAATTTTGCTTTTGATTTCGATCATGTCTTACTGCCTCGTTGAGTCTCTTTTGACTGACAGACATGTTTCCCACTTGTGGAATTTTGGTTCTAATTTGCCTTTTGAACAACATTTCAGCTGGTGACAAACTGGTGGTGATGTGAGGAGAACTCCTATAAATCAGCAAGAAATTTGTTAATTCTTTTCTCCAGTCTTTACCCTCGACCGCTGAAGCACGAATAAGTTTTAAGAATACTTTGTTCATCCTCTCTACTTGGCCATTTGCTTGTGGCCAGTAAGGTGTTACCCTTCTGTGGTGAATGCCATGATCACTTAAATATGTACGGAACTCATTTGATACAAATTGTGCACCATTGTCACATGTTATTGACTTTGGATACCCATGACAGCTAAATACATTGTTTAACCAGTTAATTATGGTTTGACTTGTGATACTGCGTATTACTGAGGCTTCTGGCCATCTGGAGTAATAATCTGTTAGCACAATAATATACTCTCCACTTGGAAATGGCCCACACAGGTCGATTGCCACGTCCTCCCAGGGACCTTTGGGTAATTCTGATGGCTGGACTGGTTCTGTCTGCGTTGTTTTACTAACTACCTGACAGGCATGACACTTTCTGATCAAGCTTTCTACTTCTCTATCGATATGTGGCCACCACACTTTTTGTCTGAGTCGTTGCTTTGTTTTTACAATCCCCTGATGACCTTCATGAGCCAATTTCAGGGTTTGTTCACGTAATGGTTTGGGCATAACAATTCTTGTTCCCCTTAGTACCGTATGACCAAATTTCGTGAGTTCATGTCTCACTGCAAAGTAACTCTTGTTACACCCTACCCAATTACCCGTATCTATGCATTGTCTCAGGTTCTGAATTTCTGGGTCATTTTGTGAACATGTATCAATGTCGTTCATTGTCATGGCACGAGGAACTGCATTCTTAGCAACAAAACAAATATATTCCTCTGCACAGTTGTCACTTTCATCTGTTACATTATTTGATAACAGTCGAGATAGAGGGTCGGCGACATTTGTTGGACCACGTTTATAGATGACCTTAAACCTATACGGTTGCAGACGCAAAACCCATCTTTCTATTCTCGCTGATGGTTTTGATTTGGGAGAATAGATCACTTCGAGCGGTTTGTGGTCTGTGGTCAATTCAAATTCAATGCCATATAATTGCAGGTGAAACTTTTCACATCCCCAAACTACCGCAAGTGCTTCTTTTTCTGTTTGGGAATACCTCCGCTCTACTGATGTTAACGCTCTACTGGCAAATTCAACTGGTTTTCTTTGACCGTTTGATTGCTCTTGAACAAGCACTGCCCCTACTCCTACTGGACTTGCATCAACTATGAGTTGTGTTTTTGCTTTGGGATTATAGTACGCCATTACCTGGTTGCTTACCAATCTTTCCTTGAGTTCATCAAATGCATTTTGCTGGACTTCAGTCCACTCCCACTTAGTGTTTGACCTAGTAAGTTTCCTTAGGGGTTCACTGACTGTTGCATGATCTGCAATAAATCTACTACAGTAATTTGTAAGTCCCAAAAAACTTCTCACCTCACCAGGTGTCGTAGGTGCCCTAGCATTCAGTACTGCTTTTACCCTCCTTTGTTCTGGGCCTATTCCTTGATCTGACAACACATGTCCCATAAAGAGTAGCTTTGTCATCCTGAATTGACATATATTTAGCTCTATTAAGTCTTAGGCCTGCTTCTTTGAGCTTTTCAAATACCCTTTCTAATCTCTGATCGTGTTCATTTTGGTCTTTGCCAAAGACAATAATGTCATCAGAGATATTTCTGACACCTTCACACCCTTGAAGCGTTTGCTGGGTATGGGGTGTCTTTCCCGTAGCACTGCTTCATTGGCCCTTCTCATATCGACACACACCCTGACATCATCGTTTGCTTTGGGAATCACTACCAGTGGGGAAATCCATGGGGTGGGACCATTGACTTTTTCAATTACATCTAACTTCTCTAACTGGTCTAGCTTTTTGTCTAGACTTTGTCTCATGCTAAATGGTACTCTTTTCACAGCTTGGGCTATTGGTTGTACTTCAGGATCAATATGAATTTTGAGTTGGAAATTTTTCAATTTTCCAAGCCCTTTGAAACACTCTGCATATTTTACATTGACTAAGTATTCAATGTCAACTTCACTTTGGACTTCGTATACATGTGAACTGAACGATAATAGCCCCAGTTTCAACGAGCTTTCCTTGCTAAGTAGAGGAGTATCATGTCCAGGGGCCACCAAAAAATTCTAATTCCTGGCTCCCTGAAGCTTCATTAGCTACTGTGACCTTTGCCTTGAACATACCTAGAGTTCTCATTGGTGAGTTTGCACCATATGGAACTAAATTGCGCTTACATTCCATTAACTGCAACCTGCCACCATAACCTTGGTTTATCTTTTCCCACACATCATGACTTAAAATATTACAACTGGCTCCTGTATCCACAATCATGGTAACCTCTTGCCCTTCAATACACAGGTCAACACGGCCTGCCTGTTTATTTGTCATGATAAACACATAGTCATCGTCCTGAATTACTGAGCTGTGATCTTGGCTTGTCTCATTAGCACTCATGGAATAATTTCTATCGTGACCTTCATCCTCCCTCAGCGATATTACATTAGCTTGGTCCTGACGCCTTGTTCTAGTTGTTCCCTGTACTGACTCATTTCTGTTTTGATACTGATTGGAAGGTTTACTCTTGCACATTTTTGCGAAATGGTTCAGTCCTCCACACTTCTTACACTGCTTTTCCTTTGTAATGACACAGTCTTTCCCCATGTGTCCCAAACGCCCACATCTAAAACATTGAAACTGTCTATTCCCACGCGCGTGTTGGTGTTCCTGAATTGTTATGCTGTTGTCGCCATGGGTCGTGGTTGATTTGTTTTGATTGCATATACACTGGCATTACTGCCTACCGCGCCAGACGGGATGTAGTTACTGTTCACATTTTCCATTTCGATAGCTTGTTTTTCGGCCGCCTCTGAAGCTCTGACAAAGCTATGAATATAGATTCATAGCTTTGTCTAGATCTAGACCTGGCTCACGCAAATTGACGCAATAATCTGCGCCTCAACTGGTTGGATCGACACTTATCGATCACCTGATCACGTACCATGTCATTGAACAGGGTCCCATAGTCACAGGTTTTTGCCACCTTCTTAATTCTTGTTACAAAATTATCAACAGTCTCCCCCGTTTCTTGGGTTATCTGTCTGAAAATATGTCGCTGATAAGCTACGTTCTGCTTAGGCTTGAAATACGCCGTTAATGCCCGAATTGCTGTGTTAAAGTCTTCCCCAGTATTTTCTAATGTATCGAATATGTCCTGTACGTCTGTACCTGCTGCGTGCAATAACAATGCACGTTTCTGCTTATCGTCACTTACCCCGCATGCCGTGATATAAAAATCAAACGATTTTTTCCATTTCTTCCACCTGTCGGCTACTGCTTCGCCTTCAGGATTGAATTTTGGCGGGGCGGTAAGTTCACCATACTCGTCGCCATTGTAGTGTCCCTCGTATCGACACATGGGCCCAAATAATGAAGAGCAGAATACAAGTATAACTGGCTGTCGGCCATCTTTATTCAGCACCTCTTTTCCCATGACTCACACAACTACTCGACTTTCACTCAGCTCATGTACACATGTACATACAAACAGTACACTACGGGTCCTGAGCTCAAATCCTTGTGTAATCAACTCCCCTTTTCACCTCAGCTAAATTTTCCAGTTTTCTTATTTACGTTTACTATAGAATATAAATCAATGTTTCCGCAGTACACTGTGACTTCTCACTATAGACGAATCCGGACAGATTGTCATGGACTGATTTTAGTCCTCCATTACTGGGGTCCATCACCTTTAGTCTTTAAATTTCCTTCCTTACCTGTTCCATGGATGGATTTAAACTGCAGGGTATCTTGATTTTTTCAACTTCACTGAATATGTGGATTTGAAATTCACGTAGACAAAAAATGAAGACGATTAAAGGCTGATGGGCCCCTTATGGCTACCTACAGTCACTTAAAACAAGCGCTAATCGGATTCGTCTATATTATCTTTCAATGTATTACTTATTCCTTAAAGGTAAAGAGCAGTCCCCCAAACTTATTTTGAGGTAATAGCTAAATAACACAATTTTGGTCTTATTTCTCTTCAAAGTATCTTTCCTTACACTTTATGAATTAACTATTGCATATTCAAGGTAAACCAAGCAGTTATTTCTAGTAAATTTCACATTTGAAGAGAAAAAACATTGTCACGTGACTCTCAACAGGCAATCATGAAACTGGACAGTCTACTACACTACTTGAATTTGGGATGACTGCTCCTGTCCTTTAAAGTCGCAGGCTGCGTCTCTCATACCTACTGAATATATACATACCTTCTTAAAATGACGTTTCAAATCGATCGGCAGGGAAACTTCATTGCGGAATTCCACAGCTAAACCTATTTATGGACGAATTTCATTGGTTGTCCCAAGTTAACCCATCGGTATACCGATACGAGTCATACACAAACGTGACAAAATCCTGAACCAATAAACTTTTACAAGACATATTTGAGGATTTACTTATTACCGCGCGAGAGAGGGTAACCTTAATTCTACGACCACGTTCTCACATTTCAAGTGCTAGGGGAATTTTCTTCGAAAATGAGGATTAACATGTTTCAACACATGAGATTTGTTCATTTGTTTCAAGGCTCTTCGTTATCCTTTTATCACTGACAATGGCCGTTTCGATCTTTTCATACTTAGGTTGGTTCTGTGATTCCGTCGAAACGTTGGCACCAGGATACATCTTATCTCCACGTTACGGTATTGGGGAATATCCCCGCAACGTCAGGTGCAGGACTCTTCTCCAGGCCCCTGAGGGTTACACAGTCCATTTAGAGGTCGAATTTTTCCGAATTGAGTTTAATGGCAACATCCAAGGGTTCTGCCCAAGTAACTGGGATACCCTTACAATTTACGATGGACCAGATGACACCGCAGATAGGCTGGGAAGGTACTGCGGTGACCTGATTCCTTCCAATTTCTGGTCTTCCTCTAGCAATATGTACATCGTCTTTAAATCTGATTCGTCGGCGCAAGAAACAGGATACAAACTCAATTATTACTTTGTGTCTGGTAAGTGCCTTTAGAAATTCCGTTTTGAGATTTCCAATGTCTGAGTTGTGATCAGTTTTACCCTGGGATCTGTTAGTATGGCAAAATTTCGTACTTGTTGCAAAGGAGGACTTGTAATTTCTTATAACTACTCTTGTTAGCATTTAATTTAACAGGAGTTTCTAGGAAGCGAACTAACTAATACTGTCATTCCACATACCTCGCTTTAAATAAATGAAGGAATTGTTACTAAGGAGTTGTTCCAGGTAAGGTAATAATGTTGTAATACGCTTCCATAATGAGACAAGAAATGAAATAAAGACGACCCATATTTCATCCTCATGCATATGTCGTTTTTTAGAGAACGATACTTCAGATGGCCTAGATCATACTGCTGAAATGCCACAAGAATCATCAACCACGTCTTCCACCGAAGAACCGATGTCGCCCCCTAGTACACCCGGGATGACAGAAGAAGAAAAGCAAATACAAGAATTGGAGGATTCTTTGAAAGCATACAAGGTCGGCATCTCGGCTGTTATGATGATTGGGACCATCCTTGTTGGAGTTCTCATTGCATCCATAGTGACAATAAGCAGACGAGAAACTGCCAACATGAAGAAAATGGGACATGACGAAAAGAATGGTAAAGGATTAATAATTTTAAAAAGGTCGTGAACTATAACAAAGTACCGTATTAGCAGAGATGGAGTAGGGGGAACAACTCATTGAGCCCCAAGTGAGAAAAGAGCCGTGAACGGCCCGACTTAAAGGACCAATCCTCTCACCCCATACTACAATACTTACACTGGTTTACCAAAATTTTCAATTGTATCAGCCCTTTGATTGACAGTTAACTCAAACAATGCAGAGTACCAAAGCTTTTATTACAGAGCATGAACTGTACTGAGAGTGTTTTGATTATACACAAGAAATATTAAGTGAGATTGTGTCTGGATAAGGATGAGTTTCAGACAATTATGGGAGGGGCTTAAGTAAGAAATAAGGATAATTTGGACTGTCTGGGCTGAGCAAATTGGGCCTTTCAACATTAGATCAGAAATAAAACCATAAAACTGCATCTAACTTAACCTAAACTTACCTTGCCTCACAACCATTGCAACCAATTCTGGTGGCGTCCGATAGTTGGCAGGGCTGGAAAAGTCTGGTTCAGTTCTTGAATGGAATGTTGTTCCAAATTAAATCAATTTTTGTGAAACATTCTCGACTCTCTGGCAAACAGCCAAGTGCCGAAACCAAACATTTACTTGCGTAGTTCTGTTTTTCAGGGTATTTACGTCACAGAAAGGTTTGTACAAAACGTTAAGGGTACTTAAAGTCTAGACTTTCATGAACACATGAGGTGGATGTTGCAAAATGGGTGTTCGGTAAAATAACTCACAAAGCTTACACAATCGCTGAGATATTGAAGATTGAAATTAATTTTCCCAATATGATACTATCGATAGTGCAATAATTAATGGTTTCATGCAGAACGACACTGTAACTTTGATAGGCTATTTGATGCAAATGGTATTCATTACCTGCATCATAGTGTAGAGGGCGCCCTCTAAAGACTATGCTTGTACAGAAATATCTCAGTAGGACGACTGCGAGTAGGCCCAGGCCCGTAGTCGGGCGAGGGGAAAGTGGGGGAGTTTAAAGTTGGTCATTAAACAATACAATTTTCCACACGTGAGCAACCTAAATAGCCTGTGTGGACCTCTCTATCATAGGATGCAGCTTTAGTCAAGTTATCCATTTGAAATTTTAGGTTTTTTGTTCCACTAAAATACTTTTTGACAATGAGAATGATGTAATGGCTTTCAGTCAACACTAGGAAATCTTTCTAGTGGTACGATGCTTTCTATTACGCTTCACTAATTCTCTTTTTTCATGCGTACAGGCTCAGATTCAAGTGGTTCCGTCAATGGAGCATACGACCCAACCGAAGCAACTTTTGAAAACCCGTAAACCATGTTAAACAGTTAACGAAAACATCTGCGGTATACCTGTAGGCTATTCCGATTTACAATCAAGTAAGGACAATTTATAAGGCCCCGTGGTGCCATGAAAGTATTACCTCGGTAGTACTTCCATGGTTACACCGATCTATTATTTTACAATCAAGAAAGACTATTCAACGATTGAAACAATACCGGTCAGACGATGTGATATTACCAAAACACCGAATACAACGGAAATATACAGGTCTATCTCACTCCTCAGTATTTTACAATCAACAAACGGCAATGTAACTTTGAACAAAAGACACGGTTCATAATCACGGAATTTAGTGACCAATACTGACACCGCTGCCCAGTCCATCATTCCCCGACATAATAATCTTCTTTGTTCCATCTGTGAGCATGTGTTCTCAAGATACCTCTCTTTTTAGACCTTTCCCTCATGAAAACGGTTCTTTTTCAAGATTCAGTCCTATAGTTGAGACGTTTCCCTATATAAGTCTAAAATACATTCTTGTTCAGAGGGGTTAGTCTGCGAGAGTAGGGGCATGGGTGGTTGCCCCTAAGATTTCTAAACTGTAAACACATTACATGCTGAGTAATGGTGAGGCTTTATGCAGGCAATGTTCGAACTGCTCGCAGAATTTTTGCCTATAGTATATGGTACTGGTGTTACTATCTTTCTTGCCATGGCGGCGTCCCCAGCCCATAAACGGACTGCCGCATTGGAAGCATATGAATTGGTCCAGAGAAGGTCGGGAAAAATTTGTGTATGGTGTGTGGCATGCCTTCATTATGGTCGCAAACGTGAGGAATGTAGCAATAACTAGTGGTAGCAAAACCTCAAAGAGTTGTGCAGGTAATACTAAAATCATACATACGATATATTCAAATAGTCAGTTTTAATTGGTCTTGATCAATCGAAATCATTTAAATTGAGCACTCAAGAGGTAGTGAGTACAACTAGTTATGCCAAGCTTCATTTCCAAAAACGTGGAAAAATTGCCTGATCTTAAGGCGGAATGAATCAACGGTCAACATGCTGGAGCCCAGCTATACTACTGATTTAGACAGCTATTATGATCAGTATATAGTATATTGTACTTTAATTTCATTGTAAAGCTCCTGGAAATTGAGTGTTAAAAGAAATGGAATCTTTCACATACAATTGCAATTTATCTAACACGTTTATCGTCGTCAAATGATCTCTTTTTTTGTTATTGGTAATACACTATTTCTACTTTACATTCCAATATGGTATACCCGTATACGTACTTAAAAATTAACAGTGAAAATTTTGAATGAATAAAGAGGTATTGGTAACGGGTAACCTTAACAGTTAACAGTAACCTAAACAGTTAAATGACACAGCAGAAATAATGCCATTTATTTCACCGAGGTGCGTCAAAATTTTAAAGATGATTAAATGAGAGAATATTTATTCGTAAAATATTGGTTTCTTTACATTCGTCACCCCAAACTATAATTTTATCCTCGATTCTACCAAATGGGCACATATCTTTGAATGAACATCAAATTTAAACAAAAATGAAGAAAAACCCATATCACCCAACATGCACTTAGAGTCTTATGATTACCCATTAAGACTGTGTATGATCGCGAACAAGATAACGCTCCAATCAGGCAATTTAATTTCACTGACGTCATTTGACGGACAAGCGTCTACTGGTCTATTTTATCAACACGCGCAGTAAGAGTACTTGCAACATTCGCAGTATACACGAATACAGACAGCAAGTGATGGTCTGATTTCAGTCGGCCATAACTGGGGTCCGTCAACTCTAAATCTTTCTATTTCCTTGCTTACCTCTATCATGAATGGTTGTACACTAATTTGTATCTTAATTTCCCCAAGTGCACTAAATATGAGGGTTTGAAATTCATGTAAACAATAAATAAAGACGGTTATAGGCTGATGGACTCCACTAATGGCGGCCTACATTTACTACAAGCAAGTGCTAATCGGATTTGTCTATATGTCACAGTACTTTCTATGGGAAAATCGTGTGCAATAAGCCCTTTCATGATTACAAATCGGCCTCCCGGGTCAAAGGTCATTCGGGATAGCAACACATAACAACGCTAGTCGCAGGCCGTCGCCTGTGCATACCATCGTTACGTTACGTATGCATGCCTACAATAAACAACACGGACATGAACCAAAAGTAGCTTCGAAAAATCACATCTCTAAATGGACAAAGCGTTTAGTATCGCCCGAAAGATGTTTTAAAGTATCACTCGTAAATTTTCCTTAGATACTGGCTGAGTTTAAAGTTTTTGAATGTGCAAAATCTCAAAAAAATTGTCCGTTCCCGTGGAAGTACGAGCTGACAGTTCTCAAGCTCTCTGCTAGGCTAAATACCGTAGGCTAGGCCTAGTCAAGGAATGAACCAGCTGTAGGCTGGTATACCAAATTTCGTGAAAAAATACCTAAGCTACAAGAGCTAGGATGAGTATCTGGGGGTTATTTCTACGCTTGAAGTTTTACTACCATGCTACATGATACAAAGGCCTAAAGTAGGCTTCGTTCTATAAGTTCGTAGACGATCGCACGTTGTATGTAGGCCAGTATAGGTCGCCTTACTGCTGTTGCTATATAGCCTAGGCCTAAAAAGTTAAGTCTCGGCTTTTCACCTTCATAAAAAATCTCACAGTATATCTATCCAGGACTTGCTTCGCCCAGGCTCAGTTATAACTTACCCCAGCCCAAGACTGTGATTTGGAGTGTATGTAACGTTCAAGTGCTATAGTAATGTTGCACTAACCGTTATACCGTGTTAGCACATGGGTGTTCAATGGAGATAGCGCGCATAAGATCGATTGAAATAGACGAAAATCATAGGCCAAGGTAACTCTAGGTTTTTTTATAACCATAGACCCAAAGCAAAATTCATTCCTAAATATTACGGAGTAATAGTAGGCCCTCTAACCTGAATTTTAATCTTTTAACCCAAATCCTACAAGTCAGATGTAATCTTGTGTAGCCTACTATTGTAAAATGTACGTACACACAGTGATACGAATGAGCGAGTGATACCGGATGACCTTTGTTCTGTCGTGCGCAGTAGTAATCATGAAAGGGCTTATTGCTGTAAATGCGCTAACCGCGTGCGCGTTTGGCCCTTTATAATGCCGGGCAAACTCAATCGCGTGACGTACCATGAAATTGCCCTTTACGGCAGCATAATTGTCTAGATAAGGATATAAACTTTGTGACAGCTGTGGGCGGAGATCGAAGTAAGAAAGGTGGGAAATTTGGAACTGTCTGGAGTGGTATTTTATCTGTGAATTCCTCGCTCAGAAACCAAGGAATTACGGTAACACATTTGTGCCCATGGTCCCTTCATCAATCAATTTTCATCCCTTGCCCTTCTCATCGACAAAGCAAAAAATATGTCTCAGGGTCGGGTTCATATTTCTTCTGGTTCAATCCAAAGTTATGTGATGAAATTACACCGGATTCCATGACAGTATAGCACCCACACAATCCTGGTTAATTTAACCAGGAATTTGATTCAAATTGACGAAGAAACTGGTTTAAAACTAGAAAAATAGCCAGTTATTTGGTAAAATTCACCTGTGAAATGGTTAATGTGACCATGATTTCCTGGTAAAAATAACCAGGATTGCGTAGGTGCTATAGTAACACGGACGTGTTGAAATTTCACCAGACGTTTTTAGAGTGTATGAACTTTTTTCTTTTCTTTTTTTTTGAAAAGTCGAATTCTGTCTTATCTTCTCATCCTATCCTTCTCGTCCAGTGACCCCGGCAAAAAAGAACCACTGACAAAGGGGATTACAAGGTGCCTAAGATTTTACAGCACATCAGTAATAATGTAATTCATACAGAGGAGTCTGTAGTAAGGCGTGTTGAACGCTTTCGTCTCTGACCTGTTTGTACAAATTCGGTTAATAATTTAAGATACATCAAAATTTTAATAAAAGCAAAATTAACAGTACTAGAAATAAAACACGAGGCCTTCTTGAATATTATTCTTTGTATTTGAGTTTCTTTCTTTCTTCTTTGCTCTTGTTTCAATTAAGTGACTCGTTTTGTATATATAACAGATATAGACAGTGTTTTTAATTCACTTCAAGCAGGGGGGTCACCAGCTTTTTTCAGGGGGGGGGGATACGTTTTGAAATTCGAGCATGTGAGAGAGGAAATTGTTTTGAACGAGACCACGAAGTAGCAGAAGGGAGGGTAGGCATGGAAGGGCATCCCTCCTGTGGTAGGGAGCCTTGCAATTTTTAAACTTTAAATGGCGCAATCTGGTGCATACCAAGAGAGGAAATTCAGGCGTAGGATTAACTGAATCTGGGAAGGTGATTGATAATTGTAATCATTATATTAACATGAAATATAATTACCACCTTCATACTAGAATTTGAAAGAGAGGGATAGAAACATGGGCGTCCGCAGGTAGGGGCAGGTGGGGAACTTGCCCTCCCCTGGAAAATAAAAAAAAACTGAAAAACCGAAGAAAACAAAGAAAAAGACGAAGAAAAATTAACACATTAACAGTTCACTCGGTGCTTTCCTTATTTATATGGGGTAAATAGGCTTAGGCTTTAGAAATGCATTTCCAGCTATCTGAGAAGCATCTTGCGTCAAAATTTTCTTGCGCTCCGCGCCAACTCACAGTGGCGCGGAGCTTTTCCCCTAAAAGAATTGTAAAACCCTCCCCCCCCCCCCCCGAATTTTCTTCTGCGAGGTCTCATGGATAGTAAATTTAAACATGTTTTAAAAGAAAAAAAACTTGCTGAAGAGAAATGGCAAAGTAGTCTTCTACCATGTGCATCAAATCAAATGGAAAGTCTGAAAAGCTGTGGCTTCGATTGTGCTGAGGTTCGGGGTATTTACTCCTTCGAAGCGCCCCTGCAGACCATTTTCTCCCCCTCTGACCGAAATCCCCAGCCCCGTCACTGACTAGAAGCCTCGCCTGGGAGGAAGGTTGAGCGGAAATAACTGCAGGAAATGCAGTCATGGATTACAGACGCGAATAGTGATAGACCTCTCGAAGATCCTCGCGAGATCGACGACGAGCTGAAACTTCGTAGAAAAGATTGCCGTTTGGCCGCTCCATACACAATTCCGACCGCATTTAAAAAAAATCTCCACACCAGGCGACACTCCACACCCGGTGGCGACGCCCTCCCCCATTTTTTGGGCGGGAGAGTCTGGTTCGCTCCCTCCGCCCCCCCCCCCCCCCCGGTGACGGCCATGAATTTTCATTACTAAAGTTGCCAGGTAACGTATATATTTCGATTATATTATTTTTTTTACTTCGAATAAAATCGACCGTCATGGTGACATCCTCAGTTGCAAATGTCGCTAATTCAAACAATTGACAAGCTAATTTAAACAATGCAGAGCACCAAAACTTATATTTCACAGCATAAACGGTACTGAGAGTGTTTTGATTATATAAATTTAGTTTTTCTTTACTCACCTTGAAGCAATAAACTGAAATTTTATCTGGATGAGCATGAATTTCAGAAAATTATGGGAGGGGCTTAAGTAAGAAGGTTGGGAGAATTGGTACTGTTTGGGGTGAGAGAACTGCATTTGATATTTCGAGTTTTCTATTCTTTGTATAATAGAAAAAATCAGGAATTGTTGGGTGATCGGAAACTTGGTTAGAAAATAGCACCAGATAAAGTTTTTGTCACTTTCATTGGTTAAGATAGTCCTGTTTTTCGACGGAAAAACTTAACAACGAAATTAAAAATATGCTAATGTTTTTTTTTTTTACTCTATTACGACTGTTGGCATGTTGGATAAATTCAATTAATATTGATCAGATGAAATTGTCTATGTGATTTTCCGAATTCCAAACGAATGATTTTACTTCTTTTAGACCGTAGCACCTCTAAAAAACTGTAAGGCTCTGAGGTGGGTTTAAAAGACATTCTCACACTGTATTTTACACCCTAATTTCACAAGCATTCTCCGACTTCGGCTCTAGGGGCAGGTTAGATGGCAAACTATTGGGCACTGCACCTGAACATTAATATCCCGTCTGTCCGGCTAATTAATTGGAAAACGAAAACGTCCCAGCATTTCAACCTTCACCCGGATATTTTCGGGCAAAGTTTTTGAAAGACTTGTACGAAGTGGGGCTGATGTGGAATTTTTCGCACTCCACCCGAAGGTATCACAAATCTTTCTTATAATTTTTATTTTCCATGAAAATTTCACTTTGAAAGTATATTGGTTTTTTTTTTTTTTTTTTGGTTTTTGAGCAAAGATTTGAAAGTGTTAAAAAAATCGGCCATTTACGAAATTATGTTGCACAAGATTTAAAAACAGGCTGAAGAATGATTTTTCTTTAAGCGACAGGCTTCCCAAATGTGTGATCACTGACGGTTTTTTTTTACCTCTTTAATTTTCAGTACAATGATGTATGTAACTCAGTGTTGTAACAAGTCACGACTCGAGTCACTCCCTCTCAAAATGATCGTGACTCGATAAAATTCAGGAGTAATTTTCCCATTGAAATAGTACTGTGACTCGAGTCCCTTAAAAGTTTGAAAACTGGTGACTCGAGTCACTAATCTAGTGACTCGATTACAAAACTATGATACCTTCTTACTTTTTATGGCAAATGCTTGAAAGCATTTGGATATCCAACCATTTTAAGCAAGTCTTCAGGACTTCAGGACTGTGTAGTAAAATTCACGAGTACTTTTTTGCGCTGCCCGAATGTATAGCGAATCTTTGGAATCCACTCTTTTGTATAAAAACTTAACTGCAACTATGAAGTTTCTTACCTTCCCTCGGGCTAAATTCCTTTTAAAAATTCGGGCATGCCTAGGAGTTTCCTAAAAACCATTGCTACTTGAAAGTCAAGAGATTTTCCAACTTTTCCAAATTCCTGCCCGAATGTTAGATTTTGCAGAAATGGGGGAGGGCACTAGCGTAGCCAGCGGGGGGGGGGGGGCAGGGGGCAGAGTGCCCCCCCCCCCCACAGAAATTTTGGGGACGCGATGGGCGATGTTGAAAAAATGAAGGGGAGCCCAAAAAATAAAAAAAAATAAACGGCAAGAGGAGGGAGGGTATCGGGGGCATTTTTTACAGTTTTTCGGAGGAGGAGGCTCTTAGACGTTACGATAAAGTATGCAGTCTCCGACGGCGACTAGTCTCCCCGATGGTTTACCTGTTTTCTGCTCTCAAGGGACAATTTCCCTAATAAAAACCCCGAATTTTCGGCGCGCTACGCGCGCTGTAGATTCAGTTTTTTCAATACTTCCAATCCACATGTCTAGAAAGTGTAAGTCCTCTCAACCTTACCAAGTAACTGGTAGGCAGAGTACACAGGTTATGCAGAGGTCGTAAATTTTATTCCATATCACAAAGCCTAGTTGCTGTTCTCTTGTGTGTGTCATGCGATAGGTCAGATGGTGAGCCACTCACGGAGCATAGTTTGGCTATTTTATCGGGTATTCCAGGTGGTTTCGACATAATGTATGTTATCCCCGATACGGTCTACAACCCCTACAGTTTCTATTTTTTTCTTTTATGTTATTTTTGTGAGCCCACCAAAAAATTTGGCGCGCTTTGCAATTTCACGATTCAGATTCAAAAGAACACTAACTCGGCTTTTGAAATAATAAGTAACATTGTGCAAAATGTGCCTAAGGCTGCAATGACATGGGAGAGTTAGGCTCCTTCATACCACCCCCTCGACATAGGGGATGTCGGAACTTGCGGTCGCTGGCATGGCCCGCCCCCTGTCGGGGATAACCTGTCGCCTTCTCATGGTCGGTTTAGTTACTTTGGCTTTCACAAGAGTTATTTCTGCGATAAAACCCAAAATTTTCGGTACGCTTTGAGGAGTCTTCCTCAGTTCCGTTACCTAGAGCTAATAAAGTACAAACCCTTCCCATCTTTTCATGTAAATTAATGAGTAGAATAAATTGATTAATGTTCATGTCGGGAATTTCATCTCATTTGGCTAAACTTAGTTAATTATCTCTTGTGTCAGTCGTGCGGTACGGACTCGAAGAAGAAATTACAATATAATTTGTGTCCGATAGGGCCCAAATGCCGGGACAATTTATTGACCTATATAAGATTTAAATAAGTACAGATTCTTTTTAGTGTAGGCTAACCCCAAAAATTTTTGCCCCCTTTTCCACGGTTGAATCAGTGCGGAAATATCTTCCTCTAGCATATACAAATTTGATGTCGTATATGGCTCGCAATGGCAGGTATAGTGCACAGGTTTTCTTCAAACCTCCCTCACCAACTCATCGACGGCATCCTGGCTGTCGTGGCTTGGGTTGCTACCCACCCTGCCCCTCCCCCGTTCGGAGAGTGGCCCTTCGTCGGGCAAATCCTGGCGCCAAGCTGGAGGGAAGACACATTTTTAGTTGCGGTGCATGCCTTGCAGGCAACCGCAACTAATGCAGTTACTATCGCGAAGTCAATGTCTGAATTTCCGGCACTTTATTTCTATCTCCTTCTAGATGCTTTGTGGTATCGAAATACGGTTTAGTGCAATTTGTAGGGATGGTACTTCTCTTTCGTGTTTTTTAAGTTTGGTGGAAATATGACTTTCGTGAGAGTGTAAAATTGGGGTTTTTTTCAAGTAAAATTTGCAAACGTGTTCTATTTTTAGTAACAATCTTGCGGAAAAACCAGGTCCGTTTGTACTCTGGGGAATAATATGTTGTTTAATTTGACACAGCGCCGTCATTTTGGTTGTTTTTTTTTAATTCATCGAGGTGTTTAGTGAATTTAGAGTATTTATATGAGGATTTCTTTGTAGAGATTTATTCTTTTCAAGTGACATGGTCAGGGTTGCTGTGGAGTAAAAAGTTTGATAGTTTAGAGGAGTTTTGTTCACTGTTTTTTTCATAAAGTAAGTTTCTGTCGGAGGGAAACATTGTTATTGGTAGGTAAATATTATTTGTATGAGTTGGCGAGTATTAATATTTGTGTTATATCAAGGTGTCTGGTCATGGTAAATTTTTTATATTAAAGTTTAAAATTATGTGGAGAATATAACAATGCCCAAGAAGGGCCGTTCAAAGATTTTTTTTGTAGAAAGGAAAGGTTGGCAACAGCGAAAAAGAAAGTATGGGGGTGAATTTCAAGATAAAAGTTATGAAGGGGAGAAAAATGATGATGTCAGAGTTGGGAACAAACAAAAAAAAAGGCTCTTGTGGATATGAAAAGAGTCAGAGGTGTGATGATGGGGAAAGAATAGGGAACATGACGATGGTGATGTATTATTTATACGTTCCGAAAGATCTACATGTACATTTTATTTTTTCGTTGTTGTGGGTGGTAATTGTTTTTTTCGGTGTTTGGCATTATCGGTTTCAGGGGTAAAAGATAATCATCTTTATTTAGGACAAGTCATTGTAAGTTCATTATGTACCCCTCCACCGCATATTTACACCACGAGCTGCCATTGCTCAGAAGTTCCACTGAAGAAGAATGCTCCAAAAACCAAATTCAGGAGGCAACGTTCTTGGGGATATTTATACACTTAGGGAGAAGAGCACATCATAAGATGAAGAAGTGTTAACATGAACACATAGTTTAATGTAAAGAGTAGTCACGGTAGGGTTTTATCATGTTCATTCATATCTCGTTTTATATTTGTATGTGATGAGAGCAACCATTTTTTATTACGCTGGGCGGTGATGTGTTTGAGATATTGGGAAGAGGTCTGCATGAATGAAGGTTTTGAACAATCATTCAGGGACTACTTTGGGTCTTCTGTTGGGGGCGAAGCCCTTGAAAACCAACTGATTTGGTCTTTTTAAAGGCCATGGATAGTTCATCTCTTGTCAAAAATGTCTTGATTTTGAAATGGTTATTTAAAATTTTGGGGGGCCATATGACAGTTTGGCTTTTCTTTTTTTACTTGAGGACTGAAGCAAAGACATCCCTTGCCTTCTCCGGGATTTACGTCACTGTAAAACAATTAAAAATGATTGCCTTATCATTTTTTTATATTTATGTTAAACGAACGTAAACATTAAATTTGGACCGTTTGTAGAGGGTTTAGATTGTTGGCTTACACAACGAAGTTTTGAACAGGTACAAGAAATTTCGCAATTATAAATTTTTAGCCAGGTGGTTCATTTCGTAAATGGTAAAGTAGCAAGGCACTTATTTATAAGCTAGTTATGCTCTTATTTCTTATGTCACTGGCTGTGGTGTTATCAGCGAAACGTTTATTTTTCATAAAGTCCGTTTTTTCTTTGAAAGTGATTTGTTGAGCTATTGCATATGGGTGGTTGGAATGATGAAATTTGTCTTTTACGGAGTTTTTTACTAGACAGTGCAGTCTTATTCATAGACTTGGCTTTCTTATTGCTTTTACATATTTTAGGTTATCGGTTGATCAGTTGCGAGTCGTGGCCATACATAAACTTGCTATATAATTATTTTTATTAGAAAAAGAAATACATGGAAATTATTAAACAATTTTTATATAGTGCAATGGCAACAGTTTTCTTCCGTAGTAAGAAGTCACCGTCAGAAGGCGACAAGAAGTTCTTGATATAGAGTGTAGGAAGAAGCGAGACTGTTTAATGATGTGGTGACAGACGAATCGCCGCTAATAGTTATAAACTAGGGACATCGATATTTTGGTATTCGGGTTTCACGAAGGGACGTATAGATGTTGCAATTTATCTTTTGTGACTTGTGAGTGATTGACTCGGTTCTCTGATTTGTGGAGGTCAACGTCGTTCAAGTGTCTATATACTTTACTGAACTTAGAAGTTACTGGCGAATGGTTAGTAGTGACGTATGTGTACGGGATTAATATAAATTGGTGAAACAGTGACAATAGGCCTAAGGCCAGAGTGAAATATCATCATATTAACATTTATGTTGAGAGAATGTAGGTGTAAGTAACGCTGACAAAGGAATTTTTACTTTGCTGTTTTATATATTTTTTTTTATTTTATTTCATCATTCGTAAAGATTATGGTAAATATGAGATATCGACAAATTCTTTTGATTCTTGTTAACTTGTTATTATATGATGTTACTACAACAATGTTTTATTAGAAAACCTAAATTTTTCTTAAACAACTAGAATTTTTATATTTATCTTTATAGAAATCGAAATTTTAGTCGGATCTTTTCAGTGAAACTGAGATCTTCAATATTTTCCGTAAAACAAGCAAAAGAAATATTTATGACACGATTTTTGCGTTTGATTTTTTGTGGGCAAATCCTAACGTATTCTCTGGAACTGGGCATGAGATGTTACGTTAATGTACGAGCAAGGGGGAGAGGCGGCAGAAATAAATTTTAGTGATGTAAGAGTAGTTGTCTTATAGTTTTGTGTAAGCTGAGAGTAAACTTGGTGCGGGGCGTACACAACTTTTTAAAAACCATTAATCATAAGGAATTCTTTATGTTCAACATTGGAATTTTTTTCCCCTTTGTTCATTAACATAAATCCATCTTCAACCAAGTAACTACAACGTTACTGTCATACAGACTCATTATCGTTTCCAACATTACGTCATACCAGTATACTCTACCTATATTCACTAAATAGCTAAACATATGGCATGTTTTTCCTTATTAACTGCACTACTTAAAATACAATTTTGACTAACGCCTGTTTGGTCGAATGGTCTGTCTTGAGCCTTTGGCGCTTTACCATTTTATCAGAAACCATCATGCTGTACAAGCAGTTACTAAGGAGCCGGGACATTAGGGATACCTTATACTGAATGCACGAGCAACAGCTTGTAAAGGACGTTTGAAATGTTATCTGATGTGACGTTTTGCTCTTTCTACAGTTCTAAATCAACTGCTGTATCATCTTTTCCTGATTTACTGTCAACTATGAGTTCCAAATGAGCAAACCTCATTATAACCGCAATCGAGTATTTCTTTGGTGTGTTCCACGTTCCACCTCAACCACATTTCTAAAGTGAATGGACAATGTTCCTGGATTACAAGTGTGGAACTAAACTTAGCTGCTATTGGGCAAAACATAATACAAGTATTTTGGAACGGCATTTTTGCCCCCCTAAAATATAAAATCACCTTTAAAGTACAAGACGACTTGGTTTGTCGGCACCGCAACTCGTCTAGACGTTCGTCTTGTTCCAGTTATGACTTGTATATGTGTGGTGAAGCAATGAACTAGAAATGGAAGCTACATTTTTTGGAGAGCGGTAGCTATTTTGGAGGCCGGGAGGGGTAGTCTTCCCTTCTGTGAAATTCTTCCCATTTTAACAACCTTTACTTCTTCTTGCTACCGACTTGTGTTGCATGTTTCCCAAGCTAGAGATCACTGAGTGTGAAGTAGCCTAGTCATTCGTACATACGGTGGACAGCATTTAAATCTCCCCGCGAAAATGCTAAGTAATTGCTGGTCAATCACCATTTTTAAGAGGGGGGTATTACGTTCAGCGTGTCGTACTATACTCCCACGGTTTACGTAGTCTTGTGTCTTATTCATTTTAGTCGCTCTTGCATGCAGCCCATCTTTTGTGATTACAGCGAAAATCGTGTGTGCTGTGTTATTTACAGAAGCGTGGATTCTTTTAATGCTGGTATATAGGCCTACAGCAGAACTGCACTGTTTAAAAATCCTGCTGACAAAATTTACTGTAGTAAAGCGACCGTAAGATGGACGGATCCCATCGCATCGAATAATTACATGATCGGGACAGAATATGTAGCTTGTATCTGGACAACATGCAATTACAGCGTTGGCAGCCGGAAATGATGATGATGGTAATCAGTTTGTAATTTGTTTTTACTTTTGATGCGTTAAAATTCTTCCAGGCCGTAAATCGCTACGTCAGTTTACCCGGTATTTTGCAAGACTTTGACACAAAAAATAATAATGATTTAGCCTATGTACTGTACTTTACTGTAGGAATTCGCCAGCCCACTTAGTATGCGAGGCTAATTGATCTTGAAAAATACGAATATCATTAAACCTTCCTGTCAAATTTAGAAAAGTGATGGTGTAAAAACGCAAGCCTGCATCATGTGTGTACAAGCAAAGACTTTCGTGTGATTATAGGACAAAGACTTTACACAGATTTCCAAAATACATGTCATATATCGGATTGAAATCACCTAGGCCTACTGTACAAAAACCATGTACAGAATGTCTGGAGCCACTGTGTAAATCAGTCTTTCATGTGCAACGGTGCAGGCCTAATGGGTAAAAAGCTCTTAATATCGAAATTAAGAGCGCACTGAAAAACAACACATGTAACGTTGATGGTTTTATCAGGTGAATTATAAACACGGTGCATGATGTAGACGGATTGCCCATTATTACATTTATTTTCATAGGGAGCTCATCTGCAGCCACGGCTGTACGCATGTAGGCTAGGCAATATCAATATTGATCAGAATTCACGTTGCGCAGTGCAAGTTCGTATGTAGGTCTACAGTAAGGTAGGCTATGTGATTATGTTAATATCGTTTAAGATGATGACAGGAAATCTGTAAATTATGTTTTTCCAGTGAGGATGGAGAGGAATGGCAATAATATTCTGCTAAGAGATAACGTTCCGGTTAATGGAAGGGGTAATTGTTTCCATAGGCGTACGAAGCGGGTATAGGGAGAGGGAAGTCTGCCTAAATCACAAAATCTAAAATTCGGTCAGGAAGTTAAAAAAATTAGGACTGCCGCTTGAGTTTTAAATGGTGGCATGTTTTTTTTTTTTTTTTTTTTTAAGAAAATTCATAAGCGTGCGCAAAGTCTTAAAATGATACCGGTATCCCCCCCCCCCCCAACCAAAGAAAAGTCACAGTTGCGGTAAGATTTTCATGAAAAACCAAGATTCCAAAACTTTGCTACATCGTTTTGTGCGTTTTACTTCACAGTTTTTCACAATAAAATCCCCGAAATATCTACCGAAGTTTTTTAAACATTTGCCTGAAAAAGGCTATATCATTTTCGGGGTGACATATTTACGAAAAATCAGCTACAGAGATAAAATCGCGACACATTTGGGGGGGGGGGGGCTGTCGCATAAAAGATGCTATTATTTTTCAGATTGTTTTGAAATCTTGTGCTAGATAAATTAATGCCCAAAATGGCCGATTATTTTAATACTTTTCCGTGCCCGAAAAATAGGAACCGCTAGGTATATATAAAGTGAAATTTTCATGGAAAAAATTGATAACAAAGATTTGCGACACATTGGGGTAGCATGTGAAAAAACATTCACGGTCAGTTCACTTCATACTGTTGTCTTGCAAAAGCGGTCTGAAATTGTAAAATATTCGGGAAAGCCAGGACGTTTCCAGTTGCCAAATTAATTTCGCTAGTTTTAAGGGAATTTCACTCTTTTTGGAGTGAACTTCACTCTTTTTGGATGGAACTTCACTTCTCTTGGAGTGAATTATCACTCTAATGGAGTGAATTATCACTCTAATCGAGTGAATTTACACTTTTCACTCGATCAAAGAGCGACTAAGTTCACTCTTTTGATTTTAAAGTGAAACTGAAATGCTCCCATACGCCTGTGTTTGTGGTGAACCTATTGCTGCACCATTGACCGGGCCTTGTACTAAGGAAACACCCAAGTGGGAGTCAACAACTCTTGAGGCGCTATTGTATGAAAAAGTCAGTTTTGAGGGCCGACATCAATCCATCTACATAAAAATCACTCATGACCCCCCCACATTGATGAACTCAATACATGGTGCTCTAACATTTTGTGATATAAAACAAACCTCAAATAAGTTGCTTTACTCCACCAAATCTCATCTGACGGCCTTGAATGTGCTCAAATTTTCCAAAGAGAATGGGGACATTTCCTCCATCTATGCCCCTCCGCCAGGATGGCGATCACTTTCTAGCCTCTCCCTCCACTCAAAACTCCCTTCCTACGACAATGTGATACTGGTTTTAGAGTAACCTTACGAAGAGCAGTTATGATTTTGTCTTTCTTTAAGTGGCCATTCTCATGATAAACGCCCAGGTCATCTGATGTTGCATGATAATGTTGGTTATTTCGAAAAGGTCTCTTATGTAAGTAACATAAATTAATGGTTCTCAGCGGTGTATACTAACCAAAAACGTAAATTAAACGAGTAATCTTGGAATTTTGTTCTCTGTAATATTCCTTGACTTTGACTCTAGCAGATTTACATAACGTTAATCCTTCTTTTCATAACATCTTGAATCTAGCCTCTTCAAAACAACCATTTCAATGGTCACCTTCGTACTAGTTTGTGAAAGCATAAGAATGAAAATTTAAAATGTTTGAATAAAATTTAACGTTTAAAATTTTTATCCCATATTCATTGGGGATGTGGCTTACAGGTGAGAAAAACGATATGGAAAGTTTGACTGTGAGCAGTCATTACTTACAGTGTATCGTGCCGAGACTCGGAGTGGTGTTACCAGCTTAAACTTAAGGGCGACTTTACAGGCCATTCTTACCCCTTTGACTGGAATCCTTGCAAGATCCCGGCCACCGTGTAATCTGATTGTGATAGGTAGTCTCAGCGGTTTAAGTTTGCTTTCAAAGAAGACACCATGCATTCTCCTGAAATTGTCAGTTTTCGTGATATATCGGAAAGTGTTTTAAGTTACCACTTGGGGCACGAACCGGAATCTTGTCAAATCTTACACTAGATTCGACTCATAATGAAACCAATACTAGCTTCGTTTTTGAACCATTTTAAGTCAATTTTGGAACGAATCTTTTCAAACGCTTGGCAAGATTCCGTTTTGTGTCCCATTTGACTAGATGATTTTTAGAGTGTACATTAAAATTCTTAAAATTCACCTACGAATTTGCGAAGCTGATCGCAACTTTCGGTACGGTATACAGTAGCATGGAAGTAATACCTCCATGGGTACGTATATATATAGCCAATATTCCTGCTCCTGCAATATTCCTGCTCTACCGGTCACATCACGAACACGAGCACGTAGACAAGAAGGGAGGAAGTGGGTAGCAAAGTCCCGGACTAAAACCAAGATGCTATTGCCTTAAAATTGACAAACAGTTACTTGTGTGAAGGGTATGGAGATTAATAATTTGACCATTTGGTATGTGAAGAAAACTTAACAGGTTTGGAAAAATTTATCGCACTCAATGAGCCGTTGTAAAGGTTAGGATTTAGGATTTGGTGTTAGGTTTAGGGAGAGACGGGTGATCAATGAATTAAGCTGTACTATCTTCAAACGTTACTATAACATCACACTTACTTGCTTCAAGTTCACTTTAGGTAACAAATTCGCGGTCTTTTTCTGCTAATAAAAAGAAAACCAGGAGTCTGGCGAAAATTACACTGAAATGCTATTTCGTATAGGCCCTGTTTTTACATATCAACACAACACATGTGATTCGACGATTTCAAGTGTCCAAGTTTGAAAACACATGGCATACCTTTCCAAAGTCTCTTCTATTATCATGCATTACTGTATCACAACCAATTTGAATGGACGAACAACTCTCAATAAGCGAGTTCTGTTACTTCGTTTTGGTAGATATTCACATGCGGAAATCCTCCATACCATCGGAATTCACAAACCAATCCCGGACCTACAATACGTGTTCCAAAATTTGAGTTTTCATGAATATATTGAGACATTCTTCTTTCCTTTATTCAACCATAACCAACAGTAAGGAGGAATCATAAGTGTGGTTCTATGCAGTGGACTTTGTTAAATTGCCTTTTTGGTCTTTTGGTGTACAAGTTTGCATTTTAAGCTGCTGTAAAGTAGGGCCGAGTCCCTATTTTCGTTCGGGTTGGCGATTCAAATTTATGCTTGTGTTGGATGCGTTAATTTACTGCACCAAAACAAGGAAACACCTTTATAGGCTCGATTTGGGCATCCCTCGCTCTGCCACACAATTCCATGAATTACCTAAACTTCTAAAGCAAGACGTCGGGTGGATGTTTAAGTGGCATGTTTAAGGTACTTTCTTTTTTACACTCGAAACTTACTGTACGTGTTATTTACCTCTCCACCACGAATACATCCACTGCTAATAACAGAGACTACATTCAGGCTATAATATTGATATACATATCGCTTTTATTAAAGTCAATTCTCTTTTATTACTGGCATAATGTTCTTAAGCAGGAATGGTTTGCCAACTTAATTACTGTAAAAGGTCACGTGACCCATTAGTACCTCCCGTGATAGTAATACCTTAACTAACAGGCGATTGCAAATCAATTTTCTGTCTTTCGTATAAAAGCAGACTATTGATATACAGGCCATGAAGGTTATATCACTGTACAAGTACTGGTTATACTGTACTGATGACTAGTAAACTAAGCCCCGTTTCAAGGTCTTCATCATTTTTTAACATAAAAGAGAGGTGCCATGAACTTGTTATTAGTAACAATATATATGCGCACATACTATAATCCCTTAAAAAGAATGGCTGTCATCTAGGCCTGTTTTTCTTGGTGCGACGTCACCAAAATCGATTTGAATTAGAAACAGGTGTGAGCTATACTTGTAGCTATTTTGGTACATTCAATGGTCATGCTGACAGTCTAGTTTTAAATATAACACTCTTATGATTTGCTGGACCTTTTCTATCGTTGAGTGAAATGAGGCTATGTTGTGCAATGGCCAGGGTTTGCAGTGACTACTGTAGCAGTAAACTGCAAAAGTGTCATCCCTTCGTAATTCCTTCATTTGCGTCCGTTGCCCAGAGGATTATGAACATTTAAACATTCCATGGAAAGATTCCATAAGCGATAAAAGGTACATAGACTATATATGCCGCAAAGTTTGGCACCCGATTCCCTGTTATCATGGGTCTCTCCTAAAGTCTTGCATAAAGAATACTTTAGAGGGTATTACGGTTATGTCATTAAAATTGCCCTGGCAAGGATTTGTATTTTGTTTCGTACTGGAAGAGAGGGCCAGGCCGGGTGCGGGGCCCGAAAGCAGCATTTGTTTGGCCTATAGCTTCGTTATGCCAGTACTCTGTATCTTTTTCCCCATACTGTAGACATGAAGACTTGGCACCACAAAACAAATAATAGTCTACATGTTCATGTATGGACCTTGCATAAATTAGCCATTGAAAAACCTGATCTTTGGTTGAACTTCTCAATAAAGCATATTTTGGCATTTGAGCTGGATTCAAAATATTTGTTGTTACGGTAAATAATAAAATGCTCTCCACCTGAGTCCCGCATGCTCCCCGTTGGAAACAGGAGCAGCTCCACAGACAGACAAAGGATGAGGGAGGGTGGGCGCTCGCCCGTATGGTTTTTGGGCCCCCAAAATAGAACAGTTTCAATATCGTTTTAAGATACCATATTTTGTAGGGAACTGATAATACAGGTATTTAAATTGATAGGTTTCTCCAGAAAGAACAATTGAAGAATTTTAGCACTCGATTTCATGCTTTAAGAATTTTTCTCTGCATGATCATTACTTTTCGTGTCAATCAAATTTCCTGGCTTTTTTTCTGATTTGATGCCTTTTTGTGGATGTTAGTCGACACGTCCCTGCCTGGAAAAAAAGGAAACGTACTTTACAAGTTTTCCTTTATCTCCTGATTGGTTGGAATCCCCTGATAATTGATCATTCGCTTCAGTGTTTACTATAATGGACAGGGAGAAACTGGCCGATTATTCATTTTGAAAGTTAAAAAAATTACACTACGCGGATAGTTTTTTTTTTTAAATAACACTACCCTACTTTATAACCACAAAGGACTGTGGGATAGAGCTTTCGGTATGATTTGCCTATGAGATTTTACTGCAGATACTGTAAGAACGACACGTAGGGAAAATGTATCCCATAATCCTTTTTTGTCACCATTTGGAAATGGTCTACTGCCCTCTCTCACCATACACACATAACTTAAAATGAATGCGTTTTAAAAAGCCCAAAAACTAAAGGTTATTAAGATAGTGCAACCAAGAACAGATGAACTTATTCTCAACTTGAAGAATTAAATTCCCCACGGACAGATTCACATTGGAAGCGTTCTGTTCTTATCAGGGAGCTGCAACTGCCTGTTTTAACGTTCCTCAAGATACACGGGCCGGTCATGAAGTCTCTCGGGTAATGAATGCATGGTCCAAGAAAAAACTAAGAATGTGAGTGTAAGGGAATATTGCATTAACCTATTTGAAGTAACTCTCTTGAATTGAAGGTTGAGAAAATGTTTCATTTGCGATAAACGTTGCCATACGTAAAGACTCCCTCTTCTAATACCACTAATTTTTAAAATTAAACTCATATCGGTTCACAACATGAACTGATGAAAATAAACCAGAAATTTCCCTTTAAACTGTGTTTAATTTAATGACGGTTTTATATCAAAGATCCAGCTTTAAAATGCTGTATTTTATCCCACCATTCTTTATAAGAAAACGCGTACTAGTATTAAGTATTGGAATAATTTTTGGGGTTGATCTGGTATCATCAAAATGAAATAATAACGCACGTGTAAGTTTTCGATAACGTCACACCATACCCTTTTTTGTCTTCGATTTCGAATCTATTCGATATACTACCGATATTGTCTCATCAGTTTTAACGCATCGGAAACGTTCTCATTATCGACGGTGCATCGAATCTGTTCGCAATCGAAGTTAAGAAAAGGGTATGTCGTGACGTCATCCAAAATCCAGCATATAGTTCTTTTCACATTCCAATGATCTTTAAGTGTGCCTCAAGTCGAAAAAATAAATAAATATATATATATATATATATATATATATATATATATATATATATATATATATATATATATATATATATATATATATATATATATATATATATATATATATATATATATATATAAATATAAAACAATACAAAAAGAAATTTTTAACAGTCCCACTCATATCTCCGTGAATATCTTTTAGTCGAGATATAAAATGATGGATTTTATTCACTCAAATTAAAACAGTTATTGTGCAATATTTTTTCATGTCAATGTTGTACTACTCAATGACAATCTTTTTCTTTGTTTTTCTACAAGTTATTGCACTGTGTACCAAGGTGTGGTAACACTCTAACTAATCTGGGGTAATGCAATTAAGCCCTCTTCGTGCGACATGCTATTCAAGCAAACAGAAAGTGTGCGAGGTCTTAAAACATTTTTTTTTTTAAATTTTACAGGGAAACAAAGCAGGGAATGTGAGTTGCACAGCAAGAAGTCACAAATTATTGCGCAATGAGCTAATTTGTTTCAAGTTAATAAATTTCAACATTTTATTTCTTGACTCAAGAATGTCGTATGAAGATGGGAGTTGGACTGTTAAATTCCATTTCCATGCAGTTGAATATGTATCTTTGAATTTTTTGACTCGAGGTACACTTTAAGTTGAGCAGCCCGCCATATAAAACGACACACAAAAATGCTTCGCTTCCATTCAGTCATACTATTCCGTCAATATTAGAGCAACTCATCTTTCTTCCTGAAGTATACTTTGAAAGAAGTGGCAAGCTATCCGATCTTATTCAACTCCTGAAATTTAACCTAGTCCCTTAAGGGAAAATACGTGAATATTACATGAGGCGAAAAGAATTCATAGGTGTTCGTTTCGGAGATGGGTCAGTAACACGTCTATAACATCATAAGAGGGATCGAAGGTGATTGGTTAACGGGAGCATGGATTAACAATTAGAGATGTTTCATCATATCTCCAAAAACCATCTGCAAGAAATATTCACAAATTCATCATTAGTGTTATCCGATGCTTACATGTTGATAATCTGATATCGTTTGCTAGGCCTGCACTGTTTGATATTTCATATCACGTGCTGCGATACATTCAAACATTTACCAGAACAGAACTTATACCCATATCGACTGAATCAAAGAACACGATGCAATAACTTACATAACAGAAGTTTTCAAAATGTTTTCGTATATCTTAACGCAAGAAAGGAGCTGCAAAATGATCATTGTGAATCGAAGTTTAAGCGGGATCCTTTTTAAGGTACAAAATTCTTTGATCACTGCGCACGTTTCCAAGTTAAATTTTACATACGGTACGATGTGTCGCATACATATGTGTGTATAAACAATTGGGCATCGGTGTTTCTCGCTCAAAATTTTTCCTACCGGATGGCCAAATTTTGTTTTTCGAGAAAGTTTACGTCTTCGCCCTTTGCAAATTATGAAGATTTTCAGGGTAACCACTTTCTGTTACATACACTGCGTGAAATGCTTTTCCATGTTCTGACACCTTAAGTAATCAAGATTACAGTACGTTGTTTGCTGCAGAGTTCGACTATCTCCCTGGTTCGACAATGAAAAGGTGCATTTAAGTATTGAAAAAAGTTTAACTGCTATGAAAAAAATATTTGGGGTCAAGTGCAAGTCCGTAGCTATAGAAAAGGTTCTGGAAGGGACGCAATTTATTCCAAAACCAAATGAGTGAAATTTTGTCAAGTCAATGGCAAACTCAAATCTCTCTCCAAGGGGCGAACCCCCTTCCCCTTGGCTACGGGTTGGTCACGCGAGGTTTAATAATTTTTTTGCTTCACGAGCATGAATTTCGTTTCTTGTACATCCAGCTGGTATTATTCTCTTCTTATATTTTTGTTTACTTTTATTTTTGTTGACTATCAATCCACATGTAGCTAATTTTAAACTTTTCCTATCCCTCCTACGTTCAAACCCATGAAAGCTTCTTGGCTGTAATAATGAACAGTTTTTTAGGGTCACAAGAGGTAAAGTGTTTTAACTTTTGCTTCATTTACATGATATTCGTTCCCTCTATATCAAGTTGGTGTTATCTTCTTATACTTTGGTTTACTTCGGAGTCCATCATTTTGATTTATCATTCCACACCTTTTCCTACTTTTATTACTCCTTTTCCATTCAAGCACGAAAAATTCTTTGTTCTCAGCAGTTTGAAATCTGTCTCAGATAAGTTATATTAAATGACGCAAAAAGTTGATGCAAAATAAAGCGTTTACCCTTTTGTAATTCGGACCTCAAATGTCGACAAATTCATCTTAACCATTATACAAAGTATCATCCGTGCATGACGTTTCACATCTGATTCCCCTTAAAATCTAGTGAAGTTTCCTTGTAATTTATTATTTTCATTATAATTACATATTTTATCGTTGTATGCGCAACGTCATCTCCCCTCTCTCATTGTCCCGACATGACGAGCCTGATTCCACGCAATCATATATAGCATGCATATGATATGTCTTTTTCTCACTGTGTGTGCATTAAACGGAACTGTTTCTTATCACTGTGCATATCTAATTTACACCCTCAGGAGTAGCAGCTGTTTTCACGTGGATCGACGAATCTATACACGCTATCACCAACTGCAGAAAGCTATCGGAAACCGCCCCGGCTGTCAAGTATGCCGGTGCTGAATTACAACATACGAGTTGAATAGAAAAACCTACATAAGGGACAACCTCAATTACGTCATTTATTTTACAATAAAAAGCCTGAATATCTGTGAATCACCATGGCAAAAGTCACTTGTGCACGCATAATGGCAAGCCTGATCGTTGGTGCTTTGCTGATGGGTTTCGGCTGTTCAATAGTTATCTCACAATGGATGCAAAGTATCCCGTTTGTCGTCTTAGGGGTCGGTTTAGCAGTATTGGGGGCAGTGTTTCTTTTAAAACCATGTATTGACACCCACTTTCGACGAAATATTGATGCCCATGGACCTCACTGTAAATGTGCCGACGAACATAGGAAAGGTAGGAAGCGACCGGGTGCTCATAAAGCTGCTTGTGGAAAAGCCCCAAGTGCGAAATCTTGCGGTGGAAAAACCAAACAAAATAAGAACGAAACAAAATCGTCCACACTTGCTACTACGAGTACCGACCCTTGCACCACATCCGGGTCACCTACACCAAGCGAAGACAACATGATAAATAGTCGATTAGACATGATGGCAATAAGTGCTAAATTTGGTTTGAGAACGAGACTAGAGACGTTACCGGAGGAAGATTCCTCTAATTTGGATGCAAGTGAATCGAGTCCACAGGATGACATTGAAAATGGAGATATTCCCACTGCTAATAAATTTGTACCGACATCGGTGTAAACGTACAGTAGGTTACTAAAATTGATGGAAAGGTTCATAAATTGATGAAAAGAAATGAGGTATTGGAAAAGATGGGGTCCTCGTGACTCAATTTTTATAATACAGACAAAAACAAGAATGGTGGTGGAGCAAGGATAAATGAAACGAGCAAAGAGTATGTTTTCTAGTGTGATGAACATGGAGAAGCAAGCAATTAAAGACCGGTCTTTTGAGTAATCTTGTGATACAAATTCTGATGAGAGGAGTTAGATTCGACTACATTAGTCTGGACTGTGACATGCCAGTGTATTTAACTTGATATTAGGACTACAACCAGTATAGTGTAACCTGTTTCAGGATCAAAACAGGCATTCCTCCTTTTGTGGAATGGACAGATCGTCTGACCCTTACTCCAAGGTGGTTACTTCAAGTAGTCTTCAAGTGAACTGGATTAGTTCCAGGTCACGTGAATTTTGTCATTTGTAGTTTCGTTGAAAGTTCGACAACTTTAACTCCCGTTATGTTGGTAATCATTTCAAAAACTGGTTATTTAAATGAAATTAAAAGCTGATGTGTGTCAAGTGTGTGTAAGTGTAGGCTATGTCAAGTAAGTCCTGTTTTTCGACAGCGGGCTGCACCCTGCAACTGGTTAAAAGTACCATATATTACCATTTAGTAGACCTTCCATAACCACGACTGGCTCTTTTTCAGTCACATACATTTAATTACTCGCCAAATGCCGGCAAGGGATCTATGCGATGGTAATGGCGTGTGTGAATGTGTGTTTTGTGTGAAGTCAAAGGTAATTTGGGCTCACCAAAAGATGGCCAAAGCCATAATCCTTGTAAACCCGATATCTCAAGTAACTGTAGGAATGACTCACCCTAGACTTTTTACGAAAACGTAATTGGCAAGTAGGCATCATACGAATGAGAGCCGTAGTCTAAGATGCAGATCAGAGATCATGTCAAATCACTATAGGTAAAATCATCCATCTGAGGTTATCAGAGGTCATAAACCAGGCATTATTAAGGGTTTCCAAGATTTGTGCTTGGTAACCAGAGGTCAAAAAGCAAATTTGCCCAAATTTCCAAGGCAGTCATCTAGGGTCACTAGAGGTGAAAATTTAAAAATTACTCAAGAATTCCAAAGTTCGACAAGTACTCACTGAGTCTTGGTGGATTTCTGGTTGTTAAAGTACTGAACATTCGCATGTTTATCCTGAATGACCCTAACGGTGGATACTCAGCCAGGCATGTTGCCATACAATTTATTGAAGGGTGGAAAGCTGTCACAGGGCGGAAAGGTTGCTCGGAGGGGGGGGGGGGGGAGGGAGGGGCTTCAAGGGTACTACAGCAAACATTTTCAGGGATCAACCGCTTTTCCTGACACATTTAGTTTCAGGCTAGTCCAGTGCTACTTTGAGTTTTTGTGCGGTTGTCTATTGCTCTATACCATTAGATTTGTACATTGTACATATAGAGGAAGTAACAGTGCAAAAGCGAGGTGGTTTACAAAACGTAATTTAGAAAGCAAACAATTTCACTATGCATATGTACACGTGTGCTATTTATGCAAAAATAGGACGGTTTGTAGAACAGACTGTACTGCAAACCCGTTATGGTTGATGCAAGTGAAATCGTGTTAACAACCACTGCTAAGAGTGTAAGTCAGTACTAACATTTAAACTAATAACAATTGTATTTCAAGAAATTAAAACGTTTTTTTTTTTTTACAATGATTTTAAGTTTTGTGTATACGGTACGTTCATTTGGGTTTTTTCTTCTGCCGTGAACTGCTGAAGGGCTTGTTACAGCTATAAGCTAGTGAAAGTGAAAGGATTCACAATCAATTTCTGTACTTACCAAGTTACCATACACTATGTATACGAGTGATGAAGAAATTGGTGGAATCAGGGTACCGAGTGTATAGGCAGTCGACGCGTAGGGTCATTTCATTAAGACATATTGCACTCATCGAATAATGTCGTCCTTCCCAAAACAATTTAAGATACAGAAGTGCAAAATTCTAAACGTAAACTATTTTATATGCAGCACCTGCGAGTTCAATAAAGACTTATTTGTGAGTTTTTCATCCGTAGGGATGTAAGTGTAAGGTTAAACTTCACTCACGCCCGCTTACCAGTGTTTTGTTTTGAAGAAGGTTGTTCGCTGTTATTTAACCCGATTCCGACTCCACTTTCATTGCTATGGGGGAGCGGGAGAATGGGTGTTCCAAAGAGTCGTGTGCAATATTGTAGCGCTGGTGGGCATTTAAAAAGTTCATTACGAAATTCTGCAAGTAAAGTGGATACACACACTTATACCCCTTGACGGAATCTGAGGAACTAGCCGGCACTATGTTTAATATCTACAGTATGTTCAGAAGCAGCAGTAAGAAGGACATTGTAAGGCGATAAATTGCACGGTTCATGACTGATGTTATACTTAAATTCATTCAATCGTTCATCAGTTCATTTTCTCAAATAATATTTTTGCACATTCTTTACAGAACTCATCAGAATTTTTTATAAAATTGTCTCAAATATATCTTTTTGTAAGGAGTTCATAATTTCAATATCACCCGATTTAAATAAAATCATTAAAACAACTCCATGTAATAGTAACACTAGGTAAAAGGTACAGGTAAGCCGCGCAATGGTTACGTTTCTTGAGCAGACAAAGAAGGGCAAGTAGTAAATGGCTATGATTGGGGTAAGAAAACGTGACTTCACCCAGCAACTCATGACGCGAGATAGTCACTGAACTGCAGCATGTGTGTATACTAGCTGCTTATTATATCTCTTCAACACATAATTGGCAGAAGATATGTGCAGTATACCATATCCTAACCCCAGAAAGAAGGGGAAAATCTACATGTTCCTTTTTTTTTTTTTTTTCATTTTTCTCTATGTTGCCATTCGTGACCACTCATATTCAACAAACTCACACATTCTTTATATATAGTCACAATTTGAGAATAAAACGTCGTCTTAGGTTTACTGTATGCTTTTTTCTGTCAGTGTTTAAACTGCTTTTTCATCGACACGTTATTTTTATGTACAGGTCTTTGTTTCAAAGTATCAAATTTTGTATAAATGGTTTATTTCTGTCATGTTGTCGCTGCATTTTTGAGATGAGATCACACAGCTATTGAAATGGTGGTAGTGAAGACTAAAGGCTATTGCGTGAACTATTTCAGACACGACGGGTTTCGATTCATGACTTTGGGTAGCCTACCCTAGGACAGGTCCGACCAATCTCTGAAATCCATTGTAGGAAATAAACAGATCGGATTTCATTATTATCTATCTGGCAAATTAAATGCAATACAGCAGGATTGGGCAAGTTTAGTATAACGTTCATAATCATAATCAGAATAACATGCTAGGAAAAGCCCCTTAGCTACTTTTCAAATTTGGTACCCGCCATAGCAGGCACATGACAGGAAAGATGGATTAAGTCAATTTCAATGGAGTATTGTGTGTGTGCATTGATCCATGAAACTACTCAGGAAATGTCCAGTGACCAGCACAACAGAGGCATTGTGTTCCTATTCTTCTATGACACTGTATACAAAAGCAGTGATAGCTCTCAGGATTTATTTATTTTTTTCTGCTTGGGTACTTCAGTTTTTGCAAATGAGCTAAGGGGAGTTTCCTCTCATGATCAGCGAATAATGAAACGATAAAAAATGTTTACACAAGTACATTCCAAAAAGAAATAAGCCATCAAATATGATCAAATTGACTTGACAATTATTGCTCTAACCGACTTGGCTTCTTGTTCAGATATTAGGAATTCATGAGTTTCTTCATTCAGGTAGTTATATTGCGATCGAATACACGGCCGTAATAACACAAATACAAGTGCAACGTGTTCTCTTTTTAAAATTATACTGCGTATCTTCAAAAGAAAGAGCAAGATCGTCATGGTATCACAAGTTTAATATAACCATTACGTTCATGCAGCCTGATCATCCATTTCACCTACATTGGAAGTATATGTGGCTGCCTATCTACATTCTTTTTTTTTTTTAAATATTTTGTGCTTATTTAAGTCATTAACCCTTTCAGCGATACAATATTCGAGCAAAAAATTGTAGGTAAGCTATTGAATGGCAGTTTCTCTCATGGAAAGCAGTGGCTACAGTAATTTTTGGAGACCGCGTGTTTGGTCTAATGGTAGAACATCCGCCTCTCACGCAGAAGGCCCGGGTTCCATTCCCAGGTCGAGTCAACCAAAGGCTCTAAAAATGGAACATACTCTCGTTAAGCGTGATGCCCCGCATAAGCAATGGAGTAGTGAAAACAAGCCAGTGAGTCACTACTGGAAAAAAAGGCCGTGGCCGGCTCGACTTGAATCAATATGTTGGAAACTGGGCCATAAAACTCCTAACTAACTACAGTAATTTTTGCGGTAGTCGGCTTACTAAAGAGACTGATATGAAGAGCCATTGAAATTTCTCTCCGTTTTTGGTTTTGTATGGCTGCAATGTTTCAAGTAAAACCCGCAGCATTACATTAATGTAACCTTTAAAGTGTGTTTGCCATGAAGGGACAAAGGAGGTACCACACAAAAGAGTTATGCTGATACTCTAAAGATTCAATGTACAGTTGACCCATACCAAAGGATACAATAACTTTAATTAGCGGACTTTGGCTTGAGGATTCTTAACTTATACTTTATTGGAAGATGACTCATAAAAAGAAAAGATTCTATGTGCCACATACTATAAATTGAATGGACATATTTTCACGGCAGTTTAATTGTATGCTTAAAAAATATTTACGGTTAACCTTGACTTGTGACATAAATTTTCTGGAATCGTTGATGTTACTCATTTCCAAAAAATATATCGATGACTTAGAAATGATTTTTCCAGTCTTTTTCTAGTAATTGAAAACAATATCTTCGATACACCTGCTCCATTACGTTTTTCTCCGAATTGGCTGAGGGCAATAAGATTTAGAAACATTTAATTCTCAGAAGTATCTAGCATTTTTACTGTGCCCGAGTTTGCATGATGTCACATGGCTTTTCTCCTGGAAGGTTGTTTTAGCGTCCACTTGTTTGATTTTAAAACCTACTATAAAAATGTGCAGTGACTCGCACTCAACTGAATTCATGGTGAACTAACAAATTATCGTACAAATCGACTCTCGGTGTGACTTAAGATGTACCGTACAACGCTAAATTAGGCACAAACCCACAGTTGAGTTTTGCCAAGACACGAAAAATTATCTTTCAACTAATTTTTCATACAGTGTCATCAGTGTAATATCTAGCAGTTTCCACAATAGTCCACAATCATGTATTCATGTTTTTATTTTGCTCTTCAACTTTACGTGTCATTATATAACTTTAAACTTTTAATTTTCAGACCACATGTAAGGATTCCATTCTGTAAAAATCATTATAGCAACGCTTAAAATATTCTTCCGTTATTTCTGTGCAATAAATAGAGGGGTTACAATGAGACTTGCATTCTGTACGTGTCTTTTGTACCGTGAACTTCGTGAAGTACCTGGATTGTATGACTTTTGATTGTGTATCAAAATAAAAAAAAAGATCATTCGACAGAAGGAGAATCTGCACATCCAAGCTATCTTTATCTCTTTGTTTCTCCAAAGGGATGTTTCTTGGATTTTTTCTGTCTATGAATTTGCATAATTTTCACCAGTTCATTACAATCAGTTTGTTAAATGATACTTTACGGTTCAGTGTCTGACCATGAACTTGTCAGTCGTGCCAGTCGCATAGGATTTTCCAGTTGTGGTTCAATGGCGTGTTTTTCCTTCCCCATTGTTTATGCTGAAAACCAAACGCAATGGCAGAAGTTCCCATTTTTAAAGTCTTCGGACGGCCCGGGCAGGATTTTCAGACTACAAGTCGGATGCTCCAACCACTTGACCACGCAGTCGATCAATCACGATCAATATCCCAACATGATTAATATCTGTATTTCCGACAAAATACATTTAACATTTCAAATTATGCACAGGGCAGTAGTCTGGGCCAAAGCTTTAGGGAGAAGTTCAAAAACTGCTTACATTAAAGTACCACCGTCACTAGCTTGCGGTGTGGATACTGTACATTGTTCGATTTGACGATTTGAAATTCTCCGGAGCAGTTGTCCCCTGCTTGTCCCCCTGTAGTCATAGTCAAGACGTTATTTCACCTTTTCTGCCTCGAAAGCAGTGAGTCAAACTGGAAAAACGTTGTGGCCAGCTCGACTTAAACCAATTGGGCCGTAAAACTAAACCTTAACTGACCCTATAGAATTCAAACTCGAGAGGGGAGGCTTTAAACTTGACTGTTGTGCAGGGAGACCTGCTTCAAAGCTGAGAATTTCTGAAAGTAATAGAGGGCGTATTCAAAGAGAGAGTTAGTGAGATGGAGTTTTACGGCCCAGTTTCCAACCAATTGGTTCAAGCTGAGCTGGCCGGGGCCTTTTCCAGTTGTGGCTTACTGACTGTGTTTCCCTTCTCCATTGTTTATGCTAAGCACCAAGCACAATGGCAGAATGTTCCATTTTTGAAGTCTTCAGTATGACCCCTCTTGGGCTCGAACTTCTGACTGCAGGCCGGATGCTCTAACCAAATAATGAGAAGTTAATGCTCTGCTAACTGGTATTAAAGTCGGTCTTCACCAAGACTAGCCACCTCTCTGAGGCTGCGGCCCTGATGTACCTCTTAAAGTTTACTACGTCTACTTTACACTTTGTTTTTCAATCATGAAGATTTAAATCCTCTACCCAAGACAAAAATTTCCGATGAATCCTTTCGACTTGCTTCTGGTTTCAGTATTTTGACAGAATGAAAAAAGGGATGCAACTCCTTTTTCAGTCTGTTCAGGTGATAACCATTCCATAACTTTCCGACAAAATGACCATTTTCAGAGAGAATGTGTCTTGCAAACTTCCATGAAGATTCAAAAAGTGATACAATATTTTCATGATCCATATCATGCATTCCTGTAGCATTTGGTGCCATGTCACTTAAAACAATATCAGCTCTTTCTCCTTCTAAGTTTGAGAGGATTCTTTGTTGGACGTCCACTTCACAAAAGTTTGAATGGTCTAGAATGTTAGCTCCATCGATGGGAGGAATGTAAAGAAGGTCTATTGCCACGACTTTCCCCTGTCGCTTTGAAGGATCTGAAACAACAATGGAAACTCACACATAATGTTTTGACTTGTAAACTTGGTAGCGAACCTACATGGCTACCACATGAGGATTTTGCACCCAAAATCGATAAGGGCCACATATGGGTAGCCCACATGCATGAGGGATATTCTATGACTAACCCATATTACTTCATGTATCAGTCGTTTCCATGCGCCCCAGAACTATACCATATGGGTCATAAGGGGTAGCCCAAATGGGTTCCTTATTAATCCTGGGTGCAAAACCATTTGGCCAAGATATGGGACCCACAAGGAACCAATATGGGAATGTTACCTGGGTGTGTGTCAAATTCCATGCAGTATAGATAGTTCTTACATGGAAAGTGCGGGCTTGGAGATTCGCAGGCGGGGTCACACCAAAGACTTTCAAAAATGAAACCTTCTGCCAGTGTGTGTGTGATGCTCCTCATAGGCAATTGAATAGAGAAACATTTCGGGGCACAACAACTTGAAAAAAGCTGTGGGCGAAACTACTGTAGATTAACCAGGAGGTTATAAGTTGAGGCGAAAAAAACCTTAAGCCTTACCTCACATGGAGTCAGAGAAACCTGTTGCATGGACAAAGGTGAGGTAAAAGGGGGCAGCCAATGTCCTCCTCCCCATTGAGTAAATGTTGGTATGATTTTTGTTAAATACCACTATGTTTTCTACTATTTGTGTGTGGTAGACAGGCCTGGGAAGTGTCGTTTCCAGCAACCTGGGAGGTTCTTTGGGCCAAAATTTCTCCCAGATACTCCCAGATTTTAAGGAGAAAAATTGTAGGACGTGTGCATCAGGCACATGTGGCTTTTAAACAAAACCATCAACTCACACTTGTTTCAAATTGTTATGTGATTCTGCATACTTGTAGAACAATAAATTATTTGCCAGCATAAGTTTTAAATGTTATAACTGTCCATAAAAACATAAATTTTTCTCGTTCTGCATACAAAGTACTGTAAAAAGTACAGGGGTATGCATCAAATCCCACATTTTTGAACATAAAAACCAAACAATGTCACACTGTGGGAGCCTCAGGGGACACCCCCTGAACCCCACACTCTCACCACCTTGCACATGCTTAGACTTGGTCACTTCACCCCCTGCCTAAAAAGTTGTACAAGTTTGCCCCCTCCTTGACTAATTCCTGGCTAAAAGTCTTCTGCTTCTGCAAAAGTGGCGAACATGTAAGCCGCCATCTCATACATGGCAACCTGAGCATGTACTGTACTGTATGTACTTGTTTTCCCCATGACATGGTGGCTGGTAAACCCAGCTGTGCATCAATAAAGATAATCAGTATAGTAAAAGTGGTCAACCTTCAGTGACCAATTTCGCAGTCTTTAGACTTAAGACCACCAAGTCTGTGAGGGGTACAACTGCCACTGAGATATCAAAGTGTATGATACACCTTGTGCTTAGGGATGGTGGTCGTCTATGAATAGACAGTCTTTGAACTGCCCCTTTTGGGTTTGGGCCCAGGCTACTTGCTTTCCTTTTAAGAACACATTTTGATGTATTCCTTACAGTCTGAAATCTGATTTGGAATACTGACTGGCAGTTCCTTTGTCGGTCTCATTAAAACACCTCAGTGTATTCTTCAATGCATCATGGACAGTAAATGTGGCTTGCTAGATAGTCTTGATTATTACATTTGAGCATACATCTTTATCTACACAGCACTCTTTAAAATGAACTGAGTAAGATATGTATGAATCAGAGGTTATACACTATAACCAAATTGTTTTTGTACGAAGCCAAGAGAGAGAACAAATTTGCACAATAGTCAGTGGGTGCACGCTTTTATATATGCCTACAATAATTTTGTACTGGCGCCATCACTTAACTTACAACGGTTGTATGATAAGTGATGGTTGTCAACTATGACGTGCCGTGTGGTGTTGATAATACTTGTTTCACTTGTGCATTCAATGACACCCCACTGTTTTCCATGTATTCTTGGGCTGTGCCCCCCACAGTAGCACAAGACAATGGCTATTAGCCCATACATTTATTTATATAACAACATGCTCTGTAAGGCTTATTTCAATTAGGCCACAAGATAAACCTAGTGTACATCAATTGAATCTGCAGAACTCATATTATATAGTCATCATTTTGAGAATCTATCATTTTGAAACATCAGACAAATCTTGTAACTCTTCTCTTGCTGTAAGTCCCTCACATGCATTTTCCAAACTTTTGCACAAAATAAATATACCATTTTTTAGGTAAACAAGGAGTGTAATGGAATGTTCAATAAATTTTAAAAAATCAGTAATGAAAATACCACTTATCACATGTATGTTTTAAGGAAACAACATTTACGCATAGAAATTAACAGAATAAGCTAAAATGAAAAATTTCAGAAAATAAAATTGAGATAAACGGTTCAGCAAATCTACTCAGTGTTTGTAAAGAGTTACAAAAATCCATAAAGTATAAGTCTAATCCCAAAACATTTTCCTTGACTTTGAGCTCCACTAAAAGTCTAAAACAGTAGGGACCATCATCTACTGAACATGGTCCATGCAATGTATGAGATCAGCCAATTTATACCTTCATGAGGCATTGTGTTCAATAGAAGAAAAGTGTCTAATGCAGGCACTGTGGTCACATGACACCAACATCCCAGTGGTTCCTTTTGCCTCCTTCAAAGGATTGAAAATTGAGCAAATTAAATGTCTCAGAGAGAAGTCTGAAAGGCTGACTTTCCCTCTCCAGAATAAAATGCAGAGAATTTTTGAGTCTTTACCACAGCTTGTATGTACTCTGTACTTACCCCCAAAATCTGAATCTTGAATGTCAATAAAAAATTATTTTGGCAAAATGATTACATCACCGGGTATTAGCCTTTAAGGAGATCCGTCATGGCTACCACAGTTTTTAGGGAAAAACTTTGGTTCCCAATTATAGTACCCGACCACTGGTTCATTACTCCTATTAGCTGCTTCAATGAGCAGCAGATCTGATTACCATTCTCGTACAATAGATGCCCAACAACTTTGGGGTTCAAATAACAACTTACAACAAATCCTGAAATAAGTGCTCGCAAAAAAGGGAATCAAATTACTTAAAGTGCACTGAAGGGCTACATCCCCGTTCAGCTTATTCTGAGATATAGTGCTATCAAATTTCAACTTTCATGGTCATTTTCAAATGCTTAAATGGGCATATAATTAGTACTGAGAACAGTTCCTGACAAGATTGTTCTAAGGGTATTTTTTCTGACATGAATACAGACTTTAGACCAGTGAAAATAAACACTTTGTTCGCATGTTTAAAGTAAGTGCAAACATGATAAAACATATTTGTAACATTCAAGTGTATTGACTAAATATACTGGTCATCATACTCTGATTGATGAAATGGTTGGGCTAATTAATTTTTTTTTTTTTTTGGGGGGGGGGGAGGGTCCAAAAGGGGCTATGAAATATTGGTTGGGGCTGCAGACAACCCTAATCCCCTTGAACCACCCTGAAATGCAAACCATTATGGCCAGAAGGACAAACTCAGTAGAGTTACAGTAAAATTTATTGGTTCAGGGGGCCGTTCCACAAAGAGTTACGCACAATCTTAAGTTTCATTCACCATACTTAAGCCAACAGTAAATCAAACTTAAGATCGTGCGTAACTCTTTGTGGAACGGGCCCCAGCACTACTGTATTTTGTGAGGAACTTGCAATTTTTTGAAAGAATTGAAGTAAAGGTCAACATCATCTATCAGAATGATGGACTGTGATGCTATTCTTCCATTCCTGTTTATTTATTGTTGGAAGGGTTGCCTTATATTCATCATAAAATTATACCTACTGTAGCACAGCACTAGGTGGTCATCTTGGGAAAGCTGGATTTGTTTGAAGCCTGGGTTGTATTGAACATGTGATCTCCTGTACATAAGGCTGTGGTACCAGTTCAGGATAACAATAACATACTACTGTACTTCAGGAAAGATTTGCATGTGACCATTGCTGGTTATTTTTGAATAAGTAAATTTACTGCAGACTGCCTTCAATTTGCAAGGCTTTTTTTTTTTGAAATTCTATTAATTAAAGACTGTTGTAAGGAAAACAGATTTAAATGTTTCAAAAAAAAAATTGGGGGTACTGCTTATTCCCTTTAAAATCTTCATTTCAGTTTTCTTTGACTTACCAGTAGGGAGTGCATTGACTCTGTTCACTGCTACCTGAGTCCAAGAACCAGGAGCTGCACCGCAATCTATCACTGAATGTCCGGGTTTCATCAACTTGAACTTGTCATCAATCTCTAGCAATTTATATGCACTCCGAGCCCTATAGTTGTCAGACTACAGTAAAAGAAATTTATGGAAAGTTTAAATTGTAGACATGAAGGAGAAACCATACTCAATCTTTTCACAAAGAACTTCAATGAATTTAGACCTGCTCGTTTACATCCATGGTGGATACATGTAAGATAAGGAGAAGAAAATTCAATAAGCCTAGGCATAATCACAAGGCTCTATGCCAGACTGGAAAGTTCAACTGGTGCTTTGGCCAAGCAGACAGAAAATTCAAATTTGAAGCAATCAAACTTAGTATCCAGGAGATTTGTGGTTTAATTCACTAAGGTGTTTTTTTTTGTCCAATAGCAAGCAGCTACAATGTTACCACAGGTCTCCCCAAAAGTAAACTATATTGATTTAAGATGTTGAGTTGTTACTGTAAATAGCTAGAGTACTTCACTTAAAACTGATTTACATAGGCATCTCCCATGACATGTTCACACAGCATCAAAACACATCAAACCTTGAAGACTGCCACTAAACTTTGCATCTGCTACAGAATAATTCCATTTTGCATGTACCTATGAATAACCTTCTTCAACATGCAACTGGTGTACACCAACTTTTTCTCACCACTGATGTCACAACATTTTCAATCACATGTGCATCTCTAAGAGTTTCCACAAAAATTATCCTCAAATAGAATGAGTTTTCTTGGGTGTCCCCAAGTGGCATACTTAGGTAAGACTTTTCCAGTCAAGCATCTATTTTTTAAAAGTGTTTTAAGTGTCAACATTGTTGCATCAAGGAAGTGATGAATTCTACAATGCATTAAGTAAGTTACAACCACAAAGCTTACACATAGGGTAACACATACTAGACAAATTTTTTCTTCAAAAATGAAAACTATCATTATTGTTTGTAACAATGTTTTCAAGATCTTCACTTGGCAAAATGGCATACTTTCAAATTTGTTATTTTTCAGAGGCAGGTGCAGCAATGGCCAATGCCACTAGTGCACTATGGCAATGCCTATATGTGTCTGCATACAATGTCTTCTTATAAAAAGTTCAAAATGGAGGTACTGTACCTAATGTCTTCATCTGTAGCACTTCTGTACTGTTTGCCTATGGTGTAATTCAACAATCACAACCAATGGCATCATTGTTGGGGCACCAGTCCTGGAAGTTAGGTGGTGAGGGTCACCTACCACCTAAATGAAAATATTAGGGAAAAAGTATCATTTTGCCTTCACCCCCCCCCCCCCCCCCCCTTAATATTTCAGACAGATGAAGACAGATGAAGAAAACAACAGGCAGAATAAACAAAATATACCATTGTTTTATATAAATGACTTTATGGCTTCCAGGAAATGACAGTTTGAGTGTATGTGCATGTCAATATACTGTATGCATGGTGGATGTTTGTTTGTGTGTGAATACTGAACATGTGCATTCAGGTTTAAATAGGTGGAATATAAATGAATCCATTCCAGAAAAGGATCCATGGATTGACCACTTTTTGGAAAATTTTTGCCCCCCACACCACAAACCAGAGTGAGCCCCTGCATTATTGCACCCCTCACAGTGGAAAATTACACTGAGATGTTGATCATGAAATACTGTAGGCCTATACATGTAAATACAGATGAAAGGTACAGTAGAAGGCAGCAGGAAAAGCTCAGCCTTTACTCCAGCTCTTTATCTTTATCTTCAGGTGTTTGTGAATCTGTCATAGGGCTAAATGCTAAAACCAAATCAATCCTTTTTTAATTCCTTAAAGCTGCTGTAAGTAAAACATTTATTCTATGCAGTCCAGTTTCCAACCAATGACTCTATGAAACTCTCTTCTTTTTCAATTGAACATGTAACATGGTATGCCATGGTACCTTTTAAAGGCATATTCCAAAGACAAAATTATGATTAAACTAAGTTCAAAATATGCAGAAAAATTTTCTCTTTTAGGAGGTGAAAAACAGCATCTCAATAGCATAGGCCTATAGCATTAGGAAGATTATGGCTATGTAATGGCTAAGTACAGTAGATCTACAGGAAAAGATATTCCAACATTTTAAATGTATCAAATTTTAAGGCTAACAGGGCATTCAGTTATAAAGAAAAACAAATGAAATCTGAGGCAACTTGTATCCACATTACATAGCATTCTGTGGCTTTGTTGAAAAGCAGCTCAGGTATTTTTAACAGAAATTAACCAATCTTTGAAAAGGTATCTTGAGTTAGGAAAAGGTATTGAGACAGGGTTTGAAAGACATGGGGTAAAATATTTTTTTCTTACAAGACCCAGGTGAACAACCAACAGACACCAGAATACAGTATTCCTTTAAGTTGGGTCTACATGTACATCTACTTAATTCATGCATAACATTATTGAGAGTATACTGTATTTCAATTCTAGTACATGGGGAAAATACATCATAGTCACACTGGGTTTACAGTTCATATGCTTGGGTACTTTAACAATGTGATATAGGCCTAAGTTAGGCTACTTGGATTCCAGTCACAACTCATATTTTTGCATCATGAAGTGTACAGTCCTGGCCCTATTAGTTGAAAGTTTATAGGTCCATTAAAAAGGGATGGGCCTACAGTATACTAGCTATAGGCTATAGCTGAACATGCAGTGAGTAAATTTACTCACTGCATGTTCAGGCCACGGTGCCATGCCAAATAACCTCAATTAATGAGGTAATTGAAGACTAAGGAGTAGACGAAGACAGCTTTAACTCTCATTTTTAGATGAGAAAAAGTATCTTTTTCTTTCATTTGCAATACACTACACGGTTCAAAGGCTATGGACACTGTTTCGCGTAACTAGACCTTACAAAATCTTGCACATGTGAACAAATTTTCGGAAAGTTATCCCGACAAATATGTGGTCTTACCCTGGCGAATTTCACGTAAGGATCTTTTTCCTGTCTTTCTAACCACCTTACGGAACTCGCACTCTTAGGTTTCTTTGCGAAATTCCTATAGGAGCTATGCAAGAACCTTTTCGAACTTTTCAGACACTGTCGCACAAGGAGTTCCCTGTTCATGATATTTGTACTGCGTAACCATCCAGCTCTTATTTCATATTATGCAGTTTTCCGTACCCCGAGAAACCAGAAAGACGCTACTCTATTAGTATACGGATAAATATACTATACCATACTATTTCATTGCATAGACAACTCGTTGTATTAACCACAGGAACCCAGTACTTCAGTTGTCAGGGTTGTCAGGGCGCTGACAACTCGCTGTTAGATACTGTTGCAAAGACCGTGGTGACCGAGGCAGACAGCATTTTATAGTCTTTTATATTTTCTTATAGGTTACGTGCCTTGGAACCAGCTAGAGCTTTATGTTCTATGATTTCCTGCATGAAGAAAACGAATTCATTACCCCACATGAATTAGTTCATTGCTTATGAGGGCATGCAGCCAGGGGAGGAGGCAGTGGCGTCACCAAGGGGGGGGGGGGGGGGTCGGGGGGTCGGGGGGGACATGTGCCCCCTGAAAAATCGTGTGCCCCCGGTGTTCCCCCAAAAGAGATTTGAGATTTTTAAAAATCGATATGCCTTCTTCAGTCAGAGACTATGAAAATATTGGATTCTTCAAGTTCTTTTCAACTAAAACTATCGCAAAAACACCTGGAAAATGCCATTTCCAGCTGTCTGAGGGGTTGCGTTTTTCAAAAATTACTGCACACCTCCAGCTTCGCTAACTGAAGGTGGCGCATAGCTCAGGTAACCGTTCAAGCAGGATTGTATAGGCCTACATTTTTTCCTTAAGAGGATCAAATCTAACTGCTTTCTCTTTCTCTTTCGAGTTCAGCTCTCCTTCTTCTAAATATCATCAGCCGGATCCGCTGAAAGTGGTTTCACTAGTTTTGTTACCAATAAATTCTTAATTGAAGTTGCCCTGGAAGTTTTTTTTTGAGACCAGTGTAAAGACAACAAAATAACCGTAAATAAAGACCTGAATACCTAACAAACCCCTTAAAACCCAGGAGCTTCCGGGGGCTTTGCCCCCTGGACCCCAACCGACACACACATTGAACTGCCCATCAAATTCTTTTCTCAATAATTCATCTCACCCTTTTTCAATATGTCAGCCGGATCTGCTCTTGGTAGTTGAATCACTTTTTTACCAAACGTCTTACTGGAAGTTACCCTTTAGGTATTTTTGAGAGCAGTGTTAAGTCAATAGAAGAACACTTAAATAGCGACTTTAGTGCCTCACAAACACGCTAAAACCCAGGATCTTCCGGGGGCTTCGCCTCCTGGACCCCACCGGGGCTTTGCCCCTGGACCCCACCAGGGGCCCTAAGGCGGGCCCCTGGACCCCACCCGCTGAGCCTCGCGCTACGGCGCCATGTGTGGAGTTAAGCAGTGCCCCCGTGCAATATTGTTGTGCCACCCTAGTGCCCCCCCAGAATGAAAAGTCTGGTGACGCCACTGGGAGGAGGATAAACTACCATATTTCCCGACGGAATCTTCCCTCCAATCTTTTAGGTCAGTTTGCGATGGTTCAACACATTTTTCAGAGGCAGGAAGGAAGCTTGATGAGAACCCAGGCGATGATCTTACGGTAGCCGGTACGATACTACATGTTTTCGTTTTGCCTAGTATATAATGTAAATGCTGCTAATAAGAAGAAAATGGACAATTACACAAAAGAATGCACCAATACCAATTCAGGCAGAAATTTCATCGCTCTATAAAGCTGCACACCCGGTATGTCTTCGTGATCTTGAAACTGAAAACATAACAAAACTTTTTGGCAACTTTTACCAAAATATTCTCGGGCAAAGTAGTGTTGAGCAAGACAATGTGTTGAGAGAGTCTGATCCACAGTTCCTGGTTTTCCAAAACGTGCCCTTTAATTAGCCCCTGATAGGCCTAAATCGCGCTTTTTTGAAATGCGCTCCTGATTTTTCATTAGAATGGACCGCAATGTTCATCATCTGGTGGGAAATATTTTGAAAGAATTCAAATTTTTAACCGTGAAGATGCAAATGAAGATAAAGGCGATGCTTTCTTATTGTTTGAGAAAACTTTTCAGACATTTTGTCATCATGATGATGATGACCATGATCATGGAAACTTGCCGTCAAAATATATTTTTCTCCTCAAAAATGACGTCAAGTTACCTCAATGTATAAAGATTGTCATTGTTAATGTATTGGGCAAAATTATTTAGCCACGGATTGGGGAAAACATAGGTGATATAACTGCTCCTGCAGCTAGACAACGCAACCAGATCAAACTTGCGCCAAATTGTCAATGCCAGGACTGCTTTGCAAAACATGCTATAATCCAGAAGAAGAGTTGTCCATAAATCACAATCTACACATTTACAACTTTCGAGCATATTGCGTACACTTGAGACTGACGCATATTTTTTTTTTTTTGAACCATTTCATTCATAGCGAGGGCAGAATCCCTTCAAATTGATTCACTATACATTCGCATCAACTTTCAACGGCCTGCCGGCAAAGATCAAGAGTAAGTTAGCATCCGAAGCTTATCCTTCAATTTCCTTCTATTACATTCATTGAACTAACTATCAGTCTGTAGCACAGTGTAAGACGTACCAACTACCTGACTATAGCATTTTCTTTATAATCTGCTAAACACGAATGTGCAGATAAGGATCTTCAAGTGCTGTTTTTTTTTTCAATTGTCGGGATCGTTCATTGTTTATTCTCATGATGTTAGCAGAGAGGCGTTAACAGGGAGCACACCACCATTAATTTCTCCATTGACTTACACACTATTTTGCCTTCGTTAAATGCCCCCCGCAGCCCAGTCAAAGTTCACACCCCACTAAAGCTACCCCTCACGTGAGCGCCAGTGAGTTGGCCAATCATGGCATCACAAATTCACCATAGCATGACCGTTTAGATTTTGAGATAAAAGGGGATGAAGTTTTGGGTCTGTACACCCTACCCTATTAATCCGCAGGTGACGGAAAAAACGTCTTTTTCACACCAAATTTTTAAACAGTCTAAATCACCTTCAATTCTTCCCAATTTGGCAACAGTCACACATTTACACGTCCTCTTTCATATCCCAAACAAAACAACCACATCTGATTAGCTTAACTTGAGCAATTCACACTTAAAGAGGACCTAAAACTGACGGTGTACTTTGGAACTACTTTTCCCGGCAAGGCCGTTCTGCTAATGGTGGTGTGCTCCCTAACAACACCTCCAGGTGTGAAGTATTTTCTGATGATCGTACAAGAGCGAAATTACACCAATTTATAAAATATTTAAAAATGGTACTGGTGACAGAAGAAATGGGACTCATAACAAAATGAATAAGATAGTGATCAACTTTTAAAATATGGCGTAGGAAACTCAATTCCCTATTTGCGCGGTTATTTGTTTTTGCGGCATGAAGCCCGCATTGAAAGGAGTGCTTTATTCCAGGAAGCAATTTGAAGGAGAGGTCGTGAGAAGCCTGGTTGCCCCCAAACAGTCGGGGGACCTGCAGAGAAATCAACATTCCTGGGTTCCGCTTCAAATCTTTGCCGAAAAACAGAAAGCGATATATTTAGTGTAAAGTTTTCATGGAAAATAACAAGGATCATTTGGATAAAATGTAAAAGAAAAGGTTTTCATCATCCCCACTTCATACTGTAGTCTTGCAAAAATTGCCCGAAATGGTCAAATATTCGGGGAAAGGTCAAAACAATGCTGGGACGTTTTCAATAGCCAAATTAATTCAACGGACAGACAGGAGGGTGTGTTCAGATGCCCAAAAGTTTACCTTCTATCCTGCTCTAGAGCTTTATACGGACAATGGTTATGAAAATCGGGTAATTTGTTTTTCGATACTTTAATGATACAGTGTGAGAATATCTTCCCCCATGTTTGCTTGAAAATTCTTTTAAACACACCTTTTAATCTTTATGTTACATTTTTCAAAAGTAAAATCATATTAAGGCGGAAGTTCGGGCAGTCACACAATTTTATCAATATACATTGAACTTAGCCAAGAGTCGCAACAGAGTGAAATTCATTAGCATGTTTCCAATTCCATTTTGTAGTTTTCCCCCGAAAATATGCGGGACCGTTTCATCGATTGGTATAGTGATACAATTTATCTGATCTAATAGCGACTGCTTAGATCCCCTATAAGCCCGGGAAATGTCATTTTCGACTGTCTCAGGGGTCAAATTTTTCAAAATTTTGTGTTCGCTCCACGCTTACCAGTGGCGGAGCTCCGCGTAGATAGTCTTCCTGACAGAATTTTAGTTTCAAGGGAACATTTTTGCAAACGTAACCTCGAAATAGCGACTGCTTAGACCAAGCATAGAAAATGACATTTTTGACTGTCTGAAGCGTCAGAGTTTTCAAAATTTCCTTTTCGCCCAACTTATGGTGGTGCTTCATCATCTTCAATTCTGTTGTTTAGTAGACTTGACCAAGTCTCTCGTGAGTGTTCCGCGGGGAGTTGACAACGTTCTCTTCAAAATCCCCCTACTGCAGGGAGCACACCACCATTAATTTCTCCATTGACTTACACACTATTTTGCCTTCATTAAATGCTCCCCGCAGCCCAGTCAAAGTTCACACCCCACTAAAGCTACCCCTCACATGAAAGCCAGTGAGTTGGCCAATCATGGCACCACAAATTCACCATAGCATGACCGTTAAGATTTAGAGATAAAAGGGGATGAAGTTTTGGGTCTGTACACCCTACCCTATTAATCCGCAAGGTGACGGAAATAACGTCTTTTTCACACCAAATTTTTAAACAGTCTAAATCACCTTCAATTCTTCCCAATTTGGCAACACTCACACATTTACACGTCCTCTTTCATATCCCAAACAAAACAACCACATCTGATTAGCTTAACTTGAGCAATTCACGTTTAAAGCGGACCTAAAATTGACGGTGTACTTTGGAACTACTTTTTCCGGCAAGGCCGTTCTGCTAATGGTGGTGTGCTCCCTGCAGCATCGTACAGAATATCGTATTTTCCTTTTATCTAATACGCCCTCTATTGATCTATTAATTCTATCGTTTCTCAACGAGAGAACCCTTTATAGGCCAATAGAGGGCGTATTATAGAAAAAAGGCAAATACGGTATGCTGTACTGTGCTGAAGCACTGGATTTGTGTGAGTTAGTGTTGTCAGCTCCCCGGGGAACACTCACGAGAGACTTGGCCAAGTCTAGTTGTTTAGTTCCCCCGAAATGAATCCAGACCATTTATGTAATAGTGGTATAACAATTTATACGGTAATATTCTGATCACTTCGCATGTTGCAGATTTTTTTGTTATTGCAAACAAAAGCTAAACAAAAAGATTGTTGAGATTCTCTTTCCAAGTACGAAAACGCAATTTTCGGCAACTGAAAGGTCGTAATTTTTCGAAATTTTCTTTACGCTGAGAGCCAACTAATGGTGGCGCTCCGCTTAGATAGTCTTTCGAACACAGTAACATTTTTGGGTCAAAGTATGTTTTAATAAGTTCTGAGTGAGCATTTTATTGCAAACGACCAAAGAGATAGCGACTCGTTAGATTCTTAGTGTACTGGTGTAGGTCTGGAAAATGCTATTTCGGGACGTCTGACTGGTCTGACTTTTCGAAATTTTCTCTACGCTCAGCCGCGCCAACAAAGGGGAGCTCCGCTTAGATGGTCTTTATAGCAAAATGATGTTTTGTGGCCAAGACAAAAAACAGCAATCTGAAATGCTCCCGTTCGCCTATGCCGTTCGATGTTTTTTTGTGTTTTCTCCTAAAAGTACGCAAATTTGAAAGCAAACTTTACTTGGAAAGGTAGCGTAAATGTCATTAGATTGCATGTAAAGACACAAAATTTTCAGTTTTATCCTCATGAACCAGCAAAATTCAGCTTTTAGCACTGTTCCTGTCAAAGTCGAAACTCTTGCACCATTTTGCATCTAGACTCCTTGAAAAGGCCAAAAAAATTCAAAGGAGAGCGGGCACGTACCCCTTCCCTTAGACCCTTCACCCAGGCCGACGATCATGCACTCACCACATACTGCATGGCCCCCTCAGAGACATCCTGCGTACGCCACTGACTGTCGTCGCACTTCGAAACTGCAACAACAGTTTCTCCTCCTTTCTACCCCAAGGACCAGCCATGTCCGGTGTTGCAGTCAGGTGGCAAAACTCCTTTAAACAGTTAAACAGTAAAAATCGCATGAGGCAGCAATTTACACATGTGTACACTATAGACTATACTGAATAGGATACACCGCACTGCACTGCTTAGCAACATGCAGAGATGTACAGTTGACCGGCATTACATTGAAAAAGATTGAAATGCAAACGACATGTGAACGCTGTGTATGACACACAAATCAATTTCAAGTTGGCCAGCGAAAAACGTGTGTGTGTGACCGCAAACAAAACATGACTTTAACATTTTAATCTGCATTTCGCACGGAGTTTCACCGAGACGACCTTTCACACTTAGTTTTCAACGGTGAAGTCCCGGTATTTTCCGGTACTTTACCCTTGACCCTTCGAGGGTAAAAAATTCGGAAAATTTAATCGGTGTTTCACCTGCGTTTCACCTGAGTTCCCTTTCATACAGGGATATTTAACGGGTGCACCCGGGTGGACCCGTTGATAATCGTGTCCGTATGAAAGGGGTATAAGGCCTACAAACTGACACTTTCCGATGATATTTAAGTTTCCCAAGCTTTTTTGTCCTTTTAAGACAAAAATATATTTCAAAACCAAAGCTTAAATTGGAGAAAATTTGTTTTTTATTATGAAAAAATTTATAAAAGTAGCAATAAAGCTTTCGGTGTCTCTTGATGATGTGGTGTTACTTATGGTAAATATCCGATTTGTGATTTCCAAAGCTCGAAAAAGTTTACCAAACTGATATATGAGCAAGTACTACTCCATTTCTATTTGTACTTTGCGGCGCTCGGAGGGCACCGGAAATTTTCTTTTTTTGATATTTTGAGAAATGAAACAAGGGATTTTCTGACACAGGAAGTGGGGCGGAAGGAAGCCTTCTCCCCCTTATTTTTCACTGGGGCTGTCGCTCCAGCCCACCGCTCCCTACGCTTGTGTTAAGTGAAATATATTTCACTTGATAAAAGTGTTTTTTTGAGCATGCAGGCATTACGTAATACCTCGATGGCGTGAGAAACTGATGTTCAATAACAGTTTGAGATTGCGTTGAAATGCGTAAATTTCACGCCATGAATACGTGAGAATTGACAGCTTAGGCCTGAGCAAAACCCATCTCATGCAGGAAAATGAACTGAAACATGCAAGAAGGGTTAGCTATCTTCCATTTGGGCTCTTTTTTTAAAAAAAAAAATACAAATTTTTCAGTAGTACACCGAGAGGTTTTTGATTTTTAAATGCATTTCCCCTACAAATTTTTATGACACTCTTGAGAGAAATTTTGAAGGCCCAGGCTCCCAATTGGCACGCCACCCCGGGTAATGTAATTACCTTACTCGACGAGGTCGGCTCGTGAGGCATTTTTAAACTGCGCAAAAATGATTTTAAGAGTAAACGAATTTGGAATTTATGGTACGTTATTTGGGAAACAATTTAAGAAAAATAAAATTAGCGTCGGGTCTTAACTCCGCCGTCGCGGTATGTGACGCACCACGGCAGATCGGGAATTCTGTCTCCCAATGTACAATTGACATACAACCATTTTTAACCAAATTAAATGTTATGTAATATATATATATATCTATATCTATCTATCTATCTGTATATAATATATATATATATATATCTATCTATATATCTATCTATATATATATATAAATATATATATATATATGTATACATATATATATACATATATATATATATATATATATATATATATATATATATATATATATATATATATATATATATATATATATATATGTATATATATATATATATATATATAAAATTCCAGGACAAAGCCTCAGTCGAGGAAACCATCGAAAATTTTGGTTGTTCACCTGGCGATTCCAACTGCAAGACGTGCGCCCTGGTTGATTCAACAAAAGGCTTCCAGAGCAATCAATATGCACGCACCTTCCAAATCAGACAAGAAATTAATTGTCTTTCCAAAAATGTCATTTATCTCATATACTGCAATTTATGTGGTGTTCAGTATGTCGGAGAATCTAAAAATACTCTTCGAATGAGAATGACACAGCACATGTCAGCAATTAAAACCAAAAAGGTTGAACAACCTGTTACAAACCATTTCAATTTGCCTCATCATTCTGTCAAAAACTTACGGGTCATTGCTGTCGACCCAAACGATACATGGACCGACAAAGCTATAGAAAAGCTAAAGAAAATTTCTGGGAATTCAATCTCGAAACCACATCGCCTTTCGGCTTGAACATCAGGAGCGATTTACCAGCTTGCTGATGATACAAACCCAAATAATCCGATCAGGCCATTCCGGCCTTACAATTTCTATAATTGCTTTCAAGAGGATTTTCCTAGTGTTGATGGGTTACACCCGAGTAATCCGATCAGACCCTCCCGGTCAATCAACCTACTCAATTGCCTTAAGAAGGGTTATCCTGTCACAATAGAGGTTAGACCATTGTCTACACCTTTAAAAGCTTCCAAAATTTCTCACTCCTTGTCATTCTCTGACCAAGTATTGATAAAGAGGTAGTATTCCTCGAAAGCTCTACTTCAAACCTTTTGGCTGTTTAATTTATCTAAATTCTAGCCGCTAGCCGCTATTTGTATCTCCTCGGAGATCCAGTCTTTCAATTCTGTAGCACCGTTGCTTTACAGTTTCTCCGTCATGTTTATATATATATATATATATATATCGAATTCATTACTATAACACTTTCGACCTATATATATATATATATATATATATATATATATATATATATATATATATATATATATATATATATATATATATATATATATATATATATATATATATATATATATATATATATATCTATATATATATATATATATATATATATATATATATATGTATATGTATATATGTATATGTATATGTATATGTATATGTATATGTATATATATATACATATATAGTCCAAAAAGACGCATCATATCAGGCACTTCAGATAAAGTAAAACAAAAACCCAACACACGAGGATTCAGTTTAATTTTCGGGCAGCACAGTGCCCTTGAACACAACTCGTACAACACTAAAACAAAAAGCGAACACTACAAGCCTTAAAACGGAAGAACACACAAGTCTACGCACAAACAGACAAGATTACACGCCTTAGTGAATAAGAAAACCTGAAAAGACGGGAACTCTACACTGGAAGAAAACTCGACAACAAACAATAAAAGTTTAACCAAGCGGAGAGGAGAGATTGAAAAAGAAAGCTCAGTTACGTTTTTGTCTGCTGGAACGGTTTTGGGAGTAAAAAGTGTCGTCAATGTTACAGCCATGTGGAACCAAAGTGTTCAATTTCCAAATCCATCGTCTTTCTTTTTCATCTAATAATCTATCTAATTTACGGATATCCAATTTGTCAAACCCTTCTGTTTTCAACACTTCTAAAATCTGAAATTTAAAGTAATCCCCGCCATGAGATTTAAGATGCACATAAAGTGCAGATGTTCCCGATTTAGAGGTTTCCCCGTTAACAAATTTGCGAAAGTCAGATTTATGACCATTCATTCTCAACCTTATGTTGTTGGTTTGGCCCACATACTGTTTCCCACAAACCTCACATTGGATCATATACACGGCCCACTTAGTGTTACAGTTGGTACCTTGATTACGACATGAAAATGTTCTACCATTACTGAAACTAGTTACTTTGTCCGAGGCTATAAAGGAGTGACAAAGCTGACAACGCTTTCCATTACATTGGCTGGTAAGGGTCACATCCGAGTCTTCAGCCGCGTCACGAAGCTTAGCCCGACATAAGAGCCGACCCAGACTTTTAGCTTGGGAGAATGAAATTATTGGAGGACTCGTAACTAATTTGCGCATACGTTCAGATGTCTGAAGCAGAGGTAAATACTTCTCGAGAGTCCCCTTTATATCTGGTAGGCCGGGGTGAAACTGTACAGTGAAAAAGGTCTTTTTGACATCACTGCCGGGACGCTGTTGTGGGTTGTGGTGAGCATCCAATGCCCGTTTTACCTGCTGTCGCGTTCGCCTTCTCCCATGTCCACGCCGAACAAGATAACCAACCAATTCATTACACGTGGTGTGAGCCGTAGCTGAATCGCTACAGATACGAAGTATCCGGAGAGCCTGTGAAAAAAAAACGTACCGTAAACAAAAAACGGGGGCTATCAAGACATTCAATAAAGTACAGAATGATGCAAAGGATGCTTCCTTACCCAGGAAGTAAAAAAGTAGTAAACAGCTGTAATGTGCCGAGGCTCCGATCGTGACCGCCTTAGTGCTGAAAACCGACTGATCATGAGGCTAGGTACTCTCGCTCCACACGGGCTTAACGTTAGAATTGACCTTTTGTAATATTCACCCCCTTTTTGTACCAGTTTTTACTCCTTTTACACTTACCCGTTCGTGCCCGTTTTTTTCTGTGTAGGCCTTATTTACAATTTTTTTTTTTTTCCGGAGCTAGTTTTTGTCTCCTGTTTTCCCTTTTTTAAGAACATGTTCGATTTTTACGTGCATTTTTTCATCCAGGACGCTCTTTTTCTTTTTTTTAATTTGTGTTTCATCCTTCGCACTCATGTTTTCTGACAGTCACTTTCGTCCGGTTCTGTTTTTACAGCGATCGCTTCGGATTTGATGTTTGTCGTGTCCAATTGTTACTGTTGGTTGTTCAGTTTGGTTTTTGCCACCTGATGAAGGGTTTATACCCGAAACGTCGTGGAGTTTTCCGCAAACTTTTAAGCACTTTTTACTACCTCTTTTCGACCTACACATTTCAACAGTGCTCCGCAGCATTTCGACCTTATATATATATATATACATATACATATATAGGCCTATACATATATGTTTATGCATATGTATGTATAAATATAGATGTAAACGTAACCGTATATCATGTAAACCAGCCAATGGTAAAGTGCTGTTAAGGGAGCTAAAATATCGAAAAGTTTAAACCGTCCTTTACAACACGGATATACAGAACTGTTTCGTGAGGGCCAGTAAGGTAGGCCCTCACTCTTCAGAAGCCAGAAGTAGAATGGTATCAATAATGTGGGTACGTGCGTGCTCACTGCCTGATGTCGTGTTCGCTTTTAGGCACGTGTTCGAGACCTTGTTAGTTTTGAACAGGCACGACCGGTAGGCAGCGAGCCAATACACGTTACCACTACCTATTAGAATAATTACACAGCATATGTTTGTTTCCGTGTCTACAAAAATTTATGAGTTGGTTTTTTATTAAGAGTGGCCAAGGAAGGTTTAAGTATGATGAAGAACTTTTCTTCTAGACAGAAATTAAATTCTTTTTTTAGAGAATGCGGAGTATGCTCGAGCTTTTTTCACGAGTTTCAATTTCACCTGTTCACGGAGTGTAATACGGTTGAATCCTTTCATTTCTAGATGTATTCACTGAGTGCATTTGCGTTTCTCTTGTCTTAATTTGTGTTTAAGCTAGACCTGTGGGCGGTGTATCTGGATTTGAGTGTGTTTTCTGTTAGACCAATCAGGGGTGGCGGGGGCCATACCCCCCCCCCCCGGTCGGGGAACACTGCCCCCCCCCCCCTTGGGGAAGAACGGCGGTTTTGTCGGGGAGGCCTAAAAAAAAAAAACAAAAATAATCATAGAAAACCCCACAATGACTGAAGTTACGTGATGGGCGATCTAGAACGTATTTTTTGTTTTGTAAATCTATTTTAATACATATCGGAATCGACTTTAAATCTCTTCTTAACTCTGTTAAACCTCATTCTATGTACCTTGTCCTATCTCTTACCCCGTCGGAGAGGGACAACAATTTTTCGGGGAGGCCTAAACATGAAAAACGTAAAGGACTGAATGGATGACCATGATTTTTTCTTTTTGAACTATCTTTTTTCTTTTGTAACGCTATTTTAATGCATATCTGAATCGGTTTTAAAGCGGCTCATTGAGTTGGTTCATAAAATTCCACAAATTTTTGCAAACCCGTTAAGTTTTCTTCACATACCAATGACAAATGGTCAATCTTAGACTATCCCCATATCCTACAAACAAATAACTGTTGTATGAATGAGCACTTAACGGTTCGATTCGCTTTTCAAAAATTCGTGACCAGACACTTTTTCAATTGTGCACAAAACTGTTACGAGTCAGGAAACTACAAAATTAAAAATTTTAGCTTTTACCATAACTATTGGAAATGAAACCTGACATTTTATGCTATCTATTAGCATTTTCATGTCATAGTGACCCTTTATCACTCTCATTAAGTTATCGATATCAACTCAATGAGCTCCTTTAATCACTTCTTACTAGTTCTTCTATCCATCATCCCATCTTCAACTCGTGCGCGCAAGGTCATACCTCCGTCGGGGACGGGCTACCCGCCCCCTGTTGTTGAGAAAATCCAATTTCGTCGGGGAGCCTTCATCTTCAGACCCACGATAAAAGATGCGGGTCTGTAGTCACTCGGAAGACCTTCTTCATCTTGTTTACTAGAAGACCATATTTTTCAAGGAAACTCACAATTCCGAATTTTCCTTACAAAAACGGACGAGAGGTTGTCCATGTGCGTGCAGTACCCAAAGATCTGTCATCTGGCCTGCCCCGACAGCCGAATTCTCAAAAAGGTAATGAATATCGGCCATGTCGTTTTCAGCTACACATAATGATCAACACTGGTGTTAGAAAATCTCCCCATAAGTCTAACTGAGAATTTATTTGAAGGCACCTTGTAGGGTGACATATTTTCAAATACGTTGGGAGTAAAACCATTTATAGTCTGGAGTTCGGGCAGTCACGTTAAAAATTTCATCTATTTAGTGGACCTTGCAACTGAGTTCAACGAAGATTTTTCATAAAGTCAAAAAACACTATAGTATATGTTTTCAATTCCGTGTCATAGTTTCTCCCCGAAAAGAGACAAGGCCATTACATGTAACTGTAGCAGTACCTTTTATCTGGTACTTTTCTGATCATTAGCAAGTTGGCTTTTTCTCTATTGAAGTGAAACTTTTATTTTAAAGGAAAGCTCAAAATAGCGACTGCTTCATTTCTAGTTACAAGTCTGGGAAATGCCATTCCGGCTTTCGTAGGGGTTAAATTTTATAACAATTTTCTGTACGCTCCACGCCAATGATGGTGGCGCTCCGCATAGATAGTGTTTTAGTCGAATAGATAACTGAACAGAACAGTACCTGTTTGAAAATTATTCTTCGTTTTGGGGCAGTATTATGAAGTAAAAATAATTTGATTGCAAAAGAAATCTGACAGAAAGGACTTCTTTAATTCTAGTTTCGAGCCCAGAAAATGCCATTTCCTGCTGTCTGGGTTTTCAATTTTTCAAAAAATTCGACTCAGATAATCTTTCGGGCAGGATTACATTTTTTCGGACGAAAGGCAATTTTACCCCCTCCCAAACTCACACGCTCCCGTAGGCCTTTGACAATAAAGTATAAAACCTCAAATATATGGGAAGCCATTTTTTTCCTCGGGGGAATGCTGCAATATGGTCCGAGGGCATACATCTGCATGATGATATTCAGTAACCTCAACAAAACTACAGATCACCCCCTACTTAATTTTCCTCATGAGAACGTCAGATTCCTCCATATGACCCCAAACTGTTATAAAATTACAATTTTTCTCCAATATTAGCGTTAGATTGTTGAAAGTGACAAAATTTTCCAATTTCTATGGATACTTCGTACAATAAATAAGCAAAGCCAACTCTTTTAATCACCCGGCATACTACCGTACCTAATTTTGCTCCTGAAAGACATATAACTTAATAAAAGAAACCAAATTTTTCATTACACTCTAAAATCAAAAGAGTGAACTTAGCCACTCTTTGATCGAGTGAAAAGTGTAAATTCCCTCCATTAGAGTGATAATTCACTCCAAGAGGTGTGAAGTTCCCTCCAAAAAGAGTGAAGTTCACTCCAAAAAGAGTGAAATTTCCTTAAAACGAGCGAAGTTTCACTCTTGACGGAGTGCCCACAGTGATCGCTCTTAAAAAAAGAGCGATCATTGCAGGCACTCGTGGAAGAGGAAATTTTCCCTCTCCCTCTAGTTAATTTCACTCTTTTTGGAGGGAATTTCACTCCTCTTGGAGTGAATTATCACTCTAATGGAGTGAATTTACACTTTTCACTCGATCAAAGAGTTAATAAGTTCACTCTTTTGATTTTAGAGTGTACAACCTTATCAAAAAACCAAATTAAAGTCCAAAATTTCTCCTTCATAATAAGATCTTAATTTTCAAAGATTCGTTCAGAAAAGGCGAACATCTTCCCGGCAAACTTCTAGTCTCGTCTCGAAGCCTTAGTTCGTATAGGTCTTGTACGATTCAATTCCGATCGTAACCCCAAAAGAATTTTAGCTGTCGCCCATGACGTTTTTGATTTTCCCTTATGAAGGACAGAATTTTCTATAAACACCCAAAATTTTTATAATACCAACAAAGGCCAAATTTCTTACAAAATTTTTAATTTTTACTTCAAATAAACTCCAGATTTTTAAGTATTTGTTAAATGGAAAGCCCAAATTTCTTCGCGCTCCGCGCGCCTCAAATTCTGCCAGGTCACGTTCCACCGGAACATAACATCGCTTTTGTCGGGGCCATGAAATTCTGCCCTCCTGTCGGGCAAATCCTGGCGCCACCCCTAAGACCAATGTATGCTTATTTTTATTAACTATATGCTATCAGACTAAACTAGAACTTCAGTTTGCCCGAAAACTTTTTACCTTAAACTAAAATTTGATCATTAAAACCTTTTATTGGAGGAATATTGAAATTTAATCAAAGAAAATGTGGCCTTTCAAAAAGGCTGAAAAAGTTAGGGAGTTACGGTTTTTTAATTTAGTATTTAAGTGATGTGCCTTAAAATAGTGAAGCTAAGGAGGATGACAAGTGACTGAAGTTGGCTTCTCATGGTTTTTCATTGTAAGGAGTTCAGGAGTATCCACTAAAATTTGAATATTTTCAGAGAGTATTTTGCCATTTTTAACAAATATTTGAAAAACTGAGGCTTATATCGGAGAAGATGCTGTAATTTTCAAAGTATGACAAATTTTTATGTTTTTATCGAAGAATCTGAACTTCTTCTCTGCAAGTATCCATTACCGTAGTACGTCGCCCGGCGACTTCAGTTTTTTAGGTTACTGAATATCATCATTCAGACTGATTTTCTCGGACGGTACTGATAGATTTCATGAAAAAGTTTGGCTTCCTCCTAGCATTCATTTATAAAACCAGTGAGCCTTATTCAGAGGCATTTTATGGCATAAAACATAGGCGTACGGGAGCATCACTCAATTCGGAGGGGAGGGGGGTGGAGCTAAAGATCCTTTTCCTGAAAAATGTAACCATGCCCGAAATATTGTACAAGTGGCGCGCCACCTTTCCGACACTGGTTGGCTCGGAGCGTAAATAAAATTTTGAAAAATCTCTAACTATAGATAGCCGGAAATGGCATTTCCCTGCAGGCGTCTGAGTAGGATCAAAGCGGTCGCTACTTTTCCCCCAATTTCGTTTGCAATAAAATGTGTCATTTGATTTTAGATTAGCAAAGGAAGAACTAATTTATTGACACAAAACGGAATACCCTGTGCAATCTGCAACATTATGTACAGTAAACTTTTCGACTGATGAAACACTATCTAAGCGGAGCGCCATCGTATATTGCTTGGCGCGGAACATAAAATGTTGCGGAAAATTGGACCCTTCGTACAGACAGAAATGGCATAACTAGGAACGAAGTAGTTGTTATTTTGAGCTTTCGTTTGTAATAGCATTTCACTCCAATATAAAAAGGATCAAAATGCTAAGTGATCAGAAAATTATCAGATAAAATAAACCACTACCACTGAATGAAATGGTTTTCTACCTATTCTGGGAAAACTATTCTTTTCACTCTTATCTTATTGCGGTTCTTGGCTTAATTCAAGATTTACTGAATTGTTGAAGTTGTTTACAATTTGTGACTGCACGAACTCCCGACAGTATAAATGTGATGTTTCTTCTGACACCGTTTGGAAAAATATCAAGCTCCTTCGCCCCAGACCCCGCCTATGACAGAAAATTAAAAAAATGAATTTAGCTGTCAAGGAGAATTGGAAAATTGATGTCCTTAATGAAGATCAATCTGCCAAATTCCAGGTGAGCAAAATAAGGGCTGAAGTTGATTGAGATTTCATATTTTGTCGTACGGTGAAAATGGAAAATGGTTCTTCTTTTTTATCAAAACGTTAAAAAAAATCTGAAGATTCTATTGAAAAAATTGTGAGAAACAGGTGGGAATTTTGAGAGCGGTTTCCTTGAAGAATATGGTCTTCTCGTAAGCAAAATCAAGAAGATCGTGGGGTGGGAAGACTAAAATTTATCGGGCTTACATCTTTTATCGTTTTGATGAAGGCAGCCCTTGCATTCCCTTTTAAAAATTATTCATACAATACTCATGAGATCTCATGAGAATTGTATGAGATCTCATGAGAATTGTATGAGATCTCATGAGAATTGTATGAGATCTCGAGAGAATCATATGAGATCTCATGAGAATCGTGTAGATCTCATGTACTGATTTCATACGATCATGTACTGATTTCTTACGATCATGTACTGACATTTAGTACATGATCGTATGAAATCAGTACATGAACGTATGAAATCAGTACATGAACGTATGAAATTTGTACATGATCGCAAGCACTTAGTACATGAACGTGTACTTTTACTACATCAAATTCGGTGAGCCTTTTGGCGGACTTCTGGTACGCCGAAAGGCTCACTCTGTATGGCGTGCGGAAGAGACAATATAAACATGATGATCTTACGTTTTTACATGTACAACGTGTGTTTTAAGATGTACAACGTGTGATTTTACATGTACAACGTCACATTTAACATGATGAACTTATGGTTCCTCCTTAGCATTAAACACTGAAAAAACATGCAGTAAATTTACATCATGATCATATGAGGTTAGTACATCATCGTATATTTTTGGTACATGAACGTGTAATTTTAGTACATGAACGTGTAATTTTAGTACATGAACGTGTATTTTTAGAACATCATCATATTTGGTGAGCCTTTTGACGTGCCATACTATGAGGCATGACAAACAAAGAGGTCTTTTCAAATGCTGCACAAAGCAATGGGTAGACATGCGTAATATATACACCAACCCTGAGTATAACAGTGGCCACACAACTAACAATTACACATGAACTCTCACTGTGAGATCTTGGTCTCTTGTTTGCCCGCCTTTTGGGAGTATCATGCATGCATGGAAGTAGTGTGACCTCGGATACTTCCATTGAAGTATACAGCATCATCATCATATTTTTAAAGCACTTGGATATACAGTTTAGAGTACACAAGATCTTTCTTGAAAAACACCACTTTAAGTGGTCTGAATTGGGCTCCTCGGTGGTTAGATTTTTGTGACATATTGGTTCATATAGGACTTGGACCACAATGCCTGCCGATTTGAAGACTATCAGAATTTCAGCTACCTCTATTTACCATCAAAGTGGACTCCTATAAAATTGTGATTTCTGGTTAAGACTCCAACAACCCGGCCAACAAGATAAACCGGACAGTTTATTCACATACACTGAGAGTTAAACACATGTATGATGCTTTTACCTTGAGACATTGTGACGGAGCTAGCAAAAACTTCAAGCGGTGGGCCTTTTATACAAAACCACGCACAACCAAGCACATAATATCACCTTCTAAATGTCACCCAGCAGTTTTCCTCTATGAACACAGGAATCTTATGAGAAATTTCTCATGATTTCTCACGAGAATCTTATGAGTTATTTCTCATAAGATTCTCAAGAGAATCTCATGGGAAATTTCTCATGAGGATTTTTCATGAGAACGGTCCCAATTTCTAATTAGAATCTCACGAGAAATTTCTCATGAGAATTTTTTATAAGGGTTTAACACAATCTACATAGGTTCTAGAGGCATTTCATATAAAAAAATCCCCTGGTAGGACGCTCGATTAGCGCGAATCAGTGGTCGCGCTCGATCCGCGCCAGTTAATTGTCTCCCAGCGAATATCACCGTCTTGAAAGAAACTAAAAAAAAAGGTCCTTTTTGTGTAATTTTTATGACTGGGATATTATCTGGTAGGCTAGATCCAATTTCCTTATCATTTTGAATCTTTTATTTGTTTATTGACGTGAAAATTTTATTGCATACAAAACCTGAAAAAAAAAACCCGCACGCTTCCATATTCTACTTTAAGCCTGGAAATGAAGTTTCCGGCCCTCTGCCATATCACGACTTTTCAAAATTTTCTGCACGCTCCACGCCAACTCATGGTGAACTTGATTCCTTCAGAACTTTCTTTGCGACCAAAACTTCCCACGACCCCCCCCCCCAAAAGAAAATTATATAATGGGGCAATGCCCCTGCCTGGGACAGTACTGGCAGTAAGGATATTCTTGATGTGATGGGGAGGGGCCCAAAGCTGCGTTGGGTCTATTTTGTGAGGTACTGGACTTCTGAGCAACCGCTCCATCATCTAAGAGAAGCGCCACCATCAGTCTACGTCGAGGAGCATGCACAAAAATTATTTTGTATCCTTCTCCAAAACGATATGTCCCCAAATTGTCAGGCCCGTAGCCAGAATAATCAACTGGGGGGGGGGGGGCACATCAATATTGTAGTTTCGCTGGCCTGGGGAAGGGGTCTAATGGGAGGGGGTGTCCCCCTCCCCTTTGAAGTTTTTTTGCCTATTTCAAGGACTCTAGATGCAAATGGTGCGAAATTTTGCATTTTTCTTTGATATATTTGTACTCCGAAAAAGCTGGTCTCACAACAAAACTTTGCCCCTTTTTACACTAAAAGTGAAAATGAAATAGAAAAATATGGATATTATAAAAAACAAGCTGCCAACGAGGTTGTCAAGGCTAATTGGTGATGTCAAACTAAACTTAAACAAATTATGAAAATTAATCTTACCTGTAGCTTTATTAAGTATTTTCTTGCTTAAAAGAGTTTGATGTTGGTTCTTTTTTCTCGGTTAGAAAATTTCGTAACAACTTCAACTAGGTTGATCTGCATTTGCTTATTCCTTTCCCCGGACACATAAATTACTCCTAAATCAGAAAGACGTTGATTTTACTTGTATTTAACTGCCTTTTTTTTTCTTTTTTTTTTTTTTTTGCGGTATACGGTAGTTCCAGACACTTTTTCCTAAGGCTGTTCTTAAGGAATAATTTTTATGATAACTTCATTGAATTATTTTGTGTCTGAAGTCTCTCTTTTTGCACCGCCTACAACGCCGGCCCAGAAACCAGGTAAATGTACATTACTCGCACGTAAGAACTTATATGTTACTCCAATTTTTAAGAAGGGGGATCGAAGTAATCCTTGCAATTACAGGCCTGTCAGTTTAACCAGTGTTGTGTGCAAAGTTATGGAATCTTTGATTAAGGATAGTTTACTTAAGTATCTTTTAGATAATGAGTTACTTAATCTGTCACAACATGGTTTCCTGCCAAGCAGATCTTGTGTTACTAACTTACTGAGCTTTCTTGAAGATGTCTCTTCATCTCTTGATTCTGGGTATGGCGTTGATGTCATTTACCTTGACTTTTCAAAGGCTTTTGATAAAGTTCCATTAGGTAGGCTAATGGTTAAGCTGCATAGGTTAGGGGTTCAGGGCAATTGTGCTGATTGGATAAATTCGTGGCTTCATGGTAGATCTCAGAGAGTTGCTGTCAATGGTAACTTCTCCTCTTGGAAAGAAGTCACAAGTGGAGTACCACAGGGTTCTGTCCTTGGCCCACTTCTTTTCTTAATTTTCATCAATGATATTGATAGTTCTCTTACATCTCGTATAAGTAAGTTTGCAGATGATACTAAGCTTTATAGGAAGATTAGCATTTTGGATGATGCCTTACTGCTGCAGAAAGATCTGGATAGGTTATTTTCTTGGTCTCAGACGTCAGACCTGGCAAATGTCTTTTAATGCAGATAAGTGTAAGGTCCTTCATTTTGGTCCCAAAAGTTTTAGCTATGATTATAACATGAATGGTTGTGTTTTAAGTAATGTCACCTCTGAGAAAGATCTGGGTGTTGTAATTACTGGGGACTTAAAGTCATCAAAGCAGTGTGCAGCCACTGCTGTAAAGGCTAATAGAGTGCTTGGATTGATCAAGAGGAATTTCATCAATTTTAGTAAGGATATTGTACTTAATTTGTATAAGCAGTTGGTAAGACCCCATCTTGACTATGCAGCTCAGGCTTGGAGTCCCTTCTATGAAAAGGACAAGTTTGTTTTAGAGCAGGTTCAGAGGAGAGCCACTCGCCTCATTCCTGAGGTGAGAAATTTGCCCTATCATGCTAGGCTTAAACATCTTGGGCTTACCACCTTGGAGCTGAGAAGGATTAGGGGAGACATGCTCCAGGTTTTCAAGTTCCTTTGTGAAAGGAATCCCCTTCTGACTTGTTGTTATTTAAGGGTTCAAGGTAATTCTCGGGTGCGTGGGCATTGTAAAAAGCTTGATCAAGCCTTTTGCAAGGCTTGACACTAGGAAGTTTAGTTTCTCCCATAGAGTTGTCAACGAGTGGAATTGTCTACCAGATTGGGTAGTTAACTCCCCCTCAGTTCACTGCTTTAAGGTTAACATTGACAGGTTTTTCCATGGCTGTGGTAGAATCTGATTGTTTGGGGCTGTTATCAAGCTTTGGTGGTTTGACTTTTGATTAGGGCTTGGACTTCAGGGCATCTTATGGGGCCTTGGCCCTCCTTTGCCCTTCAACCTGTTATGTTATGTTAATGGGAGGGGGTGTCCCCCTCCCCTTTGAAAATTTTTTGCCTATTTCAAGGACTCTAGATGCAAATGGTGCGAAATTTTGCGTTTCTCTTTGATATATTTGTACTCCGAAAAAGCTGGTCTCACAACAAAACTTTACCCCTTTTTACACTAAAAGTGAAAATGAAATAGAAAAATATGGATATTATAAAAAACAAGCTGCCAACGAGGTTGTCAAGGCTAATTGGTGATGTCAAACTAAACTTAAACAAATTATGAAAATTTATTTTACCTGTAGCTTTATTAAGTATTTTCTTGCTTAAAAGAGTTTGATTTTGGTTCTTTTTTCTCGGTTAGAAAATTTCGTAACAACTTCAACTAGGTTGATCTGCATTTGCTTATATCCTTTCCCCGGACACATAAATTACTCCTAAATCAGAAAGACGTTGATTTTACTTGTATTTAACTGCCTTTTTTTTTTTTTTTTTTTTTGCGGTGTACGGTAGTTCCAGACACTTTTTCCTAAGGCTGTTCTTAAGGAATAATTTTTATGATAACTTCATTGAATTATTTTGTGTCTGAAGTCTCTCTTTTTGCACCGCCTACAACGCCGGCCCAGAAACCAGGTAAATGTACATTACTCGCACGTAAGAACTTATATGACAGCTGAATGATACACTGACGTGCGAAATTAGGCTCGAAACAATACTTGGCGTAACCTTCCTCGACCTTCAGGGAAGGGAACTCCAAGCGCTATCCATGACTAATAATTGACAGTAATAGTTGTGTAGGTCGTTCATACGCTCCTTACCCGAGTTAAAGTGAATGTTTTGTTCGATTCGACAGAATTCAGTCTAGTTATTTCGAAGTTGTGGTGGTTTAATGCGGATAAATTTTTTTCTCCTTCAGTGCAAGACTTTTTATTGATTTTTTTCTGGGGGGGGGGGGAACACGCGCCTCCCTGTGCCCCCCCCCCCCCCGTGGCTACGTGCCTGCAAATTGTCCGTCCGGTCCTTCGCACAGTTAGTTACATGGAATTTTGCGGCCCTAGCTGCAAGTTCTCACGGACTTGAGAGGCGCCCACATAGTCTCCTGTAATGCTTTTTTTACCTACTCTCATAAGTGTGATATGTACACATAGGCTTCCGGGGGGTAACTTTCCTATGGGGCAAGTGCATTTCTTGTTCGAATTATGGCACCGTTCCAATTTGTGTCCTGCAGAGGGTTATAAAAGATATAAACTTAGAAACTCGTACATGGTAAAGCATTATGTTATTAGGCGCTCTGCAGGGAAAGAAACAAAGGTATTACAATATCTTTGAAAAGAAAACAGAGCCGTGGCTATGAAAGAAAACATGACTAAACAGCTAAAAGAAGTACCTGTGTGACCTTAGCTTGACCTCGCCAGTCGGAAAGTACGTACGCAGTACGCACATAAACTTACCACCAACTTCAAGCCTCAGCTCGTACCGCCATGCAACAAAATTTCTAACATTAAAGCTAATAATGGACTTCCATAGACGAAGCGCCTGAACAAGGCGCATAAGTCAGGGCAGGACATTTGCGAAAAAGAAGCGACCTTGTGCAATAACAAATCGAACAGCTGTTTCTAACAGGTTGTGGGCACGTCAGAATCTGAACAACTCAGTCCCAGTGCATGGGCGAATCGACAGTGTTCAGTGTGTAACGTTAGCCTAATGCAGCTAGCCTAGCCAGCAATGACTGGTCTCTTCATTACTGCCTGTCAGGTGTTGTATCGCCTAACGTTAAGCCAAGGAGATAAATGTTACTGTGCTGTAGTGACTAAAATATATTATGTCTAACTACTGGTGACGGCTAAGTGAGACTTTACTCGCGCCCTACATCTCCATACTAACCTACAGTAGTTGTAACAATTCTTTCCTGATTCTGGGCACACTGGAACCTTTGAACTTGGTGGATATAGGCTAATGTTACTATATATGGACTTTGTCAAATCAAAAAGAAGGCCTGTTGTTTAAGTCCCACAGTTATTTGTCTTAGCTAAGCCTAACCCTTTACATGGTTAGCATGCCACAATGTCAATCCGTGATCCTCATCTTTCTGCCTTTAAGGGTAGGCTTTGTTTTTATTTTCTTCACTTATAAATAGTCCTATGATCTTGCAATAAACTTAACCCAGCGATGTAAATAGGTACAGTAATGTTAGTATTAGAATGTTAAAACTAATACAGCGGCTCTAATGTAGAATCAGGCGTTGGAACCTGTAGACGTCATACGTCACACGTGGATACATACAGTAAAAGGTGGTAAAGGTTAGAGTTACTGTAGGGATATAATACTTGTGTGTACGTACATGCATACGCACACGAATGCATAGGTAGGTTAGGGGAGGCTATATGATGGTATAGGCCTATGCACCGGTGGGAATATATACCCCATTGTACATTTTAAAAATATATGCATGTAGTTCTTATGTATGTGTAATTACTTGGCTCTTATATGTGTATACCTATTAAATTCACATGTCTTGATATAGTAAGCAGTACTATGAGACATTACTTTATTACTTGAAACCCCCACACCAGCAACTGCGTTCATAGCGCATCAGGCAAGTGTGCTGGTTAGTATGTTATACCTGTATGTCAGGGGTGCGAATGCAGGTTTAACCACTGCTTTTCGTTCTTCCACAGCATTAACCATTCACTTCTTTCCACAGCATATACATCATACTGCTCTTCTCAAGTGGAGGAAAAAAAGAGAAGGCATTTTACTACTGGGAAAATAATCGGAAAAAGTTGAGAGTTTTTTAAAATCATATCATTTTCTGCCACTAATTCTAAATAAGTTCCAATACAGCTTGCCTAAGCCAAGGCTAGGACAAATTACCTCAGTTTCGGCCCTCTGTAGTCTCTGCCTTTACCAAATCTTGTTTTCTGCTCCTTTGGACGGCAGTTAATACATATTTCAGTGGCAGGAATTAATAACATGAGAAGAGAAAACTGTACCAGTGCCAATTGGAGACCCTGGGCAAAATAAACACTTGTAAGTTAGGCCAAGGTGAAATAAAAACTCAGACTAAATCAGCCTAAATCATGATTGTTTTACAGTAACATAATGGGCACCCAAAAGTAAAGCATTTCACAGACCAGGTAATGTCAGATAGTAAACTCTGCCTCCCCCTCCACTTAATTAAAGTGATTAAAATTGAGATCGGAACCATAGCATAAGTATGGAAAGTACAGTAGAGTATGATGCAGTGAATATTAAAAGGATTTCTGTACACAGGCCATTCTTCCCAACAAAATTCCCCAAAATGATCAAGACCCCACACCTTGTCAGTCGGAATTGGTCTTCTGAACTGAACTTAGGAATAGAAAAACTTGTAAGTTCATCTTAACTTTAAAGTTATTTTTCCAACCCTCCATACAGTATGTTACTTTCTGCCCTTGAGTTTTAGAGCGGACTGGAAACTACCAAGGGTGGAAACTACCAGACCTCAGCTGGGACAGTACTGTATGCCTTAAACTGTCTGGAAGGCATAATAGGTAAAGAGCAGTTGCCCTAAACTTATTTTGTATGCAAGAGCTAAAAATCACAGTTTTCATCATATTTCCCATTAAAGTATCTTCTATCATATTTTATGTCATCAAGGCCTAGAAGGGATGTTGGCTCTGAGTCTGAATCTTTCTCCAAAATCGTTGCAGAACTACTCATAGGCAAATAAACAGATTCGTTAAAACAGTGTGTCTAAAAACTGAATTTGCATTGCTCAAATTTCCCAAAAGATTGCCATTTTCAAACTGTAATATTTCATGACGTAAGCTTTAAAACAAAAAGGAATCAATCTTCAGTGGTGCCCAGTAAAAAAGTGTGTTTTGTTCACACACACAGCCACCTTTGACTTGATTGTGCATTGGGGCTGAACCGTTGACCCCTACAATCTATGTGTCATTCTTCAATACTGGGTAATGATACTGTAGTGTAACATGCACACCCAAAATTACAGTTCATCATATGTATCATTTTAAAAAAGTAGCTTATATCACCTTTCAAATATCATGCTTTAACTGAGTATCAAATAGGAAGATATGAGTAATAATTGACTGAGATATTTCACAAAAATATTAAAAAACTTACTGTATCTGGAGATCCATGGACATGTGAGGTCAGCTTGCAGACATCAAATTGTGGAAACAGTTTAAAACTACTGTAAATAAAAAAAGATATTGCTATAGGGCAAATTTAACTGTGATGAAAAATTTCTTTAAAGGAATGAAGGAATCACAAAGCTATAGTGTTTTTTTGTTTTATATTTACAGGGGCCCTAGTGAAACTTCAGCAGTACAACAGGCCAGTGAGAGATGGAAATCCTGACCTACAGCTGTTTTGTGAATCTTTGGAAGCCATTCTAAGGCAAGGATTGAAAGGTAGTATTGAAATTGTGTCAGTCACAGTACAATATTGTAAAAGTGGGGTATCTCGTTCCGTGAGGAAGTTGGTCCATAGCTCTTGTACTTAGGGATGTGGCCAGATTATGATGGGCAACTTCAGCCAACACTGTCAACTAATAATAATAACAATAAATGAACTTATAGACTGCTTAAATCTACAGAGTACTCAATAGCTCTGTACAACCCTAACAAAAAGCCAACATGAAAAAGTGAGTCTTTAAATGAGACTTAAACTGTGTGAGGGAGAAACAACATCTGATAGAATTGGGCAGACAATTTTAAAGGTTGGACCTTTTAGTAGCTTCATATCTGCATCAATTTGAGACGTAGTGTGCTATAAGTACTGCTGAAGTGAAGTGTAAATCATTTGTCCAGTCTTGGCAAATTCTGGATAAATTTTAAACATATCTGAAATGTACGTTGTAATAAAATTGTCCAAAGAAGTTATGAAAAATTATATCAATTGTGACTTCTAATGACCAAAGTGTAACACTGTGAAACTTTCATATATATTCCCATGACAGCTAGCAACAAAAAGTTAATGAAGATGAGGTTGAAGGGTGTGTCTTTGCATTTACATTTTGCCAGTGCTTTGCTGAGTCAATACAAGTTGTGTCTCCTTCCTAACAGGTTCCTGTTATGAGGGAACAATGCTCATCCTGCCATATAGCAGTGTAATCCAATTGTGACCTAGATGTAGAACTGGACTAGTTGTATGGATATTTTGTAGAACTTTTATTTTAATCATACTTGTATTAACTATTTTGAATGAGTATAGTTTGAGTATGATTTCTTTAGAAGTTCAACAAACTGCATTTAACAATGAAATGTTATGTAGTAAATGCTGTATCCTATTCTCTATACTTGAAAGATATTTGTGATAATCCTATTGCAGGTGGTTACTCTTTGTTTGGGTTTTACAAAAGAGACTACTGGAGTTGGATAGAGATTTTAGAACCTTATTTACCAAGCAGCAAGTAAGTGGACTCAATTTTCATATTTTTATCAGTTGATGCAACTATTTCAGGAATTCCCCTTGGTTTTGTGGTTGTAGGTTATATTTGTCCATGGGACATACTGATGCCAACTGTGAAAGCTAGAGGAAGGGAAAACTTCAGTATCACTGTTTCACTAACTGGTATTTGACCAATTTCCTTGTATTTGAAAGGCTTTTCTAGCCATAGAGCAGTCAAAGAGTCCCTTTGTGCTTTCTAGAATTCTGGTTTCCCTATACTTTGAGCAGGCTTCAATGCAAGTGTTTCACTTGTGACTCAGATTAAGATATTTTTAACTTAAAATGAAATCTACTTTTGTGGCTAAAAAGTAAAATATATATCCCGAACTGAGAGTTGACTTCTTTCAGTTCTCACTTATAATGTAAAAAACATAAAGTCTTGGCCCTTTCCCATTAATACTCCTTTTTTTTTTATGATGAGCTATGGTGTTTCTTTTAACCCTTTACCGTTGTGCTCCGATCGGGGCATATTTGCGCGCCTCGGGATTGGGCGGAAAAGCGGACGTAGCCCGCCCCGCATCGGCTTCCGTAGGCCATTGACCCCGTGACCTTAAACTATTGTCTCTCTCGCTCTTGTGGCGGAATTTTCGGGTAGCTACTCGCAGTTCCGAGCTCCGCGTGAAACAGTAAAGATGTGTGACAGCCGAGCTCTCCGCATGGGTCCAAAAGGACCCAAACAACGGTAAAGGGTTAAACTAAGCCTGTGGAGTGTGTTTACTGCAAAGCTGATGCCACTGTCTCTGCATGTGTGCACGTAAACCTTTAGCCGAGTGGTGCAGATATTTTAGCTTAACCCTTTACCGTTGTGCTCCGATCGGGGCATATTTGCGCGCCTCGGGATTGGGCGGAAAAGTGGACGTAGCCCGCCCCGCATCGGCTTCCGTAGGCCATTGACCCCGTGACCTTAAACTATTGTCTCTCTCGCTCTTGTGGCCGAATTTTCGGGTAGCTACTCGCAGTTTCGAGCTCCGCGTGAAACAGTAAAGATGTGTGACAGCCGAGCTCTCCGCATGGGTCCAAAAGGACCCAAACAACGGTAAAGGGTTAATACTACTTTTTTTTATGATGAGCTATGGTGTTTCTTAATAGTTTATAAATAAAATGAGTTTATTGACCTCATTCTCATTCAAGGAAAGTATGTTCACTGTATTCAAAATTTTTGGTGATCCTCAGGACAACCTTCTACACAATTTGTGAAGTACAGTATTTTGTAATGACACAGAAATTTTGTTCTTTTGGAATGCCCATACACTTGTTAAAAACATTCAAATGCTAAGTGGTCTTTTATGATTTGGTAAGATGAAAAACTTTTCACAACATAAGGGCCATTTTATACAGTCTGCAACACAAAACCATGTGTACAGGAAGAACACTCCTTAAGTTTCAGAGAGATGAAATAGTATTTTAGTCATTTTGGATGTATTTTAAATGTTAGTTTTGCAATTGGGGGGGGGGGGGGGGGGATTTGGGCATGTGCTTGCAAATTTGGGAACTCATTGATATTAGTTTGGTTCTGGGTTTCCTGGATTGGCACTCTAAAAATTAAAGCTACTCAAAACTTACAAGGGACTACAGTATATTCCTTAGTCAGCAAAGCTTTATTATTCAGCAAAGCTCTGTTATGTTACAAGCTAGTTTTCAAACTGTTGCTGTTGAAAGGGTTTAACTGGTTGGTTGGTTCAGGTGATTGTACAACAAAGATGTCAGAGATGCAAAGGATCAATATTTATTATTTACATATCTTGCTGATTCTGTGATTGGTTAGGTTAGATAAGATGGAGTGTCACAGCCCAGTTTCCAACCAATTGGTTCAAGCTAGCTGGCCACTGCATTTTTTTTCAGTTGTGGCTCACAGGAATGTTTACCTATAGATTGATAACATACCCATAGCCATTATGCATGCTTACACTCCCCGACAAAAGTAAATGAAACAAATCCCCTTCCTCCCTCCCCCTTTTAATGTTGACTTCAACCTTTTAAGGATCAGATAGGACACAACATTGAAAAGGGGAGAGGGGGTTTCAAGGGGAGTCTGAGAGATCATGAGTGCATTTTGTCACTGTTCCAGTGAATTGTTTCATTTATTTTGTTGGGGATTGTAGCAGTCTTAAAAAGAAAGGAATGGAATACAATATTAAAAGGGCAAGGTCAGTGTGACTTCAAGTGTAAGTGTAATAAAGGCTCTTGTCTAGGAAGCAACTGGCTGCATGGTCAAGTGGTTAGAGAATCCAACTTGCAGTTGGAAGGTATGGAGTTTTACTCTTGGCCAGGTCATACCAAAAACTTAAAAACAGAACCTTTGTGCTTGGTGCTCAGTATAAGCAATTGAGAAGAAAACAAGCCAGTGTGCCACTAGTGGAAAAAGACCATGGCAAACCTGACTGAAGCCAATTGGTTAGAAATTGAGCTGTAAAACCTCAAAGTACTTATCTGTAATAGTGCATAGTAATACTGTTATTGTCTTCCCTACTCAGACTTTTTATAAACCAAAGGAAGCTAAATTCAATATTATACATTGCATGCATGAATTTGTAGTGTTCATACTTAACCCTGATATTCTACATGGAACTTGAATTATACAGCTAATGTTCTTACAAAGAGGCTAGTATTAAAGAAAATTTTCTTTGTGCTAAAACAGCCATAAGTTTGCTGAACTTTTTCATTGGGTTACTGTAGTAGCTGTTCTTAATTCCATAAGCATATTACATCCATAAATTACTCTTAAGGGCATTTCTTGTTTCATATGTACTTCTCTGATATCAGAAGGAATATTGTTTAAGAAACTCAACTAGCAATTTACACAAATGGAACATTTCAAAAATATTGTGTACAGTATTAAATTTACATGTGAACCAATATGCTGGTAGTGAAATGGTCATTAAAATTTTGTAGCACTGCAATTCCACCTACTGTATTATATATTCACTAATAGTCCTGAGTGAAATCTACATACTGTAACACTCAACAGTATACTCTGTACAGTATTTCTGCTGCAATATGGTTCTGCTGGCAGTATGTGCACTACTTTGAGTACATATCAATTTAACGGACAAGGGAATGTTAGTAGCCATAATGCTGTCTTTACCATTGTATTGTACAGAAGGAAAGATTAATGCAAAGCTAATGAGCGCAGGTTGGATAATGTTTTTGTGTCTTACACATTTAGTACAGTATGTGCGACTTTTGTTGCATAATTCACCATGCTCTCCAAGTACAGTAAGCAGTACGTATTTAATTACTGTACATTATTATTAAGTGTGCACTTTGAGAAACCAGCATATTACCTTTACCCACCCATGTAGTCAAACTAATTAAAAATTCCCAAGGGTATAGTTTGGTACAGGGTATAGTACTGTGTTATACTGTAGGTACAGTACAGACAATCTTAAAATTCATTAAAGTTGGTAACTTATGACCTACAACTGACAAATAATGTTGCCATGTATACTGCAGCTACAACCTGCAAACAAGGGGATTTAACCCTTTCGTTACGGAACGGGGTCCATGCTATGTATTATATTACAATGTATCCTCTTCAAGCCTATTCCATGTCCAAAACACAGTTGCACACCATAATTTTATAATTACATAGCTATGCCAGAAGTCAGCTCAGTGCTATGGTTTCATGGCCAAACCATGCGTAGCAAAGGGGTTAAGACTTTAAGCACTTGAACGGTGGTGTGACATGAAAATGACAAATTTTGGTATTTAAAGTTAAAAGCATGAACAACCGAGTAAACTGCCACAATTCCTATCAAAAGCTGTCAAAAAATTGACCATTTTACAGGGTAATTTCTGATTTGCAGATAATCATGCATAAACAAAAGCATGTTATACAAATCTTATGTCTTGGGAGAGACATAGCTAATGTTATCCTTCAGTTTTGCAATCTTTACTTCAAGGATAGTTGTAGCATTAGTCAGTTGTGAGGGTTTTACTTTGGAAGTTTAAGTTGTATCCCGCCACAACAATTTCACACTCTGGTGGAGAAAGGTGTGTTTAAAATGTGTCTTGCTTCGACAATTATATACTCTGGTGGAGAAAAGTGTCTGTAGTTGTCTTGAAGATTAGGATGTTGATAGGGTGGAGGGTAGGGAGAGGGGAGAAAAGTGTCCAAGTCAAGACTTGCAGGTACTGTCCTCTATAGATGCTGAAGTCCATATATAAAATATGATGCATTTTTCAACACAGTTCCCACGTTCAGATCACTTAAAGTCTTAGTGCCAGTTGTTTGGAAATTGATTGCTTACTGACAAGTAGTGCCAGTAATATTTCATGCTTTGGTTTTATTTTTAATTACTCCCTCTGCAGGCCTTGTCCCTTGTATTCCATAGCTGTTGATGCCTGTAAAACGTCTTCAAAGGTGAGAATCAATATGTCATTACTCCTTTTCTGAAATATTTACTTGCCTTGTCTCATGTCAAATTGAAGTAGTTTTTGCTGACATGTCACATTACCTTTGACCCTAACCATAATTTGAAACAAGTTCAAAAATGTTTGAAAAACTGATTTTCCATACCAGTGTATACAGTGGGGTGCACACTTTAGGTAGGAAATACTGTATGAAGAAATGTCCTTTCTTTGGCTTAACCCTTGCATTCCTCTAAGTTACTTTCATTAAAGGGCTTAGGGATGCCACTTAAATTCTCTTATGCGTTTCAGTGCATCCCGTTGGAATGCATCTTAATCTAGGGGCGTTGCAACGCCCATTGTTCACCGCTGCTGGCAGTTCCACAACCTGGAACAATAACTTTTCCTTAATCCCAGCCCCCTGCTCTGCCGCCCTTTTGTTGCCGTGCTGTACACACTAATCCAACTGAACACAAAGCAAATACCGACGCATTGCAGCGAGGGTATTAGAATTCATTCATCATTGAAACAAGCACGAAGGTAGCTTTTCAGAGCGCTAAATAACGATCGGAAAAGCCTTCCCACTCTCTAGGCGCTAGCAAAGAGCCCGGAATTTTTTCTAAAAGTCCCCCTCGACTCTCTGGCGAAGAGCCAAGGAGCGAGAGGGGGGGAGGGGGCGCTGATAGTTCATTGCAAACTTGGAGCTGTTTGTAAACAATAGTTCACAAAGTACAGTTTATATAAATTATGATTTAATATGTGGTAGCAATGAAATGCACATATTGAAATATGGGTGCAAACTGCAAATACTGAGACAATAAAACACCTTAAAAAACTGCAAATAACTGCAATGGGGCAAATTTCGTTAGGAGAGTACAAATTAAAAGTTACTCTCTGTAAACTTGTAGGCCAATTAAAGTGATTATTCTTCAAAAATTTCAGTCTGAAATGAGCTTCCTCCTATCACCTTCGACTGATCCATTCTTAGTGAAGGGTGTGAAATTAAGTAATTACCTTGTCCACTAAGTCTCAACCGATCGGATCAACATGATTTGGCCAAGTGCACTTGCCGGGGTTTACCGATGTTCCGTATCCAGTTGAAATTATAAAGGAAACTATTACACGACGTGGTCTTGCCTCCTCTATCTGTAAGGCATTCCCGGCCTTAACCTCACTTGAATCAAGTTGCCAATTTCAGGAAAGTTTAAGATATATTGTAGGCATGACTCTTTGTGAATTTGACTTAAAGCAAATGTTAGTAATGACCAGTGTTTGCACCGGGTAGGAATTTCGTAGCTGGGTACCCGAACCGTATTACCCGTCGAGTTCCTGGGTACTCGACCGTACACCTTGCAACATATTACAAAATAAGTACATAGTATGCACATACTTTAGAGTCATGACTGGACCCATTGGCCTTTTATCTCTAATCAGGTTGATTTGACAACAATACGTCACGTTTTACTTTATCTACAATGTGCTGTTTGTTCCTAACATCGTGACGTTATAAGACTGGAATTTAAAACTTGATCACAATTTAGACCCGTTAAGTTTAGTTTCTGTGGCTTTTTTCCAGTGTGCAATGTGTGCATCGGAACCAAAAAATAACTCACGGCTTGTCACTGCAACTTCTGTACCATTGCTTTCATGGTATGTTTATGAAAAAATCAACTATCTGTCTGTTCGTGATAATGACAGTAAAAAACTTTCTAATGCATTTCCTGGCCCAGATTTCACCCGTACAGTACTGTTAAAAATGTACAGTAATATACGGCAGTGACCGTAGACCTATGAACGTTCGTTCGTTCGTTGCATGGGTGCTTTGTGTTCGATGTGTGCACTGGAGTAGTGACGTCACTCTGGCACACTCCACTAGTAAATGGGGGATACAGAAAATATGGAAAAATATTTTGCTCTGTGTTTGCCATATATTTAGGAAACCTTGGGCGTAAAAATTTTGCAAATAGTTTTAATAGCAATAAAAAATTACGGGCAATATGAAGGTAGGTATCATTGTAGTGTTCAAGTTCGTAACGGGATAGAAGTAAGTGGAAAGAAGATTTTTTTCGTGCACATGGCGTACAACACCCCTTCAAAGGAATGTGTACGATCTTAAATCTGATGGAGTGAATTTTGCTTCAGAAAAAATTTCTCTTCCCAAAATACGAAGTTTAAGCGATTGATTTGAGACAATATTTTTGTGGTTGATATTGAAATATGTGCATTCATAATTACGACATAACTGTATTACTAAAGCTTATTTTTTAGATCATTAAATCTTGTCATGTCATGCATGCTCATTTGCCGACACCCACGCTATCGTGGCCTTATAAGGAAAGTCGCCTACCGGCAGAGGCGGAGTCCAACGTAGGTTCATTCATAAACCCTGCTGTTGAGGTTGGGACACTCTTAAAATTCCTGTCGGAAACAAAATTTCTCCATCAACGTGAGTAAATGGCGTTATTTTGGTGCTCACAAAATAAAGAAACTTTGTTTAGATCGTTATTTTTCCCTAACAATTTAAGTGTTGGTAGACGAATCCTAGTATTTCATACAAAACACTGGCTCATTTTGCTTTGTGATGAAGAACCAACCCAACAATTCTAGTGTCTTAAATTATTCGTCAATATTCACAAAATCAACAACGATCACAGTTCTTATGTGCGAGGTCATTTTCCGTTTTATAACGTGCGTTGCACATACAGTATTTTGATACTCTTGCGAGAATTTTCTAGATAGGCCTGCAAACGTAGCATATAGCATGCTCATGACCCCCAGCCAACTCATTTGCATACCTCGTTGAAAACTAGTTATAATTGTATGCACTGTACTGAACACCCCCGACGGCCCACTAATGTTAGCCTGCATTCGTACATAGATCTACCCACAGTATTGTACTTCGCTCGCTGCAAGGCTGGGGGGGGGGGTGCAAATAAAACGTGTCAAAACATGCATTTCACAGTCAGACAGTGCACAACGCCTCAAACCATGGAAAGCTCTCTATATTGCAACAAATTTTTGGCAAAAGCTGAAAGCATGTCCTTTTTGTGGGAAGGAGAATGGTCTGGGTCACGGGCCGAAATTGAAATGTAGGGGGTATATTGCGAATGAGTTTTAGGCCCATAGGCAAGGAGTACAGCCAAATTAAGTCATGGATGGGAACAAAGTACGCCGCTGTGGATTCTAACGTGATTATTATCAGTGTTTTTCACCTTTGAACACAAGAAGTTTGTCTTGTGCTCTGCAGAAATGGTAAGACTCCGTTTTGAATTTTAAATGAAGTATTTGTAAAATGTCTGACATTAGGACTGAAAATTTTATAAGAGTTTTCACAAAAAAAAAAAAAAATTTAAAGACAGTTATTCAGCATTCCAAACAGTTCCAGTTCTCCCAACCTTCTCACCTCTAGCCCCGCCCACAACTGTATTGCTTTCAACCTTATAAATCCCAACTGCTACAGCAGTTTGTTGCCCCACCCAATTGTAAGTGTAACTGTGAGCTGCAGTTTTGGAGTTTGATCATGTCGATCAACGAGTTGTATTGTTCGGAAAATGAATTGTCAGGGTTTTATATTCGATGGACGGGGATAATTAGATAGGTTTACAGTTCGAGTTCGTTAAGTATATCGACGGGACCCTGGAACATATGTAACGTGGTCCGAGGCTTGGTAAAATGCGGGCCTATAAGCTTGTCCAGAGAACCAGGAAAATAAGGAGTCAGTTTACAGACAGCAGGGTTCCGTGCCGACGTGTATTCTCTCGTGGCCGATCCAAGACTACTTGTCAAGATCATCACATATCAAAAAGTGCAAGTAACTTAATTAGCATAACAAGTACACAGCAGTACAAACATTCAACACACTCACTAAGCTGCAGGTGTAAACACAATGGTACAAGGATAACAGTTAACATATAAAGTAACAATACAACTAAATTCCAAAAACACAATACAAATTCGTCTCCTACATTACCCTCATCCCCTTAAGAAATGTCCTCATTTCTTTTCTGAATATACAACATATACTAAATCTCTTCTTTTGTAATTTCTCCAAAGAATTCATTGCACTTACACTGGATTTTTCGCAGCGAAACCGTACAAAAATAGTCCTTTTAACAGTTTAATATTTAAAATTGCATAGAATATTAAAATTTACATACAATATATAGATTTCTAATATGATTGCATTACGATATCATCAATTACAAATATAGGGGAATTTGCTTCGAAATAAATACACACTTTGTTCAACATTTAGAAAGAGCAAACATTGCATTTTAATTCAGTTCACACGCATATACTCTTTACAACGATATCCAATAAGTGACATATCAAAATAGTAAATATAAACGCTTGGTACTTGAAAGAAAAAACCAAAAGATGTCCGCTTAAAAATGTAGGAAAGGCTGGAAAGTTTGTCCACAAAAGGCCATGAGTCCTTGGAGTTTCGTGGCTCAATTTTTTTCGGTTCAAAGCGAAGGTGCGTGGGATGGATTTATATTTTTGTTGATTGCCATGCAGTTTACATTTTTCTTGACATGACACTGTACAAACAGTTTAACCACCTGTGCTCCTAAAACATTCCGAGCTGTGACTATAACATGCTTTGGAATTTGTGAATTGTGTGTGTGTGGGGGGGGGGGATGTCATAATATTCGACAAGAGAAGGTCTAATCTTTTTTAGCGAATTTTCAGACTGTTACTGAAGTGTGGCATATTGGCCTATGGCAATCATTGGTATTCCAAAATCCCCGGTTACGATCAGTTTATGTATTGCATAAGTTCTTTTATATTTAACCCCTTAGCCAAAAGACGTTCGTCGATAATATAGAAATGGAAAGAGAAATAGACAAAACACCACACAAAACATTTTTAGATCAAACTCGACTGTTTATTTTCCGACTTTTTTTTTTATTTTTAAGAGCCATTTGTCTACGGTTGTACATCGCGCTTTGGCACGGTAAAAACTGACCACAAAAAGTGTGAACAATTGTGCGAATTTCCATCACAATTTAGCGTTCGAAATTTTTGTACGGTTTTCGATGGCGTGTGAAATCATGGACGGCCGGGGAATGCAGCACAATTGATGAAAAAAGGCTTGGAATTTGCATTATTCGGAATTCTACGGGAGTTATATGCTAAGTATACTGTATTATATAGGCTAACATTCCAAAGGCCAAAACTATCGCTAGTTAAGCCTAACGTTATGCCTATCTATACTGTGTCATTTGCGGTGCCTTGAGTTTCTACGATGGTTGGAAAATTCGAGACAAATTAAGCCTCAAGCTTTTTCTCAGAGTTGATCAGATCACACCTGACCATTTTTGCGATAGAATTGCAGTGCTATCCTCGATACTTCAGAAAGCCTTTCCTCCTGGTACAAGCGCTATTGTTCGTGGTAAGCTGATTAGCCTATAATCCTTTAATGCGGATGCATCGCTTCGCAGTGATTACGTACACAATGCTCCCCTCTTCACTGCATACAGTGCAGAGGCTGTGTAGAGTACCTAATCTGGATGCATTTGCGATGCCAACGCATCCCCGACGGGACCCTTTGTGTTTGCGTTGGTATGCATCGGAAATGCATCGAAACGCATAAGAGAATTTCAGTGGCGTCCCTTAAACACCCATATCCTGAAAAAAAAAATGATTTGTGATTGTCCCAAACACCATCTAGAATATAAAACAGTCAGTCATTCATTAGTGAGCTGTTTATACCCTTGAGTATCAGCTGTCTTACTTGATCCTCACATAGATCCTTGGTTCCTCTTATTTAATTTAATTAATTTGTGTGAACCAGCAGTTCCTCATTTACACGCTGGAAATGTCTGACAAAATATCTAGAACATTTTGCAGTTTGTTTTCTGAACATTATGGGTGGGTATACTACTGAGCAAAACCATAATTTTATCAAAATCACATGTATACATGTCTGTGTGTGTATATTTGTGTTTGCTCTGCATATCTCAATATTAAACACATTATATGAAGGAGGGACACTTGACAGTTGGTTTTGTTTTTGAAGTTGGTGCTTGGATGTCCCACAATAGGAGGAACCTTATTGTTTTTGGTTGATGTTGGTGCTAACTGTTAAGGTCACCATGGGTATAGCTTTGAAAACCTTGTAAACCTGATATTTCAAAGTACAAAGCATAAGTTAATGCCATAAATGGTATTCAGATGCCTTATAGGTCAGAGGGAAAATGTGATTGTTTTTGGTGGAGGCCATATGGTATCACCAGAGATCAAATGCCAATTTCCGAAGAACTTAAGATCAAACTTGAACACAAACCTGCATTTTCACGACATATTTTGACAGCTGACCAGTGGCCAAAGGAAATGGGACATCATGGTATTGTTGATTGAAAGAACATGATAAATACTATAGAGGGCACAAAGGATTTTTTGCATGCATTGAGTATCTAAAGATTTGGCCTATAGTATGTATGATTTATATTGTGAGACCAGCAAATCTAAAATATGACAACATCTCAACAGGTAAGATATAAAATATTGTGATGATTAATGGCTTGTTTTGATTTGACTCCAAGTTGGTGGTATGCTACACCTATGACACATGTATGGAAGGGGAGGTGCCTTAAATGTTCAGACATCTCTTTTGCAAAAGCAGCCTATTCCTCAACTTTATCCATTTTAGTCTTCAATATTATTACTTTCAGCTTTATCAAGAAATAAAAAATGGTAATTGTGTGTAACTTAGGTATACATCGGTTCAGATAAGGTCAAACTCAGTGAATTTGTTCAAAGAACCTTAATGTTGGTGTAGAAACTTAGGGGCTTAACTTCACTGAAAATTTTTTCCCATGAAGCACTTGTAAAAACTGAACACATTATGGCAAACTGCTATGTGGTTTGCAAAGTGTTAAGGGTAACATTTATACTGTATGTGAGCAGTTTGCTGCTAAATGTACACACAGCTGTGAAAGTACTTTGTGACTTGGGAAAGGCAGTCAGTATATGTCCCATCCAAGGTTCTTGCCATGTACATATGCATATAATGTGGTTGTGTTTTTTAGTGCCATACTAGTAACCAGCAAATGTGTAATAAACCATGAATCAAGGACTCTTTTGTAAGACCATAAACTAAGTTAAAACAATGGGTGCACAATAGTTGTGCAAAAATTGTGTTTATATAAATTATCATTCTTTACACTAAGGTTGGTATGATACTTGTTCAGAATTCATACACTAGCCATTCCAATGGTGATATTTTACTAAACTAGGCAGATAATCATTTCTTTGAATACAACAACTGGTATGAAAATATGTGAGGCCATTGTTGATTGCAGTGGTTGTCAGTCTAACGGTTGTCAGTCTGACTCAACATTCTGTAGCATTGAAAACATCGTGTTAATTGGACAAAAGTTCTCACCTTTGATACCATAATCTTTTCTATTGACTGATGAATACTTCAGGACTAGTGTTTGCACCGGGTACCCGACCGAAGTTGTTGCTACCCGCGTAGAAAGTTACTACCCGGGTAGCATTTTCTATGATTTCTTTTTGATCTTCGCAAAATAATGTGGTTATTCAAAGTGAAAAAGTAACAAATGTATTAACCCACATCTCATTCACAATTATTTGAGGTGAAGTTGCTTAACTTGTTTGTTTCCGTAACATGCTTTTGTTAAATTGCACTTTTCCAGAAACAATTCCCGCAATGTGTGTTTCTAACATCCCCTCCTATACCATTTCAGGAGACAGCATAGGCCTACGTACTATACTGTGCATAGCCTAGCCTAGCCCGCGGGGCGGACGAAAGATATTGCAAGGTTTACGATCGGGTACCCGACGAGTAATGCGGTTCGGGTACCCGGGTACGAATTTCCTACCCGGTGCAAACACTGTTCAAGACAAGATGTGGTAGATAGGATAAATTTTTCTTTAAAGAAAAAGTTCTGAAAGAGGAAATACGTTGCATTGTACCTTTATATGAATAGTTTTGATCACCAATGCACAAAATGTTGAAAGGATATAACATTCAAAACTTGTGCAAAAGTGTTTTATCAAATTTATTAGTGTGACCTAATGGGTTAATGAGGTTCCTATTGTTTCTGTTCCATTTTAATACAATGTTGTATACATCATCATGTCCTTTAAAGTAGTAGTTTGCTTCGTTAGAGAATTAAACTCCTCTTGAGTCTTGAGAAGTTAGTCTTACCATTTCTCAATTTCTGCCAGATAAAAACAATTCAGGGTAGAGGGCGCATGTTTCTACGCATTGCTCTCAACAAGAAATTCCTTACTACAACTATAGAAGCTTTGATAAAGAATGACCAGTTGTTGGAGGTAAGTGCTGTCTGTATATATTTGAAATATTTGCAACACCTGAGGGAAGCGTTCATTATAAATTAAAGGAAGGTGTGACTCCTTATAGTTCAAAATAAAAAATGGGGAAAAAGTTGTTGCAATATGTTTGTGTTATTATAATTCTGAACCTTTGTGGCAGATGATGAGCAAGTAAATCTTTTAATGTACTTATGCAAACACCAGCAAACATTGGAGAGATCATCTAGTTTCTCTGGAGATCATTAGACTTGCAGCAGGAAAGTCTGCAGTTTGACTCCTGGCTGGGTCATATCAAAGACTTGGTGCTTAGCATAATAAGTGCTTAGCATAATAAGTGGGGTGGGGAAAAAAGGCCAGTGAGCTCCAAGCGGAAAAAGGCCTGACTTAAATTAATTGGTTAGAAATTCTGCAGTAAAACCTCATCTAATTAAGAAACCAATTCACTGTATTCACTAATTTTGTCAAATGCTGCTGCTGAGTGGTTTTGAGTCTGAGCAATTGTATCGCACAGTTTTAAAAGTGATGAATTTCTATTGGTGATAATAGTGGATAGTGATGTGGTCCTTTAATGGTAGCTGAGATAACTGCAGATAAATTCAGAGACTTGTTATGACCAAGCAAAAGAAAAATGCTTTAATGATGACAAAGATAAAAAGAGCCAAGTTGTGTTAGTTTACTCAATGAAAATGTGTAGTAACATAAATCTTAACTCAAAGTGTGGACATGACCTTGATAGCAGGCAGCTCAGAAAATTGCCCAAATGTCCCAAAGGCAAAGAAAGGTGTAGTCATTACTTCATGGGCTTATCTTCTTTGGTCAAAAGAGAAGTTTTTCCTCCCTTGTTTTTGATTGATGATTGATGATAATTGCAAATCTATTTTCTCTCTTAGAGTTGGTATGAATGTCAGCTGTCAGTATTGGGTAATGAACTCCTGAAAGGTATGTAAAGAAGGAGCATAACTTTAAACCTAGATTAGAAATGCGTGAATTAATATTTTTCAATTTAGGAAGGATGCAACTAATTTTGAGTTGGTCACTTTCTTTAGTCATTTATATGAGTTATATCAGTGATGGGGCATTAGTGATATAACGTATCTTTCATGGTGTCATTGATTAGCCTATGTAATTCTTGTTAGTCTGTATTTTACAGTGTCAGAAATTATGTAACATTTACTGCATCTTTGCCTAATGTACAGGAGTTGTAAATATTTTAACACTTCATTGTTTGTGGTAAGTCATCTAATGTAATAATGCATTTTATGACATTTTCTTTAGTAAAAAAGAAGTAATTTTTGCTTTTAGCAAACAGATGCAAAAAATTTGATTATTGCAGAAATTTTGCAAATATTTTTGTGCAAACTTTGTAAATATTTTACGTTCTAATAAAGTAAATATTCCACTTCAAATGGGAAGCTTCTCTTCCCAATGAATGCTAAAGAATTTAACATAACCAGGCTTAACTTAATTTGGGTTTTTGTATCTGTTCATTTAATTAGAAGGAAAATAGGCATCTGTGTTCATACCTTCATGTTAATTCAGAAAGATGTTCCAATGATTTTGGACTAATATTGCTGCATCAATCATCACAACTGTACAATAGTTCCTACGGAAACATTTTAAAAAAGGGTCAAAGGTCATCTGGGGTCAACGGCGGTCAAAGTCTGAAAATCTCGTCAACACAATATCTCAAGATCAGGAACTTGAATAGATTTCAAATTGAGTGTGTTGATGCGTTATGGTCAGGAGACGGTCCCTATTGTTTTTCGCAGAGGTCAAAGGTCATCTCGGGTCACCGGGGGTCAGAGCCTGAAAATATTGATAACACAATATCTCAAGGTAGAAAACTTGGATAGATTTCATATTTGGTATGCAGATGCATTAAAGTCAGGAGATGGTCCCTTTTGTGAAGGTCAAAGGTCATCTGGGGTCATCAAAGTCTGAAAATCTGGTATACATACATAATATGTCAAAATAGGAAACTTGAAGAGATTTTATATTTGGTATGTGGATGGGTTATGGTCAGGAGATGATCCCCATGGTCTTTGGTGGAGGTTTAAGGTCATCTAGAGTCACCAGCGGTCAAAGTCTGAAAGTATCGTAACACTTTATCTCAAGATTGGAAACTTGGATAGATTTCATATTTGGTATGTAGATGCGTTATAAACAGGAGATAATCCCTATCGTTTTGGGGGGAGGTCAAAGGTCATCTGGGGTCATGGGGGGTCAAAGTTTGAAAATCTTGTTAAAGCTATATCTCAAGACGTCTGTCTGTCTATCTATCTATCTATGTATGACTTTTGTGGAGGTCAAAAGGGCATTTGGAAAAACAAAATTATTTTTTGAACATGCTAGTATAACATTTGAGTGAGAAGATAATGGTGCATGATGGCAAATTTGAAACAGCACATTTATGTATTATCGAAACCTCAAAGCATTTTTGCATTCTGGTTAGAGAGAGAGTTGCATACATACATGTACATTTTAATAGAACCTTGCTTGAGGAATGCTTCTAACAAAGTTTTAACTTGAAGCAGACTGGCACTCATGTACAGGTGTGGTTGTCCCAAGGATAACAAGGATATAAATATAAGTTCTCCCAGGCCAAAAAAAAAATCATTTGTCTGGTACAACTGCTAAATTTAGGTTCTGATTGTATCATCACAATAGATTTTCATAATTTGTTTTTGGGATATTTTTGTTTCCAGAGTCCTTTACTTCATTGTTGTACCTTCTAAATGAAGTTAAATTTGAGCTGAATTTCAGGGTTAGTATATCCTTCATTGTTTTGGAAATTTTACTCTTAAACAATTTTTGATGATACCTAGGACAATTGTAAATGTTCTTTTAGTAAAAAAAAATGTGCGTTTCACGTTAAGCAACAGAGGTATTGTTTTTTAAGTGGTCGCATTATTTTTTTTTTGAAAAGTCCATTTTAAACAAAGGAATCCTTATATTGTGTGATTCTGGTGGAAGAGAGAAGTGTAGTAGGGAAACACCTCTTTTATTCTGCTGAACATGTCATAGCGTACAATTTTTGCTTTGGTCATATATTTACTCTATAAAGTCTGCAATAGCAGTTGAAGTGTACTCAGAAATTGATTTCACTCATTTGAAAGGCAGGCAATTTTTCATTTTTGTAGCAAAAGGCATATTTTACACCAAAAGGCTCATTGATACTTCAGACAGGAATTTTAAAATTGGATATTGTTCAGCATAGAGCTGTGTCCAAGATAGGCCTGCAAAAGCAAATGATGACCATGCATGCTTTCACAGCTAAAATTTTGGAATGTAAAAATGGATCTTAGTTAAGATGGGTCCTTCATGGAGTGTTGATAGAGAGACTTAATATTGGTTAGATGGGTTCCTCTCCAAAAATTTGAATTTTCATTCCAATAAGAATGTTCCAAATTTTGTAAAAAAATATTGCACATTTTGAATAGTGATATGTAGTTCTACTCACACCCTAATTCCAAAACCCGCTATCATCACTTTTGTTGTAACCCCACAAGCAAAACTGTTTTCCAAAAAGGTATTACCAAGGATTGTGGACAGAATGTTGGTGTGAATTATTTTTTGCTGCAGTATTAAAAATACCATTGAAAAATATGATGTATACAAAAACCGACAATCACACAGCCCTTTGTATCTGTTATGTGGAAAAGAGTCTGTGCTTAACCACTTACAAGCAGAAGAGAAAAACTTATTTCCAGAAATGATGCCAAAGGCTCAGGAATTGCTGTTTAGAAAAGAGAAATGTGCAGTAACACTGAAACTGTGAAGTGGAATCCCTTTCGTGTAGGTGAAACATGCTTTAATATTTGTAACATCAAATGATATGCCAATTGTAGGCTTCATTCAGTCACTATCCTATCCTTTTGTGAGTTATCTCATCCCTCTGTCCACGTTACTTAAAAAGTTAAATTGTGATTGTGATGAATTGGCCCTGTTGTGATATTTTTATGGAAGTATCAACATGTGTCCTATAACTGCACATTTATAGAGATATATCTGTGAATGCATCTTTTAAAGCAGGCCCTTCAAACTATCTTTTAACCTGTGTTACATTTTGACCAAAGCATCTTTACAGCTATCGATGCTTCCTTTCTTCCTGTATTTTATTGAATTACTTGATCTATGTTTCTTTACAAAATACAGCATTCACTCTATTCATCATCCCCTATTGTTACTATTATTGATCCATATAGAATGGAAGTTTCCTGGATGAGACCTGGTGTCTTCCTGTGGTTTGCCAGTATCAGCTAGTTCCCAGTAAGGACCTGGGAATCAAGGTCAGCTATGCCAAAAATAGAACAATAGTGTCTGCGATTGACCCAGGAGGAGTGGCCGGAGACGATGTAAGATTTAAACATTTCCTGGTATTTCAGTTTACTTTGCTATAAAACTTGCAAGGAATTTTCTCTAACCCAGGGTCCTGGGTGTCAGCTCCATGTAAATTGCTCTGGACTCTTTGGAAAAATTCTGTGTGTCACAGAAACACACCAGCTACAGTTTTTCACGTACCCATTTGTTGCTCTAAATCTTGTGAAACCTCTTGGCATACTGTAGTAGTAGTGCACAAAAGTTTGTCAACATAACATGAAAGTGCACCCCTGGCCTGAATAGGAGTTTCCTTTCTGTGAGCACCCTGCACGATTACATCACATTGTTGCAATGCTCCTAAGTTGCTGCCACGCAATTTAGTTCAAACTGCAATGTTTATTGCAGTCTGTTCTTGAGGTTGTAAGGTCCGTCCCAGCCACACATGGCCATTCCACATTAACTTTATGTGGTGAACAAGTTGCAATCCTGTTCACAGTGCAAAATGTGCAGTGAGTCCAGTCCTTGAAAAACTGTTTCACATGGGCATGGCATACTGTAGTGTTGTATGAACTATGTTAGAAACACATGATAGTATGTAAAGACCTTCACATGCATTCCAATGAGGTTAGTTTCATGAAAAATGATGGCATTCCCAATTTGAGAGCAAAATCAATAGAGTGTACAATCTTTTTTGATTCCTTGCGGAAGGCAGGCAAGGAATCTATTCGATGGTGATGTCATGTGGGTGCGTGTGTGTAAACCAATAAACGATACCTTGCCGGGTACAAGCTGCTCATGAGAGCTCAAGCCTCGCACGTCTTTCCTCGCTCATGTGGAGCTTGTAACTGGCCTAGCTACCCGAAAATTCGGACACTGCAATGAGCTCTGTCACGTGATATGCAAGAGCCCGCCCTCGCTCGTGGCATTCACGTGCTGCATGATGTAAATGGCTAAAGGGGAATTCGGACCGTTTGCTTACCTATAACAGTTCTGTGTACCCCGTAAGGCATTAACTACGGGTATGTGCTGTGTGTGTGTGTGTGTGCATGAGCTTGTAAACGATACCTTGCCGGGTACAGGCCGCTCACGAGAGCTGAGGACTCGCACGTCTTTCCTCGCTCATGCGGAACTCGTAACTGGCGTAGCTACCCGAAAATTTGGACACTGCAATGAGCTCTGTCACGTGATATGCAAGAGCCCGCTCTTGCTCGCGGCATTCACGTGCCGCGTGACATAAACGGCTAAAGGGGAATTTGGACCATTTCCTTACGGGGAACATTTCTGTGTACCCTGTAAGGCATTGAACACGGGAATGCCCTGTGTGTGTGTGTGTGTGTGTGAAGCTCTTGCTTGTAAACATAGCTCAAGGAGGGTAAGTGTGACCAATCTCATAGTTGGTGTGTGGGTTAGCCATTTAGAGTAGATGATCCCTATTCAAATGATAAATTCCTTAGAAATTGCATGTAAACATGTTATCTCAAAAAGGGTAAGTGTGACCACTCCCATATTTGGTGTGTTGGTTGGCCATATTTATTAGATGATCCCTATTGTTTTTTGGTGAAGGTCAAAGGCCATTTGGGGTCATGAGAGGTCAAAAGGTTAAAACCTCGTAAGCACATTATCTCACAAACAGCATGTGTGACTATGCTTATATTTAGTGTGTGGGGTGGCCATATTGAGTTAATGATCCCTTCTGTTTTTTGTGGAGGTTAAAGGTCATTTGGGGTCACGAGAGGTCAAATGGTAAATTCCTTAGAAATTGCTTGTAAACACATCTCAAGAAGCGAAAGTGTGACCAATCTCATACTTGGTGCGTTGGTTGGCCATGTTAAGTAGATGATCCCTTTTGTTTTTGGGTGGAGGTCAAAGGTCATTTGGGGTCACTATAGGTCAAATGGTAAATTCCTTAGAAATTGATTGTAAATACATTATCTCAAGAAGGGTAAGTGCGCACAATCTCATTTTTTGTGCGTTGGTTGGCCAAATTAGGTCAAATGGTAAATTACTCAGAAATTGCTTTTAAATACATTATCTCAAGAAATGTAAGTGTGGTTAATCTCATATTTGCTGTGTGGGTTGGCCGTATTGAGTAGATGATCTGTTTTAATTTTTGTGGAGATCAAAGGTCATTTGGGGTCATGAGAGGTCAAATGGTAAATTCCTTAGAAATTGCTTGTAAACATGATATCTCAAAAAGGGAAAGTGTGGCTGACTTCCTATTTGGGTGTGTGGGTTGGCCGTATTGAGTAGATGATCTGTTTTAATTTTTGTGAAGGTCAAAGGTCATTTGGGGTCAGCAGTGTCAGTCTTACAAGCTTGTTTGCAAGTATTACAAGAAAGGCAACTTGTAGGGTCCTCATACTTGGCACGTTAATGGTGCATAGTGCATAAATGACCCCTATAGTATTGGTGGGGTTCAAATATCATTTGGGTTCACAAGGGGTCAAAGTCTTAGCGTCATGTTTACACAATTTCTCATGGCTGGAGTCTTGGAAACTGCAAAATTTCACACATTGTATGTGGATGTGATTTAGTGAGCAGAACCCTAGAATTAGATGGTCAAAGGTCATGAAAGGTAAGTGTGATTAATCTCATATTTGCTGTTGGGGTTTTTTGTATTAAGTAAATGATCCCTATCAATTTTCATCAATGATCCCTATCATACAATGTAAGAAGCTTGGATGCCTTGCATGTATACTTTTTGGGTACATTACAGAGCCCTGTTAATTTGAAAAACATTACCGAGCACTGTCAATTTGAAAAAAAAAAGCAGGCTTACATTTCAGTGGCAAGGAATCACTACGCCTTTTGGCTTTCTGGTTGCATCATTTAAAATATAAATTAAACTTTCCTTAATGTGTAAATAAAACTAATTTAAAAGGTTAACAAGTCTAGATGCTTTCTTATTCATACCTGACATTCTGTTTTCTTAGTGTATTTATGTATTGGCATTGCTTCATGTCTAGAGGGGTGGTCCATACATAAGCTCCCTTGAGCTTCTTTGAATACCCCGTAACCATTTATATGTATTAGTCTTCGGCTTTATCTATCTTTATAGTTCATACCTTGTTTCAGCACTCTTTATTTTTGTGTTAAGACTGACGATGTTTTCCTCTAGTGGCTGAAAATTGACTTGTAAAATTGTTCCATTAATGTAAGTAATGAAGTTGGTGTTTGAATGGTTATGGTTAAAAAAGAAATAAAGGTCATGCAAGCTTATCAGCTTTTTGGAAGGAAAAGTTGGTAGTCAGGGGGTCATTTACTATTTTTGCATTTTTGCAAGTAGGATAAATTGGAGAAAATCTTTTCTCTCTCCTGAGAGTAAATGGTTTTGCCAGCATTGATTTTTATGTCAGATTTAAGCAGATGTATGGCAATATTTTGTGGAAACTGTTAAGGAAGTAACAAACAGATTTATGGAAACTTTCTGCTTGATTCATTGTGGGTGGTATTTTTGAGAAAGGTTTTAAAAATTTGTATAGAGGTTGTAAAACTGTTCAATCTGTGTTATATTGTAGACTCCTTTTGACCTATTTATTGCTTGTCTTTGTTTACATACCAACAGACTTTTGCTTAATGACAATGGCACTAATTTAGCGATACAATTCTAGTTTGTGTTGTGTCTTGCTCCATTAAAATCCCCTTGACAAAAGCCATGCATACCACAACTCTGTCCCCATCCATAGATCTTATGCATTGACAACACACTGACTTCATTCTTGGGGGCAAAACAATAGAATACATGGCCACACACATAAGGCTTTGCCCTTCATGTGTAGCAGATAATACTCATATTTGACTGGTTGACAAATCATCTGTCTGCATTTGTCTGCATTGGTTTGTTTTGCACCCAAAGGAGGGTGTACTTTCCACTCTGTGATATCATATGTGCGATGGTCAGTGGTACTGCTATGTTCTTGCAGACATGTATAGAAATCATTTGAAACACTCAGTTGCTTTCTTTTATTCGCAGGATAAGATTGAAGTTGGTGATGTTTTAGATGAATTGTATGGAGAAAGCCTCCAAGGAGCAAAGAGGGGCAAGGTAGGTTTCTTTGGTACGGTGTATGGTAAAACTCATGATGGATGAAAGGCAGTCAATTCTGACACCAAACTACAATTTTTGTAGTAGTCTACAGAAAGTCTCAATTGGCTCAGCTCTTTGATTGACATCAAGTTCAAAAAATGCAGAGTACTGTAGCTTATATTACATAGCATGTACCATAATGAGAGGGTTCTGACTGCACACTGGGGTCTTGTATGCTCACCCTGAAGCAGTAAACTGAGATTTAGTCTGGATAAGGTTGAGTTTTAGTTGTGGGAGGGGCCTAATAAATGAGTAGGTTGGGAGAATTGGAATTGGTTGGTGTGAAAAGTTTTGGCCTTTAACTCTTTCGCTTAGGAAGGGGGTCCATCCCACCATACTGAACTATGTATTATATTATGCATACACACTACTTATGTTAATACGGGAAATGCTATGCTTTTTGTATGGATGTGTGAAATGTCTCCTCATCAAGCCTATTCCATGTCCAAAATATGATTGCATTCCATAGATTTGTAATTAGCTATGCCAGAATGCAGCTGAGTGCTATGGTTTTGCTGAGAAACCATGCATATATAGTAAGGGTAAATTATGGTTTGGCAGCAAAACCTTGCGTAGCAAAGGGGATTATTGTAGGTAAGTCCCTTCACAATGTTTTAGCTACTGAGCATTGAAATTTATGCAACTCATTTGTTTTATTTTGTGCTTCTCAGTGTGGTGATACAAAGCTTGAAAACTAAATCCAAAGGGTCCTTCTACTCCCATCTTGACAGGATACACCTTCGGTGTGTAGCTTATTCACCCAAAATAGTAGATTGTATAGTGAGTTGTAATGTCTTTGTTGTACTACTCAAATTAAACTTAGTGGGTGTCCTTGTACCTTAGACGTACGGAGTGATTCCCCCCAGAAACACCAAAAAAGGGGTAGGGGGATTTATTAATGCTTAACCCCGAGTCCAAATTTACGATGTCCTAGGCTTAAATTACAAGTGGGTTCATGGGAGACAAAAGCTCGCTTCAAGGCCTCTGTAAGGTGCAAATTTGAAGCCATTTATTTGTGTAAGTTCAAAGAAACATTGCTGCAAATGTGTCCTCTTTTTAAGTAAGAAACCAAGATATTGACAATTTTTTTAATTTTTATGGGAATGAAAAATGGGGGGGGGGGAAATTTACCAACCTTCTTCTGAAAAGGGGGTAAAATGCCCTCTTTCATCCTGACAGAAACACTGGTACCACTTTACATCACCCCAAAATGTAATTTGTGTCTTTCTGTTATTGGCTGACTGGACTGTACAGAACCCATCTGAAAAACATTTTATGCAAGAATATGGTAGATTTATATAAATATTTTAATATCAAGCAGAAACAAAGGCAGGTAATGAAAATTGCTCAAGAAAGATTTCACAAATTAGTGTCAAACTAACCATTGGAAATAAAATGAATAAATTTCAACATTTGTTTCTTAGTCCAGGTAAGCTATGAAAAAATTGAAAATGGAAGTGGGATGAATGACATTTATTTTCAAATCACAAAGATATCTATCTTGTAACTTTAGACTGCAGTTTCACTTTCAAGAAGTTAGAGTTCTACTAAAAATATTGTAAGAATGGTAAGAAATGGTGCATTTATGTTCAACAGCTGTAGGGAGTGTAGTTTTCCAAAAAGTCAAATTTTTAAGTGAAGCTTATTTATACAGTATTTCCATAATCATCCAGAATATTTGATGCATCATTTATACAATGTTTCTTGTTATTTTCAGATTTCTAAACTTCTTTCCATTCATGAAGGGTATCCCATCTACATCACTGTCATTAAGGTAGACTGTTTTAGTCTTGATTGTTGTATTTTTTGCAATGCTTTGTTACAATAGAAAATTCAAATAAGGATGATGAATGTCCATGAAAACCTGAAGGCCCTTAAATTTGATTTGTCCATTTCAAGTTCTCAAAATTTCTGAATTTCCCTTTTCCAACCACATTCATAAATATTAAATATCATGTTTCATTTTGATGAAAATTTGTTGAAACAAGAAAATTCCTCACAACATTGAATATTATGCCAACAGTAACTTGATGATAAACTTGATAAGTTCGTAAGTGAATTACAAATGTCATATTTCTACTTTTCCAATCCTATTTTTGGTTTCGATGAAAAGAGAAACCAATGCATTCATGATGGTGTGTGGGTGTATGTGAGCCTGTAAACGATACCTTGCCTGGTACAGGTCGCTCACAAGGGCTAAGGCCTCACACGTCCTTCCTCGCTCATGCGGAGCTCGTAACTGGCGTAGCTACCCAAAAATTCGGACACTGCAATGAGCTCTGTCAGGTGATATGCAAGAGCCCGCCCTCGCTTGCGGCATTCTCATGCCGCATGACATAAACAGCTAAAGGGGAATTCCGACCTATTCCTTACGGGGAACAGTTCTGTGTACCCGGTAAGGCATTGAATGTGGGTATGCATGCATGTGTATGTGTGTGTATGTGCGTATGTGTGTGTTTGTGACACTTTGCTTGTTTACACAATATCTTGAGAAGGTAAGATTTGACAGTTCTCAAACTTGGTGCACAGATACCCCATACTTAAAGGAAGAACCCTATTTATTTTGGTTCGGGTCACGCAGGGGATCAAAAACTGAAATCCTTGTTTACACAATATCTCAAGATAGGAAGCTTGGATTTATTTCAAACTTGATATGTTGATGTGTTATGATGTAGGAAAGAACCCTATTGATTTTGGTGGAGGTCAAAGGTCATTTGGGTCATGTGAGGTCAAACCCCAAAATCCTTGTTTACACGATATCTCGTGGTAGAAAACTCGGATTAATTTCAAACTTGATATGTTGATGCGCTATGATGTAAGGAAGAACCCCACTGATTTTTGTGGAGGTCAAAGGTCATTTGGGTTCACATGGGGTCAAACCCTGAAATTTTTGTTTTCATGATGCATCATGGTAGGAAACTTGGATTCATTTCAAACTTGATATGTTGATGCGCTATGATGTAAGGAAGAACCCCACTGATTTTGGTGGAGGTCAAAGGTCATTTGGGTTCACATGAGGTCAAACCCTGAAATTTTTGTTTTCATGATGCATCATGGTAGGAAACTTGGATTCATTTCAAACTTGATATGTTGATGTGCTATGATGTAAGGAAGAAGCCCACTGATTTTGGTGGAGGTCAAAGGTCATTTGGGTTCACATGAGGTCAAACCCTGAAATTTTTGTTTTCATGATGCATCATGGTAGGAAACTTGGATTCATTTCAAACTTGATATGTTGATGCGTTATGATGTAAAGAAGTATCCTTTTTATTTTGGTGGAGGTCAACGGTCATTTGAGGTCACGTGGGGTAAAACCCCACAATCCTTGTTTACAAGATATCTCAAGGTATGAAACTTTGATTCATTTCAAACTTGATATGTTGATGTGTTATGATGTTAGGAAGAACCCAATTAATTTTGGCGGAGGTCAAAGATCATTTGGGGTCACATGGGGTCAAACCCTGAAATCCTTGTTTACATGATACATCATGTTATGAAAGTTGGATTCATTTCACACATGATATTGTGATGCATTAGATATAAAGAAGAGTCCTATATATGTTTGCTGGAGGTCAAAGGTCATTTGGGGTCAGAAGCGGACAAATCCTGAAAAACTTTTTAACACAATATCTCAAGGTAGGAAGCTTGGATTGATTTCAAACTTGATATGTTGATGTGTTATGATGTAAGAAAGAACCCTATAGATTTTGATAGAGGTCAAAGGTCATTTGGCGTCATACGGGGTCAAACTTAGAAAAACTTGTTTGGGATAGCTCAAGGTACGAAACGTGGATTGATTTCATAATTAGTATGTGGATGAATTATGGTGAGAAGATGGTCTGTATAAGGTTTTTTTTGTGGAGGTGAAATGACAACTGGGGTCATGATTGGTCAAACTTTACAAAACCTGTCAAAATGGGATATCTCACGGCAGGAAACTTGGATGGATTTCCTAATTAGTATGTGGAGATGTGTTATGGTGAGTTGAAAGTACTGTACCCGTTGTTTTTGGTGGAGGTCACTGGTCATCTGGTATCACCTGGCATCAATCTCTGAAAACCTTGTTTGCAGAATATTTTAAGGCGCAGTATGAAATTTGGCTTTTTGAATATAGAAATGCTTTGGTTAAAAGAAAAACCAGTTACTTACAGGTGGAGTCAAAGGTCACTTTGGGTCACCAGTTGTTACAAGAAATGTAGCATTTTATTGAAAAGAGTATGTATGTATCATTGAAACTTCAATGCATTTTTGCATTCTGGTTCTTTGATATTTTTTGTCATGTTTTACCCAAAATAAAAAAAGATTCTTTAAGTATTGTGGAGGCTTGAAAAATGCTTACAACTTAAAAAAGTCCCTAAAAATATTACATTGACGTTTGTTCAAACACTTAAAATATTTTTAATTGTACATCATGTTGTTTCTTTCCTTGTATCAGATGACATGAGCTTTCTAATTGCTATTGTATTACAGTGACTTGCGTGTTTTAGAATATAAAGTCAGGGATCATTTTTTGCTTCTCAACTTCTCAATTTCTATTGATACAAAACCCTTCAACGGCACTTTTATTTGGTTCGACTTTTTCTTGATGATGGTGCTAAACATGATCCCATTGGAAAGTCATTAATGCTCATATTTCAACATTTCCTGGTGTAAAACTCCTTTCCTTTTTGGACTCAACAGGGTCGTCTGAAATCCGGAAAAGTGTTCTACCCTCTGAAAGAGTTGTACAGCTTGGTCAAAAAAGATTATGCAGACTTTGAGATTCCACAGGACAATATAAAGTTAGAAAATAAACCAGAGGAATCGGCAGATTATTTGGAAAATATGCAAAGTATATCTGGCAGGTGATGTAATGTGCCATTGGCAAATTTATTTGATTTCCCCTGACTTCTTCTTATTCATGGGACTCTGAGTTTGGCCAGAACTATTTTAATTTTGGTGATATGAAAAAAGTAGCAACAGTTGCAGACTAATATGGTCATTACAGTGTTGATGTTGTAGTTTGGCCTCTGTCCCTGAGGTTAGGATTGACCCTAGATACAGTGCAATAAGTTAATCGACAGTCAGAAGGTCTATCATTTCAGATTGTGGGTATTTTAGCTTTTACTTCAAGCAATTCTTAACTCTAAATGTAATGAGGGGCTTAAAAGATATTTATAAACATGCAACCAGGGAGAAAGATGGGAGAAAAGATGCATGATGAAAACAATATGAAATTGTATTTTACACCTTTACATTTTATTACAACTTTGCTCAATTATTAAGGCCAAATGGTACCCACCCTGTGCTTCGTTAAGAAAGATCAATCAAAGATATAAAACATTATTTGATCAAATTGGCCTCTTGACCTCTTATACAGCACAATGCAATGATAAAGACTTGGTATTTCATAAACCATTCATGCTTTTGCCTTAATGACAGTTTTTCATCACATCAAATAAAGTTAGAGGAACAAACTGTTAACTTTCATGCATGAACAACAACTTTTGACTAAACTTCTAGATGATGATACTTTGCTCTGATTGGACAATGGTACATGTGCAGACAAACAGATTTTGTTTGCAGTATAGAGAGGCCGAAAATTGATATCCTAATATGTTGTATGCATAAAGACAACATTTTATAATTCAAGGTATTCTGTTGTAACACCAACTCATGGTGTACACTTTAGTACATCCTGCGTCGTATAAATTCTTAATAGGCATTGAATTCTTGTATATTGTGGGGTCAGTTTTGGTTTATTCTTCATAGAACCTGAATTTATAAGGAAATCTCTCTTAAATCTGTCTGAGATCTCATCTATGGATGCCAACATTACCTTCTCCTTTTCACTGGTTTGATTCCTCGTAAAAGAATCTACATTCTATTCAGTATGTGAATGTTTTACCTGTCCTGTAATGAATATTGATACTATGCCTGTACCTTCCTGTGGACACACAACTGACTGTTTATGTCTACATGAGATTTTAAAGGCCTTTACATAATATCAAACTGAAACAGCGCCATCAGTATTGAATCTCCAGCAGTGATATTGCTATTCAGGGATGTTTTTGAACAGTGATTTTAAGTTGTGTTCTGACAACACTTACACATGGTAATTGAATGGAGGTTGAGGGAATGACAATATCAAAAAGGTTGTTTGTGAATTTAAGTTAAAAATGTTACATTGAGAATAACAAAAATTCTGCTTGGGAAAAGGTAGGTACTCTACATGTTTTGGAGTCCCAACATTTGGGAATGTCACTTTGAAAATATGCAAAAAATCTCATTTTGTTCTCCTCAGGGGTTGAAGTTTGAACTATATAAAGTACTACTACCTTAAAGATTTTCTGGCATTTTTATGTGAATACCTCAAAAGTTTGAAAACCTGTGAAGTAGGCCTTCTTATGTATTAACTTTTTCAATTACCTGGTACTTTATGCCAAACAATCTTTCTCCGGAGTGTTAAAGTTTCAGTTTCCTCATAGATCATTTTCTTGCCCCTTATCCAGTTTAAAGAATTTAAAGGCATTTTCCAGAGAAAAAATTCACTGACTTCAAAATATACAGAAATTTTTTTCCAGGAGGTGAAGATTGCTTCCCAATACAAGATTGTAAATGTTCAAAGAAATGCTTTTTTTTTTTTTTTGGGGGGGGGGGGGGGGGTTGGGGAGGACAACTTTACTCATATTAGTCATAGTAGTATTAATTTGTATGACCTCAATTTCTGTTCAATAGATTAGGGAAAACAAGGCAGTAAGCTGCTACTGGAAAAAGCTGTGGCAGGCCCAACTTAAACCAGTGGTTAGTTAGAAACAGAGTTGGAAAACCTCATCTACCTAACTAAGCACCCAGCTTGAAGTTTTGCTTTAACATGAAGTTCATGTTACATCTGTTTTTCGCTTCAGTAAAAGATTTCTAATTTGGTACACAATCTCTTTACCTGCTGGTAGATATTTTTATTGCATGCAGCTGGATTTGCATGATGTATGATATTTCACTTCCTTATGCTTTCAACAACTAATTATCAAATCCGGTGATGTTATCTATTGAGTTTCCTTAATATTAAGTTACTAAATCTTTATGACTTGACAATAACCTACAATCCTCGACAAAAATACATGGGACAAACCCCGCTCCCCGTATCAATGTTGAAGTTTCAGGACGCCTTGGGCTGCCACAACATTGAATGGGGGATTGGGGGGATGGTGTGCCATTCATTGCTTGTTTTGCTTGTTTTGTCCCATCATTTTTGTCGAGGATTGTCGGAAGCCTGTACAAAAGTATGTGAAGAAGTTTTCGGTCTTGGGCAACGTAAAGGCAGTTGGGGAATAAAAGATGTGTACTATGAAAGCAGTGATTCGATGACAAATGTCTTGGTTTAAGCATTATTAAGAACAATTGCTGCATGAAAAGATGATATAAGCGGCTTTTAAATATTTCACAGGGAAGAAATGTAACTTCTTACCCATTATGGACTTCTGTCCATATTCGGTCTTTCTAATTAGGACCGGGAAGTGATCAAAATAAGGTACCCATGGGTGGTTATACATCTTTAATTTTGTCATTAACCTATTCAGAAGACCCGTTGTCGCACGTTACCAAATGGGGGAAAGGTCACTTTCAAGTGAGAAGTATTTCTTGGGGAGGGGGGCAGATCAAAACAACCTTCAGGGGACGGGGAGAACACATATTCTAGATAAATTACAGGACAAACGCGGCGTTTTAAAATTTTTGAAACCGAATTGCTGCAGAAAGCTCCGAAAGTGGGCTTTTTAGCGCTCAATTTATTCATTACCCAGATGTAGAACTCGCCACTGCTCCCTATTACTAAGAATATTTAATTAGCACCACGGTTTACTGTTGACCTCACCACGATTAACCATTGACCTCCACACTATTTCAGTGACTGTCGAGGGTTAATCGTGCAAATGGAAGATCTCTCTATTTATAGGAAACTTTCACTGTGCGAAGATGGTTAACCGTTTCAATTTCGAGAAATCTTTACGTTTATTGTCACGTTTACTACCCCTAATGCTTACATATAATTTCGTCTTTAACCAGATTGTAGTTTGAAACATAATTCAATGTTTATTTATGTGGAAAAAGAGAGTATTTTGTGGTTAACCGTTGGGTATATCGTGAAATATGTTACCCCCAACCCCTAACACGAAAAATAAGATTGAAAAAATTCTCAGTGTTTTTCCACATTACAGTTCATGAAATTTTTAATGTAAATTGAATGTCTTACCACCCAGAGTACTATTTCTCCCTTCCCCTTCCTCGTATGAGCTACTTCAGGGAGACAAATCTTTATTCGAGCACCCAGCGCTAATCTGACACGCCAGTGTACTGGTCAGACAAATTCAACTGTTCCTTCTTTCCTATAGCTTAAAAAATAAAAGGGCAACCTACTCATTTCAGAGCATTTAAAATGAAATTTGGAAACTCCTATACCTTTGTACAGGCTTCCGACAATCCTCAACAAAAATACATGGAACAAACCCCACTCCCCATATCAATGTTGAAGTTTCAGGACGCCTTGGGCTGCCGCAACATTGAATGGGGGAGTGGGGGGATGGTGTGTCGTTCTTTGCTTGTTTTGTCCCATCATTTTGTCGAGGATTGTAGATTTGGGAAACTCATTCGTCAGCATAGCTCCCTGTGTCAAAATTAAAATGTTTTTTTAGTCCTGAAATTATTAATATACCAGCTGATGGGGTGCAGAGACAGTCAGATTGTATTATGCTTACCTTTAAGTGGAGATTTGTGTCATTTGCTTGTGAAATTTTAGGATCAATTTGGAAAGTTTTGTTTAGTTTACCCTTTGAGTGTTTAGAAGCTCTTGCAATAGGGATCCAGGCACGATATGGTATCACAAGACTTAAAAGAAGTAATAAAAACAGATTCAAATTAAGAATTCAAGAATTTCAAACTATGATTTAGGCAGTTCCTTCATGATACCGTAATACTGTAGATGTGTAAGAAAGTTTGAACTTGAAAACTGCAACTCTATGTTCAGGTATGCCTAAACAATGCAAAATAGATTTGAATTTTGCTGGTTTCTGTATATTAGTGGCCCAAGACACATGGGTTCATATTTTCTTCTGGAATCAAAGAGAAATTCTGGCTCTTTATGTGACCTTTATATTGTGGGTAATCCTTCTCCATATAGACCTAAAGTCATGTTTGAGTTTTGGAATATTGAACAAATTTTTCAATTTTAAGGAGTTCATTTCACCTTTTGCTGCTAGTTTCCACAAACTTGTCTGAGATTTCAGACCCATAAAATATCACAGCCTTCTATGCTTGTTGATTATTGCAAATTCTGCAGAACTTATGTACTATGACTGCTGAGCGACCTACTGCATGGTTAAGTGGTTACAACATCAGCCTCACAGTCAAGAGGTTGGGAGTATGAGGCCTGGCCAGGTCCTACCAAAGACTTTAAAAACAGAACTTTCTGCCATTGTGTTTGATGCTCAGCATAAGCAATGGGGTAGGGAAAACAAGCCAGTGAGCCACAACTGGGAAAAATGCCGTGACTGGCTCAGCTTGAAACATTTGGTTGGAAACTCCATCTAACCTAACCTTGACTGCTGATAGCCTTTTGCCATCATATGTTTTGGAATGCTGTCTTGTGGTATGTTTGGGAAAGTTGGATTGCCTGACTTCTCACCTCCCAAGATGTCTTCCCAGCACTGAATGTCATCTAAAGGCATAAGAGAATGATAGCATAACCCAAGGGGAAATATTCATTATATATTCTTAATGACAAATTGGCAGTGGCTTTAGTATACTTTTAAGGTATGTCATACTTTCATTGTCACATTACCAAGAGGTTTACAAGATGTGGCCAGATGTACTCCACAACAGTTTTAGGCAATAGAAAGTCAAGAACATATTAATAGTTTCATCTATTTTTTTTCTTCATTCTTTCTTGACCAACAGTTCATTTTATCGTGTGTACTACATCGGCAAGGTATTTACCGGAGAGGTGAGTTGCATCAATGAAAACGCTTATTGACTTTACCTTTCCTTTTCTCTGGAAAGTTATTTTGAGAAATAAAGGGGGGATACAATATCCTATTTGATATAAAATATTGGCTTGGTGAAGTTGGGGGGGGGGGTGAGGGTAGGGTAGAGGGGTTTCACAGATGGTATAAAAAATGGTTTTTAAATACTAATTATTTTAAATGAAAATTGAGGACTACCTTAGTAAAACTCTAGAAAAATATGTTTAATTTTGTTTGTCTGATCTTCAACAAACTGTAAGTTATTATAGCGCCCTCAGTCTGTTTCACATTGTTTTCAGCACGGTGGCACAACAGTTATAGAAAATGCATTGCAGAAAGTTCTTGATGACACAACCCTCCAACATGACAGTAAAGATGTAAGTAGAATTTACTATGGGTTATGAGATAATGGTTGCTATTCAGACAGTTCACGCTCATGTGTAGTGATAAAAGATGAACATTGACTCTTGATTAAAATGTAACTGTTTGTAATAACTGAATACCTGTATAAGTGTTCAGATAATAACAATTAACAACTGTCCATGTTTTGTTATCATTGGACAAATAGATGATGAAATGAGGGATGAATGTTTATTGTCAAAGCCATGTCGTAGAGGGCCTATATCTATATTTGAAATGTTTTTGTGGACAGAAGATGAAAAGATTGCTACCTTGCGTAGGAGGCGTGTGTTACACACAATGCATTCTCTTTGTTAAATATGCAATGATTTTCTATTGTGCTGGTAACAAGGTTGTATATTGTACAATGTATAGTCATGTTATCTGTAGCAATACTGTTTGGCTCAATATGTTGCTGCTAGTAGTGGAGTTATCTTATTGATTCCTTGCTGTAGGCAGGCAAGGAATCTATGCGATGGTGATGTCATGTGTGTGTGTTTTGTGTGTATGTGTGTGTGTGTGAGGGCGTGTGTGTGTATGTGTGTGTGTGTTTGTGACACTTGCTTGTAAACACAATATCTTAAGAGAGAGAAGCCTATTGTTTTTGGTAGAGATCAAAGGTCATTTGAGGTCAATAGCAGTAAAATTGCGAAAACTTCGAAAATGGCTTGTAAACATATCTTCAGTTAGAAGTGACCGACACTTTTCATACTTGGTATATAGATTCGTCATGTTGAGAAGAAGAACCCTGTTGTTTTTGGTAGAGGTCAAAGGTCATTTGAGGTCACCAGCGGTAAAATTGCGAAAATGCCGAAAATGGCTTGTAAACACGATATCTTCAAAAAGGAGTGACAGATACTCTTCATATTTGGTATATAGATTTGTCATGTCGAGAGAAAGAAGCCTATTGCTTTTGGTAGAATTCAAAGTTCATTTGAGGTCACCAGTGGTAAAATTGGGAAAATCCCAAAAATGGCTTGTAAAAATGATTTCTTCAGATAGGAGTGACCGACACTTCTCATGCTTGGTATATAGGTTTGTCATGTTGAGAGGAAGAAGTATATTGTTTTTGGCTGAGGTCAAAGGTCATTTGAGGTCATCAGCGGTAAAAATGTGAAAACACCGAAAATGGCTTGTAAACATGAAATCTTCTTTGAGGTCACCAGAGGTAAAATTGCCAAAACTTCGAAAATGGCTTGTAAACACAATATCTCCAGATAAGAGTAACAGATACTTTTCATATTTGGTATATAGATTTGTCATGTTGAGAGAAAGAAGCCTATTGTTTTTGGTAGAGGTCAAAAGTCATTTGAAGCCACCAGGGGTAAAATTGCAAAAATCCTGTGCCTAAAATGTAAAGAAAAATCTATCAAGCACTGTCAGTTTGAAAGCAGGTAAGGTATTTGATGGCAAGGAATCACTAAGCCTTTTGGCTTTCTGGTTAAACAAAAGAGATATATTACAAAATGTTTAAGTTTGCTTTTGAATTATTGTTGAAAGTGTTTAAAGTCTGTAGAAAGGATACTTGGTTAGTGATCTGAGGATGGTTTCCTGGAATTTTAGGTCCAAGGCCCCATTTGGGCCCTTTGGCCCTTTTTAAGAAATTCTGCAAAATTTTCTACCTCCAAATTGTCTTGTACAAGGTCACAGCTTGTTTATAATGACACTCAGTTTTTAATGGTTCCTTCATTGTAAACAGGAAGTTTAAATTTTTATATTGTGTAACTTTTTGTGTGCAATAGAATAAATTTACTCTGAAGATACTGTAGCTTGGAACATTTTGGTGACATTCTTTAGGTTGCCCTCAGGGTTAAGGAGTATTTGTGTTTATATGTGAATTGAGGTGACCATTTAAACTAGTACAGATAGCCTAAGGACTTTGGTATGAGCTTCTGCACCATTGGTGCTCTAGTAATATTTGCTTTGAATTTCTGTCTACATAGGAAGAATATGTAATGGAAATAGCTGAGACAAATGTTATCACCAGAAATCCTTTCACAGAAGCCCTCCTTTTCAAGCATTGTTTCCCAGATATAGCTTCCTGTGGGAGACGACTTGATAAGATGGAGCACTTTGCCTATGTTGCAGGGTAAGTTAAAAGTCTTCTGTTGAATATTCAAACATTCTATGTCAGTGGAATTATTATTAGAATGTCCTAGTGAACCAAGGAGAAAGATGGTGGCAGGACAGTTTTTTGAAGAATTGATTCTATAGCAACAGTTGCAGTAGAAGTAATAAGGAGCTTGTGTACAGAGTGGAAAAGAACCTGACATGAACATTTTTGTACAAATGGACATTTTTTCCTAACAATCATGGAAACTTATTGTTTAGAAGAGAAAAAGTTTGAGAACTGCTTATGCTTGGAGAAATTGTGCCGACTGTATTTGTCAAAGGCAGGACTCAATATCAGAACATTCACGAGGTGAATGGGTGCATTGCTTCATGTACTGTGTAAGGGTGTCTAAACCTTTTTTTTGGTAACCCATTGCTATCCCTATAATAGTTTCTTTGAGAGGGCATTCATCTGAAACTTTGAAAGCCTGAAAAGTTATAAAGTTCCTTGGGCAAGGTTTTCTGGCTCAGTTTATGATCAATCTGTTAGGTCCAGCTCACCACAACCTTTTGAAGAGTTTTATTAACATGCAATGGTCATAGTAAAGTAATCCTTGCCTCATACTGATAGTGCATTGTAAATAGCTGCATCAAACATGTAAAACTTTACATGTTGAATTTCCCTGCCTATAGAAACTATGTCCACACCTTTTTGCTTCAGTGAACAAAGCTCAACAAAAACCAGATAAGAAGTTGCCCTACTGCTTGCCTTTCACACCTTGCAAACAGTGGCACATCTGGACTGTATCATTCCACTTTTGTTAAAATCTTCTGCTAGTTCTCTCTTATCAAACTTGTGGTTCCTTGTAGCATGCTTGAATGAGTTAAGCAGGAAGTCGGGTAAAATTTAATTACCCCACCAAACCTCCCTTTTGGTGGGGTCTGGGGTGAAATATCTTATAGGGTACGAAATTCCTCATGTATGCAAATGAGTGGAAAATATGCAAATTGTAACAAGGGTTTCTGTATCTTTCAGAATGCATCGTTATTTGAATAGACTTGGTATTAATTGAGTCTGTTTCTGATACATTGTCAACTTTCCCTTGTTTTTAACAGGTCACTCAAAAAGTCTCAATTTGAGGGGCACAATTTAGACAGTAAACTTGTTTTGCATGTATTCTGTCTGCCATGTATGATTTTCATATCTAATGTTTTTCTCATCTTTATTGCAATACATGAGAACCCATATTGCTTTGTATACTTGTATATGCTAAGGGTTGTAGCTGCAAGAAGACGAGGTACAGAAATGACCCACACTGGGTTCTACTGACCCCCACACTGGGTTCTACTGACCCCCACTCATGCTAAAATAAAGCTCTCCAACCCTTTAAAATTGGTACTATTACCATAAATCAGTTTGAAATTTACTAAGCAATCATTTCGAGCAATTTTCAACTTGTCCAAGCAAACTAACCCCAAACAAAGTATTACCATACTGCTTTAATAATAACTTGAGAAAAAAGACTAAGGAGTGTCGTTTTGTGCCATTCTAGAGCCATGATTTTGCCAAAATTTGTTTGTTCACACCTCACTAACTGATTGTGGTGTAATGCTTTGAAAGTCTTTAATGAGAATCGCATCCTGCACTCAGATGTGGCTTCCCTACAACCCTGCAGTGTATTCTATTTAGTTTTTAAAGAAGAAACCATTAAAGCAGGTATTTTACCTCATTAATCACTTCATATATTTATATTACAATGTGTGGGCAGATTGATATCGAAGAAATAACAAATTCTTGTTTTTGTCTGTGCAATGTGTTCCATTTTAGGAGTTAATGAGCTATTTTGTAGCAAGCTTTGTTAGCTTTAAAGATTATTAGTCTTACAAGTGAACTATCTAATTGAAAACCTCTCTTGATGAAAAAATTCTTGTTTGTCTCGGATAGAAGTGATTAGCTAGTGTGTTAAAGTGGCCTCATGAACACAAGTACTTGGACTGCAGGCCAACACTTGTGATTGACATCTGAGTACTTCATTGTGTGACCAAGCACCACTTAATGTAGACAAATATTTTGATTTCAAGAAATAGATAATATTATTTTGATAAAAAAAGGACATAATCAGTTATTTTGATGATCATACAGAACTTGAAAAAAAAAAAATGTAAGTCACTTACAGTATTTTCCTTCTCCAGCAGTATTTCATTGAGCAGACTGTTAACACTTTGATTTATACATGCCATCTATTTTTGTAATCATGGCAAGTTGTGCATGTGACAACATGCTATACCTAGTCCCTGTTAGGAATATAAACTTAGTTACATGCAACTATTGCACAATACAGTATCCTAGACGTGGTACTATGACAAGGTCTTTTGGTCCGATAATCATGACGCAAACAAATATTTGGTAGAATTGATTGCCCATTCCAGTCCAGTTTGATGAATTCCAAGTAAAGGGACAGAAAGCAAGTTGGGTAGAGCTAAGATGAAAATGAAAGCTACAGTGACTGCTGTCAATTTCATCTGTTTCTGTCTGTCAAATGTTGTCTTATCCTTTATCAGTTATATTTGAGTTGGTCAATTGTAGTTTGTAACCAGTATTAAAATATAATGCACTTCTCTTTTGATGCATTTTTGAAATCCCCAGACAAGTTTTGATTTGTAATTGTTGACTGAGTTTGTCAAGGGAGAAGTTTATGGATGGTATTTCTAAAGTGCAAGTATAATAACATCATCTTTTTCCTGGACAAAACTGTTTGTTAACCTATCATTACATTAACACTTTCATTATGTGGCTTTATATGTATCTGCCAAAGTCTGAATTTAATGAAAGTCCATTTTGATGTCTTTTATGACAGAGTTTGTCAAGGGAGAAGTTTATGGGTGTTATTTCTAAAGTGCAAGTGTAATAAGATCATCTTTTTCCTGGACAAAACTGTTTGCTAACCCATCATCGACTTCACACTTTCATTATGTCTCTATATACTATATATTTATCTGCCAAAGTCAGTCCTTTCTGATGTCTTTTATGCAGTGATACAACATGTTCAATCTCAAAGAAATTTTACTGCCATGTATTCAAAGCACAGAATGCTGATGAGGTGAGTTTACAAGTGTGAACGATAGCAAGATGTGAATTTTATAAGGAAATGAATTAATTCCACTGTATGCCCTCTAAATACACTCACAAAAGATTTGAAGGTTCATGATCAAGTTGAAATAAGAGTGTTGTGAAAGGGTGTAGAGAAAAATTCCAAAGCCTACATCTTAATTTATTGCCTTTCTCTTCATTTCAGAAGAATACTAGATTTAAAAAAGTTTTAGTGTAGCTATTTTGATGTCATAGGCTCAGATACTTGAAGGAAAACTCAGTCATTTGTTTCACAAAATCAGACAATAACTTTAAATAGACAGAATATACAGAGTGCTATACATTTATACTCTGTTACTTTGAAGCACACCACTCTCTTTGCATGAAAAGTAACAGATGCACAAATAGAAACAAGAGCAAAAGGAAATAAGTCTGTGAAACAAAGTAGAATTGAAATTTGGAAGGATAGGAAATCCAGCAAAATCATTGTCTTCGAAGAAAATCCAAAATTGTCATTGTCAATATGTAGTACTACATATCTAATGCTGATACAGCTGCTATATGACTTTCGGTAAACTTTAAAAGGTGAACACAAAGAGGATTATCTTCTGCTACAGCACTACCAATGGTTTTTTTTTTTTCTTTTTTTGAGTTTTACATTGCCAGCTGTAACAGTAGATATTTTTTGTATCTTTTGATGTGTATTTGATTTCATTTATTTGGTTTTCTTATATGACTTCAAATTTATGACTAGGTATTTCTATAAACTTGTGTAAATGTTCAATAATGAGCTTAGAAGTAAAAAATGTTGTTTATGCCTCTTGTGTCCTGTTGTGGCACCGTGTGAAGAGGTGTCAATTTCTTGTTACTCTCTTCCTTTAACATTTTGTTTTTTGCTGTAAAACCATGATTTACTATTTCTATGTGTGTAGGATTTTGATGCAAAACCACTGCACTTTTGCCTTCTTGAGCAGCTCTGCAAAAGTTTGAAACAAACTTGAAGAGTAGTTTTTGGTTTCAATGAAAAGAGAAACCTATGCATTCATGATGGCGTGTGTGTGTATGTGCGTGTGTATATGTGTGTGTGTATGTGTGTGCGTGCGTATGTTTTTGGTGTAAAACGGGGACATGGGCCTTTTTTTCTCCGGGGAAGTGTGGATACACCTGCAAGTGGGGATATCCCCACTTGCCAAATGCAAAATTAGCCATGAAATTGAATTTCTCACATTTCAAGGATGTACCACAGCAAGTTTGAAGCATTTTGGAGTTTTCCCCAATTTCCATGTGATGGACCTAACATTAGGTGACAAACCGTGGGCTGGTGCATGGGGGTATGTGTATCTGTGTAGTACCAGTAAATCGGGGACATGAGCATTTTTTCCACTAGTCAAGTGTCGATACACCCAAAGTGGGGATATCCACATTTTCATGGTTAAAAAAATGTGTCCCCGATTGACAGTCAAAACATGCATGCGTGTGTGTGTATGTGTGTGTGTTTGTGACACTTTGCTTGTTTACACGATATCTTGAGAAGGGAAGATCCGACAGTTCTCAAACTTGGTACACAGATACCCCATACTGAGAAAAAGAACCCTATTTATTTTGGTTGAGGTCAAAGGTCATCTGGGGTCACAGGGGGTCAAAAACCAAAATCCTTGGTTACACAATATCTCAAGACAGGAAACTTGGAGTAATTTCAAACTTGATATGTTGATGCTTTATGATGTAAGGAAGAACCCTATTGATTTTGGTGAAGGTCAAACGTCATTTGGGGTCATGTGGGGTCAAATCCCGAAATCCTTGTTTACATGATATCTCATGGTAGAAAACTTGGATTAATTTCAAACTTGATATGTTTATGCGTTAGGATGTCAGGAAGAACCCTATTGATTTTGGTGGAGGTCAAAGGTCATTTGGGGTCACATGGGGTCAAACCCTGAAATCCTTGTTTACACGATATCTCATGGTAGGAAATGTGGATCAATTTCATACTTGATATGTGCATGCGTTATGATGTAAGGAAGAAATCTATTGATTTTGGTGGAGGTCAAGGGTCATTTGGGTCATGTGGGGTCAAACCCCGAAATCCTTGTTTACACGATATCTCATTGTAGAAACCTTAGATTAATTTCAAACTTGATATGTTGATGCGTTAGCATGGGAGGAAGAACCCTATTGATTTTGGTGGAGGTCAAAGGTCATTTGGGGTCACATGGGGTCAAACCTCGAAATCCTTGTTTACATGATATCTCATGGTAAAAAACTTGGATCAATTTCATACTTGATATGTTGATGGGTTATGATGTAAGATAGAACCTGATGTATTTTCGTGGAGGTCAAAGGTCATTTGGGGTCACATGGGGTCAAAACCTGAAATCCTTGTTTACGTGATACATTACGGTAGGAAACTTGGATTCATTCCAATCTTGATAGGCTGATGCGTTATGATGTAAGAAAGAACCCAATTTATTTTCGTGAAGGTCAAAGGTCATTTGGGGTCACATGGGGTCAAAACCTGAAATCCTTGTTTACATGATACATTATGGTAGGAAACTTGGATTCATTCCAATCTTGATAGGCTGATGGGTTTTGATGTAAGAAAGAACCCGATTTATTTTCGTGGAGGTCAAAGGTCATTTGGGGTCACACCCCGAAATCCTGGTTTACACTATATCTCAAGGTAGGAAACTTTGATTCATTTCAAACTAGATGTGTTGATGCGTTATGATGTAAGAAATAAGCCAATAAATTTTGGTGGAGGTCAAAGGTCATTTGGGGTCACATGGGGTCAAACTCCAAACTTCTTGTTTACACTATATCACAAGGTAGGAAGCTTGGATTGATTTCAAACTTGATATGTTGATGCGTTATGATGGGAAGAAGAACCCTATTGATTTTGGTGGAGGTCAAAGGTCATTTGGGGTCACATGGGGTCAAACTCGGAACTTCTTGTTTACACTATATCTCAAGGTAGGCAGCTTGGATTGATTTCAAACTTGATATGTTGATGCGTTATGATGGGAGGAAGAACCCTATTGATTTTGGTAGAGGTCAAAGGTCATTTGGGGTCATAGGGGTCAAACTCAGAAAACCTTGTTTAGGATAGCTCAAGGTATGAAAGGTGGATGGATTTCAAAATTAGTATGTAAATGAATTATGGTGAGAAGATGGTCTGTATAAGGTTATTTTTTGTGGAGGTGAAAGGACATCTGGGGTCATGATTGGTCAAACTTTGAAAAACTTGTCAAAATGGGATATCTCAAGGTAGGAAGCTTGGATGGATTTCCCAATTAGTATGTGGATGTGTTATGGTGAGTTGAAAGTACTGTACCTGTTGTTTTTGGTGGAGGTCGATGGTTATCTGGTATCACCTGGCATCAAACTCTGAAAACCTTGTTTGCAGAATATCTTAAGGCACAGTATGAAAGAAAAATCAGTCACTTACAGGTGGAGACAAAGGCTATTATGGGTTACCAGTTGTTACAAGAAATGTAGCATTTTATTGAAAAGAGCATGTATGTATCATCGAAACCTTAATGCATTTTTGCATTCTGGTTACACATATATACACCCTCTTGGGGTTATAACAAATGCAGATATGGCAGTCTGTATACAGAAACAAAAACAAGAGGATGCATCCCAGACCTAAATAATGTTTCTAGTAGATGAAAAGGAAATTGTCAGTTCTCAACTTCTTATGTGACTCATCTCAACTAAAAGCTCCCTCCTTGAATGATCCCACATTTATGTGAACAAAATTTCCATTTGTTGGTACAAAGTAACCTTGCAGGTTGAATTCCATTGATGTGAACTCTTGACATGACAGATTATAAGATATATATGGCTGTAAATTGAGGTCAAAGTGGTTACCGTCCAATATCTTTCTTTCCTGAATTTCTCAGATGTTTTTCTGCTGGGCAGAAAGGCATTTACCACTGCACTCATAGACAAGTCTGGACGGCAAGTGATGGTCTAATTTCAGTTGGCCATAACTTGGAACTATCACCTAATTTTTCATTTCCTTGCTTGTCCGTATTAGGGATATTTGTACACTAAATTGAGCCTTGATTTGTTCAGTTTTACTGAATATAAGGGTATGCAATTCATGAAGGCACAGAAAATAAATGAAATGATTTAAGGCTGATAGACCCAACTCATGGCTGCCCTACAGTCACTAAACACAAGCACTGATCGGATTCACCTATTGGCTGCAGTTGTTATACCAACCAATGCAAAATTTGACAAGAATTTTTTTCAAGATACATAAAAACTGTATGCTTTTAACTTTTCATGTGTGATCACATCAAACAAAAGTCATGAATTTTAAAGGAAAAACTTAACTTAAGCAAGTCTGATTTTAATGCAGTTGGAATGTACATGGTCCATGGGAGTTTATAATGTGTGATTTTGTCCTCCACAAGCTTGTCAAGTGAAGAACTCCCATTGATTTACTATGTGCGTGCATTTTGGTCACAGAACTACATTACAGTTGAAGCAATTTGTTGTGGAATTAGATATTCATTTAATGAAACGAACCAATAGTCCAGAGTCAATTTGCAATTATGGCTCAAGGACACATGAAATTGGCCGATTTGTGTCATTATTCGCAGGTGGTTGAGTATGTACTCTAAAAATGAAGTTCATATTTGGCTCCTGCTGTATAAAGGTTACTCGCTAATTTGTTTTATCTGCAATAATCTTTTTGTTTTTAACTTCTAGCTTTAAATTTTTATGAAGAAACTTGCTTTTGCTATTTTAGGTTGTAAGTTGTAAACTGGTGTGGTTTGCAATGGTAGATATCTTCAAGATGTCACCCCTGTGAGGTTTCTTGCATGTGGAGAAAGAGGAAAGATTTCATGATATTAATTTTTAGTGCTTAGAAGTGCTGTATCTTTCTGTATGGATGACATTTGTTGGACAAATGTGTAGGACAAATGCTTTGGGAGGCTTTTATCCAACCCAGGTGGTGCTATGAATAGAATGCTCCACAGGATTTTTTCACTCAGCTTTGGAAAAGGTATTCAAATATTATTTTTTTTTCTCTCATGCAGAGTAAAGTAATTCTACGAAGCATTGCAGATGGATTTGGTCGTACATCATGGGCGGTATGAGGGTAGACGGCATTCACAACATTCCAGTCCACAAGCGGTAATTTCATTGTAAATAGAGTAATCTCCTGGTGCAAGGATCATTGTCTTCCTTTTTGGTAAAAAGCTCAAAGTACTTATGTTGTGTAATATTTTACGGAAACTATTTATTATTCATCTAAAGTGTTATTTCATAAAGTTCAACAGTTTTTTTTCTAATCAATACCAATGCATTAATTTATTGATCTGCCATGCTACGAAATGGAACTATTTGCCTCTATTTATTCTTTTGTAAATAATTTTAAACAATTTTATTGTGAAATCTTCTTTTTAAAGTTATTCCTCTCACCAGTTTGTCATTCATTAAATGTAATCCATTGTTTTGAAGATATATTTGTAGCAGTCATTGTCCCCTCTCACCACCCACCTTATTCCAAAATGGGTTTCAATCTTGGAATGAAGTTGAATATCAAATAGGTGTAACAGGTGGTACTTAAAAGTGATGTACGTGGGTCTTGTATTAAAATGAGACACCATTTTGTAGTTTTTTGGCGAGGTGCCATTTTACAGTTTTTGGGCAGGGTGCTTATCCTCCAACAGGGGCACAAGGAGAAAGCCCATTACTGGGGATAGAGATGGAAGCTGTCATCCTTGAAAGAACTGGATCCATTAGTCCTTTTAGACTAGGGCATCTTCCATAGAGTAACTAAATGGATATATCTGGAAAAAACATTTTGTAGGCATATTTTGTGCAGTCTGTATAGTAGCATAAATTTGGTTTAGGGTGTCCTTGAGAAAGAATTGGTTGGTTGCCCAGTGACTCTTGCAAACAAAGTAACATTATGGGTGCCAGATGTGTCGGGAGCCTCCTCAAGTCCTAGTTGCAATTGGTTTGTCCAGGGCTCAGAGTACATAGTAGATATGCCACTGATTCTGTGGAATATTTTATTGTAAAAGCATGCAGTTATAAGCTAAAAGTTAAGCACAGGATTAAAAAGTCAGAAAATTAACTGAAAACGTTTGAAGTATTGCATCAAATGTTCTTGTATTTCAAGATGTTGTTTTGTTCTAAATTAATTTGCAATAGTTGATTCAATGCAAAAAACCGAAAAGTACATTTTTGAAAAAGAAAAATAGTCATTTTTGAACTATATGCACAAAAGCAGTTTATTCTCTACTGCAGCAAAAGTATGATATTTGATCTTAGTATCTAAAGATTGTGGTTACCTTGCTGTTAAAATGAAATAGAGCAGTGTCTTAAGTCCTGGCTTTGATTGCACTTACTGACTGCATTGATCACAAAGTAAAACATTAAGACTGGAATTTAAGTCAGTTGTTTGTATGATTCCAAGACTGCTGAAATTAAAAATGAAAATTGCAATTTATCATTAGATGCCAGTTTTGTCATAACATTTGCCATTGAATTTCAGGGATAGTGAGGATTACCTGTAGTAATTTTGCATGGTAATCCTATTTTTTTGTCCCTGTCACATTCACTTCATGACTTTTATTTTGAAAGGTTAAAACTTTCTGCTTTCATGAGAATTTTACAATTTCAAATGTTTATTTGTAAGTAAGGAATCCAACTGAGGTACTAATTGCGTGCAATGATTTTAAATATTTACCAAATGTACACTGTATTCATAGTAGAAGTTAGTTGACAAGACATGTTTCAATAATTCATGAGCAAGCAGATGTGGGATCTTTTAGGTAACATTAGCATAATGCATTGGTGATGGTGTATATATGTTTACAAAGATCAATGCAGCATTATTTTATGTTTCAAGGGCACATAAATGCACTGCTGTAAATGTTAAAAGGCATTTTGCTTTGAAAACCTATTCTGAAAGGGGCACACCAAGTTGATGGTGATATTTTAACAAATGTTGGAGAGTATTGAAACATGAAAATGCTTATCATTAGCACAATCAGGCAAGCTTCATATCCAAAATTTGGGCAAAAAGCCACAATTTTGAATATGTTTATGACCTAACTTGTGACTGTTTTGTTTACAATTTGAAAAAAAGGCCGGTCACAAAGCTGAATTGAATCGTTCATCTCTGACTGGAAACATTTATTTATTTGCAGGCTAGGGCATTGTCTGAGTTTGACCATTTGACATTAGCATGCTAAGGAAATATTACAAGTTTGGATAAATTTTCAACATTTCATGAACCAATCCAATGTACAACTTCAAAAAAAATCCATGTAAACTCTTTCCTAACATTATGTTGCAAAGGGTTGAAATAAAGATTACCATGTGAAATGTAGATAAACAGAGCAGTTGCATCTGTTAATATATTCTCATTGTTTTGCATACATATTTTGAAAATATGCTGTTGCTTTTTGGCTCATAACATGGGCATTCTGTGTGTCAATTAAAGCTCTATGTTAATTACCCTAATGCTGAGCCAGTAAGCTAATCCTGAATGTTATTGGTTGCTTGGCTAAGCCCATTCAAAACATCCTCCTTTAAAGTTAAAAAAAAAACAAATGTAAGAGTTTGAATCTTCAACAAATGTGCACTTTTTACTACCAAATAAACGAAATGACATGGGGACATCATAACAGCTGTCAATTTCACTTTACAATATATTAATTGCATGACATACTTCACCTGCCATAGCACATAAACGATACATGTGAAAGGCATTTTATCCAAACTTTTGGTCCCATTTTGTGTAAATGGAGTTTCAATGCACGCTAAGTTATTACTTGTGAAAATATTGCCTAGTTTATACATGAAGAAACCTTTGCATGGGACAAGATACAAGAATGAGGGGGCACCCTTTGGGCTCCCCCCTTGTCCATCCCATCACACTGATAACTTGCCAAGGATTATTGCACGTAAGTCGGGTTACATTATGTAAATAGGAGGTAAATATCGGGCCTTGTAAATCCCAAAACCAGGGAATTTTGAGGGATTCATTGCATTCTTCCATATATGTGTGATGGATATGGGTCTCTATCCTTGTGTGTATAAATTTTCACTCTGTGCAGACACTTGAGAATCCATGCTGTTGGTAGCATGTCTATTATACTGAAGCTATTGTTTTTCTCAAAATATTTTCATAATGTCTATTATTCTGTTTATTATTCTTTAAGGTGACTTACCTTTGTAGCAGGTGATAAATGCATACATGTTCTTTGTCACAGCTATGTAAATTTACATCCAAAGTTTTACCATGGTGCCATTTTTTGCTCCTGTGATAGGTCTGTACTTGAAAAAGTGAAAATTTTTCACAATGACACCCTTTAGTGGTTTTGAAAGAGGAACAAGACAGGCCATATATCTTATAAGCTGTGCAATGAAGAGGAAAACCTTTCAAATTAAAAACAGAAAACCTTGTTCAAGGCTATGGCAATAACTGTCAATAGGGTTTCACAATATACATGGATTTCCTTGTAGTAAACAGTGTGAGTCTTGGTATGTGATCAGGTCAATCAGTTTAATCAGTTGGGTTAGGGCATTGTCAGGCTATGTCTATCAATGAGTGTCAAGGTGTATGGAAAAAGGAACAAAAGTCAATCCACACCCACTGGTAGACTTGTGAACACAGTATTTATCTAAAGAACTTGTCACCGTAGAAATACTGTAATATACAAAGTGTTTAAAAGACTCAACAGAAACCCTTAACTCACTCTTGCTATTAGCCCATGTGGCAATACTGTTGCTTTCATTGTTTGTCTGTTACAACTTCATTGTTGGAGAGTGTGAAATTTACTTTCAAAATAACTGATTTAACTTGATATTGGCATCCTATTTATAAAATATGAAAAGAAAGATGCAATATTTCATTATATTATATTAATGATATTATTCCAGTGCTGTATTTCACTTAGGGCATCAGAGTCAGTGTATTCCAACATACATTTTAGTGGCCTCCTCTAAAAGCTGTCATGTGCTACTCTACATGAAGAAATATGTGGCTAATACTGGAAGCCATCAGAAGAATGTTAATATTTCCTGTTTATCTTAACTAAAATCCATGTCCGACCTGGCAGCTCCTGTAAGAGAATGAAACTGCTGGCTGCATATCTGGATCAACAATGAGTCATTGTGTGAAAAAGGGCAAAGTTGGCAAGTAAACTGGTCCACCCAAGGGTATTTCAGTCTGGTGAACAACTGACTTAATTGACTGTATCCAACTGTTATGTAATAGCTTCATGTTGTTAGACAAGCAGTTTATGCTTATAGTGCAGCTGAGTGTAGTTGACATTGCTATGCATGGTCTTCAAGTTTGCCAGTGCTTGGGCTTTGCAGAGTGGCCAACCATTCTGTTTTTGCCAAAATAATTATGTTTTTGGAGAAAAATATGGCATTCTGTTTTTTCTTGTCAAATTCTGTTTTTTTCTTCAAAATTCTGAATGATAGGCTCATTTACTATACATAGTGATATGCATTGATAATTTTGCAGTTTGCACTTCTAAGTTCTGCATAATAAGCCATACATGTCCTGCACATATATGATATGTGTACTTCACTGCAGATGCCAGATATTGCCCACAGTACTTGCATTCCTGTACAAGTGGAGTGAACTCAGTTTCCCCACACCCCATTAAATTGTGACCTTGGCACAGATTGCACAACTTGTCAAAAAATAGTATGCTGTGCAGTTATTGTACAAGGTTGTAAGCTTTGTTTTGTAAGATTCTGTTTTTTTGCCATTCGAGTTCATTTTTTTGGTGTGACAAGGTTGGCAGCTCTGGCTAAGAAAAATAAGGTGGGAAAAGTGTTAAACATGAAATCAGGTTAACAATTTTATTACTACACTTTTTAAGTGTGGTGTCAGGAATGCAGTTTCATTAAAGTTAGAATCCTGTAATATCCTTGAATTGAAGAGGAAAGAGGAAAAATTATATGTGAGCTTCTGTGATTGGTCAGGAACATGCATGTGTGTAGATTTATAATGAGGTGTAGGAGATCATTTCATGGAGGTGAAAAAAAAGTTTTGAAGTAATTTGATTGTAAAGGTCTGCCCAGCTACTATAGAGGCTTTGCAATTGCGTCACGGAACCGCCATGCTGGAGGACATTCATGCCGAATACACTCGGCTTTGTGCCGAACGCACTGCACAGTGTGCACTGTGATACGCACGGTGTGTGCAATTCAACGAGCAAGCGCGTCCCTTATGGTTTGCTACGTAGGTACATGTACTCCAACATGGCCGCTGTAGAGTATTATGACGTCATGTGAAAAGCCTCTATAGCTTCAGTAAGGATAAGATTGCCTTGTATATTTCTGCTGCTTAGCAAGGGGGAAGAAAGAAGTGTTGAGAGAGATGGGAGGAGGAGGAGGGGGGAAAGGTAAATGTTGCCAGGAAAATTTGAAGTAAAGTGGAGACATGCAAGGGGGGAGGGGAAGGGTGGGGCAGAGGGTATGTGCATGCATATTCATGTATCAGTGCATGTTCAGGTTGAAGCCAATTTTGTTAGTTGTTTCTTATTATAAAGTACAGTGTGTCAAGACTGTCCTGGTAGAGACAGCTCGGAAAACATGTCTTTCGTGACTTAAAATATAAACATTTGACAGTCTGCACATCTTGTTCCAAAAGTCAGCATTTTTGTGCAATCTTGGTGAGAAATATTTCCTTCCTGGTTTGAAACTATATCAAGAAATAATTTAGGTACTGTTTGAAGAAAGGAAGAAGGAAATAAAATATTTTGAATAAAAGGATTGCAATATCACCAATTAAAGGTTTAATATTCAATTAAATTTAAGTTACGTTCCTTAACAACACATTTTCTTATAACCAAACAAGGAAATTAGTCTCTATTATGATAACTTGTTAAAGAGTACATCCTTAGAATTATATTTTGAAGATGATTGTTACTATTGAATTGTGTATTGAATTTTCTTTAAAAGTAGATTTCATTAGCTCAACTAGGTGAGCTGTTGTCGTGGCAATGGATCTGTCTGGCCATCAACATTGGAAAAAAGTCTGCTGAATGCAGCTTCTTTGACTGATCCATATAAAAGTTGGGAAGGTTATTACCTCTATCAAGGACTTGTAACGAAACAGCAAATGGATCAAAGGTCATGTTCAGCTTTGAGAGTTGTAACTGATTACACTATCTTGAGAGTAATGACCAAGGCTTGAGACTTACAGAGACAATAACTTACAGAGAGTCAGAGACAATATCTTAGAGCTTACCTACTTGTTAATATTTGCAAATTGTTGAAAATACAATTTGGTGAGGTGATTTCAACAAATTTTATGATTCTTTGTGGGAGCATTACCCCCATAGTTCATTAGTGTTGTCTCAGACTGTTGGTGTGACCCTACCTCCATGCTATAGTTATGCTGCTTGAATGTGTGTAGTGTGTAGAGCTGACCAAGTTTTTTGATCAGCTCATCGCTACGAAAAACCATCTGAGGGGCATCAGCCTAAGGGGGGCGGCAGCCACAGAGGTGCTACGCAAGCTTAAAATGTGTCAGGAGCTGAGGATTGAACCTGGATACATCAGCAGTGGTGCCAGAACTGCCTGACAGGGGTGGCCAAACACCTCCGAAGGGGGGGGGGGACTAGTAACCCAGAGCTGCGATAAATATGATAGGTTTACTTATTTTAGAAGACAGTGAGGGGGAAGCTAACCAAAAAATTTCTGCTTCTTTTCACAAAAATTAGAAAGATGAGGTTTTTGGTGCATGGAATGTAAAAAAATTGGGATTTTATGGAAAGAGGTTTGGGCCATTTGGGTTGTTTTGGTGGTTTTTCTGTGGTTATTTGGAACTGTCTACCCCTTCCTGAGAATCAAGTAGATTTTCCAATCAACTGAAAGTTGCAAATGATCATATTTTGTGATCTCAACTGCCTGCCACCTGTCCTCTCTTGCCACTCCAGGATCACTTGTACAGACTGAGGAAGGTGTCTTGTCGAAGGTGTTTTGTTGCTTTGATGCATTGTAAATAATCAGGTAGAATACCCACATTAGTATGGGAATGCACTTTTTTCATGAAAATACTTTCCTTTTAATGTATCATTTTGCCCCATCTTTTTACATTTGAGTCATTTTTCAGTTTATGTTAAGATCTTGTTGGGTGTTTAGTCCCTGCTATGACAATGTCTGTTCATAGTCAGCATCGTGAATGTGTTAACTGGTACCTGTTACCATTAAAGTAGCATCTCCTGGGTTAAAACAACTGAAGAAGCTATTTTGTGAATTACTAAGACAGGTAAAGTATGAAAGAATTATTGTACTGGAATAATTAATGTCCATAGTGACCATCTAACTAGTTCCTTGTCTCAATGGTCCCCATCTCATAGGCCCTATCTCATTGGTCTCATATGATTTTCAGGTGATTGTGTCCCCAAAATCTTACCCATGACTCTATCCCTAACCCACAACCTTAACCCTCATCTCAATGAGACTGTGGACTAATGAAATGGTGGACTAGTGAGACAGGATATTGAAAAGGTGGATGAATGAGAGAGGGGACTAATGATACAAGTTAAGCTTTTTAAGAGGACCAATGAAACAGGGACAATGGAGGTTGTAATAAGTTGTCATGGATTGTACCTCATCCAGTCATTTCATGTAAAATAACATTTTCATCTAAAGATTCCCCTTTCTTATCACAGTCAGAAGTTAAGAGTAGCTTGTTTGTGGGTAACAGTGGTGGGTGTTCAGAATGTCAGAATTGGGGTGGGGCAAACTAAAGGCAAAGAGAAATGGTGGGGGAAAATTTGGGGGGGAGCTCAAAACTGAGCCCCCATCCCTGGGGGTGGGTGCACAGGGGGAAAACCCAAGGAAGCTTTGACATTTAGGCATATCTCTGGATCATTCGAAGTATATTATTTACATTTTTGGTGAAGCCATCTCCTAACTGACCCAAGTTGGGGGTAGAAGGACAAAATCTGGAAGGAAAATGCCCCTATTGTCTCCCATAATGCCGCTGCTGATTAGTAAAGTTGCTAATCGCCATAATTAAAAGTACAAAAATAGAAATACCTATCATTTTACTTCAGATTTCTACACATCGGTGGTATGCACCATTCTTTTAACTTCAGTGTAACGGGACCATATATCAGTGATAGTTCTGTATTAGTAACGTGCAGCGATCATACGGACCGGCTGTCCCACCCCTTCCATCTTTCAAGTATCTGAAACCCTACTTTATCAGGCAGATACGTACGTTGTCGCAGTCGTGTCTGCAATATGGAATGTTAAAGTGTACCTCAAGTAAAAAAAATCAAAAATATATATTTAAGAGCATGAAAAATGAATGCTAACAGTCCAACTCCCATCTTCATATGACATTCCTGAGCTGAGATATAAAATGTTGAACTTTATTCACATAAAACAGATTGATCGATTGCGCAATAATTTGTGACTTTATTGTTGTACAACTCACGCATAATGCTTTGTTTCCCTTTAAAAATAAAAATATTTTTATGACCTTGAACACTTCCTGTTTTCTTGCATAGCATGTTGCACAAGGAGGGCTTAATTAGTTACATCACCTCATAAGAGTAAGAGTGCTATCACACCTTGGTACAAGGTGCAGTAACATTCAGAAAAACGAAGAAACACAAAAATTGTAATTTAAGTAGTGCAAGTGTGACATCACAAATTATTGCGCAATGTACCATTTTAATTTGAGTGAATAAACTTCAACGTTTTATATCTCAGCTCAAAAACGTCCTATGAGGATGGGAGCTGGACCGTTGGAATTCATTTTTCATGGGTTTTAATATATATTTTTGACTTTTTTTTACTTTTTTTGACTTTATGTACACTTCAAGTTCCATTCCGGCTTCAACTAGAATAATTTCTGGTAAATATCACCACACTGAGAAAAATAGCCCAGTATGACCGCCATGAGAATAGTATGTGCCATCGTCCTAAATAAGTTTGTAACAAAATGTGAAAACGACGTCAACAACGATTATTTCCACTCGGTGCGAAAAAATAATAAAGCCTAGCCGTAGTTTTATACGAACACTCTCGTGTTGTATTTATTTGTGGTATTTCAAGTATTTGAAAGGGCGAATGCCCAATTTTAATTAAAATTCCCTTTTCCGTTCTCAACGTCCCGTAGCCAGACGTCAGAAAATGCATCGCGGAGGTCCAAATTGGACGATATGGACCGCATCCAAAATGCGCAATCTAAGACGACTCGCTATTAATGTGAATTAGTTACGGAATGTGATCAGGGGAAACGGACGGATTTAGAGAAGGCACCCCCCCCCCAAAAAAAATTAAATAACCACGGTATATTTTTTGAGCTTCGTAAATTGATCATTTTGGCCTCCTCGTTTGTACAGCATTAGCCTGTGTTGTCCTTAAACGTGAAACTAAATAATAGCTACTTCAAGGAAGTTCCATCTTTTCAGATAAAATGTCAAAAAGGTGATTACAAAAGATGAACCATGGACGTAAGAGACACGGTTACAGGTAAAAAACCCGCAAGACCTGAATTTCGAGCATGATCTTCCTGGAAAAATTCGAACAATCATTTCTATCTTTACAAATGTGTGTTTTTAATTTCAAAGGTAAACCCTCAGCGTGTTCAAATTCTTTCATAAACTTGTTCGAAAAAGCAAAACAGAAATAATGATCACCGTAAAATTTCGATGATAGTTTAAAAATGATTACAAAAATTTGGTGCCCATTCTGACAACTGTATGCATTGAAAACTATTTCCTCTCAGACTCGCTTCTTCAAAAGTCTTGCCCTTTACTTTGCCCGAAATGGTAGTTTATTTGGCTGTTCGGGCGAAAGTTTCAAAAGAATCAGGATCGCCGTTTGCCAGCTTACAAGGCGTACAGGAGGGTACAGAGGTTTAATAAACTTTGGCGCTAATACGGGGGAGACGGTACCCCTGAATCAGAGATATCCAGATATCCAAAAAAATAATTTCAACATATTTAAGCGACATTTATTTGTATTGGTGGTGGAGGTATAGATTTAAGGTAAAGAGCAGTCCCCCCCCCCCTCCAAAAAAAAAAAAAACTTATTTTGAAGAAAAAGCTAAATAACTCAATTTTCATCTTATTTCTCTTCAATTTATCTTTAATTACATTTCTTTACTTTACAATTGCATATTCAATGTAAACCAAGTAGTTATTTCTAGTTAATTTCACATTTGAAGAGAAAAACATTGTCACGTGACTCCCAACAGCCAATCATGAAACTGGACAGTCTACTACACTTCTTCAATTTGGGATGACTGCTCCTGCCCTTTAACAGAGGAAAATTGAATTTCCCCGAAACATAAATTGACCTCTTATATAAATTTACTTCATTGACATCTATTACCATGAGAAGGTGTGAGCTGTAGATTAACAGAAAAAATAAATTCAAGAGAGATCGAAAATGTCGTAAGTTGGTCATGTTGCAAGCGTGTTAGGCAAAATTTCCTCTGCATTTAGCGGCAACTAATACTAGCGCTCCACCAGTCCATTTAGATTAGAATGTCGGATGTCCCACCACATGGCAATATGCGACCCCTATTAGTACGACCATTACGACACCCAGGTATATAACTGATCAAAGTTTGGCCCGAAAAACGGTAGTGATACATTTATCTAGTAATTTTCTCATAATTTTGCAATTTGCTAATGTTTTACAGAAGTGAACAGCTTTTGCAAACAGCTGAAACTAATGACGGATTTGATTCTACTTACGAGCCTGGAAACCCCCGGCTGTCTTAGGGAATGCGAATTTCAAAATTTTCTGTACACTCCGCGCAAATTTTTGGTGGCGCTCCGCTTCGATAGCATTTTGGGCAGCATAAAACATTTTCTTCCGCACCCTCCCCCCTTCCAAACAGGCCTCCTTTTTCAAACTGTGCGCGAGTCAGAAGTTAAATCCACCCATTGGTTGAACCCCCCTTAAACACGCTGTGGAAGTGGTGGTGGTCGATCTTCAAACACATGCTGGCAAGGCAGTGGAGTATCCATGGGGGTGGTTTGAGGTTGAACCCCCATGACCCAACCTTTCAATACAAAAAGCACCTAAAAAGGGATTTTCTCTCTCTCTCTCTTTAGACTTTTCCCTCATGTCATGTCACCAAACCCCCATGACACAAACATGGCTTTGCTACTGTGGCCATGTCTCATCGCGCTCCCAAACAAATCCTTAACCCACACCTTGAAACTTACGCACGAATTGGGCAACATGGTTTTTTATTTTTTTCAGGAGGGCAAAAAAAGTGAATTTTGCCCTAATTTTTGTATCAATTTCCCCTCATGCCTTAATTTTAAATCATAGGATAAATAATTCAGTCAGTTTTCCGCTCTTCCCGCAAAATAGCATCGCTATGAAGAAAAAAAATCGACTGGTGCGAAGTTTCCCCCTTTTCATGCGATATGCCGGAATGAGCTGATGAACTGACGACTCCCCTGTTTATCATCAGAATTCCCGAGCGCGCTTTATCTGAATAACGATAACTATACCATTGAGCTTCACTGTTCCTTTAAACCTACGTAGCCTCTTCTGTGACCGCCGCCCCCTTAGCTGCTTAGGCTGCCACCCCTCAGACCCTGCTGGTGAGAGTCAAAAATTCCTTTCAGACCATAAACAAGAATGCCATTAATATATGGCTTATATTGGACAACGGCAATTGGTCTACATCTTTACATGAATATGGTTATTACGGTTGTAAAAAAGGAATTTTATTGAACATCCATACGTGAAAATATAGTACTGTAACCGTTTGAGTCTAGAATAACGCCGTTACGTTAGTTTTTTTCTTCTCAGCGATAAGTTGGGCAAAAAAGAAATAAATAAATAAAAATAAAAACCGTCTGTGCCCCTTTCGCACTTAACTAATCAGCAAACATACACAAATGACACATCTAGCAATTTTCATTATTTATCAAACGTTCCTCACTGCTTACCAATCCCATTAATGGTAAAAACTTACACCCCTTCCCATGTAGAGTTTGTGTGTACTGAATGTGTGTGTGTGTGTGTGGGTGCGTATGTATGTGTGTGTAAAGGAGGTGATTCCGCCTTTTGCCTCAGTTGAACGACAAAGACCCTCTGTAACTTTTGTAAAACCTCTGGCATACCGCCGGCAACGACAAATGCGATATGATAAACAATCTTAGCATAAAAATATTGCAATTTCAATTTGGTCACATTTACTTGCATCTATCAACAATGAGGAGTGGCTTCTTCTTAGACCCACAGAACGCTCGTCACCTCTCAGCTCTGACATAAACGCGTGGGGGAGGGGGCACGGCACACAACTGTGCATCGATCCGAATTCTGTTTGAGGTTCACAGTTATTTGAAGTGTTTGGCGCCCTCTTCCTCAGTGCTCGCCACCCGTACAGATAACTTTTGGAATTCCGTCCTCGTTTTCAAAGTAAACAACCACTTTCTTGGAAAGTTTTATTCTAGTTCACATTCCAAAGCATTGAAAACTTAGATCTTGTGGTAACGCATGAAGAAACGTCAAGAGAGATGGAGACGGGCCAATGGCTACATCCTATTCTTTGCAGCGTTTTCATTTTTAGTGGAGTCATGGTGTCGTTACCATGTAAGTCTGCATGTTCTGGAATCAAGCGCAAACACAACTACAAAAAACGCGCTTTAACCATCAAATTGTTTTGTGTGCGTGTGTGTGTGTGTGTTTTGTGTGTGTGTGGTAGGCAAGGGGGGAAGGGTGTGGCTGACTGTGGCATACGTTTTGCCTTTGTAGTGCCTAATTGTTTATTGTGACAAATTTGTTCACATCTTAAAAGGTGTCACTGCTTTCAACATTTTATAACGCGTTTTATCCGTCACAGAACAAGAAGAGAAAATGAAAAAAGAAGAAAAAAGGAATAAATAAAAGGAATATATGGGTATATCCCGGCTACACTACTGTGCCAGAGAGCTTATTTTCAGTAGGACGAGAGTTTTAGCATGTACGAATGGGCGTCGCCAAGGGGGGGGGGGAGGGGGGAGGCGTAACTCACATCTTCTTAATCAGGCTGACATAAAACAAAGCATCCACACTTTTCGTATAACAACAAGCAAAATATTTCACCTTTTGTACCGAAGCCCTTCAACGAAGCTAAGAAGTTTCAAAATGGGTAAGGGGTTACCCCTCATCACGAAAAAATGCCGCTATATTTTGTCTGGCACTTTTTTACAATATTTTACAAATATGCAATCTTTTCAATTTCATTTTTTATGGAGATGAACGTTTTTGCAATTTAGCGATCTCAGTATAGCCTATGTGACTGCGTATATTATCCTTATAAATATGGAAAATGCCATTTCAGGTTATATGAGAGGTGCGATTCTTCCGTTCCCCGAGTCTTCAAAATTTCCTGTAAACTACACAGAGCGCCAACGACTTTCGAGTAGGATTGTCGTTTTTGCCGGTTAAACTTTGACCCCCCAATACCCCCCCCCCCCACACACACACGCCCACCTCTGAAACTCCATGATCTGCGACCTGCATGCCATACGTTAATATATATGGATTATAAGGCTCTGCCTAACAAATTCATGCACAATCATGCTGGTGGCTATCTCGCAGACCTCAGCGTTTTCATTGAGAATGACTTTCTTTGAAGCATAAACAAAAACCGCAAATCCCCAAAAGCAGTAACCCCAAATTATGCCTGCTTAATTAACAGGGACTTGCTGCCACGAAACTACTTCAATACTCCTTTGCAAACATACTCTCTTCGACATGTATAAGTGAGTAATCGTCAAAGCATTACCCACAAAAAGGATCACTTTGTTCTTAACTGTCAATACCTTCTTTTATTCCCTTGGTAATGCAATGTGCACATTAACAAAGGGGGCCTTGAATTAAAACCAGCGATTCCGCTGGTGCTGTGTACTGAGTCTCTGACTACTGTGGGCAGATAATAATGAAGTGCGTTGTAATCTTCCAGGTCCCACAAGCTGCAGTTTAAAGGAATCGCGGACAACGCCCCTGTGCTAAGTGATCGTCGTGCGAGACTTTTACTGCATTGCTGCCAGTTTGCTGCGCAAGTCAGGGTGAACAGATACGTTAGTCTTTTTTAACAATTTTTATTGAGCTATTTCACTTCTTTAAAAATACTTCCCTCTTTGCTTTGTGAAGGCGGAGCATTACCAACAAGCGAAACCCACACGACGATTACGAGTTTGTCATAGAAAAAGCATTGCACATGAGACCAGTGGAGCTGTAAGTTGATTGTCTGCTGTATGCAATGATATATCGCTTTCGATAAAATAAAATCGGAAACATTATCAGCTCTCTTGAGCAAAGTCTAAAAACAAGTTGACTGTGCCGTCGCTTTATCTCTTTCAACCTTACATTGACAGTTTGGAGGTTTGACTATTGACCGATAGCTAGCAGCGCTGGTACTAATTTGTCTGTTTGTATGTACGTGTGCGACTACTGAACAAAACGGAGAAAACACTTTCTGTGGTGGTAAGGTGTTACCACACTCTCGGTAGCTGTCAATATAATAACGATAGGCGTGTTAACTTCACATACAGTGAATCACTGGAATTTCTGGTTATTTGGCTTGACGGTTTGTATTTTGCCGTGTAATCATCTGCTTGTGTTGTCAGGTAGTCTCAACGTGCACTGAGGAAGTGTAAGATAGTGAAAGTGGTTCGTGTAAATTTTGTATAGAATTTGGAAGCTGTGTTCAGTTTGCCCTGAGAGACTGACTGTACAAACAAAATGGCAGGAGAAGCGCTGAAATACAAATTTGGTTTGCGAAATGCCGCTGGGAAGTACCTCACGATGGAATCGTTTGGGAACAAGATTAATGCAAACGGGTCTTCGTTGAAATCCAAACAGGTGTGGACACTTGAACAGGAAGATAGCTTCGTTTTCTTGAAGAGTCATAAAGGTAAGTAAGCATCGCTGTCCACATTGACTATGTTATGAATGTGTGGGACTTAATTTTTTAAATTGAACGTTGCAAGTCGTGTTGAGGGGCTCAGTTATTCCAAAATAATCTCATAACAATTTTTTTGTGCGATCTCTGGTTCATTTGCTAATGAACAAAGGATGCATACAGTAGCTATCATGTTAACTGTTCCACAACAGGTTCGCAAGGTACAGAACTTTTGCAGTTGGCACAGGCCTATAGCATAAAGCAAAAATTTGACCAGAGCACAATATCAATTGCTCAAAACTTTCAATCATATTGGCCTTCCAGCACATGGAAACATTAGAGTACGGGTAATAAGACAATTCCTGTAATAATTAGGCCTGTGTGATGAAATAGTGGAAAACCGAGTGTTGTGGTAAGCACTCGTCTCTAAACTGTAGGGCAGGTCTACAAGTTGCTAGAAGGACTTGGTTGTGACAGACAGCTGGGGTCAGTGCCATTCCGCCATCGGTACTTTCCGCCATAGAAAATGTGCTCATTCCGCCATAGAAAAGTGTCATTCCGCCATGGCGGAAAGGCACTTTTTTATGGCGGATGGAGCACATTTTCTATGGAAAGTAAGATAGGCTGGAACTTACCAGACTGCAGGAACAGGGAATGGAGTTTAGAAATTTGTTGGAAGCATTATTGGTTGGTGCTTCACGGATGAATGAAAACATGCAAGATCACTTTAACCCGGCATTACGGATTAAAAACAGTGGTCAGTGTCAATAACTTACGTCTCTATTGAGTACAATGATTGTAATCCCCTATACTTCTAATCCTCTATACATGTACACACACTTGAGGACGTGTGATGAAGTTGGTATATTTGTCAAAGACAACAATCCAAGTCACCGTTCATACATTGAAAAGGATGAAACTTTATTCCCACTTCATACCCCTTTTTTAAACTTCCATCAATCTATTCAATGATCTGTCTCTATAGGCCTATGCATTTACTGGTTGTCTGACCTGAACTTCTGAAAATGTTTCGATAGTTGCAATGGCAACTATTCCTCTATTTTCGTAGGCTTATAGAAAGTGTCTTTCCGCCATAGGTTTCGCACCTTTCCGCCGAAACCTATGGCGGAATGTACCGATGCTTCAAGCATTGGTGTGCCTAGTTGTTTGTTCGTAGGGTTTGGACTGCAGGACATTTTTAGGATCGTAACCCGCTTGTATGTCATGATGGATGCAGGTGGTTGAACATAAGAACTATAGAAGTGAGAGCACGGCGCGCGCCTAGCAGTACGTAATCATAGAAGTGCTATTTCTGAGCCCGGTGGAAGCAATTTCATTCTTTGGTTTTATCATAGGCGTACGAGGCGGGGGTTCCGAGCGGGGGGGGGGGTCACTCGTCCTCCCAATTCGGGCAAAAGCAGTTGGTCTATTCGGGAAAACATGGGCAAAACATGCTAAGTGGTGACATTATGCGGGCAAAAAATGTTCTTGCCTCCTATTGAAAATAACCCCGTACACCTATGGGATTTATTTTTTAGATTTACGGTGAATTTATACCATTACAAAGGAGTAAGGGTGAATTTTCACCTAAATTTAGACGGTAAACTTCGGTCACATGTGGCACAATTTTATCTGGAACTTGAAAAACACCACCATTCTGTTACATCAATGGATGAAGGATTTTCGAGGTACAGTAACATATACAAACCCTCATGATCCGCTTGATCACATACTATGCAGGTCAAGTAGCACGCTACACAACTCTTTTGGATTTCCACGGATAGGTCTAATTAATGGGGACCCTCGCTGTTTGACCCTCGTGTCCGCCAGGATCTGTTTTGACCGAACAGTACATCCTGTCTTCATCATGCAGATTTGCCAGACTCATGATATCTCATTGTCAGGTGGCAAGCCCCGAATCATGCACATCGCCCAAAGGGAAACCCATAAATTAACATACTTAATTCTAGCAGGTATACCTGTAGGTGAACAATTTGTGAAAACGTTTCAATGTGTGCTTTTGAAGCTGCTCTCGTATTTAAAGGGCCAAACCTCTCACCCCTAACTACAATTTTGGTACCGGGTACCAAAATTCTCAATTGGCTCAGCTCTTTGATTGACAGCTAATTCAAACAACGCAGAGGGCCAAAGGCATGAACGGCACTGAGAGTGTTTTGATTATATAAATTGAGTTTTCTATACTCACCCTGGAGCAATAAACTGAGATTGTGCCTGGATGAGGATGAATTTCAGACAATTGTGGGAGGGGCTTCAGTAAGAAGGTTAGGAGAATTGGTCCTGTTTGGTGCGAGAGAACTGGGCCTTTAACGAATTACCGTCCTGGGTCTTAGGGTTAATATTTCAGCGTACCGATCCTGCTCAATTACAATTTGGAGCCACACTTTGTGCAAATTTGAAACGAAAACCTAGTTAATGAGCCTTGAAAATCACGTAGCCTACAGCGGGGACAGTTTTTAGTTATATATCCAAATAACATGGAGAATGCCACATTACTATCCGAAACAAGGTAACTCCCTGGATGCCATGTCAAAGTAAAGCTACCCATGTACTCATTTGCAACACTAATGGCCTGTGTCGGTAGGGCAGGTAATTTACGGTATTATATTTGTGGCTCCCATATCTACTAGGACATGGCCAACATGGACTCCAGATTATCCCATATGAGTCGAATGGACTGGTCCATGTAGGCCCTGCTAAAAATTCTAGTCTACCTGTTACTGGTGTGTCAGGGTTAGTCATGCAGGTTTTGTTGGGATTTTAACTGGTTTTAATGGGTTTTAACTGGTTTTGTTTAGTACCGGACACCAATTAGCTGTTTCCTTGTTGGTCCCTTTTAACTCCGGATGAAAGGTCCTATGTAACCATTCGGGCGCAAAGGATCCCATGTGTGAATGATGCCTGGTTCCCTAATTGGCAAATTTTGTTCAGAAAATGGCAGGATATTCTTGTACAGTAATCATGGGGGCATTAAACTGCATGCTGTCACATTTTCAGACCTGCGTGTGGATGTGTCATACCGACGATTTTGAAAATGGAACCTAAGTGCCATTGTGCTTGGTGCTAGTCAGCATAACTTAAACATAGGAAAAGTGGAAACAAGCCAGTGAACCCACGACTGATAAAAAGCTGTGGCCGGCCCGACCGCAGCAAATGTTCAGAAACTGAGCCGAAAAACCTCACCGAACTTATTCAAAAAAAGAAAAGCATACTCTATGGTTTATTGTATCACGATCAACTTTTTCATGGAAGAATTACCCTGTTTCCGTACTTTGGAGTCTTTGGTCAATTTTAAGAATATTGTAGGATAGCGTTTGGTGTTGATACTTTTCAGCATTTCTGCCCGAGTTTCCTTAAAAGGTCATGCGGAAGTTATTGAATCGAATCAAAACTTGTTTTTCACTCTGTGATGGTCCGTCATAACGAGGGTCTATGCATGGAAGTACTTCCATGGTCTATGTATTTGTTGGTTTAACTTAGAAAACTACGTAAATACATGATGTGGAAAGTGTCCAGTTGAGAGTACTTTGGCTTACGGGTAGGTTATCCAGTTGAGTATGGCTGCCTATAATGGTTGAAGATAGGGACCTTTGCTTATGTATATGATGGTCTGGATAGGTAGCCATCATTTGCACTTTTCCAATCTTAAATTTGAAAGAGTTTGATAAAAGATATTTATATAATCACTTGTATTTGTTCGAAAAAATAATTGGTGCGAGACAGACTGTGCAAATGTCGCTATCACCATGTATGATCTCAAGGTCCTACTCTATGTAAAGAAAAAAGGTTGGGCGTGACCAGTAGTGATAGCCATACCGTATGGGAGGTCTTGAATGAAATGCGCCATTTAAAAAATAAAAAAAATAATTAAAAAATAATTACTCTGCAAAAATAGGGGAGTACCCCACATGAACCCTTCATCCGGTCCTTGCTCTGTATTATAGTCTGTAACATAAATTTCAATTAAGAGATTTCAGAATTCAGTCCGAAAGTCGTGCGACACATTCGGTACAGCCCATACCTAATACTTTCAACTAACACATTCGCTTCCCCACCAGTAACACCCTTGTTTGGTGTGATCATGGAAGCGGAACTTGTACGCAACACTTAGGCCTACCTACTGGTAATTCGTATGATAAAACAATTGGTTGTAAATATTTCCTTTGTCCGGTGATTTGGCTCACATTCTCGGACATAGTAAGACAAAGGGGCTTGAAAAAACGGTAGTGATGATGTCATTAAATCGGATATGGGTAAAGGTTCCTTCCTTTGAATTTCTGAAACTTGCATTTCTTGACAGAAAACTGGTATTACGTACACAACGCGAGAGCTAATTGTGAATTATGTGCAGTATACATATAACTTGACACTATTGAAACTCTTATCATTATATTACACGACCTGATACTACCCGACCAGCTAACATTTACACCCAGCTTGACGAGTTGTTGGTAGGCACGTGCGTTTTAATACGAATTTTTAATACAAAATAATCGTTCACGGGTTTGTTAGCCCCGTTCTTATGAAACCGTTGTTTGCAAAAGCATTTTATTGTAGGAACTGAAAATCTACTTTGTGCAGAGCACGGTCATGGAGACTTACACTCAGTGGCGTAGCGACGTGAGGTGGGGTGGGGAGGGGTGTGGGGGTGGGTGAGGGGTTGGGGACATTAGAACCCCCATGAACCAACCTTGCAACGCAAAGACACATAAAAAAGCAGTTTTGTCTCTCTATCCTTAGACTCTTCCCTCATGTCGTTACCCCAACCCCCCTTGACACAACCTTGTCTTCGCGCCTGCTTTCTGTACAGTAGAACCGATGGTGAACAGTGTCGTCTACGTGACGTAATCATTTGCTTGCAAAAATGCAAAATTTTTGGATGGCAGACAACTTCCTTACCAGACTACATAGACCAGAGTACAAAAGGCTACAAACAGAATACTGCATGTATGAAACAGCCCTCTCGTGACGTCATTGGTTATTCATATATTCAACCCCAATCATCTGCATTTGCCAATGGACAGTAAAAAGAATTTGGGGCTCACCAAACTAGCCCTTCCTCTTTCCCTTTAATACAATTCTTTTGTTTGCATATTTTGAGGAACCTAGATGCAAAATGTTGCCAGATTGGCGGAATTATTCTTTTAAGCTTAGTTTTGTGTTATCTTTCCTTCTGTGCTAGGCCATTTTATTGCTGTTTTGTGAGGGAGGGGTCAGGGTGGGCTTGCCTCCTTGGCCATGTGCCTCCATCGACATATAAACTCAATCAACACAAAATGGGACTGGTATCACACAGCCTTTTCCCAATTATTAGTGTCTTCATCTTCAATCCACTGGAAATGTTTTATATACCGAGAATGACCCAATTGGGGACTCAATGGGGAGTAGGCTATCTGATACACGGCTTCACTAAAGTTTGTCCTGCATCTGTATGAATTTCCGGCGACTTTTTTTCTTGGCGTAATTTTTTGTAGCCCAAGAATAGTAGGCCTGAAAGTCACTTGTTGAATCAAAAAATGTTTTTCATAAAGTCAAATAAACGTTCATATATTATGTTTACAAATCCATATAAAACTGACATCAGGGGACGTGACCATTCACGAAGGTTTACCTGACATTTGCTGTAGCTAATGGGCCGACAAACGGTCAAACTTTGCAGACTTATAATGCGTAGTCAAAAAGTAATTGTTTTGTAGAGCGTGTTGTTCTTCCCCGTCTTTTTTTTTATTTTTGATGTGATAATTACTTGTAGGTTAAGATGGATATTTCTGCAAATATAACAGCCTAGCGGTGGCAAATATTGATCGACCACTTTTCCGACCATTTAACTCTCTCAATTTGTGTAGACCTGCTTCCGCGTTAACAGGAAGACTTCACAAACCACTGGCCTGCGTAGCGGCTGTCGGCGACTACAGCGCCTGACTGCCATTTGGTTGTACCGTGATTGAACCTGAATGGATTTTTCGCACAGATAAACGAATTCAATAAATATTTTGACCCGCTCTTCCTGCACTAGAATTCAAATAAACTTAAACCTAACACAGGTTAGGATGTAAGATGTGATAGGCCGGTTTTGACAAGGTCAAGGGTGCTTGTGTTGAGGTCGGTAACTATGGTAACGAGACGCACAGCTTACGCTTTCTGTATTCCTACCATGATCAATCTGGTCAACACGTGTGTTTTGATTGAATGGAGTTGTAGTTGAAATACACGGTCAACCTCTTTGTGAATCCTACAATAGACGCTGCGAGCTTCGGTTATTGTCTCCAAACCAGTGGTGGAAGACCAGACTGACTTAGTCCAAAGAACCAGTGCACCATACATACGGAGCGACAGCTCTGCTATTAGCAACATTTCATGATTTTGCCAGGCCACATCTCTTCTGGTGGGCTATACAGGATGTGTTTGGTCATGCACGAATAACTAACGCGGAAACCAAGTAGATATGAGCGAGCAAAAAACATGAAGGAAACCTGTTAATTGCATTTTGTTCACTTAAGAGGTTGTGGGGGTTACAAAAAGAGTTGCCGCTATAGTTATAGGCTTTAATGTTGAAATACTATTGCGATGTGCACACCAACCCAAAACACTGCCTTTCCATACCACGGTGGTGTCATCAACATATAGTATTAGCAGAACGTTTGGGAAACTGAAGACCATTTATCTTTCTAATAAAATGAAAACAAAAATGAGTATAAAAACAGGTTACAGTCTTGGTACCATCATAACTTTAGTTACGCATTGTACCTTAAACTTTTCGGGGATCTTCATGCGGACATTTTCTTTGCTAGTTGTTGGTTCATCAGACGTAAACGAACGGCACATTTTCACATGGTGGAATATTTGTATAGACTGATATATGTTGTACGTAAAGTGCACTTTAAGTCAAGAATTTTAAAAGCTCATTTCTTAGAAGCTGCAAAATGTCGCAAAGCTTGTACCAGTGCTGGGATATTAAATGTTGAAATTTATTGACTTTTTATAAATTGAGGAGTTCGTTGCGCATTAATTTGTACTTTCTTGTTGTAAAACTTACGTCCACTGTTTTGAGTCTGCTTTCCTTTGACATTAAAATAAATGTTAAAATAACCACTTTCTAAAGTTCATCCATGAATGTTCTACAGTACCTGCCGATGCACAGGAAAACACAGCCACTCATCAATAACTGTTATAGGAAGTGTATGGTAGAAACCCACTGCGAGTTAACAAAGTCAATATTTTGAAACAATGAAGAACTCGTGTTAGCAATCATACCTCTTTCAACTGTTTGTTCTTTCGCAGAGTATTTGTAATGAGAATTTCATTTCTCAACCTCAGTTTCCTTTGATGAAAATCGTATATTTGCAAACCAGGAATTTACCACACAAATATTACCTTCACAGACTGAAAAAGGAATTTGAGACTGAGATGCTGTTTTCGCGAAACTCACATTACCAGTCCTTCAGAAGCTGCCAATAAATTTCGAAATCTTCATCAACATTATCACATGTATTTGTCCTTCAGTTTAAATAAGTCTTTCAATGGTTCATCTCACGTTTCATGTCTTTGATTAACTTTTGGAAGTCTAAATCTGCTCATAACTCTGCAAAATAATCAGCTTACTGTAATACAATGGGTTTTCATTGCCTTAAACGTTTCAAGTGGAAAACAGTGGATATTTCACTGGGTCAAGGACAGTACGTGTTTGCCATTTATGGGCATGAAATAATGAAGGCGCGTGTTGAGATTCTCATCACCTTTTGAAAAAATAGATATTTTATTCGTGACGTCATAGAGGTGGTTAAGGTGGTCCACTTAGTATTTTCTCATCATTTACATGCTAATCGTTACCTTTTCCATTTTCTCAAATAAGGCTTAGAACGGGGGGGTACTGGCCTATGATAAAGTTCCGAACAGTCACCGCATAGGCTTACGTAGACTTAAATCAGGAAAGCACACAACGACCATGGATGGTATAAACGAGTTCGATAATTCGTTGCACGCATAGAATTGTGGGAAACGAAGGAACAGAAACCGATCTCAGCACATAGTGTAGGGTTATACGATGCCCTATATTAGCAGGGAGCTGCGAAATCATGGGCTTCGATTATGGGGGTAAGGGGGACATGTCCTCCCCTTTTTTGAGTGGAGGGGACACTAACGTAAAAGCCCCCCTCCCGCCTGCACTTTTTGTGACCTTAACCTCAAAAAGTTAGGTATTACCAAAAATACTGTACATGAAAGATGTGCTCCACCGATTACGATCGATTTATGTATCAATAACTACACATTTAAACTTCGCAAATCTGTAAAATTTTCGAACGCTCTGCGCGCGTTTGCAGTCTGATTGATGTTTTTTCACTTGCATATCTATCATACATTATTTATGCCTCTATGATTATGTCGATTGTTCGAGTGCATATGGCAGCAGGTGTGGTTATGATGAAGCACAACATTTAGAAATTTGAAGAAGAGGAATCCTCCCCTAATATATTTTACTATGTTTTAATGAAATTTTTAATCTTTAGTGAATGACCAGCCTGGCAGGTTTAACACATTTTAAGGAAAATGTCTCGGTGCATAGACTGCATGCAAGTTTTTCAGAAAAATAAATGATTTCAAGTGCAAAATTTCTACAGGAGCACATCACACATTCGTAAAGCGATTCGTCAATTTCGTATTTAGACAATTATTAGAGAAGTAAAATCACACTGAACGTTGCTAGATGAGAGAATTTAATCTGGAATTATGGAGGTACACTTCCATCCTCTCGCTGCCAAAAGCGTATTATGAGGTGTCGTTCTAAACTCGCTCGAGAAGACTTGTCTCTGTTGATGAACCATCCTAGACTTTCCAGAAGATTGGTAACATACTGTAAGTTGTTGCCTCGGCGGCCTCGTGACGCAAGTTTCCAAACAAGAGCCAGTCGTCTAGGTAGGCGTTGACATGCAAACCTTTCCGAAGGAGATACGCCAGGACGACCCTGGTCACTCCCGTGAAAACCCTTGGGGCGGTTGCAAGGCTAAACGGAAGGGTGCGGAAAGCCTCTATGCTTGTATCTGAAGGCAAGAAATTTCTCATTCTTTGGATGAATGGGATGTGTATGTAGGCGTCCTTCAAGTCTGGAGATGTGGCTCAAAAGCCTCATCGGATCTTCGGGAAGATAGTCTTGAGAGTTTCCAACCTCCTCGGACAAATACAATTCTTGTTCAAGGGTTTCATATTTAGGATAGGGTTTCACGTGTCCGGTTTCTTCGGAGTCATGAAAAGGGTCCCTACCGTGTCGGGGTTAACTGCCTGCTTCAGAAGAATGCCCTAGATCTCGACCGCGAGGATACGACGCTGATCTGGATTCCTCGGAACAGGGGGAGTTCTGAAATACCCCGAAGTTGAAGGAGCTGTTGTGAATTGTATTCTGTAACCCTCCCGCACAAGACTCCGGACCCAAGAGTCTGGAGATAGGATCTCCCAAGCCATATGATACTGTAGAAGTCTCCTCCTACCGCCACGAGTGTGACGACAGGGTGGGCATCCCTATGGCCTCTGCTGGAACTCACTCCGGAACGGTTACCTCTCGAACCTCGTCCGTAACCAAAAGATCCAGGAGGGAGACGGGAGGGACGCTTAAGATCGTGAGGTCTTTGACGACCAAACTGAGCGGGTCCCCTAGGAAAAAAGACTGGCCCTCGAAGAGGAACCACCTCGACGAGCAGGAGAACGCCTGCGACGGGAACCTTTCGGGTCTTGTACTGCACCGAAATCAGCCTTATTGAAGTCCTTCCGACGCTTAGCTTTCACGGTCAACTTTTCCTCGAATTTTCCGCCAAAGAGGTCGGAGAGGAAGGCGGATGGAACCTAAAACGGTATCCCTTCTCTGGGTAGAGGCTTTCACGACTACTTTAGCAAGTTGATCATAGGACAGGTGTCCTTCCTGAGGACCTCTGCAACCAAGAGCAGGGAAGAGGCAAACTTGAGGCCTCTGCGAGCGGCCGTGTCAACATCTTTCCAGGACTTAAGAATTTCCTTGAGGACTTGGACTTGAAGCGACCCATAGAATCTAAAACTCCAGCGGCCTTCATACGATCCGAACATGCTTGAGGAATCGGGGAAGATGCAATAGGTAAAATGACATACTTTAATGTTTTTTGTTTCAACAGTCTTACACCTCTGCCGGTAGGCCTACTTGAATGCAGCAGGGTCTCTGTCACACGAGTTGGTACCATCCCTCTTCGATTTGCGATTTTCTTGCAACAGATTAAAGTGTGTTTTGATCAGTTTATGGAGTCTATTTTGGTCCTCACCTACCTCCTATCACCCTATGTATATCATTTATACCTATACTTACCATTTTTTTTTATCAAGAATGGTTCCTTACTATTGGAACTTTTGTAAAAAATCCTTCGCAAACTATCACAATTTTTGTTGTACTTCTATTTATAGAGTATATCCGATATTGAAATTCACATTGACCGTTTAGTCCGTTGAAGTAATTACCACACTTTCAAGACCAAGTTTTGAAAACTTTGGAATTTCCTAGTAACTGAAATATTGAAACATTTAGCCCCATTTTGCATCTGGGCCCCCTTTCCTCAGACAACCAGTGTCGTAGTTACAGGGGGCTGGCGACTCTGAAGAAATGAAGAATTCGGAAATTTGCCGTTTGTGAAACCAGTCTTCAATGTGGTTTTGACAACTCATGAAATTCCGAAATTCCAAATTCTCTTCAATAAGAGCTTCATATGTGTCATTACTTGTTTCGAAAAAGCACAATTTTCCGCGCGCTTTGCGCGCCGCAAATTGCAATTCCTTAGCAGAGGTGGTCGCTCTTACCTTCAATGTGGTAAATTTTTCCGAGCTCTGGAAGTGACGAAATCGGAAATTTGCTACATGTAACAACGGTAACTACAGTGCTTTTTAATAAGTTTTCTTTCATAAAATTACAAATTTTCCCCCAAAATTAGCTCTTGCCTCAAAAATTGCATCGGAGAGCCTCATTTCGTAGGCGTTGGATAACATTGTGTAACAGCAACGATCTTTGGTCGACGCTCAATCTCAGATTTGCCATTAGGATAAACAAAATCTTCAGTAATCCCCCAACTTTTCAAATTTACTTACAGGAAACTCAGAATGCAAACTTTTCCGCAATACAAGCTCCATATTTTCAAATATTCGAAAAACAACAAAAGATTGAGAGCGCTTCGCGCGCCGGAAATTACGTCCCTAGTACAGTGGTGTTCACACTTAAAAAATCTTAAAATTTGGATGCTTGCCCACCCCTCCTTCCGTAAAAATGTGTATCTACGCCACTGTGGACACCTTACCAGGACAGAAGAAAAAATTAAGGCCAAATGCCCCCCCCCTTTGAATATCAAATCGATGCCCCTGTGCAGAATAACAGCTCCTTGCTATTAATGTACGGTGCAGTATATACATGCATGTATCGCTAGGCCTTTGTCTATGTGTGACCAGTCCAACTTCTCAAAAACGGCGTTTCAACGTGCTTGGCGAGACATAAACAAATTAAGTTACATCAAAGAGGCAGTTGTATGCAATCAATGTGTCAAAGTCACACGTCTTCATACATTTTTGGGATGGGTTCTCAAAGAAGAGATGGTTCTTCGAACATTCAAGAAAGCTGTAAACGTGGAAAACTTATTGAAGGTGCAATAGTTAGTTAGTCGGTCAGTCGGTCGGTTGGTAAGTTAGTTAAAGATGGAGTTTTACGGCCCAGTTTCCAACCAATTAGTTAAAGTTGAGCTGGTCATGGCCTTTTTCCATTTGTGGCTCACTGGCTTGTTTTCCCTGCTCCATTGTTTATGCTGAACACCAAGAACAAAGGCAGAAGGTTTCATTTTTGAAGTCTTCGGTATGACCCGACCAGGGCTCGAACTCAAGTCCCGACCTCCGGACTGCAAGTCGGATCTTCTAACCACTTGACCATGCAGTTGGTCAATTGTGGATGCGAGAGTGCTTTGTTTATCCAGGGTGGTACTATTTGGAGAATGTGCACACAGTGGCGGCAACCGGCGGAGGGACAAGGGGACATTCCCAGTCACAGACTTTGTCCCCTTATTCCGAACCAAATATACCCATCTTAAGACACATTTTTTCATCACCCAGGGATGTGTTTAAAGGCATGTTCTGGTGGCTTTTTGCCTTTGTCTTGTAAGAAAAACAAAAATATTCCACACCATGTCCTTCAAACTCTATCACAATACCATTTTCCTAACTCAAGATATCTCACTTTAAAGATTGGTTATTTCTGTTAAAAAATACCTCTGCTCTTCAACAAAGCCACAGAAAGTTATGTAATGTGGGCACATTGCTTCAAATTCCTTTTGTTTTTCTTTATAATGGAACATCCTATTTGTCCTTGAAATTTGATACTGTTGGAATGTTTGAATATCTTTTCCTGTAGATCTAGCATTACCCTTCAACATATGTAGAGCGCAACCAACAATGTTCCTTGATATTGTCTGCAGCGGCATCATAATTATAAATAAATTGAATGCAGCGTCAAATTAATGTGCCACAATGACATCACAGATTTCCCATAATGCATCAAATCCCAAGAAAAATATGCAATATTTTAAAAATTTGTATCTTCCAAATGCTATAAGCTATTGAAATGCAGTTTTCACCTTTTGAAAGAGAAAATTTTTCTGTTTATTTTGAAGTTAACGAATTTTGTCTCCAGAACATGCCTTTAAACCTCAGAGTTCCCTGGGACTTCGACCCGTGGACCCCCACCGGGGCTATGCTTCTGGAGCCCATCAGAGCCCTAAGACGGGCTACCAACCACAAAACTCCCGGGGCTTGGGGCTATGCGCGAATAGTGCTGGCTTAAATTTTTATTACATCCATCCCCTCCCTCCTCCCGCCTTAAACCCGTAATACTTCCACTACCGTATGTGTGCAGACGAAGCAACCGAATTCGCTCGATGGGATAACTCAACTTGGAATATGCGCGCACAGCTTAAAGGAATGGAATGTTTTACAACGTACAGAGCTTATTAAAACGCCCTATCCGATGATCAACGTAAGATCGCAAAACTCATGAAATACTTAGCTTGGCTGACTATCAATTTTCGCGCGGTTTGAAAACACCAAATTTTTATAAGAGGAAAGGTCAATAGGCCTAGTATGTTGCCATTGTTGAAAATTTCTGATTTCTTATTTTACCATCTGCTGTTTTAATTTCATTTGGGTATCAAAACTCTTCATTGCGTGGCAGAAAATTGGCTTTGTTGATCAAGATACAGAGGACGGCACCAGATAGTATGCTATCCTTTCTTTCAAAACTGCTGCTACATGCCAGTGGGTTGATTATTGACAAATAATCAAGGTCTGCCGCGAAGGACGTTTGAATATGAAAACAACCCGTTCCATGTCGCCATACCGTCACATTGAAAGTTTCAGTTTGCTTTCCTTGTATTTCTGAAGCCCTGGAAGAAAATAATGTTTTAATATATTCTATTGTATACTGCACCCACCTGCACCCTCGTCTTGACCTTGATTTGTGACGGTTGGTACGAAGGCACCTTGCATTGTAAGCGAACATTATTGTTGAATTTGTCAAGGTTACACTTCTTTTTGTCTACTGCCAGTGTTATTGGTTGATTAAGTTTTCACCTTTGTGATCCACGGTGAGGCTAGAGGACATCTCGTAATTACCATTTGCTGTATCATATATTTGAACGAGAATACTCGAAGCAGGGAATTGCCACATTCAACTCCCTATTGGCAGTGTGTTGCTCTTAGGTGTTGAGCACATATCTGTTAAACCCTCATGATGTCGACTTCATCTCTGTGTATAACTGAAACCATGCGACGTCACTTAACATGCTGTAGAAAGGAAACAAAATTTGGAAATTGAAAATAATTAAATATATACCATAATGCTGTTTTGCCCAACGGAATAAAAATGAGATGACGCGGCAACAAGAAAGCTTAACAGTTTGATTCAAGCTCTAACTTGGACTGTCAATTTCGTGTCAATTTTGCTCGTAATTCCATTTTGTAATTTGTGGCTCCCAGTCAACGCTAACGCAAGATGATCAATGAACTGAAAACGAAGAAGGCAATGACTCATATATGCTATTACAGACTGACTGTTCTAGGACGGGATTTAGGCTGGAATGCTGCAGCTTCGTAACCACCTGGCAGGTTTCTGATTTAACGATTAACTTGATGGATATGTTTTAAGCAAACTCGTTGGTCCTGTGAGGGCATTTTTGGCATTAATATAGAGCGAGAGTAAAATATGTTGTCATGAAGGTTGGTTATTTATTACACGAGACTTAAATGACTCAGTAATTGCTTATAAATAATTAATTTTCAGTGATTGGGTCGACAGACTTTTCAACAAAAAATATACACGTTTTCAAAACATTCGTGTAAAACATTAGTCGGCCTATAAGAGCTGAAGAGTATCAGTTTATCAAAATGAAGTTAAGTGTAAAGAGGATTCATGACTTAACAGCGTCAGTTATGTCTTTAAGTTTGTTGTCATCTTCAAGGTTACTTTAAATTGGACTCCATAGGCCTATGTGTATCAAACTGTACCTGTGTTGTAGACATTAAAACCTCACTTTGTTTAGCTTTATTTCTACACAAGACTGCTTATGTTTCGATACGGCTTTCCCCAAAATATGACCTATCGACCGTGTCACATGATGTAGGCAGTACATTGTTTCCCGACTGATGTAATTCTTAAGAGTGTGTATACTGCGTGGGTGGAAAAAGTCATGGGGAAAGTCCTGGGAAATTTGGGCATCTGAAGGGCGTTCTGAAGGAAAATTTAAATGGTATTTTAGGGGATTTTTCTTTTTTCTGTTCCTGAAAATATAGAGAATTGTGGGGAACTCTACTCGCGTTTTGGAAAATAATTTTACTCCCTTCGTAGGAAATATCGTGAACATTTCTCAAGAACTGATGATGTACTGTAATCGAATAACGCATGTTTGCCTTTGATTGGTCAATGCACTCAGTAGGTCACGCAGTATGCGTTCAAATTTGTAATGTACGCTTGATTTGCAGTGAATTTACCGAAAGTGAAACTTTCATGTACATTATAGAGGTTTGTCACGCGAAGATTTCTGCGTTGCGCTTATAAACGGTCAAATGGCTATTGTGCAAGCAATTGTTACGGTCCTGGAGCGACCTTTGAGCTGAAGTCCTATCGTGCTTTAGTTACTTCGATGGAGTTTCACGGACCAGTTCTTAGCTATCCTTGGCTCGATAACATTCGTACTTCAAGATAAGTGACGATCAGACTTGACGTCACGTGAAAATATCAACAGGCACTTTCGTTTGGGAATGAAAGTCCTTGTCATGTACTGAAGATCAAACTACTGAACTTAAAATAAATAATCCATGTTTACTTTGTAAAGGCCTGTAATCGTTTGTTTATATATTCTTTCTGTAGAGCCATGCTTCTATATGTACAGCCGACCTGCCTTCGGGACTCTGTATGTATAAGGTCTCTATAATACGTTGCTATCGTGTTTTTCAAACTGTATCAGCTCATTTATATAAGAGTGTACATTGATTCTGTCATTTGTCCCACATTATCTGTATATCAACATCGGAAGTTCATTTACATGCTTTATGACCTCTGACCCTTTGTCTGGGCCTTTGGTTAGCACACGTCTTATCTTACTTATCTGTTCTGGAAATGCAAACGGTGGATACTCAGTAATGCCGGTACAGTATAATCTCAGCTCAGGAAGTGGGTCGGGCTATGAAGTGAAGGTAAGTGCACCGGGCAGCTGGGTGTAAATTTCAGTTAGTTCCACATTTTGCCGGGAGGGGTAAGCTACCAGTGGTTTACGTCGCGTGTGGCTCTGCGTCGCGTGTGTGGTGTAAATACTCAGTGAGATAAAAAGAATGTTGTTGAACAGCAACTCCCAGTTTTACTTGATAGTACAGGGACCGCGGAGACGGGGGCTAAGGGGCTTTGGCCCCGCACTTTTTGCTGTGGGCATTTCGGGCCGCCGTAAACTGCATTTTGGGCCGTCTTAAATTGTATTTATTTTATTGGACATATTGGGCCCCTTTGATGATTAGCCCCGCACTTCAAAATTGGCTCCGCGGCCTCTGTATAGCGTAGATTGAGTACTGTGTACTTATTTCAAGAGTTCCAGTTACTTTAACCATCGAGTACCGGTAGCCAAATGTATATTATCCTATGCACTTCTCAAGGTATGATATCGTAGCAAGCGTCCTCGAAATCACATATGAATGCAAAAGGTCAATTTATCCGCACACCAAATAACAGACCAGATGGTTATTGTTAATGTTTGATAATCAAAATTATTGTCGACTTGATTTGTTCCAGTTTGACAGAATGTTATGCGTATTTAGCTTTTCCATGAATGCATCGAGTTTGCGTGTGTGTCAAAAAGGACCGAAATGACACAGCAGCGTCATTCTATTAGAACTAAGGTCGACATCGTAAGAAGTCACTCTCTATGTTGCTGTATTAATTATCACGTCATCCTCATTCCCTTACTATCTGGCTACTATCTATTTAAGTTCCTGTCTTATACTGTCATTACCGCATTTCTATCTGCTAAACAGTCAGTCTCGTGTCATTAACTTCGAATAGGCTTACATTCTGACCAAAGTTCGCCAAGTTCCCCGGTATGTTCTCTGTCAATTGATAGCTTGATAAGAACTTTCTATAAATAAAGCCTATGTGTCAAAATTCGTCTATGTGATTTCTAAATGTATGCCCTGTCGTCGCCCAATTAAAACATTAGCATGCACCGCATTATGTTGTTTTAGTGTTAATTCCGACTCCAATTGGTCTTTTTATGTTATCAAAAATTTGGGTTACCCATTGTGTTATGTGGAAGTACGCCCACTGACGTTAAATGTCAGTAGGTAATATAGTAATAAATTAATAGTACGTTGGAAAGATTCTATTCAGATAATCAAACAATTGTTTGATCTACTTGTCCATTTGGGACGTTTAGCTCCTTAAGGGAGCAGAACTCATCCGGGAGAAAATGTTTGGTTTTCGCCCCATGGCTCTTCGCCAGAGAGTCGTGGGGACTTTTAAAAAAAAGAAAAAAAATTTATTCAGATATTCAATGAACTTGTTGTAGATATTGTTTGTTAAGTTAGAAAGAAATAAATTCTTTACGGCAAGGACTGCACTAGAAATACGAATGAGGGGGGAGGGAGGGGGGGTTACAGCTAAACCCCACAATTCCAGATGCTGATGATGGCAAAGACTTAGGTTGAAGGTGGGTCATGGGGACAAAAGCTTGCTTCAACTGTTTAAGGCCTTGTAAGGTGCTATTTGAAGGGTTCTAAATTGTGTAAGTTCAAAAAGTGACTTCTTTTTAAAAAAGAAACCAAGATGTTGACAATTTTCTAATTTTTATGGAAATGAAAGGAGGAGGGGGCGGTCACCTACCTTCTTCTGGGACGGGCGGGGGAAATTCCCCTTTCCTCCCTGTGAAGGAAACACTTCTTTACGGGCACTCTGTAGTCTCTGTTGTTACTGTGTTGTTAGTGTTGGCAGCACTTTTAATTAAACCATTTGAGCTTCTTCTATTTTGTCACTTTTTTTCAGGGTGTTACATAGCTACCGACAAAAACGGGAACGTTACTGGCGATAGTGATGAAAAGGGTAACGACGAGAAGTTTGAAGTGGATGTCCAGAGCGATGGGCGGTGGGCCCTGAAGAGTGTCCCCTATGGGCGGTATCTATCTGGAGTTGGGGATGACAGATTGACCTGTTCCGCGAGCAGCATTGGTGAAAATGAACTTTGGATGGTTCACCTTGCCATCCATCCACAGGTACATATGTAACATCACCTCATTTCTGGTTTCTCTTGTTTTTTCCCCTTTCAAGGTCTCCAGCTGAGATGACCATATCATTGTTTTCTCTGGCGTCTTGCATTGCTTCCTGTTTTAAATTATGCATGTAAATGAGAAGCACGGTTAATAAGCTTACTGAGAAGATTGCTCTCATTAGGAAGTACCAAAGTGATATTTCAGCGGTGTGGGGAAAATGACCGACGGACTCATGAGGGTTTGAGACACCAACATCGGGTTGTGGTGAAAGGCTTAATGGAGTCTCAGTGTATAAGGGGGATCTTGGACTATATATTAATAGGCTTGCATGCAATATTGTGTTTTCAATTTGTTGTGTCTTAAATATATTTTTTGTTATTTTACGCGTAAGATCATATTATTATCTTGTCACTCCGTCGTGAAGAGGGGAAAGGGGTAGCGTATATCCCTGTGCTCTAATGGTTAGTTTAAGAAAGCTTGCCCCATGATTAATTACGTAGGCTGTGAGGAACCAAATGATGATCTATTGCATTGCAGAGTTGCAGGATAAAAATTACTATTTTACTACGTCATGATGATTGTTCTTACAATGATGCTTTGAAAACTTGTTAAATATTTTGTTTCTTTACGTAGGTTTGTATCAAAAGCGTGCAAAGAAGTAAGTACGCCCATCTTGAGGACGGAGAGCTCCGGTTTAACGAACTAGTGCCATGGGGGTCTGATGCTGTTATTGCTATGGTGTTTGATGAGGGACGGTACGCCCTCCAAGTTTCCGATGGACGGTATGTGTCTCTGGATGGCAGCATGGTAGATACGATTACCAATGATGCCCGATTTGTGATTGCCTTTAAGGAAGGTCATTTGGCGCTAAGGGACAACAATGGGTGTTACCTCACCCCAGCGGCAGGGAATGGGGCCGTAAAGAAATCTACTAAAACAACAATTGGTAAAGCCCAATACCTTCTACTTGAAGACAGCCCCCCGCAAGGTGTTTTCTACGCTTCTGATGGTCGACTCGCCTCCACGAGACAAGGTAAGGTCTGACTTGAGAAACTTGAAGAAATCGTTCTGCAAATGGTTATTTATAGGATCTTTGGGTCTATGAGTTCAGTAAAAAGAGTTTTTGGTGTTTGAACTATCGATATTTGAAGTGAGCAATGTAGAGAACATATTACAAGTCTATGATGTTATATTCAGTAGGAAACTACACTGCCAATGACTTTTTTCAATGTTGGTTATAGAACACCATATGCGCACGAGGCGGGGTGCAGGGAGCACTCGCCCTCCCAATTCGGGCAAAATCAGTTGGTTCATTCGGGCAAAACATGATAAATGGTGCCATTATTAGGGCAAAATTTTCTGTTTTCTGCTAAAAAATTACCCCCCCCCCCCGTACGGCTATGTAGAACACGTATATAAATGAATGAGCACAAAGTAAAATTATGACATCATAAAAAATGCATCTGTGTCAGTATATTTTTACTTGGGGGAAAGCTAAATTCTCATTTGCTGACCGTGGTTCTTCATGTTCACAAGGTACAAAATAGCCCCGGACCTTGAATATCACGTAAAGAACATGTACGGTAGCAAGTTTCACGCGACCGAAAAAAAATACTGTCTGTACAGCTATAAGACTTTAAATGAGGAACTTGTTTACCGGACAGATATTAAAAACCCACTGAACTGTATTCATTTTCGGTGTTTCATATCTCAAGAACAAAGCGTGAGATATCAAAGTTGTTTTTTTTTTTCAATATGGTTTAATTTGCTACCTATCAAATTAGGCTTCATTCTTTATAAAGTCGCGCGCTATTTATTCAATATTTAATATAGCGATCTTCGTATTCTTGAGTTCCACCACGTCCTAAACCTAAGCTTACTCTTTCAACGTACATTGTAAACAAGTCAGTACTCCTTACAAGGAACCATACGTTTGGTATGTCCCATTACCGGTTAGAAATAACCAGAAATGCACACGGCAACGTGTTATCTATATACAACAGGATAAAGTCGTAAAAGAGAGGAAGTCATTATTTCGTCTAACAAAATAAACTCTCAGACTACGCATGTGTTAATGTCATTTCGAGGTCGATGCTGTGTAATTAAATTTTTATTAATTTTTAAAGATTATATGGGCAGCATAGAACAGAGATACACATTCCCAGTTGAGCGTATGGGCTTCATTAAGTACCACATCCACATGTGGCTTTTGGAAGCGCTGAGGTTTAGCAATCGTTTCGCATCTTTGTCCACCATAATATTATTTGGACCGCAGTCGTCATGGAGACTGGGTATTTAAACACAACTTCTGGTCGACATTTTCTTATGTATTGGGTAGAAACCACTGACCGCAATGAAATATAATAAACAAAACCAACAATTTATATCATTTGCAAGCATGTACAGGCTCATACCTCATTCCTAAACGCTCTATAGTGAAGCCTTTGTATAAGTTTATTATAGCCGCTGGCTTTATTTAGCTTTTAAACGTAGACTTCACCAATACCCATGTCTGGAATGGAAGCTTCCTTTCGTAACAGTTTAATTCCATAATTTCTGTACTAGCTCGTCAAATATTAAAAATGAAAATTACACAGTACATTATTGGAGCCGCAGTTGTCTTGTCTAACGGACCGGACCGAGGCATGTCTAGATACTTCATTAAACAGTGTTATTGATAGCTGAACCATTACGCCTCCAGGTGAACTCAGAAGTGTCTAATTGACTTCCTGCTAAACGATGAATAACATTATGAATTCCATTTGACAAAAATGGGCGTAACTAACGGGCTTTCTGTTTTGGAAATTAAAAAGTCAAATGATGTTGTGAAGCTATGTGTGATAGGAAGCATTTTGTCGGGCACCTTCTGTGAACAGAGGTGTTGAAGTTGGTCTTGAATGACCATAGTAAATGCTACAAGCCAGCTGGTTCCCCAATTAGCTATATAAGTTTGCTACAATGCGTTTAAGTGAAATTGGATCTGTCTCCATTTTAATCTCAATTATTCCAGAGGCTTTGTCTCTCTGCCCGTGTTCGTGATAAAGTTCATAGTCGATGCAAATTTAAGTTACGGTTCAGTCAGATGGTAAAATGTTCATTGAAGGAATATGGCTGTAACTCCGAACGTCTGCGCGACATAGTGCACTTGAGCAGACCACACTTTTGAGGGTTTCGTCCATTGCCAATAAATAATGGAACAACAAAACAAAGTCTCTATAGAAGCACAGTAATACAACATCATGGCGTAAATCAAATCAACTATGCCGTAAACTACCTGCATGGTTCTGCATGCAACAATGTATAGCCTATCGCAATCTCCTCGGTCAAGGGAAAATACGTTCAGTTGTAGCTGTAAAGCTATAGTAGCACGCTACCAGACTGCGCAACCGAGACCGTCGCAGCAGTCGTGAAGTGTTGGTTTTTCAGACTGGAGTCTGTGATATTCATAAGGCTACCAAGTTTTTAAAATCATTTAGCTATTACGTAATAGCATGGTTAAATCGGATTTAAAAGAACATATTAGTATGAATGTGTTATATATAAAGTCAATTAGATTAAGTGGTCGTTGAACTACGGTTTTAAAGACGGTACAAGTTCCAAGTTTGGTTTCAGATACGTTCTAAATAAAGGTTTACATCCTCGCTTCTTGCGACAGGCGGGGAATACTTTGGGCAAGGTGTTATCTAGTACTGTAACACCTCCCTGCTGTGGGTATATTGTGCAACCCAAAGCAGGCCCGTAGCCGGGGGGGGGGGGGATGGGTCGGAGCGTTCGAACGACCCACCCCAACTTGAGGGAGGTCCATTTTTCCAGCCATGTGTTTCAAGAGTCAGCTATGAAATATTTTTTATCTTGCCATATTAAGGACGAATTTCCGTTCACTTCTTTAAAAGTGGTGTACTGTGTGGAATTCCTGGGGAAAAAGGACTTCTGTTGTGTTCAAAAGTCCTCTAAAATACTCCAGATTGCAGGAGATCTGCAGATTTCAAACTTTTCCGGGGAAGCATGCCCCGGACCTCTAGCAACTGCATGCTTACGGCACGCACCAGCCGCCTCCATATTTGAAAAAAAAAAAAGACCCACCCCTCCACATGGGCTGGCTACGGGCCTGCAAAGAAGCAACAGTCGTAAGGATGATATAGTTTGACCAATCATATGACAGCTATTTTGTTTGAAGGGGGGAAAGAAGGATATCAAATGTAGTGCAACAACACTTCGCAACAGAATAGACAGTCGGGTTACTCGGGTACCGAAGTGTATATTGGTCCATTCCGAGGGTGAACATTGCCTCAACTTTAAGGACCTAGGTCACGACAATCGAGTTGGGTTTGGTTAAATGTGTAGTGTGCTGCTAGCTTAATGAAGCTATAATTTCTTTGAGCCACAAGAAATCGACCAAAGTTTGAAGGTGGCTTTTCTTTGTTCCTTGCTGAAAATGATCAGTTGGGAGAGTTGGGGATACTATGGACGTATGACTTCTGCAAAGTCTCAGTGATGTCACAACTACGGGTTGGAAACCGCCATGTTTGAGGGCAAGTCTGTACATACAAACAGCGATTGCCGAAAAATTCCACGTGAAAAGCTTCTTCAACCTCATATGCGAACGATCTGTAGCAGCCATACGTTATAGTTGTGTGTTTTAGGTTAGTAGGACCATCATTCGCGTTTTCTACTCGAGAAATGACAAGGTTCCGGTCTCTTATAAGTCTATATATATCGCACGTTTAAAATAGCAGTATATACCTACATTACTGTAGTTCTATGCGTGTTTTGGCATGGCTTTATTGTACATCAAACACAGCACAGTAAAGATATCCAATGATCCCATTGTTTGATTTCTAGGAACTATCATTACTACTGGATAAATAAAATGTTAGTTAGGCAACATTGAAGAAAGGCATTGACTCGTTAGCAGCTGCTGACAGAACCACCGCATAGAACTAACATTAAAAATTGTTTCTCCGTGTAATAGTAATAGCTCTCCTAATTGCCTTGCATTCAACCCTCGTGGGGACTTATCGAGAGTTTGCGCACGGGTACATCGAGGCGTTTGTTTCTTCGGAAAGATCCGGAGCTGCCAAATTGATTCAAAACCAGTTGCTATTTGTCATGAAAGTAGCAAACATAAGTTAGGTGTAATTGAAGCAGAAAAAGTCGTAGGCTAAGTTTTATCTTATCACATTTTACAGGAAGTTTTAGCGCGTAAATTTTTCCATGGGCGTTTTACAAGTTTTGACAGGTTCCGTCAGAAGTACGCAAGAAATTAGAGTGAGACGCTTATGAAAATCCGCGGAGTATTCTAACTTTCAGTAAACCCAACGCCTTCTTTACTTTTGCAGCTCAAGCAGTTGTGAATTAAATCGAGCCTTAGCAAACCAGATTTATACATTTTGAAATGATACACGTTGTTCATTTAATCCCTTGATTGTCCCCTGTTAGATGGGGGTTGCCGAATATGGCCACGGTGTTTCCCGCCTGTCGTAAGGGGCTACTAAAGGGAAAGAAAACTTGAACTTGAACCATACTTGAAAATTAATTTAGACTTGGAACTTTTTATCAGGTTTTCTCACTCTATATAACACATTCGTGTTGATATGTCGTTAAACTGTTAAATCTCATCTATCCAACTCAATCCCTGGATTTAGCGATTGGGGGTACCTAACACTTTCCCTATACCTGATGAAAATCTATTCCTGGTTAAGAGACAGTTAGATACAGTGCAGTGTATTCTAGGGTTTGGATCAAAGACTTCTTTAAAACATGCGGTATCTGTTACAAGTCATCCTTGAGTGATGGTTACTTTGAATGTAAATGTGTATGCAATGAGATGATTAATTCATCAACTGAACTTTATTGTAATAGAACTTGAAATGGTAAGAGACTTGCCTTCATGTAAAAAAAATAGCTTCCCATTGTGAAGTTCCTTTAAGTTGATCTGATGAGGTGTCTCATGTTCGATTGTTTCATTGCTTCAGTACCGCTTGTTACACAAAATCAGTACTCCCATAACTAAATATTTATACACAATTAAGGTTACCCCCTCTAACATGTGAACTTTCTGTTCAGTCCTTGTTGAGACGATCCCACGCATACGTTCTCATTAATATTTCTCTTGAAGAATATGGCTTCGCTTGCGGCACATTGCCTTCTAAATTCTAACACTGATTACAATTACTTTGGTAAAATGTGTATTTTTTATTGTAGAAAGCTTAAGGAAAACCTCAGTGGTCATGACTACCTTGATTACCTTAGTTCTTTAAAAGAATTTTTCAGTATGAGATGTTAGAAAATATTTGGAATAATTTGGGGAAATATAGGCTTCTCTGGATGGATAAATTTTGAAAAACCGTGTAGGTGGGCATTTTAAATACGCACGGATTTTATACACTTCGTTGCTACTTGGTAAACGTTTACAGTTATACAGCCTACAAATAATTTACAGGTATGTGAAAAAATAGTGACCTCGTAGACGTTTATCATTTCACCAGCCTAAACGAACGGAGACATATTTTGTAAAGTAGTGTAGTATGGCAATTTAAGTGCTTAACACCTTCACAGTTTGTAATGGTAAGACTATATGCTAAATTAACACTTCGAAAGTACATTGCCAAGTTCATGCAGCATTTCATTTAGTCTTGAAGGTTAAAAAATCAGTACAACTGTCAATCTTACGGTCAGTGCCTATTCTTTGTGAGACATGTTGGGGGGAGGGGGTAGTGGGGACATTCCAGGGCGAATGCTATGCAAAGCGGTTTATAATACAATAACAGCGCTATGTTATATGCAACTAAACTTTGCATGCATATGGCAATTGGGGTAAAATTGAGTGCTTAACACGATTTTCACAACACTTGGTCTTTATGATTTGCTTGTTTGTTTCTGTGACCATTTCGTGGCAATAACATTCTGGATATTCTCCATAAAAGTTCCATGAAAGTCCCCAGTTTCTCCATACCGCAAGCTCATATTCTCAGTCATAAGTGCTGGCAACGCAGCCTTTAGGTGTTTCTTATCATTTTTAAACAATTCATTTTATCGCTTCTCCGCTAAAATGAGACAAGCCATCTTAACAAAATCAATAAATGAAGTCCCCCGTCAGTCAGCAGAGATATCCAAACTGTACCTCTCATTATACCATTTATTAGCCTGACTTCCATCAAATTTCCCAGTATCCCAATTCGCAGTATACATCTCGCCTTATATACGGTGTTTATTTGAATATGTATTTCGGCCTGCAAGGCCGTCGCCCTTTTGTTGTTATGGATCTCTTAGGGATTACTCATTCATTTATGAATCATAGGACCGCGGGTAAAAACAAATATGGTTTTACTTTGCTATCATGCTGGTATTTTAGTCATTCCCAGTCTTTGCTCATTTAGAGAGGCAGGCACAGTCGAGTGCTGAAAGACAACCTCCTATATTTCAATGCTGCACTGCAACGGTGCAGAACCAGGCATAATTATGTGGCCTAGATGCGTTCTGTACGAAAATTTGCAGGTAGGAGTATTGGTGATGTCATTATGACGCATTGCAACATAACAGTACAATCAAAACCCCTGTGCGTAGAAATTCAAACAAAGGAACGCGGGGAGAGTATTTAATAGGTGAATGTAATTAAGGTTAATGTAATCTAAAAAGGTATATTAGATCTCTGAAACTGAATGGTGTTCACTTTGGTGGTGTGAAGGCAGCGTGCACAAAAGACTGGGTTAAACCTGCAGTAATCCGTTTTTAAGAGCACACGCAAAATTGATGTATTGAAATCACGACCAACTCCCTTTCAAGATGTAGGACTTCAACTCCCTGCTTCAACAAAGCAACTAAACTGAGTGCTATCTAAAATATTAACCAGTCTCAACAAGTCTGAGCGTGCATTGCAATTCGGCCATTTTTCAAACTGAATCAAGTAAGCTTTTATATTTCATTCCTGCGAATGAAAACAACACATCTGTAGGGTTAATGGAGCAATGAAATGTGGAAAAGATTTATTTCCATAACTCGACGTGAGGTCATTGTAAAGTGACGGGAAGTTTAAATTTTAAGGCTAATTCGAATTAAAAATTTTGTAGTGTGTCTGTATGTCTTGTTTTTGTCGGAAGCAAAATGCAAATAAGTGTATGTGCCACCAACAACTTGAACAGAGGGGAGGGGGAAAGCTATAGGGCTTAGGAAAATGTTGGACGAAAATTTTTTCGCGCACGGTGAAGTCGACGGCGAGGCACGAACTCCTGTGGGTGGAGTCAGGGGCCCGCCTTAGTGCCAACTTACTGTGGGGTCACGAAGCAAATCCCCGGTGGGGGTTCAGGGATCGAAACCCCCGGAAGGTCTGAGGTTGCTGTTGATCAGCATATATCTCTGGGTGAAAAATTAAGACTCCGGCGAGGGTATTTTATATTTTTGCGTGATAACCAGCTATGATTGGGAGTGGGCAACTGTAATAGCAAAGAAAAACTGAGGTGGGAAATGCCCCCATGCCCCAGTAGCGCTTCGCTGAACCCAATATTGAGAACAAATCGCCGCCCCAGCCTACCCCATCTCGTCATAACACACAACTCAAATATTCAGCCGTCTGTCACACATGTATATTGTTTAATGCTGTCAAACCTCTGAACGAATACAAACACACAAGGAAAAAGAAATCGATTGTCACGGCCAACACAATAGCAATACTTGTCCGAATTAACACATTGGAGCCACGTTGAAATCAGTGTAAAGACAAACTCAGAAATTAGGTGGGTTGGTACGAATGACAACTTCAAGCGTACGAGGTTGACGGCCCTTATAAACGTTTATAATTAATTGCTCAAAGCATAGGAGTGTATTACAAACTGGATGTAGGTATGATAATGAACATAGACCAAGTTTAATCGGTGTCGTGAGCATTGTTGTAAGTTTAAGAACTACAGTGAGTAACCTTGTGCGCATCTCTGAGTGCCGATTAAAGATGTCATGCATGTTAAATTAGAGATAACTCACTCTGCATTTGTCAAGAAATGTTAGGAAAACCATTTTAAATCGCTCAAACAGTGAAGAGGGGTTAAGCAAAAATTACATTAGAATTGGTTTACTGAGGGCTTTTAAAATGGGCAGTTTCTACAAGTTCGGGTAATCCTGATTTTCAAAGGTTACACTGACGAAATAATGGTTACAGTTTCATTGACTTTAATTTTTACCGTTTCTTGAGTGTACATAATTCACAATACAGAAGGCGTGAATTCGAGTGTAGCTGAAAATACCATGGTAGGACAAGAATTTGCACATATGAGAAACAATAGACATGCTCTACTTCAGGATCTTATCCCCAACCAAATCGCATAGCCAGCCCGGGGGGGGGGGGGGGGATAACCCTCAGCCCTCAGCCTGTCTAACTGCAGGACGCATATGGAAGCCCCATTGAAACTATTTCGACCTAGCAAATGTTAAAGTTGCCATTGATTTGATACATCGGTCCCTGGGAACTGTACAAAAACAATCATTTGCTCATTTTGCACCAAAATTTTTAAATTGTTCTAATGGAGGTAAGCTTAATCAGTTAGGAACCCATGAAACGCCAATTTTTATTTGAAATGCATGATTTTTGATGATTTCAAAACTTTGTGACTTCATAATTTGGGGAATTCCCTCAAAATATGCGTCATTTCATGTCACAAAAACGCGGTTTAGGACAAAATTTTAGACCCAAATAAAACCAACTTTTTTCCTCCTGCTACCTATCACATGCAGCTACCAGAAACGCCATTTCGATATATTTGTGGCAAGAAGTATTAATCCGTGAAATTACGTAAATTTGGGGTGAAAAGCTTATTTTTGCTTATAGACATCATTTTCCATAAATTAATGATTTACGACGAAATTAAAGGGTGTGCCCAATCAAAAAAGTATTCACTGGGTGGGTAATAGTACGAACATCGCAAATTCAAATTAGCCAGACCTTAAAACACAACCCCGAGTACCGTACTACATTAAGCAAATAACCGAGCAATGCACCATGCGCTCACACACTGTAACGCATCTGTGAGGTTTATTTGTGATCGAAATTTTTCGATATACTATTCAGTACCATGCTCGGCTATCCGCTACCCCTCCCCATGGCTGGAAAAAAACCAGCAATTTGGGAATGTCATGGCAGGGAAATTTTGGTATTTGGAGGGAAATTTGACTACTTTTGTATGTAAACATGTGATGTCTTTGGGGGAAATTTTGATACACTTGCTGGGAAATTTGATTTGCTTGCAGGGAAATTTACATTTTTTCCAGCCCTTCCCCTCCCCACTAAGTTAAGGCGAACCACTTAATATCTCGGCAACGAAGATGTTTCGTTTAGGTCTAGAGGAATCTCATAAACTCGATAACGGCGCCATTAGGATCACTAGTGATTTCTTTCTAGTTGGACAAAAGAGCATGATTTCCATTCAGTCGTTCACAGACATCTGTAATTTATAAACAGCGGGAACGATATTTACAAATAAAGCGGCAAAAACTTATGGTCTTTAAATTATTAAGCTAGTTCGGTAATTCATTGCCGCGTGGAACTGTGAGGCACAACGTGGGATATACAAGCCGAGCTCAGCACGTAGCGTACAGCATTCCCCTTGTTTCCGTCATTACCTGCAAACAAAATTGTCTCGAACCTCCCAACTCCCCCCCTCTCCCATGTGCTGTGGGTTTGTAGAATGTAACCATGGTATTTCCTGTCTGTCGTAAGAGGTGACTACAGGGAAACCGAATTTGAACTTGAACCATTCTTGAAAATAAATTTAAACTCGAAAGACTACATTCGTGTTGGTGGGTCGTTAAATCTCATCTAGCCAACTCTAACGCAGATTTGGGCCTCAGTCCTACTTGACGGTATGTAGGTAAAATGTATATTTTTACACCAAAAGGTAATATAGACACGATCCGCGGCGCAAAAACATAATGTACTTGATAATCACTACTTATGAACTGGATGGATTAAGAAACAATGATTTCACCAAATTTTCATGTAAACACAAATTTTGGAGAACGTGTTGTAGGTACGGAGTTGGTTTGTTAATCCCGATGATTTGGAGGATGAGCGCATGTGCATAGCTGACAAAACTAATGCTCTGATTATGGAAGTAGGCTTACTACCATGCATGCTCTGACTCCCTGCAGTGAGTAATACCAAAAATGATGAACGAAATGTTAAAGCACAATACACATTGATTCCCAAATTATTAACGCAATCAATTACCCAATGCTTTAGATTAATTATGCCTGGTTTTACAACATACAGTTGAGTTAAAGTCCCGAATAGCACAAGGTAATCCATCTGGTATATATGCTCAACTACATACAGGCTACGCAATGGGGTTCGCTCGAAAAATTGAAGCCAATTTGGCAAGGGTAAGCCTCTTCTACTGCATCTTGCAAAGTTAAATGAAAGTTTCATTAGTTTTGCGATGTATTGCAATGTTCAAAATATCCTGGAAAAAGGTCATGCCCCTATTCGTGTGTCATTCACGAAACACGTTTCATCAAAGATGAATAAATTGCTTTCATTTCAATGAGCACTTCCTGCCATGTTCCCCATTACGTTTTGAAGTAGCAGAGTTCACCGTTGTCTACTCTTTATCTTGATTCTATTGTATAGCAGACATCTTTCGGTATCAGGGTCCCAGTGGAAAAGTAAAGTGAGACTGTAAGAAAGATCACTTACAAATGATTTGTTACAAACTTTAAGGATGATAGTCTGCCAAAACACGTGACTATAACATTAAAGGCTTAACAAAGCACACTATAGACTGCACGAGGAAAAGGAAACTCAACAAATGGGATTTCAAGAGGTTGAGGAATGATTCACGGTCAGTCTAGAGTGGAAACTTAAGATACGGGTGGAATGAAAGGTGCCCTAGAGCCCATGGATGTTACATTGCGTCTAGGCCTATATATCGGTACTTCCACGCTTCAGATTCATTCCTTCTGAAATCTAATCCATAATTTCCCGATAAAGTCTTTGTAGTCTAATACGGAACTCCCTGAAATTCGCTGCAAACTGGTTAATTGCGCTTTATCGTGCAAAATAAAATACGATTATGCTATACCCATAGATATGATTTGCTTACACAGTATAACCCACCCAACACAGAATGACTTCAGTACTGAATCGGGGAACAGAGGAATGTTTGCATATCCTCTTGAATTTTGAGCAAAGAATGAAATTTCCAAATTTCCCGAAACTGTCCCCGCTTCCAGGAAAACTGACGCAGGTAGAGAGCACCCTGCAGATTTCCCGAAACTGGGGTAATTTCGGGTGTAATAGAAGCAATGATTAAACTTGAAAATAACACACTGCCACATTTTATGATTCTGTAAATCTACCTTTCCAGACAGAGTATCTCGATAGCGGGTTAGTTGAAAGGAAACCTTTCGAACACTAACCCTTCTTTTCCTGTTATTTTGGTTCAACGGAAGTAATTGATTCAGCTGTACTATCTTTCCGGATACTTTATTTGAAGCAAACTATTGGCAAAGGAGTGTTGGTAAATTCAGTCAGAATAACCAGGGTGTTTGTAGAATCCCAGGTGATGGTAGAGTGTACTTACGTGTTAGCAAAGATGTCTAATTAAAAAGCATTGCTCCATCGCAATGCCGCAATCTTTACTCCACGTTCCCTGTACACTCGTATTGAATGCGTTGACGACTATGGTCACCACTTACATAGGTTTACGATGGGGTAGGGAAAACAAGCCAGAGAGCCACACAACTGGAAAAAGGCCGTGGTCGGCTCGACATGAACCAATTGGTTGGAAACTGGGGGCCCTCAAAACTACATCTGTCTAACAAATTAAGTAACGTAGGTTTGTCGTCGTGCAAGTAAGACTGCAAACTGACCCCAAAAATGATCCGATGTATTCAATATTTGGGCCCAAGTTTGGACTTAGCACGACCAAATTGTCGACTGATTTCACAACAGCTCGTCAAACAATGAAAAATTACCCGTAAAACGCGACATCAATACGATATATCAAATGTGTGATTGATGAGCTGGATGAAACTACCAACTGGGCCGTCACTACCGGATCAGGAACAATTTGGAAGCATTGAACACCGACACACCCGTGTGTTACCCGATTATGACGTATCGGGTCATATTTTTGGGCTGGTTTCCACGACTACAAGTCCACCTTTGTATAACTGTTATCAATTAATTAATAGCATATACGCTACAAGAGCGTTCTCTCAAAGCCTGTCGCCTCTGTAGATTTTGTTCTTCCATTTTAGCACATCTTTTCGTTGAAGAACAAATCCTTGTACCCTTTATCACATGAGACAAAAGCGCATGATACCTCTCTAACGTCACATTTGTAAAGACATTCTGGGTGTTTTACTGTATTTTACAGCTCTAGTGAGCCACAACTGGAATTAAGGCCGTAGCCAGTCGGACTAAACAGAATTGATTAGGAACTGGACCTCAGACCTCATCTAACTTTTTAAGTGGCTGCTATATTTTACAGTTCAAAAGTTATTTATTTATGTGATAAAGGGCGCAATATTTTTCCACAAAGTACCGTATCCGTGATTTGGGATCATGTGATTCATGACAAGTCGTGCACATATATAAACATTATATATAAACGAAAAGTCTGATGAAGAAACATCATCAAACTTAGTGTGTTATCAAACGACTATTATTACTAAGCATTAGATAAATATCCTGTTAAACAGTTAAAAGAAGTGGTAAAGTAATATACATCGTAATGCACAATGAATAAGTCGGATGTTTGAATGCGAATCTTTAGAGAGGATTATTATGTCACGATCATGACGTCACAGCATGTTTAAACATTGTTCTTTCAGGTGCTGATGTTTCTGCCAATCAGAAGAAAGGCAGCCCGGAGGAGGGTGAATTCTCTGACAAAGAAATTTTCCAACTCGAATTCATTGCTGACGTCAAACGCTGGGCAATCCGAACAGTAGAAAATGAATATTGGTTTCTCGCTAACAATAGCGGTATCCAAGCAAAGTCAGGGGTAGATCCAAAGTAAGAACTTAAAAATAATTTAATGGTTAGGGGGTGACAGTTGGGCATTGTTTACTGCTGAACCAACAGTACAACGAAATAAGTTATTTGGTCACGTTGGAACTGCATAGCCTGCTATTGACGTTTAGGGGACACTTCGTTCTACGGTAGCCTATTTACATGCAAAGGTGACTTATGTTTACGATAACACCCGGCAAACCTTCTACGCCCTCTAAACCATTCCACTCAACCCAAACTCACCCTCGACTCAACTGACCACTCAACCCTCACTCAACCCCACCCCCCCCCCCCACCCCCCCAACAGCAGGTACTCTGTATGCATTTTGATAAACTTCTGGTAAACTTTTACGAAACACCTGGCAAAAATATTAATTTAAATGACGCGCAAAGTCTGCCACGCATTTCTGTAGCCTCTCTCCCAGCTTTAACCAACTTTGTCGTTATAACCTGATAACAATCTTAGAGTAATAAAACGATGATAATCACCCGTCGTAACCCACAATTGTACAGAATCGGACTTGGTTTTTGGTTTAGTTGTATTTTTTTTTATAACCTACTTGTGCGAAGTCATCATCCGTCAGGTTGTTCTTCTATGCAACATTCAGGTTATGATAACACTAAACAAATAATTTACCAAATACAATGAGCTGTTTAAGTCGATCATTCGATTTCCCCCTTTTTACCCCAGCCTCCAGGCAAATGAGGAAGAGAATGTGCTTCGGCCCCAGTTATTTTAAGTTTGAACTAGGGGCGGCGCCAAGGGTGGGAACGGGTGACGGCCCCCTATATTCGCAAGAAAATGTGAAAAGAGAAGAAAAAGAAGTTTAAAAGAAGAAAAGGGACCTCAACTCACTCTTGCCCCCATCAAAATGTCCTGGTTGATCGTTCTCCTCCACATGCACATGGCAGCTGTCTGTTTTTACTAGTGTAGATTGCGATAATGCGCGCTTGCCTCCACTGGAGGGCGCTCTTTCTGCTGTGTGACGTCAT